>JAXCMG010000003.1:82971620-83023029 GCA_034642415.1 Podarcis siculus | reverse complement strand
TATATATATATATATATATATATATATATATATATATATATATATATATTGGTTGGACAGTGTTCTTGAAGCCACAAACATGAGTCTGACCAAACTGTGGGAGGCAGTGGAAGATAGGAGTGCCTGGCGTGCTCTGGTCCATGGGGTCATGAAGAGTCGGACACGACTAAACGACTAAATAACAATATATATATACACACACACACACACATAGTTGTTATTCATATTATTATTAGGTAGCAGCAGCATTTGTGGAAACTGCATCCAGTATGTCTTGTTAGTGCAGTATTTAGTGTGTACAACATCTATTATACTCGAGATGATACTCTATCTTGGTTTTAAACATTTTTGACTTAAATATTTTGTTAAAGATTAACAGATTTCTTCAGAAGCCAGTTGTAAACATTATGGCTTTTTTGAAAAGTTGTCCATTTACTAATAAAGGAATCTCTGTGTCTTATCCTTTCATGAACCAGTTGTTTGCTTCTGGTTACGGCATGATACATGTTCAAATTATGGAACAGACTGTAGATAGGTGAAGGGAGATCATCAAGGTGTGTGGTAGGTGACTAGAGGTAGGTGACTACCATGTAGCATAGTGAGAAGAAAAAACAGTAAGATTATAGAGACCATTGTCAGCGGAATTGATTTCAAGAGGAGAGGACTTTTCCCCCCAGTGAGTGTGAAGCAAGGGATGGAATTAACAGAAACGTGTCTGGTTAGAATCATACGGGTATCAGTGGCATGCACTATGTGGGTGGATCTCAAGGGACCATCTGCCTGAGCCATGTTCTAGAAGTCATCAGTTTAATCAGGACCGCAAAAGCTGATTCTGAAGCCAAAAAACATATTCAGAAATATCACATGGTATGGTCTTCACATGACTATTGTGAATAAGCAATCACACTTGACTGCCCCCACTACTTGGGAAAAATATCACTGCCTATAGAAAATCTGTTCAGTCTGAAGAGTTGATGGTATATAGTTAGTGACAAATTGGGTATGATACCAAATGTTGGTTAAAATGGCTATGTTTATTTGATGACCTGCTTTTTGGGAGAGGTGCCATGTTTGTGTGTCCCCCCCCCCCTTTGTCTTCTATGATTTGGGTTATATGCAGGTGTTTTACCCAGTGGGTTGCTTTTCTTTTTTTGATGGGGTGGTGGTTCCGAGCATCACCAGTTTTTCTTCTGTGAAATGGGTATTTGGCCGAGAATATGGATTTCCAAAATGGTTGGGGATCTCTGCCTTTATCTAACACATTGCCTTCAGATGCAGCGGAGGATGCTCCCCCATCCCTAGTGTTGAAAGGAGAGCAAACGGGGCCTGTTTACTCAGCTTCTGTAAAGAAATGGAAGCGGTGGACCATCTTGTCACTTGCCTCAGGCAGAAAAAATGTCAGGCCAGCAACAAAATCCAGAGGACCACAAGCCAATCCCGGCACTTGTCAGCTCTGTTAAAAAGCATTGTCTTGAGTCTGAGCATCTTCCAGATGTTTTTGCCAAACCTCCTTCTTGCTTCTGAACATCTCACACCCCCTTCTGTTTCAAATTAAGCAGTCCAGAATAACTACCACCCACTCTGGTTTCATACTCAAACTTGCCTTCGCATCTGAGCCTTCCTTCCCCTAAAACAGATTATGTGCGCTTTGGGAGGAGAGAGTTAAAAATACAAAATAAAATAAAATAAAAATAAAAGCACCTGACGGCAGACGGAACGGCGTTTCTGTTTGCTTTTGAAAGAGAAACTTCACCCCCGGTTAAAGGCACCTTAACGAGTCGCGCTTTGCCACGGTCTCCTCAGGCTCTTGGCTGTAGGAGGTGAAAGGGCCGCGGCGAAACTCTGCTTGGTTTCGAAACCAGCGAACTGCTTCTCGTTCGCGCCGACTGCCTGAGGGAAAGAAAGAAAGAAAGATCAGCAGCCGCCGCCGCCGCCACCCTGCGTGGAGCCGGCGCGCGGGGTTGTTGTGCAAGAGTTTCCCCCGCTAACTTCCACCAACTTCCTCCCGAGCCTGGCAGTGGACGAAGTTGTTGTCATCGACGCAACGCCGGCTTCTTATCAGTCCTGCATGCCGGCTGTCTTAAATATACATTTCTCTATCTATATATCTCCGGCCTCCCTCAGGCGCGCGGGCGGCTCCGCCCTCAGGTGATTGGCGCCAGAAGAAGCCTCCCGCGCAGGAGCGAGAGCGGGAGGCCGACCTGGCAGCAGCCGCCCCGAGGCGCCTTTTTACTCCCTTCAGGCGCGCGCGGCGTGGGCAGGCAGCAGCCGCCGCAGGCAAGTGGCGGGGAGTCCCGGCGGCGCCCAAAGGCCGGCTTCGGGTCTTCTCCTTAACCGCGGTCTTGGGAGAATGCCGGAGGAGGAGAAGGGCCGCCGGCAGCCTTACCTCGTCCCTCTCACGTATTTCTGCGCGGTCTCCAGGCGCCTCACGCCGGGCCGGGCCGCCGGGCTGTTTAGAAATAAGGCCGGGCGTGAGGAAAACGCACCTCGAGAAATCGGTGCTGTTTAAAAACGGGCAGAGGCCGGTGACGCCGAGGCGAGCGGCCCCGAGGGGGGTGGCGGGAGATGTTGTAAATAATAATAATAATAATAATAATAATAATAATAATAATAATAATAATAAAGTATTTAAAAGTGTGGCAATCTGTAAAGCGGGGCGGGGAGGAAGAAAGGTGAAGAAAAGGTGAGAGAAAGGAGCATTCCTGAAGTAAGGATGGGTCGTGGTTTTTGAGGTGTGGAAAAGACGGGTGGGCTGGTTATTTATTTATTTATTCAAAGGCATTTGCCCTTCTTTAAGACGGCCTTGGTGTGGAAATGGTGGTGGTGGGTGCGAGCAAAGTATTTCATTTATTACTGTATTTTTAATATTTTATTTGAGTTTTTCAGTCCCAGGTATCAAAATGCTTGGGGCCTTTCCTGCCTGCCTCTTGTTTATCTGTCTATCTATCTATCTATCTATCTATCTATCTTAACACACTGAAATTTGTCTCCTACCAGGTAGCCTAGATGTAAAGTTGGGCTGTTATGACAAGGAAGGTGAGTATATTGATTAAATGGGACAGTAAGTGACCCTGGGAGGAAGAAGGATTTAGAGGGTTGTGACATACTGAGTGGAGAGTGACGGAAGTGAAAGGGCCAGGCAGTTAAAGAAACACAAGAAACTTTATATTTGGTCCTAATGGGTGGGGGTGAGGGAAGGGGACCCTATTGGTGACACATATGTGCAAGTTTGGAACAGGCTCTATGGTGGTGGCTAGCTGGATTTAGGACCATGTTGGTGTGCAAGGATGTGGAAAGTTCAGGTCCTTCCAGGGCAAGGTATGAGGGCACTTGTCCAGTATAGTTTCTTGATGGAAAGAGTGAAGGATATAAATGTACTAAATAAGAACCCTGGACTCCCTTCTCTACATTTATTAGAGCATTGGCTTCCTTCTCTCCACTTAGAACCTTAATCTGGTATTAATTATATCCACTTGTTATATAATTTGGTACGGTATATTACCCACTCCCTGCCCAGCATCAACACTGCACACACTGTCATTTCTCCCACTTTTGTGCTCTTGCACAACTGTCTCCTGTGCTATTTCATCTCTAGCCCCAGTCCTCTCAGGTGCTTACAACCTATTTTTTATTTTTTAATAATCTGACTTAAAAAAACCCCAATCTAAATGAACCTTGGTTGTTGTTTTTTAAAGGCCTGCGTTATAATCGGTTGAGGGCACCAGAACTTAATAGTATCCCATAGCAGATCAGCACTGTGATTGTTTGGACAGGCAGCTAGCCAAGGATAGGTAGGCCAGTAAAAAAAGAAAGGAAAAAGGCCTGTTACCAATAAGGCATGCAAAACTTGGTTGCATTGTCACTGCTGCTGGTGCTTCCAGTTTGTGAAACAAGTGTAGGGTGTCATTTTTATATTTAACATTTCTATCCCTGCCCACTCGTCTTCCTAGAACCTTAAAGCAACACCATCTTGCGAGGCAGGTTAGCCTGAGAATTAGTGACTCACCTGAGACAAGTCAAGGTTTATAACTAAGAGTCAAATCAGGATTTCTCAAACTCAAAACTGAACAATGCTTTTTTTACACATTTTTTGCAAGTTTCTGGTTGATTTGAGCTATGGATAGGGGGTTACTTTGTGGAGGAATGGGAATGGGAATATTAGAACTCAAATTTGAGTCTTTGGAAGCATTTGGTGTAGTACAAGGGCTGAAGAAGGCATGATGACTGCTTGGAGACAGTGTTTTGTGAGAATTGTGTGGTGAGGACAGGACGTGGGAGCAGATCTGCAGTGCTGTGTGCACTTCATAGTGTGTGCATGGAGAATGAGGTGACTCTTAACATACTGAGGGACTTTACATGTACAGGAGAAGGCATTTTGGAGGGAGAAATGAGGCATGTGCTAAACTTGTGTGGAACTTAAATGGGTTGGGCAGGGGCAAAAGTAGGCTTTGTTTCACCTGGGTCAAAGACCCAGTTTGGCACCCTACATACACATTTGCATACACACTACACAGGCTGGGAGCCTCAATGCGCCCCTCTGAAGGCTTCACCCAGGCAAAAAACACGCCCCCCTTACGGCTCTGGGTTGGGAGAGGAAATTGACAATTTATGGAGGCCAGGTGAACCTGAGGATGTGGATGCTAGCTGTAGAGGGAATGAAAAGGAACATCCTGTAGGGTCTTCTGTGGGTTTGATAGGTATGCCATTTCAACTGGAAGTTTTTGGGTGGGGAAGAGACTGGTTGACTGCTGTGGTTGCAATCAGTGGCGTAGCGTGGGGGGTGCAAGGGGGGCCGGCCGCACCGGGCGCAACATCTGGGGTTAGGGCAAATCCACGGGTTAGGGGGCGCAAATCCACGGGTTAGGGGGCGCAAATTACTTGCCTTGCCCCGGGTGCTGACAACCCACGCTACTCCACTGGTTGCAATAGGGCCTGTTTGCAGAAATGAGTGGATTGCTGACTGAATGGGGACAAAGTGTGTGTCTGGATAGGTTTGTTAATAATGGAGCAAGAATTTGTGGTGAGGATAGTGTGTGGCTGTGTGATGCTGGGGGTAAATTGTGTGTGTGTGTGTGTGTGTGTGTGTGTGTGTGTGTGAGAGAGAGAGAGAGAGAGAGAGAGAGAGAGAACTGCGGGTATAGGGTGATATATAAATTTAATAAATAATAATATATAATACACCGATCCATTAAGTTTGAGAGTTTGAGGATCTAGTAAGGCTGCCTGCTGTAAGGATGAATGGGGTGTGGGTGAGACAGTGTGTAATTTGTTGTGGGGGATGGAAAGAAAAAATAGGGAAAAGGCTGGTGAAATGCCATAGCATGCCGTGAACGAGAGGAGCCTGCGCTTGGATTGGTAACAGATTCTTTTTCAAACCAGTGATCTGAGGGTGAGAGAACTGGGCGCGGATACTCCGGTTAAGGGAGTAAATAGCCTCTGGGTGTAGGTTTGTAGGGATGCTAAGCAGAAGCAGGGCGGAGTCCAGTCTTCTGGGTGAAGCTCGGACGAGGTGGGGGCAGCCTCTCGATGCATCCGTGGCTTTGCATCTGACTAAGCTTAAGCTCTATTCCTCGAAAAACTGGTGCGGCGGTAAATGCGTCGCCAGGTTTTCTCGGGTATGTATGTGTGTGTGTGCGCGCGCGTGTTCCTTCCACATTCTTTGTAGGGTTCTCCCCACCCCACCCCCCGCCGTTTAAAAACAAAAGTGGAAAGTGGGTCGTCGGGCCAGGGCGTAAGAGCGGCTGCTGCTGCTCCTTGCAGCAGAACTACGTCTCGATCGTCACCACCACCACCACCACCAGTGCCGCGGCGGCGGCGGCGGCGGCTCCAGGAAGCTCCTGAGGACATGCGATGAGGGAGGGAGGCGGGCTGTGGCGCAGAGCAGGGTTGTGGCAGGCTGTGCGCGCGCGCGCGCGCCTCTCCCTCCCTCTCTCTCTCTCTGGCCGAGTTTGTAAACACAACCCTCGCGCTGAGGTGGGCGGAGCGCGACCGCCCTGCCGCTCCGGATTGGCCTCGAATCCTCGGCGAATGTTTTTACAGTGGCGACTGGGCGGGCGCCTAGCCCTGTGTTTGGAGAAGCGGTCAGAGCGCGGCAGTGCCCTCCTGGCTGGCTGTGTTGTGTGCGTGCGGCGGGAGCAGCAGCTGCAGCGGCGGAGAGCTTGTTCTCCCGGCGCGCGCGCGGCGTGTGTATATGTTGGTGCGCGTCGCCCTCTTCGCCTCTGCCTTCGCGGAGGAGGAGCGGGGTCAGCCTAGGGGAAGTTTCGGGTTTGCCTCGGGATGACTCAGACGCCATAAAGCGTAAGTAGCGGCCGGGGGATGGGTGCGTTTGCGAGTGTGTGTGTGTGTGTGTGTGGGATGGGCTTGTGGGCCGGGGTCTCTCGGTGTGCGTGCCTGTGTCTCCACCCCTTCTTCTTATCCCCTCCCCCTTTGTGTGTGTGCCCGTCTCTGGGTCTGTTATTCTCCTGCCTTGAGCTCGCTCTCCCTTTGTTGGGTTTCATAGCGGGAAGGGATTTGTCCTCCACGTTCCCGGTCGGGCTGCCGCCCGGTGTCGTTTCCCAACGAGCACTCTTCAGACCGCGGAGAAGCGACTTGAGCTTGCAGTTGAATTTATTTTCAAGTCGCAGCGCGGGTGTTGCCCCCACCTCCCTCTCTCCTGCTCCCCTCCCCCCAAAGCTCCTTCCCAGGCTTTGCCTTTGCATGGCTATTTTCCCCACTACTCCCCACCTTTTTGTTCCGTGCTTGTGATGGTTTTTCCAACTTTTTGTATGCGTGTCTTTAAATTGACATTTTTCTTCAACCTGTTGTTGGTTGCGTCTCAATCGGGCAACGATGGAGCGCTTAGTCAAGTCACGCTAGACATTTTGGAAAGAAAGTAAATAAAGGTGAGTTGGAGCGGGTGGTGGTGTCTCCTCTTGTCTCCCTGCCGGAGTGACCGACTGTGGTTCGTTTCTTGCTGTTCCCTTTTGCCATCGACCGAAACAAAATGTAAATAAGAGTCGCCGTGGCGTCTCGAAAGGTTTCGAAGTGAAACGTTTCCTTGCGTCTTTTTCTTAGCAGAGAGAAGGATTTGGTGGTGGCGAACCAGCCGTAGAAAGGATGAGGGGAGGGGAGGAGTGAACGGAGGAGCACTTTGCAGTGTACAAACGCTATTGTTGTGACGCACTTTTACAACTGATTGCTCTTGCCAAACCTTCCAGACTTGCTGTGATCAGCATATTCAGTAGAACAATGGAGAGAGAGCCTGGCCGACTTCCCTGTCCTGCACAATCACGGCATCGACTGCTCACTTAACATTTCAACACTGTATCTGATCCTCCTGTCTAATGACTTGGAGAGGATTGGTGATCCAAGTTAATATTCCTTTTTCTTTCTTTTCTTAGCCAATTGAACCACCTCCCCCCTCCCCCACAATCAAACTTGGAATGCTTGCTCAGCTGGCTAGCAAGTTTTGTCTTCAAACTTTTGTTGTACTTGTTTTTCTTTTCACCAGGAGCAGCTTTTTTTGTGAATGATGTTGGACTGGATAATACAGGTTGACATCTTCAACAGTGCTCACTTTTATTTTTAATTCTGGCATGCTGGTTAATTTGTACATGAAAAGGGGATGGAAAACACACAGTGGTTTGTATTTGTATTGTATTTCTTAATGACTGCACTGCAATTCCACCACTATTAACCTAGTCTTGGGCGAACATTATGTGTAATTTCAGTTGCCTTTCTCTTTTTCTCCTTTTATTTTCCAGGGGGAGAACACAAATAAAAGGCCCAATGGCAAAACAATCTTCTGATTTAACTTCTGAGTGCGGTAGAGAGGGTGGACAATTGCAGCCTGCTGAAAGGCCAGCTCAGCATCTTCGGCCTGGGGCCCCTACCTCCTTACAAACTGTGTACCAAGGTAATCATTCGGGCGAGCGGGACACTTCATCACCCAGTAGCCCTCAGGGACCACTGGCACCACCCTCCAGCCCCAGTCCGTTTGCTACCAGATCCCCGTTGTTCATATTTGTAAGAAGATCCCCACTGCTGTCCAGATCCTCCAGTGGGTATTTCTCTTTTGACACCGACAGGAGTCCTGCACCTATGAGTTGCGACAAGGCCACACAGACTCCGAGTCCCCCGTGTCAAGCCTTCAGTCATTATCTAAGCGCAATGGGTAAGCTAGACCATGGTAAGAAACATTTCCACTTGTGTTCTGAATTCAGCCTGCCAGTGAAGCTTGCATTTGTGTGTGTGTGTTTGGCCTTATATGAACTCTGAAAGGGGGTCAGTTAGTGCAGTGTAGTGGTTGAGAGACTGAACTGTGAGCCATGAGGTTCACCAGCTCAGATCTTTCCTTTGCCGTGAACTCGCTAGGTAGCCTTTTGCAAATTACATAAGCACACAAGAATAGCCATGCTGGGCCAGACCAGTTGCCTATCTGGCATACTGTTACCCACAGTGGCCAACCAAATGCCTGTTGAAGCCCAGAATCAGGATGGATGAAATAGCAGTCTCTCCACTTGTGCTCTCCAGTAGCTGGGACTGAGAGGCATGCTATCTGTGGTATAGGGATAATATAACAGTGTGGTTTGACAAATTTACTGAGGCAATTGTATGTAAAATGTTTGGAGTACTCTGAAGTGTTAAATAAATGCTAGGGATTACACACACACCCTGTATATGCTATAGGAATAGTACGCCAAGTAGTCAAAAAGAAACTGCTCTTCTGGGATATTTTCCAGTAAATCAGGAAGTTACTGTATATTAAGCGACACCCTTTTAGAGTAGTCCTGTAATTTCAGTGAGGCTACTCTGGAAGAAGTAAGGGCCAAGCTGCACATGACGCTAAATGTGCCACTTGTAACATGAATGTTTTTACAATACTAAACAACTATGGAGTAGGGGTGATCAGGATTGGCACTGTGGTGTGCTGGAAGGGGGTTGAACAGTTTCCTCTGGCACAGTCCCGATGAGTGTTGCTCCTGTCTGCTTAGTATTGATCCTGAAAGCTTTCATTGATGCTAATGGAAACTTTTTTACTGGAGCAAATAGTAGTGAGGTAGGGAGACTTTCACTGGACTGCAGTAGTGGTGGAAATGCTCCCTCCAGCACATCCTCATCAGCCCCCGCCCCTCCACCGTACCTCTTAGTCACTGTTTTAAAAACATGCAGAAAACTGAAAATGATGTGCTTAGTGTCCTATGTAACTTGGTCCTAAGTTGAAGATTGTCATCAAAACATCTAACCTGCTGCCTATGCTTTTTTCACCCATTGCTTAGAAGCGTAGGAAGGTAGCATCTGCATGTCAGTCATCACCCGCCACAAGGCACTAGACATTTTTCAGGAATACACAAGCAGTGGCACTCTTGACTGGAAGCTACACCAGCTTCCATCCATAGTGGCCATCTGCCATCTTAACTTATCCGAAATGCAATTCCTCTGCTTATAGATCAATGGAATCTTTTGGTGTCCCATGTGGATTACAGATCTGTGAAATTATAATGCCATAAACCTATGTGCCAGGGCGTTGCATTTTGCATGACTTAAAATGATGGTCACCATGGATGGGAGCCAAGTTTGGCTCCTGTTCAAAGGCAGCGCTACTACTCACTGCTGAAAAGCATCTGGGAGAGGGCCATGAATGGTGATGCAAATGGCTTGGACCAGTGAGGGGCCACTGGGACCTG
Source organism: Podarcis siculus (assembly GCA_034642415.1). Taxonomy (NCBI): domain Eukaryota; kingdom Metazoa; phylum Chordata; class Lepidosauria; order Squamata; family Lacertidae; genus Podarcis; species Podarcis siculus. Next base: position 83,013,364 of record JAXCMG010000003.1, on the reverse strand, counting down.
TTCTGGCCAATTGCTGGTGCCAGGCATGCAGTGACTGGAATTGGCTTCTCACTGCATATCTGCTTTTCAGGTGTTCAAAAGGTTAGATTACCTGTAAATTGCAAGATTTGGAATAAGTGAATACTGAAAAGTTCAGGCGATTGGTATTGGTAGCCCCATGTCTAACCAAGTCTAAAATTAAGAGACTGCCGTGTTCACTATGAAACAAACTTGGACCCTCACACTGATGATGGGCTGCTTCAGATGTAATATTTAGACATAGTTTAGTGTTCCTTGAACAAGCCTAGGTGAGTTTCAAGCCTTTGTGGTCCCCTCCCCCCTCTGACACAACTGTGAAGAGGAGTTTGGAAGCTTTCATTTCCATTTGAGATGAACCGCAGGCTGGCTTGCCATGTCACCTAAACCTGAAAAACTGGTTAATATTAACTATGGTTTGCTGGAACAAGCCAAATTCAAACCATCCATTTCAGATACTGTGGTATGAACTTCTTGCAATGACAGGGAGCTGGGCTAGGTTACCTTTGATGCCCCTTTCAATTATGGTTGAAATTAACATCAGTTTAGGGTTCAGATGTAATGCTAACTGGTTAACCTACAATGGAAGTAAGAAACTACTGTCCTTGCAGCATACAATAGCTTATCCTCATGGTTTCGTGTTAAATGTGCAAATTCTCCCAGTGGGATGTACAGATCACTTAAAGCAAGGATGGGTGACCCTCCAGTTGGAGGGTCTTCAGCATGACCAGATGGTCTGGGATGATGGGAGTTGGAGTGCAGCAGCATCTGGCAGGCCACCAGTCACCCATGTCTGTCTGACTTAGATGAGGGAAGGGGCGGGGGCCGCAGAAGCTGTTAAGTCCATCCTGTGCAATATGCTTCAGCATGGTGGGTTTCTTCTTCTTTTGAGTGCTGAGGTAGCTTGGGAGGGGGGGGGAAATAAATGCTCCTTTTTAATGATACTTTTTGTGGTCTAATTTTGTGTTGTACATCATTGAACCAGTGATTATCAAAAGCTTGAAGCACAGACATACTCTTAAGTTAGTATACTGCCAAGTGCGTATATACCTTTTAAAATGGTTTAGCTCAATATTGCAGGCATGTTTATCTTCCCATTTTTACCATGGAAACTGAAGGCACTTCCTGAAAATTCCACCAATCAGAATCTAGAACAGAGAAAAATCCCTTGTTTGCTATAGCCTCTTACTGCTTTGATATTTTAAAACGTATTGGAGCTTAATTTTCCGGCTTAGCTGGAAATGTAGACCATTCAACACACTTGGGAAAATACCTATGCAGCCTATTGATTAGGTGATAAGGTGATGACATTAATAAAGGTGGTGGATTCTCCTTCATTGGAGGTTTTTAAGCAGAGGTTGCATGGTCATCTGTCGTGGAGGTTTTAGTTGAGATACTTGCATTGTAGGGACTATGTGATCATTGAAGTCCAGTTCTATGATAAAGCAGAATTTGTGTGCAATCTGCTTGTAACTTGTTTTATAAAATTGCTGCTGAACCATTTCTGCACAACATAAGAGGCATTGTTGCCTTTTAACAGTTGTATGATGGGTAGAAATTCAACAGAGGAACAATGCTTCTTTCCCTAGTTTGGAGATCAAGTGGTGGTGGGGAGCTGACTTGTTTAATCTCCATCCGTAGCTGTTTAAATACTGCACAGAGAAGCTGCAGGGTTGGGTGGGGAGAGGTGGTAAGCCTAGGAAAGAATGAAGTTAAAATGTGAAAAGGGACTTTGTACACTATTGGAAGGCAAGCATGTAAATAAACATTGCTTCTAGCAGCATATCTCTGGTGTTTATTTTAAGGAATTTATATACTGTTTTTCATCCGAACTTCACAAAACATTTTTACATAAAAGCATGAAAGCGAAAAGCATCAACTAAAACTATACAATAGAACAGCAAAGCTGATGCTGTTATGGAGAACTTTTTTGAAAGCTAGATCTCTCCTCCTTTCAGGGCAGTGTGGTTCCTGAGAAGCCCAGCAGTGGCAATTTGAGGAGAGGGAGCCCACCTTGCTTGGAACATTGGGAGGGTAGATGGCGTCATTGGTGCTACTCTGGACTTCTTACTTATTTAGATTTTATTTCTATATATATTGAGGAACCAGGGAATGTGACTCCAAGTGATGAAAATGTCAAAACATTAGTTTTATAATATATGGATTACCTGCTTAACCTCTCCTCCTAAATGGCAACCCAGCCCAAAAGTCTGAACATTTTTATGGCAGATGGACAGGAGGATTTAACAGCCTCCTGGGGGGAAAGAATTCCAGAGTCCTGGAGCAGCTACCCAGAGATGCCACCTGGTATTCCTGGTGACTTGGCTGATATTTGATCACTACACAGATGTGTTCAGCTTATGTATCAGTGGTATTGTAGCACAATCCTGCACATGTTGCACAGACCTAAGGAGCCAATGGAATGTATACCTCTGCTAGTATAAATGGGATTGCTGCTTGAATCTTGTCCTGAGCAAAAGAGTTTATAGTTCCTGCATTCCTTTTTGCAAGCAATAGATTTATGCTGCTGCTGCTATTGTGCTGATGCATTAGCACAGTCCTTCATTGGTAAGTGAAGACTACCAAGGGAGATTAAGTTCTTCTTTGGTGCCGCTTCTGCCTCCTTCACATGTACAGTGGTACCTCAGGTTACATATGCTTCAGGATACATACGCTTCAGGTTACAGACTCCGCTAACCCAGAAATAGTACCTCGGGTTAAGAACTTTGCTTCAGGATGAGAACATAAATTGTGCTACGGCGGCAGAGGGAGGCCCAATTAGCTAAAGTGGTGCTTCAGGTTAAGAACAGTTTCAGGTTAAGAACAGACCTCCAGAACGAATTAAGTTCTTAACCCGAGGTACCACTGTACTTAGAATAGAGTAGGAGGCGAGAATATGCCCAGTCTCCTATGCACATCAAATGGCTATGATCCCAACTGCCTGTGGAGTTGCTACATCTACCTTGCTTCTGCAACTTCTATAAGGTCTATCCATCTGGAACCTTATATCACGCTGCAAGTCATACATTTGTCTCCCCGCCACCTTACCTTCCTTTTTCCTTCTTGCTGTGGGCATGAATGTGAACTGCTAGCTGAACCATTTGTATGCGTTTGTGAAGGTGTGGCAGAGTCACTTATCAGTTTCTTAGCAATATGTGATCTGTAGCTAAGATGTGCAAACTGGCCATGCCTTGGTGGCTTCAGGTATCCAAATTTTGTTTTATAAAGTGGGGAAGCAGGTGGCCTTGAAAGTGTAGTGTGACAGACCTCCATTTCAGATGGAGGTAGTGCACATTTTGGTTATTGTTCTTAGATTTTTCCTGTCTGCAGCTAGATATCTTTTTGTAAGTGGTGCTGCTTTGACAATAAGGGTTGCTCCTGATTGTTGTTTGCCATGTATGCATGACAGATCATGCAGAATGAAACATTCAGAATTCACTAGGCAAGCTAGCAGCACACCTGCTACGGCAAGAAATCTGGGTTCTGAAGCTTAATCCTATGGCCTTTTATGATGACTGTATGCATAGCAGAGATTTCACTTTGTATATGGTTTCTTCTCTTCACTACTAGCTTGTGAAGGTTTTTCTTTTTGTAGCTTCAGGCAAAGTTTACATCTCAGTTTACAGTGATGAAGGGGAGGGGAAATTTCTGTGTTGTGCAGTTTATGTAACCACTTCCCTTTCTTCATATTCCAGGTGAAAGTTGATTTTAAGTTTTACTTGTTTTCAGTAGAAGTCAATTTGTTTATATGTCAATTTTAAAAAGTATAGTATTTGTGAAAAGGAGACAAAACTGCATGTTAAACAGTCTGTTTGAACAGTAAACTTAGATATAGGCCATTGTAGTACAAAATAAGTACACAGTGGTTTCAAATGCACAAAGCATTTTTATGGATCTTATTCACTTTTTTTTGGTATTAGTTACATTGCCCTGAAATAAAAAAAGGGTGACGGGTGGAATAAAAAATGGGTTAAAACAAATAGTAAAATGCCCTCTAAGGCCCTTTTAGCTTGCTTGCTTGCTTGCTTGCTTGCTTGCTTGCTTGATTTATTTATTTATTTAGAGATTATTGCAAGTTTCACAAGCTCACCAGAAGAGAATGCTTGGTTTGGACAGAAAATGCAATCTTCAGAGATCTTTAGATTGCTGGGATATTGTTGTTTATCCTAAATTATACTCCCATATATAGCATTTCCTTTGTGTTTGAGAAAGGAAAAAAATCTTGCTCTTTAATTCTTTTAGAAATTCATGAAATGGACACCATTCCAAACATAATCTCATCTTCCTAGAAGTTGACTTAAAACTAAGTCAACTAAAGATTCTTTCGAGCACAGCTTAGTATAGATGGAGAGCTGCTATTCTGTGAACAGAAGGGCTCATTTCATTTCTGAAATTCATTCTATTCCAGCAGGCTTCCCAAGGGATGAAGTGGTGATGGCAGGTGATTTTCAACTATATCCACTTGCCCTCAGTGGTCTCTCACACTGGTCTGGATGGTACCCCAGACGGCTACAATTTTTTTTGGGGGGGGGCTACAAGAGGAAGGAGAAATTGTTGAGAGTCATCTCTCCTGTTCTGCCTATAGAAGAGTCCAATTAGTGGAGTTCTGCTCTTGGCAACTCTGGATTCAACCCATTATATAGTTGAAGTTCTCTGGAACCATAGCAGCTAAGGCCTTGATTGTGTAGATCAGGCACCCCCAAACTCAGCCCTCCAGATGTTTTGGGACTACAACTCACATCATCCCTAGCTAACAGGACCAGTGGTCAGGGATGATGGGAATTGTAGTACCAAAACATCTGGAGGGCCGATTTTTGGGATGCCCGGTGTAGCTACTACATTTTAGGGTATAAGTTCTGTTTCATAACTGAGTGGATTCTGAGATTAATACCTTTTAGGGAGGGCAGAAGTATGAATGACTCCTGCATCCTCTTTTTGGAGTTCTGGTGTAACATTTGAAGAAGGAAGGTGCACATCTGGTGCCCACATCTCACCGGGGGAAGAGATGTTTGTTTGTTTTTTGTTTCTTTTCTTTTCGGATAACATACTTCAGGCTTCTAATATCTGAATTACATTTGGGTGGTATCTTCAGAAATGTGATTTATTTAGATTAGAATCCATGAGAAGGTAACTCAAACCCAACATACAACTTTCACTATGATACTGCTCTTGTTGTACCTTAAATTCTGTTTTACTTGTCCTTGATGTGATGATTCTTTTGTTTAGACTGTACCACCACATCAGATTGCCAATGTGCATGCTTCTTCATACCAGTTATAGACTTGGTTTCCTGGTTCTCAGTGCCTGTTTTTTTCCCCTCTGGAGCAATTTCTTCTTTGTGTGGAGGCATAGTTATGTGAGCTACTCTCTACCTTCAACCTTAAGTCAAACAGGCTAGACACAGCTGTATCACTTTGGTGAGAAGCAAGGTCTAAATGACTGCAGCAGCATGGACAGTCCTTTAGGTAGTGTTTTTTTAATATAACAAACAAATAAAATTTTATCCTGCTTTTGTCCTGGATTGGGATTCAGGGTGGCTTACAAATAAAAATACAAAACACAGATAAAATAGAAAATGATAAACAGAAAATACAATCATTTTAAAGCATTTAGTCACTAATAATATTCAAACCATATAAAAACAAATCTTATAAAAATAAGAATAACGACAACAATATGAACATCACAGAACCAGACCTTTCTTTAAAAACAGTCATTCCCTAAAGGTCTGTTGGAATAAAAAGGTCTTCATGTGCTGGTGGAAAGACAACAAGGAGGGAACCAGTCTTAACAACTCTAGGAAGAGATTTCCGAAGGCTGGGAGCAGCCACCAAGAAGGCTCTTCAAAAAAATCTAATGATGGGCATTCATATTGTATAAGCAAGCTGTTTCTTTTTGTCTGCATCATGTACATGCAGGCGTTCTTACATATAATTTTTTCTACTGGGTGTTTATTTTTATATAAAAATTAATTTAAATAAATAGTGGGTGAATCGACAGTGTCGTAATTTGCTTGCATGAGTTACACATTCTGTTACTCCTTTGAAATCTTGGGTGGTAGTCAACTAATTTTACTCTAGAGTAGGCCCATTGAAATGAATGAGCATTACTAAATTAGGCTCATTAATTTCGGCCTGAGTAAAACATGGTTGAATACCACCCCTATTTTCTTCAGATTTAAACTTGTAGCATGATATTGTCCAAAGGTGCTTTAGTCTCCCCCACTTTACAGTATATTTTTAAAGTCTTTTTAAAGGTAAAGGCCTTTAAGAGGCTAAGGAAGTGCTCCTGCTGTGTGCTTTCAAGATGGGGCTGGAAATAACCCTTGCCATGGGGGCAGCAATTGGATTGCAGCCAGCATTAGTCATGCTCTGAGTAGACCCTTTGAAATTAATAGTCATTACTAACTTCGATGCACTATTTTCAGTGGATCTACACTGAGCATGACTAACTTTGGGGGAAAAAACCCATAATTAATATCTTTTGTACTGGAATCAACACTGCATGAGCATTGTAGCTTTTACCATTAAGTTTATTTTAAAGGTTAAAGCTTCCTTGAGCTACCTTGCATTATTGTAAGCTTACTAGGACACCCACCCCATCCATCCCACACATGCAGACTTTGCAGGTGCAGAAAAAATATATAATATATATCTTGGTTGGAGTTACTTTAATATTTTGTATGTTGGATCAAAGTCAGGTCTTTGCTATATAGGAGGTTTGAACATAGTAGATTTGACATATGAACTGACTAATTGTGAGTTTCGGCAGCATCTCTAATAAATGTGTATTTTTCACTGTTCCAATAAAGGAACTTCAGCTGATTTTAATGGAATGCAGCTTGCATCAAATATAGTTGTTGCAGTGTTTTCCTTTCCCACTCCCGGGATGCTGCTGCTACACTTCCTGGAGTTCACTAGAGGTCCTTCTGACTCCAGTCCAACATGTGCTGGCAGCTGGAAACAGCCAACGTTTTGCTTGCTCCACAGGCAGCTAAATGACCTCTCAGCCAACTCTCCTGCTATTTCTTGCTCATTCTGCGCTATTCTGTGGAGAAAACCAGGGAGGAGATGGCGTGAGGCGGAAAGTGGGTTACTCCCTGCAAGTGGTTTGCTCAGCTTGCCTTAATATTCATCCATATTTAGCCTGCAAAGAAAAGAAAAATGCAATGTTTTTCTTACCTATTTTAAGACTTCCATATTCTAAAGAAAATTGAATGGTTTCTTAGTTGTGAATTTGGGATGGGATTGATATGCTTAGTGATGTGTTATTTGAAATATATGTCTCTATAGCTCTGGAAACAAATAATAATAGGTTGTGTCTGGGACCTGGTCTGTAATCAAATGTAGTGAAACTAGAAATCTTGCTGCAATTCTGGGTGCATACGGCTTAGAATAATGAAGCACTTAGTTGAACTAACTTTGTTGCTAGTGATATCTAACATTCTAAGTTCTTGCCTTGATGTGAGAACTTGCTGGTGTTAAGTTGTGTGGGAGAACCTATAAAAAAGATATGGGCATTTATGAAGGCTTGAATAGATTTTAACAAATCAGTGACGACTGGCATTTAAACAAGTTTTCAATTTGACACATAGACTAAGAAAAGAACCCTAAAGAAACGGGAGAAGAGAAAATAGTTTTCCCCCAAACAATATTGCTGAAGTGGTGGTGATTTTGAACCGCCTTACACTATCATTATTGTGCTTTAAGGTTGGTTTCAAGTAGTGTTTGCAGAGAAAAAGTCCTTTAGAACGTAACAAGAAGTGTGAGTTGTTAGTTCCCGCAGCAGTTCGTGGCTGCTTCCAGAAGCCTCAGGATGTTGTTAAAAGTGTGACTCTAGAGCTGGACACCATTTATGAAGAGAAGTAAGTAATTTAAGGTAGCTGGATATATGCTACAAAGTCTTTTTTTGACATTTTTAAAAAAATGCGGGTAGGGCTAACTTGGATTCATTATGTATCTGCAAAGATATGTATCTGCAGAGATTGAGGAAAACTCAACTTTTTCTGAAGAAATGTATGTTCACATCTTTGATACATCTGTGCTGGAATAGGGCAGTAAACATCTGTTTGTTGATAAAAAATACATATTTGACAGAATTCTGTTTACATTGTATAGTACAGCTTTGTATGGTATATGAGGTTTTTTGGTATAGACTAGTTTCGTATTGATACAGTGCTGTCAACCTCAACTGCACAGAAACTATGAGTCAGGCATGGAATGAAGATTTGTATATTTAGTTTCTGTGTTGCTAAAGGCACTCTAGTCTTTTACGGATGTTCTCAGCAATTTCATGATTTAAACACTTTTTGATTAAGTGAAAGTTGAGATTCTCTGTTTCCAAACGGACTTTAAACCAAATATTGCAGGTATTGTGATGCAATATTGCAATATTATACAAACAATAATAATATGATGAATATTTACTTTTCCTGTTTTGCGAGTAGCTATTTGAGATAAATCTAGAACACCGATGGAAATAATTCTGTTGGTAAAGGAAGTAAGCAATTCATTCTAGAAGCATAAAGAGCTCAGCTGCATTACTCAAGATTTATGGCTTATGGCATGTTTTATGTGCTGTCTTCAATGTGACTACATGAATTGTCATATTCACATGAACAACGTCAAAGTCTTCCTGACGTCTTTTATTTCTCTTCCAAGAAGCCAACACTCCACTGCCTAGTTTACTTTTTTCTGTGTTTTAATGTGAATGCCAACTGTGTATATATTTTAACCCCCCCAACCCCCCCATCTTTTGGTCTACACTCTGAGCTGCATAGAACTTCTCTTCTTTAATACAAAGAGCACAAATGAGCTGTCTACCACTTCCCTATTGGAGACTCGCATGTTATGTCAGTAGTGCCTGATGGGTGTAGAACATCTGCACTTCCTTTTAGATGCTCAATTTTATTCAGGAATGAACCCATATTGGGGGTGCAAGGTCCTGTAAACCTGTTTAGATTCATACTGCTCTCCCTATTCAGTATCAGTCTGTACTGTGCACTACTGCCAAATCTATGAACTTGGAAATCCTAAGCTAGCTAGCTATCATCATTGAAAAAACATTTGTCCCTTTTGAACCTCTTGCATCCCTGTTATAAACCATTTTGATGATGTGTGCAGCTGCTGTGTGAGAGTAACATCATTGCATCACCAGTGTAATGGCTCTGATGATGCCCTGTCTTGTTCACTTGTGCTGGCACAGTTTCAGAATTGAACAGTTACACCTGAGTCATTTTGCTGCCAAGCAATGAGTGCTTGTAAAATGCTGTCGTATGAGTATCTTTGCCAGCAGAGGAACATTATGTGGTAACAAGGGAGAAAGCCTCCTCTGTGGTGGCATCCTGAATACCCTCCCCATAGATTAAAACTGGTGCTTGACAATATAATCCTTTCAGCACCAGGTGAAAACCTTTTTATTATTATTTACTCAGATATTTTAAGTGTTGGTTTTCTATTAATTAGCTCTAGGGTTTTTTTTAGCTGCTTCACAGGCTATTTTATTGATTGATTTGTTATTACTGTATTTTATCTAGTTATGACGAGTTTAGTCATGCATTTTGCACAATGCCCTGGTATCTGTAAGGATGGAAGTTAAAACCCTTTAGAAATTAACTTAAATTTGATGGCCAATGTTGGGCACTCAGTGTTGGACTGGGTAGATTTTCCTGAGCCAATCCCATTGAAATTAATGGGTGATATTCAGTATTAGTCACTACTCAAAGTGTGTCTGTTAAACTAAATGTACTTGCACATCTTAAGCCCATTGATTTCAAAGGGTCTGCTCTGAATATGACTTGGCTATCACCCACTGAGAGCTGTGATTGGGTACCTGGGAAGCTGGTGTGTTTGACTGTTTAAGTCTCTCCAATGGAGATTGTCTAAAGCACAACTCAGGCTCTCAAGATCTTGCATGGTGTGTCTTAAGAGACAAGTGATGTGGAGTATGCATGTTGGGCATCCTTGCTCTGCAGCAGTGACTGTATATACTACATGTAAAACTGTATATATTACATGTAAAACTTTTGTATAGCAATACTGAGGGAACAGAACCTGCATTGTTTGAATATGGTTTCAGCCATGTGTGTTTCAAGTGCATCATATTAAATATGAATGTTGATATTGTATCTCCACTTTGCATTAGCTAAATGACTTGATGCTACTGATCGTAGATCTTGCAGTACCACAGAAAGTTCTTTATGAAACCCTCAGATTGATTTCACTATTAACCACATGAAACATTATATTAATTTCTTTACTTCCAGAACCTGTCATTTGAAGTCAATATAGGTTTTTGATATGCATGCAGTCCCTTAGGTCCCATGACACACTTAGATTTCTTAGGCTAGTTGGACAATTCTGCTTTTGTGTACTTATGTGAAACTAACATCTTGTCAAGTTATGAAGAAAGTCTAAGCAGGTGGCTTTTCAGGAGAAAAGAACATCTTTCTTCCTGGAGGACCTTGGTATGTCGAGACTTCTGTGTAATATGCAAAATGGGACTTGCCAGTTTTGAGTGTTTGGTTTAGAAGTAATTTTCTGCCTTTCTTTCTGATATAGAACTTCGCTAAGAAGAACAAATTGTTCTTGCCAAAATCTGAAAAGCATTGTTATTTTTCTAATAATTCTTGACAATTGGGTAGTTTTGCAAAGGCAGTTGTTGGACTCAGTCTCATCAGCTCCAGTCAGTATGGCCAATCATTAGGGCCATGTTGTAGTCCCCAGTGACATTTGAAAGGTCACAGTCTCCCCATTCCTGTCCTACACCGATGTCTTCAAAATCGGCACACAGAGTAAAATGCTAAAAGGTGTGGATCTAAGCGTGGCCAATAAAACACCAAGTGTGCACAATTTCCAACACAGAAATTACTATTGCATAGGAAACTTGTTTTCTGTGTGAGAAACTACTGTGGAAATGTTGCAGCACGTTTTCCAGTGCAAAATGGCAGTGGTGCCTTCATCTGAGCAGTATGAATTTACCCACGTACCTCTTGGCTACTCATAAACAGAGTATGGAGTGTGGTGGGGAGAATTTGTCTGAAATTGTCCATTATTTGTCAGGCTGCTGAGGCACCTATCTGTATATTTCCCGCTGGCAGAGTGAGATTATTTTTGGCCAAGTTTGCTATAAGATCTGGTTCTGTTTGGTCTTGTGGCAGGAAATGCTAATGGGTAGTTAGATGTCCCTTTTCACCACATTTGTGGCTCTGTTTAGTGCCTGTCAGCTTTGCCAGTTGAATTTTCTGCCTCGGGCATCAAAGTGTTTTAGCTGGCACTGGGTGGCAATTTGGGGTGTGTGTAAGTTACATACGACAGAATTTGCTTGAGTGGCATTTGTAGCTTGAGATTTTCCTGGGATTTTTCTTTGTACTGCTGTGGAGTGAAATGGATCTGGGCCATTTGGAGTAGGAATTTGAGCTTTTGTTGTGAAGACTATGTGTTCTTTTTAATCTTTCCTTGGTGTGAGTGTGACTTTAGTGCTAGATTGTTATTTCTATGGCTTGTATCCTAAGTAGTGCTAAGTCTCTCATTAAGTTAGCGTGCTGATTTACACTTTTGCAGTAAACCCCCCCCCATCATTTGGAGTAGATTTGGGGAGTCAGGGTGCGGGAGGAGTTCCATTGCACAAGCCTAAATCCTTAGATTCACTCATGTCTTCTCCATTATAAGCCTTTGAGAACTGCACTGATTTCCACAGGAACTGTGTGACTAGTTTGTGGTCCCTCTACATTTGCACATTTGGAGTTACCTGCTCAGGTATGCTTTGTGATGATCAAATCAGAGTGAAACAGTTTAATTTTATGGGGTGTGGGAACAAATATTATTTACCATTATAATATGTCTGTGGAGAATTCTCTTAAGATTTGCTATGGCAATATCAATGTTGTTGGTTGGCTCCCCACACTTGTCTTTTAAAAGGTCTAGAAGATTAGGAGCAGAGTAAGCCCAGTATTGCAAGGACTTTACTGAATGAAATTCAGCAGCTAAGCAAGTGAGTAAAATTGGGCTTGATGCAAAGTCTGTTTTGAAAACCGATCGGGTATTTCACTACTATAATGTGAAAACAATACATCTGTAAGCCAAGCAAATGTTAGTCTGGCTCTGAAGTAATTTTTCCATACAGATTGAAGCCAGGCGCATTTGCTTAACGTTTTCACTGCTCTGCTAGCTTTTGATTGTTTTGAGATTGGAAGCTATGAGTATTCCCTTATGATCCCTTTATGGTTTTAATGCCAAGTTTGCGGAATACTTTGTGTAAAAAGTGCTGTCATGCTTGCTTACATTCTCATTTCATGTTGAAGAGGGGCTGGGGGAAGTCAGGCTAGGTTCATAGAACTGAAAAGCACTCAAAAGGTAATCCCACCAGAACCCCTGCAGTGGTAGTACTGTGTTGATTGAAATAATCTTGGATAGATGTTCATACAGTCATCTCAAGCGCTGATATTTATGTGCCGAAAGCTGTTCATTTTGCTCTCCAAATTATGTGGTATTTCTTGCTGTACATGGTTAGCATTAATATCTGCTGCTTTAAATTAATAATGCTTCCTTGTGTAAAACGTGTATTAGAATACACACTCTATTTGCTTGATTAAGGATCATTCTTTGTAATGTCACTGCTAAGGGATACTACTTCAAGCCAAATTACATTACATACCCAAGTTCCCTTCATAAACAAAGGAGTGCTGAGAGTAGTTGAAAGGATTTGGATGGTGCTCTAATGTGGGGGGAAGAGAGTAACAGGGCAAACAGCAGTTTGGGTTGTGTGTAATTTTTAAGTTGGGAAATTGAACTGACTTGGGGCTTATACCCAATCTCCCTGCACCATAACTGCTATCCAAATCTCTCACATAAATGTCTGTGCCCACCCATACACGGGAAGCTGCATTTTGAAGGAAAGAAACCTTGTAGTTTGGCCCTAAGGGTCCACAGATCCTAAAGCGGCTTTTTTAAAAAAGCTAACAATTTTTTTCTCCCACCTTATGCACAAGTGAAAAACAAAAGATACCTTGTTCCATTGGAAAACTGAATATTTCCTCATTGTGCGCTATGACACTTCGGTGCAGTTAATCATGGGTTCTGAAGTGCACATTGCATTCTCCTTGCTGAAAAAGGATTCAAATATTTCCATTTAATATTTGGTTATAGAGAGGCATGTGATCATATTTTAAATATACAGCTGTAGTCCAACCTGAAAAGTGGCTGTGTGACATAAGGGCCACCTAGGATGTCAAAAACATAATTACATATAAATCCCTCACGTATGTGTGTGTGTCTGATTTAAAGTGCAAAAGGGGCATGTAGACATGGGGTATAAAATTCCTCCCCTCAAGCACAACTTGTCTCTCTGCATTTTGTCCCTGGATGCCATTTTTCTCTCACTCTGTCTCCAGTGTGGGAAATTGGTCTGGCTGGGAGAAAAATGGCTAAGGGGGAGAGGCTATGTGAAAGCAAGTGGCAGTCATGTGGAGAGTTCTGTTACTCTCACCCTTGGGCACATAAAATCAGAGAGCCCCCTCCCCATCTTCTACATAACTCTGGCAGACCCATGCCGGAACGTATAGACTGGTCCGTGATATGATATGCAGTGAAGCATTTTCTGTGTGTGTCTGGTAATCTTTTTTTCAGCTTTTCTAGTACCGTATACTGAACACAAGCTGAATGACCCTCTTGTTCCCTCTAAGTGAATTACTCCTTGATACTGAAGGGCCAGTGAAGGTATTGGGCAGTGATTCCATTTTGCTTCATGCTTAATGACAAAAGCATGAGTCTGTTACTACACTTAATATTTGAGGCGAATATTGACTGTTCTTGTTCATGTGCAAAAAATTGAGCCAGGGGAGGGGGAGAATGAGGTAATACTTATAGCACCAGTGACCAAGCGGTGCCCACCAGAAATTGCTGTATTTCAGCTCCCATCACCCCTCGCTATTGGCCATGATGGTTGGGAGTTGAAGTCTAAGAACATCTTGACCGTGTTAGTTGATGTATTGAAACTTCCCTTGCCATTGTAAATAGGAAAGGCATGCAATGTACTGCAATCACACTTCATGCATTCCCATTTTGAATACTCTTGTTAATTAGATCAGTCTTTTCCTTTTAAAGTGCAAGGTTATGCACACATAAGAAATCCTTGCTTTGGTTTGAACTAGGTTGTCCCTTCTACTGCTCTGTTTACATGCTTTTGGGATGTTTGTGGTACCTGTCCTATGAAGGATAGCATACCATCAATGTGCATGATGTACAAGAAGACCAGTTCCTGAATACCTTATAAACCTATTTGACACTGAGTTGAACATTGTATCAGAGCCCTCCAAGAGGCAGAAGCAAATCTTGCTCTTGCATTTGAGAGTTGTACTCCTGATACCTTTTATGAGGGGCGCAGAAGGGGCACACCCAGTGGGGTGGAGCCACAACACAGCTGTGTTGCTGTGCTTACCAGGAATGATAAGGGGCAGGGAGATCAGTGCATTGTGGGTGCTTTGGGGCAGGGGTTCCATGGTACTTGATGACATGGGAATACTTGGAACTGCTTGTGGTAGATTCACCTTTTGCTTCATGGTTTCTGTTGGGGGATATAATCCTTGAATATTGAAATTCTGATCAGATTCTGATTCTCATTTGTAAATCTATGTGTTGTTACATGCTTTCACTGGATGTTTTTGAGGGTTTGCTGTTCTATGCAGCTCATGTAAAAGTCTTGGAGAACATCAGTTACTGTTTATCTCTGGGTGGGGAGGTAGCATAAGAAGGCCCATTGGCAGACATGGATTTAGTAAGCAAGGAATTGAAGCTTCTGATGCCATGGTAACTTCAATGTAAAATATAATCCCATGCTTCTTCGTGATTAGCTCAGTGAAAAGTTTTCAGGGTCTCTTTAGAGCTGTCATTCTCATTCTTGTAATTCAGTCAGAAAACTAACGTAGAACCTTTGGATGCATGCATGTGAGAAATTGGGAGAGAGATGGGGGAAAGTATCTTTTGGGAATTTTTAAAAGCATTTGTTTTTATGTTGCTTTGATCCAGCTTACAGGTGGCAGTCACGGTCAATCCCTGAAGATATACGGCCAGAAATATGGATTGCACGGGAATTACAGCGCATTGGAGATGAATTTAATGCTTCCTACAGTCCGAGAAGGGTAACTTAATTTTTTAATCTCTTTGCTGCAGCCCTGCATGCCCAGACAGGGGTATTCTTAGTTTTGGCAGGAGAAAGCACACACAACAAAGGTGTTGGTTCCTTATTCATAAAGGTGTCAAACTGCACCAAATGTGCCGAATTTGCAGAAAGCTGCAGCCTGCTTCACCCACTCATCTACTTATAAACTGCTTGCTTTTTTTCTTCCTGTAGCACATCAACTTTATTTGTATTAATTCAGGTCTAATATATCCCACATTCAAGGAGCTTGAGGTGAGTTCATGGGCCCCTTTGTGTGTGTTTGCAGCAGAGTGTTGATAGTGGCAAAGTCCCTGGTTGGTGGGTGCTGGCAGTCTTTCTGGGGACACTGGGGGTGCGTCATTCTCCTGCAGCCTTTGTATTTTCTGCTTGTGGGTTTTCCTGCACTGAGCTGAGCATTCACTGGGTTGTGCAGTCATTCTGCTGGGGTAGCAGCACCATTTCTTCTTCTCTCCCCAGTCCCCAGTGTAACATACGTATAAGATTCCCCTGCCCAGGCCCTATTACTCAACTTGATGTACTTGCATGTTTACGTATTGTGACTAGGAGTAAAAAAATTGCACCATAATGTAGAAATTCCTTATCAGTGGCATTCATAGGGATGTTTACTGAAAGCCAGAACTGTGTGTGCACATACTGGTGTTCTTTCCAGTTTTCATTCAGTACCAATTGAAAGAATCTCATAAAGCTACCTTTTAAGAAGACCCCCTAACTTTTAAAAAAGCAAACTATGGTTGGTTTTACTGAAAAGCAGTTGCGGGAGCTTGCAAATTTTATCAGCGCAACTGGGATGGGGTAGGGTGAAGAGACTTCTTTGTGGGGCTTTATGTCAGTCAAAATTGCCCTTTGCTGCTTTTCTCCCCTATTAAAGTATGGCAACTGTTTCTGTGTTTGCATAGATACTTTAGTTTGACCTGGAGGGCTTTGTCAGGAGTGTGGCTCCCAGCAAAACATAACAAGAGCGGGGAATGTATTGCCATTTCCCTCTGTTGTAAAGTTTGGGATATTCTGGTGTACCATATAAGTATCTGTGCAGGGAGGAGGGAATGAAACTATTCAGTCAGCTCAGTGACAGGTTAACTTCGATAATCAATAGCTTTGATATCAGAAACTATGTAAGTTCGGTGGTACAGGCTGTGTGTCTTAGTATAACAGCCTTCCCCTAACCTTGTGCCCTCTACTTCTATTACAGCCATAGGCAAACTTGGCCCTCCAGATGTTTTTGGCTGACAACTCCCATGATCCCTAGCTAACAGGACCAATGGTCAGGGATGGTTGGAATTGTAGCCCCAAAACATCTGGAGGGCCTGTTCTTGCCAGTGCCTGTTCTATTAGCTCCAGCCAGAATGGCTGATGGGAGTTGTAGTTCAAAACATCTGGAGGGCACCAGGTGGAAGAAGGCTACAGTAGAAAAACAAAACAGTCAAAATGTTTGCAGTAGTGCTGTATTGAATACAACTCTACACTTTAAAATCACAAAGGAATTCAAAGTTGGGGAAGGGTATATATTTACTGTCTGAAGGAATAGTAGGTAGAGCTTAAGAACTGATTTATTTCTTTTCTTCTCAATACTTTTGTCCATATGGTGGTTGAACTTTTGTGGTCTACGGTGCACTTTTATAATTTTGTGAGCAGTGTGCCAGAGGAAGTCTTTACTTTAAATAAGGGATGCATATCTGTTGCTAGCCCTTCTCCAGTAACTCTACCAGCAGCTTATTACTGGAAAATTAAGCAGGTAAAGTGTTTTCCTGGTATGGAGAGGAGATGGTGGGAAAAGCTTGAACTGCCAAGTCTCAATGCGCTTGGCAAGGCCAAGTGGAAAAGTTGGCAACCCTTTGGTAGTTTTTGGTAAAGGTATGATTGGTTTTTAGTCAAAACTTGGAGGAGACACCACGTGTGTTTGATCCATGTGCACCAATGCCTTGCATCTACCTACCTGTTGGCTGCTAGTGCTTTTGGTGAGTGGTAGTGTCTCCAAATGTGTAGATTCCTTGCTACTGTAATGCAGCTGCCTAATGATCACAATTCTGTGGAATTTATTTTATTTAATATGGGGTTGCCATACGTTCAGAATTTGCCGGACATATCTGGAATACTGCAGCTGCAAGCAGTGTCTGGGCGGAAATTGGTGAAATGTCCGGATGTATGGCAACCAATGGCAGCAGTGACATTTTTGCCGATTTCCCTAAGAAATATGGCAACCCTATTTAATACATTTATTTACTGCGCTTCATTTGGCGGTTCACAGAATTTGGGCTACAAGACAGCATTCTGCTTGCTTTTAACTCTTGAGAGCCAGATACTTCATAACTGTCCTCTGTGCTTTGTTACTGGAAGCAGAAGGACGACACTGTAACTTTGCAGACAAGGAAGGACTTAACACAGTGCTTCTCTTCTGGGCATGTACAGACATGTCTATCCCTGCAGTAGTCTGATTCTTCTTACTTTATCAGTAGTGAAGAGATTGCAATTAGTTTTATTTCAGCAAAAGGAACCAGTTGTTCAATAACGTATAACACTTCGGTATCTATTTTTCCTCTTCTTTTTCTGTATGTAATGAACTACTAATTCCCCAGTGTGCAGTGCAATGACCTCCTTTCCATTACCATTGCACTTCTTGTGTCTTGTTCTGCCTGTCTCATGAATGGTGCAGTTCTTTTGCCTTTAGGCAGTGTTGGCAGACCTAATAACCTGACTTGGAAGTGCACATGTTATTACCACAAACTGATCTGTGGCATCAATAGTGACACATCTCTCTCTTTCTTACTCTCCCTCAGGGGATATAGAAGATTCACAGTCTAGCATTCAGTTAAAGATTCTTGTGCTTGCCAACTGAAGTGACTGCATGGTGTGGGTGGCAGGGGGGGCATGTTCCGGATCAACTGGTTAAAGATCAGGAAACAGAATAGGAAATAAATGGACAGTTGTCACAGAGGAGGGCTGTAAGAAGAGGGTTCCTCCAAGGATCTGTGTTGGAGCCTGTGCTTTTTGACTAGTTGAAGTTAACTATCTGGAGTTAGGGGTGGGAAGTCAGGGTGCCTTTATGACATCGCATTATTCAGGATTTTGACCAAACTGCAGGAGGCAGTGGAAGACAGGAGTGCCTGGCGTGCTCTGGTCCATGGGGTCACAAAGAGTCGGACACAACTAAACAACAACAACAAGGAGCTCTATAAGGAACTTGCAAAACTAGAAGAATGGGCATAAAAATGGCAAATGCTGTTCAGTATAAGCAAGTGATGTACAATGGAGCAAAAAATAAGAATTCCTAAAGTCACAAATATGCTCAGGGAATCTGAATTGGCAGTGACTGATGGGGAACCTTGTGGTCATGGCAAAGATTTTGATTCAGCATGCAGCAGCTGTGAAAATGTGAATTTCATGTTAAAGACCGTTAGGAAACGGGTTGAAAGTAAAACTACCAATATCATGTCATTATGCAAATCTATGGTACAACCACAATTTGAAATTCTGTGAACAGTTCTGATGGCCACACCTCAAAAATGATAATGCAGAACTGGAAAAAGATTCAGGAATGGCAACCAAAATGATCAGGGCGTGAAGCTATGAGGAAGATGACAATGTCTGCAGGTTTTTAGTATTAAAAAAAGGCGAGTGCAGGTCTCATAATAGTCAAACCTGGAGTCATCCAGTGAAACCGAATGTTAGGAGAATGAGCGCAGACACAAAAGGATGTTATTCTTCACACAGCACATGATTAAACTATGGAATTCAATACCACAATATTATATAGCCACCAGTATGGATGGTTTTGGGGACGCGGGTGGCACTGTGGGTTAAACCACAGAGCCTAGGACTTGCCGATCAGAAGGTTGGCAGTTCGAATCCCTGCGATGGGGTGAGCTCCTGTTGTTCGATCCCTGCTCCTGCCAACCTAGCAGTTCGAAAGCACGTCAAAGTGCAAGTAGATAAATAGGTACCACTCCGGCGGGAAGGTAAACGGCGTTTCCATGCACTGCTCTGGTTCGCCAGAAGCAGCTTAGTCATGCTGGCCACATGACCCGGAAGCTGTACGCCGGCTCCCATGGCCAATAAAGCGAGATGAGCGCCGCAACCCCAGAGTCAGCCACGCCTGGACCTAATGGTCAGGGGTCCCTTTACCTATACCTTTATGGATGGTTTTTAAATGGGCTTGGACAAATTCATAGAGGGACAAGGCTATCAATGGTTACTAGCCATTATGACTAGTTCCAGTGCCTGAGGCAGTATTCCTCTGAAATCCCGGTTGCTGGGGAACATCTGCATCTGGGCTTCTCATGGGCATCTGGTTGTCCAGTGTGAAAAAGATGCTGGACAAAAATGGGCCTTTGGTTTGATTCAGCAAGGCTCTTTCTTGCAAGGAAATATGGGTGAGATGAGATACCTAATCCTCCACCCCAAAAAACTATTGGGGCTTGCTTGTGGGATGGGGAAGCTGCCAGGGGACAAGGAAAGAAGGGTTAACCTGCCAGCTGCCACTTTCCCCCTCCAGATGCCCCTGTGTTATTTGCATCACTGGTTAAACCAATTTGAGTGATTTTCCAGGCTGCAATTTTCAGCTTAAGAAATATTTCCTCAATAGTGTTTTGCTTCCCGTTAGCTATTTGTTTTGGCTAAACTTCTCCGGCTGTTTAGTATGTTTTATATTTAGCTCCTTCCCGTTTTTCACGCCTTTATTTTGGACTATGTAGCTTTTCTGTTCAGCTGGCAAAGCTTCACACACCTGATTTGTCACACATCAAAATAACGTGCAGAAGGGGTGTTCCGTAATGAACTGTTGTGATGAGTCATTTGGTTTACATATGAATTGGGTTTTAGACAGCTTTTTGGTTTCCTCATTCATATCTGGAAACTTGAGTAGAATGTGCTGCTAAATGTTACTACTGATAACAATAGTAAACTCACAGGAGACTTCAGAAAGAACGAGTGGCTGTCAAGGTCTGTTTTTGTTTCCTATGCACCTGCTTCCCTGGATTGAACTTGCAGATTGTTTTGATTTGGGTATTTCTTCATTCCACTGTTGTGCCAGTCCAGACACTTGTATGCAGAGCTGATTAAGGCCCAGAAGTTAACTCATGGGAGGCTGCTTACTTGAGAGAATTGCAGCTAATCCAGTTGGGTTCTAAGTGCATGTTTCGGCTCTCTGAGAACATCTTTAAAGTTCCTCAGTGACCATGGCAAATTCAGCATAGTTTGCATGAGCTGAGACTAGCAGCACATGGGGACATGGCAGGAGTTAACCTAATTGTAAAGTCTGAAAACATATAGTCTTGCAGTAACCTTGCACCCGCGTTTTGGAAAAGTACAAATGATTGGGGTTTATTGGAGACTACTTTGTTGCTTAGCAGTTCTTTTGATTTTCTTTTTGTAGTAGCCATCTTACTCGACTCTCTTATTCCTTTCCTAGTTGCCTATGTATGCTCACTGCTACATATTGGCTCTTCTTTCTTGCCACTTGCTGCTATTTCAGCCTATTGCACTATTAATTTAAAGCAAATTAAATATATTGAAAGACTGAAGCCTTCCTTGAATCTGGACCCAGGACTTGGGACATGCCTTGACCTGAATTTTCTTATGCAGGTAAGACTTGAAGGGAGTAAATTTCTGCTCCCAGGCCATGGTTTGTTTGACCGAGGTCATCTGTACGTGCTTTCACCTCTATCTCACAGTGTTATAGAGGGCCTCTGATCAGCCACCTCCTGGGTCACACAAGCATGTCCATGTACAGGGAAGATCTGAGGTTAGATTTTATTGATGCAGTTTCTCTTCTGATTTGATCTGCCTGCATGGCTACAGACTTCTTGCTTGAGCAAGGCAAATTAAGTGTTCCTCTTTTCTGTAGGGCCATCACAGGGCCTGAGGGATCCATTCTAAGAGAGAAAGTAACTCTGTGGCCTTATTTTCGGAACTGCTTTCTTACCCATCAGCGACTATTTTTCTTTCATTTTACTTTTGTATACAGCTGTGTGGAACCTCTTCCTAATATTGAGCTAGAATTGGGTCACCAATAACCATCTCGGATGGTTAAGCAACTTCCAAGGTTTCCTTAAGTTCAGGTTTGTGACGGTTTCCCCTCCCTCCCTCTTTTACCTGCCTGGAACCTGAAGGATAGTTTCACTCTTCTCTCCCTCCCAGAGCCCTATCTTTTCTGCTTAGTTCACTTCATTAATAATACTATTCTCAGTTTGTACCAAATTTAAATGGCGGCCTCATTTTCTACTGCCAAAGTAAAGCTCAATTTTCTAGCATTCTCTATAGCAGAATGTATAACTGCTACTGACCCTGCAGTTGTATGCATTTTTACTTGGAAATAAATTGCACTGTCTTCAATGGGACTTATTCCATCAGCCAGAATTGCAAACATCCACTGATTTTGACTTTACACAGATGTGTTGTTGTTGTTGTTTTGTTGTTGTTGTTTTGCACTTGAGTGGCTGTATTTCTGTCTCTTGTGTCAAGCACAAGACAGACTGGAAATATGGTCCACCTGTGTCCTTCTGTCTGCTTCCCCTTAGACTTCCAGCTTGTAGGGTTAGTCTTTGAGATAGTGTTGGAATCATAGGGGCTGGCTTCTCGGTTCTTTCAGGAAGCTTTGGGTCTTTTATTTATGCCATTTCTATCCCTCCTGTGTTTTATGGAATTCAAGAAGACACACTTGGAGTTCTCAGGCAGGATTTGACCAGTTCTTTTGCAGGGTTGCTGAATTACATGCTTCAACCCATTCGAAATCTCTTGGAGCTGAAGGAAAGAAGACTAAAGGAGTGTAGAAAATGTATTAATCCAAAATAATTCAGGATCTCTTGTGCCAGTCTTCTGAATCTTTGACCTTTGTGAATCTATTAGTTGTCTTGTCTTCCCAGCCATTCCCCTAAAGAAGCAGTGAGTTGGGATTTTGACCCAGTTCAGACGTTTATACAGGTGGTGACGGTATTCACATGTTGGAGAAGCTAGAATGTCCTCTCTTCTTTGCCATGCATATACAGTAAACGTATGCCACAGGCACTCCATATGAATGTCATGAATGTCTGGTTTGCATGAATCTTCCCTGTTGTTTTTGGGAGGGGGCAGAGATCTCATGTATTAGATGTCTCTGCAGAGCACTTATGTCATGATATATGCCATCAAGCGGAGGAGGGCATACTCACTCTTGCATCTTGTAGGGACTTTCGGCACCCCTGTATCAGAAAAGGTGTTGCAGTTTTCTGTGTACCTTTTTAAAATAGTATTTGTATCAGCTTTTGGTGGCATCACTGTTTTGTGGCTTCCCACATGCTGAATGGGTAATCATATCCTTTTCAATCTTTCTGCTGCCTTAGATTACTCCACTTAGGGTTGCCTAGAAAGGGCTGCCATCTCTGTCCCACAAGCACACACACAGCAACTTAAAATAATGCCTTTATGGTTTTGAAAATAAACTTATGAAGGGCTAATTATGGAACAATCCCATACATTTGAGATAAAAATCACAAGCTGTTGTTAGAGTGCCTCTACAGGAATTGCAGACACAAAACTGATTTCCTCCCATCTTGTTATGCAGAAGTGGAGGGGAAGTGCCTTGGTCTTATCGCAGTCCCATTATGTCAGGTGAATCGGGGCAAGGGCTTTGTCAGGCAAACTCGGCAGCAGCTGCCGCTGTCTTGTTCACCCTTTGGAAATGTTAGCAGCATTCTTTATGCAGCTAAACTTTTGCTTAGCTTGAAAACCCAAAGTTGTGGCATAACAGTTAGCCTTAGTTAAGTCGTAGCTCCTTCTGGTTTTTCCCAAGTGCTCTTCTTTCATGCTTTTTCCCAGCTGAAACATGGTGCTAGCCTCTGGATTTAACATACACAGAGTGGGTCTTACGGCACTTTAGAGTTTTAACAGTGGTGTCTAATGAAGTGGGTTCTAGCCCACAAAAACTTAAGCCACAACAAATCTTATAAGGCGCTGCAAGATTCTTCTGCGTGTGTGTCAATGTAGCTAACCCTCTGAACTGGTCTTCTAAGGCTCCCTTCTACACATGTCTGTATGGTTTCAACCATGTGCACCATACATTTGCCACATGTGCCTATGACATTATTTTATTGTCTATGTAAAACTTTGGGCCACCTTGCACATTACACTTCTATCTTGAAACAATGTTTTTTTTTAAAAAAAAGGAATAGAAAGTAAAATTACTAGCATGATACACCATCTGGTTAGCTTCCTTGTTTCCTTCAGGCTGTGGCGCTTACCTAAAGTTGAGCGCAGTCAACATGTTAATATGTGACCCGCCATACTTTGCATTACGTGGCTGCATCTTTTCTAATATATCTGCTTGCATATTTTTATACCCCAAACTGAACCAACTAGTGTTTACACAGGTGGAGTCACTTGAGAATAATTTAGAGGTTCACTAGTTCATTAGCTCTGGCACATATTGCCTATAGCTTTATTTAGGCTCTTGGCACAAACGACGCCAAATCACTGGTTTCTCAGATAAATTATAGCTACCAGATTTCATCCTTTGGGAATCTCTTAACATTTTCGAGAGTCAACAATTTGGACAATGACACAATTATACTCTGAGAATACCATCCTGTTTTTGGCTTCCCCTTTTCTCCTTCTGTGTGTGCTACCAGATCTCATAAATTATATACCATTTTGTTCCTTGTAACAAACCTCACATAAAACTTAGCGACAGTGAATTAAGCAGTGTAGAACAAGATTAAATATAGCGACAGTTGCTCAAGTCCCAGCGCTGAGGGTGCTTAAGCATTCCACAAACAGATTTCTTTACTTCTAGTTACAAGCATGTAGAAAACTGACAGCCAGGTGGGCAAGTGTGGCTAGTTGCTGGGGTGGGAGTGGGGATTTGTGTAGCAGGGTAGGTGAGCTTCTCATGAGTGTTCCTCTCAGCAGGGCAGGGGCTGCATTGGGACAGAGGGTGGAATGGCAAAATAGTCACGGTAAAAAGGAATAAACACGGGTCTGTACAAGTGTTTTTCTTTGCTAAGTGCTATCTCCTTGAAAGCTGGGGCGAGGAGCCTTTGGCCCTCCAAATGTTGAAGGGTGTTGGGAGTCCCAACAAGAACTGGAGGTTTCTCATTCCTGCTTTAAGGCATGTTGTGTGGCGCTGTCTTTGTGAGTGTATACTCACTCAGGATACATGGACAGCAGCTATCAGTGCCTGTAAATGGTGGTGGAAAATCTAAACTGCAAGGACAGGAGGCAAACCCCAGACACCCTGATATCTAATGATGATTTTTTTTCATGTTTTGCTGAGTGTCCCCCAAGTAGATCCATTTCTCATTAACAGGATGCATTTCTCTTACACCCTACATGATTACGAAAGTCATTTGATCTCAAATGCATTTACATGGAAGGATGTTCCACTGGAATCAATGGAATGCAAAAATCAAGCAGAGGCATTTTGATGCTGTTGTTTACACTTCCACCTTTTGTTGCAGCCAGAGGTGCTACTATCAGATGTTTACAAGTGGAAACAGTGTTGCTCCGTTATGTAGGTGGCATAGATACTGTTTTGGTTAGAGATGGACAGCACCCTCCAATTTCTGCTTTGTAGCATGAGCAGACTTAGGGGTGTTGCCCCTAAGGCAGAGGTCGGAGAGGGAGGTACAGCCCTTCAACTTTGTTCCCTCCTTGAAGTCAGCTGCAGCTCAATGCCAATTCCTATTTAGATAATAAATTCTCACTTTTTAATGTTAAAACAAGCGGTGTTTTATTATTAATACTCCTATTAGTAGCAGTATTTATAGAATACTCCCCCACAAGTGGTCAGAACACTTTGCTTATGTTGTCCTGGTAATCCTTGCGACAATTCTGTGTGAGAGGCCAGTGTAATATTGAGTGTGTCTGTCTGTCTGTCTGTGTGGGGGGGGCGGGTCATCTGAGGCCACCTGCCTCCACTGAATTCATGGCTGGGCTGGAATGTGATCTTGGGGTTTATAGCTCAGGCTGTTCAAGAGCTTATGTACTGTACTGACTGGTTCATACAATGTGTGTACAGTATATTGAATTAGGTGCTAACATGGGGTGCTCAAATTTAAAAGTGTAAGGACAGAACTGCTAAGGGGGAAAGGACACAGAGAAGGAGAGAGCAAGCACGTTTCCATGCTGACAGGTGAGAAAAAGCAGTAAGTTCTGCTCATGTATTTGCATTTTCGTTTAAAGAATTGCTTGTATCCCACTCACTTCAGATAGTTTCCCAGAGCAGCAAACAGTAAAAAAAACCACCCCAACTCAATTAAGGCAGACTATCAGAATAAAAGTAAATACAGGAAAACACAGTGTGTGTCAAAACATAAAACGAGTAAAAGCCAAATTCATGTCAAGACAGCATAAATCTTAATAAATGCATAGCAATTAATACAAGAACAGGATTCCTCATCTTGACCTTATTATCCCCATCTAATCAGCAGAGGCTAATTTTCACATAAATAACATTGTTAGGTCAATAAATATTAAACTTTTATGTCATGTAGGCTACTTGTGATCACATGCGCATATGCTGTTATCTCGCTTTTCAAACAACATGATAGTTCTTTTGATTACAATGCACAAGTTGAAGTGTGGCCAAGTAGGTGATGCTAAACACCCAAAACTCAAATAAAAGCTAACTGGTTGTTTTATTATCTCACTGTGTACAGAACATCAATCTTAGCCACTTGAGCACCTGTCAGAACGACTTGCAGTGCCAACATATAACAGTGCCATCATGTCATGCTTTGCCCTGGCATAGCTTTTGCAGTTTCCTATCCTAACTGTGCTAGCATAGCAATTCCTGTGCTTGGCATATAAATTCGGTAATTATTACTGCCAGACAGGAAAGCTTCGTGAATTAAAAGAACTTCTCATTTCCTCTTGCAGGGTTTCTTGGATTACCAAGCAGTAAACCACCAGATCATAATTTTGCGCCTGTTGCATTACATCGTCCGCCTCATATGGAGAATGCAGTGACTAACGCGCCAAGAGGCAGCTTGGGATTGTTTACTCGTTTCCAGCGACAGCAACCTTGAACAAAATGTCTTTGGTCTCTGGGTGCAGGTAACAGGCCTTTCTTGACCTTGGATACATCCAGCAAATGAAAAGGAGCAGAAGGACTCCATATCAGGCGGTTTGGACCTCTTTGTGGTTTTTTTTTTGAGGAAAGCAAGTTTTTTAAATGGATATTTGGAAATGGACCACCTTTTTAAGAAACAGGATTTCATCTGAAAGTAGAGCTAACTTTGTTTTGTTGAAAGTTCTTTAAAAAAGAAAGAAAAGAACCTTGCTATATTGCAGCTTTCAAGAAAATCATTGAATCCTGTTCTCATTTGGAAACTTGTGGGTTGCTATTATACCGTGCAACAGAATTGTCTGAGCCAGCTACTTTGTAAAGCTGTCTTAGTTTTTATATTACATACTTCCTGTTCAAAATCTTTCCAAGCAGTGAGAAGACAGACTGGTAATTTCTGTGCTACCTAAAATTCACCTATCCTTGTACATTATTCACAGAAGAAGTTTGGGGTGGGGGTGGGGTGGGGAAATACATCCATCTGCTGTTTAAGCACCATTTTTAATCTTCTGTTGGGTGAAGCAGTTGCATCTTGCAGCCCAGAAGGAGAACTCTTGAATTTGCTTTGGAAGTTGAAATTAAACTGTGAAAGTTTTAATGTTCCAAATAATGTCACCAGGTTGCCTTTTACAATTTTCTTCCTTTATAATTTGTATAGATAAGTGTGTATTCTATGACATATACTGAAGGTGGGGGGGAGGGGGGAATGTAGCAATAAGTCATTGTATGTGGGTGAAAGCAGTTCCTATGCCTGTGCAATATTGCCCAAAGTTGTTAGCAACAGGGTCCTACTGCATAATTTCAGGCACTGTTTTGATCCTCACTTTGGTATATTTCTCTTTGTTTTTTTTAAAATCCAGTCTTTGCGTTTTGTTTTGTTTATTTTTTTAAGCACTCTGGATTTTGTTAATTGCTGCCTTTGTTTTTAAATAATATGAGATGACCGAGCAACCATAATGTGGAATGTAAAAGGACTACTGACTCGCTGCCTGGTTTGAGGTCGACAGCAGCACAGTATTCAGAGGGTGAAAACTCCAACAAAAGATAGAGCAGGAACAAATTTTATTCCAGAAAAAAAGACCTTTTAACAAGTGGCACCTATTCCACCTCCCTTTCCTAAGGTGCCAATAGGTGATTGGCTGCATTTATCTAATATGAGTTAGCTACTTTGTTTTATGATGTTCCTTAATCAGGGCTACTTGTAATGCGATAAGAAAAACAAAAAGCTGAATCAAGGGCAATCTGCTGCAAACAGCTGAATTGTGCAACATATTAAATTGTGCAGGTTGTTTCTGTAAGCCATAAAGGGGAGCGTAAGGATTGATAATTCCCAAACTGTAGGGTGGGGCACAGTGGTATCCCATACATAGCAAAGGACTGAAATGCGTCTGGAAAACTAAGTCACTATGTTGGACTGGGGAGAGACCTGCGCATCTTTAATTCCCTCCTCTGTCCCTTTTACCCAATTTATCTGTCAATTTATGGGAAGAGGGAGTCTTCTGTGGGAAGGACTTGCTAGATTCTTTGACTCGGGTACGCTATGGGCTGCCAGGTACAGGAGAATCCCAGAAAGTATAGGAAGCTGCTTTATACCACTGAGCCATCTAGCTCAGTATTGTCATTCTGACTGACAAGTGTGTGAGGAGTCTTTCTCATCCTTACCTGTAGATACTGGGGATTGAACCTGGGATCTCCTGCACACGTTCTATCCCTACCTGACTCCCGGCAGGCAGAAGAAGGGGAAATGTAGAGTGGCAGTAAGACCCTCTTAACTGCATCATTCTGTAGTTGTAAGGAGGATGCCTGCCAATTATTGTGGGAGCAGACTGAGAAAATAGGTGTATGGTAAAGCCCCCAATCTTAATCCTAGAAAACACTGTGTCCCATGTAATAAAGGTTTGGGAAATGCTGGGCAGAGCCCTGAGGACTCCCCCGTGGTCCCTTGCATTCAGATATTACATCAGATTTTGGAAGGAGTCTTTCAGACTTAGATTTGCAGTCAAAAAGATTAATAAATTGCTTTTAAAAAGAGCTGAAATTCTCAGGATACTGAATTCTGTACCCTATACCAAATTGGTAAAGAACCACAGTATGCACACAATCCCAAACTTAAATAAAAATGTGCCATTAAAAAAAAATCAAGTAAAATTCCACTAAATCAGATGGCAGACAGTATTGGCACAGATCCCGACTTCCTTTTTTTAAAAAAAGAAACATTTTGCTTCTGTAATATCCTTCATCACGCTTCCTGATGCAATC
Organism: Podarcis siculus; assembly: GCA_034642415.1. Taxonomy (NCBI): domain Eukaryota; kingdom Metazoa; phylum Chordata; class Lepidosauria; order Squamata; family Lacertidae; genus Podarcis; species Podarcis siculus. The sequence goes on along the minus strand of JAXCMG010000003.1, from coordinate 82,984,881 downwards.
CCTATATCTCAGAAGTAAGTTCCACGTGAGTTCAATGAGGCTTATTCCTACGTGCGTAGATTAAAGGATTGCAACCTGAATTGCTTCAGTTTTGGGACATTGTTCATTTCATTTTCCTCCTATAAAATCAAAGCGGTTTAACCTGTGCTGTACCATGTTATGGTAAACTGGTTCATATGTGGATTTGGACTGAGTTTTTACTTTGCTTTGGGAGACAACTGCAAAATGAGCTGCCTGGAACTGCATAGTTGCTTAAAGGTTCTGGTTGCAAGTGCCCCTTATTCCACATAATTTTATTTGGCCATTGATCAGTTACATAAAATGGTGCAGATACTTTGCATAATACAATGGGTCAACTGATTCCTGTTTATAACTTGCTTCCAAATGCTACATCGCCAATTTCTGGTTTCACCAGTGCCACTGAAAATGTAACCTCTTTTTTAAAAAACAGTCTTTTTGGGGCTATATCAAATCCATCCTAAGTGCTATTATGTGCTGGAGAGTTTTGTCAACTTCAGCTCCTATGCCAGTGCCTGCAGATGCATCCCCTGTCCTGAATGTCTCTGCAGTAGATTATAGGATAAATCCAGATGATCGAAATAAGCTTTGGGGTCCCAAGCTAGAGAGAGGCGCAAGCAACAACAAGCTGTTCACACACATCACCTGGTGCATGTCTGTACAATAGATGGTTAGTAAGATTGATATTGACAGTGCCAAACACCCCTTTGAAAACAAGAGACGAGGAAAGGGTGTGCTAAGATTCTGTCCAAACTGACAGCTATGATTTGACTGTTGCCAGTTCACTGTTGGAAACATCCCTAAGTCTTGCATCCAGGGACAGAGTCCAAACCACTTCATCCTCTTGTGCTTTTGCTATTCCAGATCCAGCCAGGGAATCATGTGCAGAAGAAGTCTTGTCTCCTTATCTGTATAGCCCTTATTTGGTCGGGCTGTTCATCTGTAAGCTCCAACGGCGATAATGTGCTAACAAGGGCAAAGCCATGGTAGCTTTGTAGCAGCGTTAGTTTCTTAATTTTACTAGCTTTGGTGAACAATGTTGTGGGTTTTCTCCCCAATTTGTTTTAACATCAAGCAGAAATTGCAACATCACTAATAGTAATTTTGCCTGTATAATTAATTGCATGGTACCCACATAAAGAGTGGTTGATTGAAAAAGGCAAAGAAGCGGGTGTTAGTCTTGGACCATTCAAACTGATACTGTGTGATAGAGATTTTTCGTGGCATCCAAAAAACCAGGGAAACCAAGGAGTTCATTTCCAGGTTTAGCAATGTTGATAACACAGCTTTTAAACCGGCAGTTTGCCAGTAATCTTTCAGCATACGGTGGGAAACCTGTGTTTTTCACTGGGAACAATTAGAAAGCTCTCTCTTGAGATCCAACTGACTCATATTAGTTGCCATCACTGACCCATCGCGATTCCTTCTAAAGTCGTTTCTGCCACCAGAATTAGTTCTCAAGAACTCACCAAAGTGTTTTCTGTTTAGTGCTTCTACATTTGGAGCACTCTAGTTTTAATGCCTTTCTAACACAAAATCCTCCCTGCAGTCATGCTTTCAGTGGTTGGGATCCGGGGAGCTCTAGGCAAGCGCCTGAAGTGGGAGGATTCCCCTGTTCTTCATTGACATGGTTACAGAGAGTATTCTTTAGGAAACCGTAACCTATTAAGAGTGGCTTTTTTGTGGAGGGAGGGAGCTAAGGGAATAAGGAGCTGCTTTGGGAAGGGGGGTCCTGAAAGTCGCAGTGCACTCTCTTCAGACCCCTATAACCCTCCCTCCCCCTTTTCTTATAAGGCTCGGCTGGCCCAGTGCCTTGAGATGTGTACACATTCATATGTGTTAACTGCTAGCATGGGAGTGCAATTAGCTTGCTGCCATGGCTTCAGGCAAACTTAATTGTAAGCCGAAGAAATGTGGTTTTTTTTAATTAAAAAATTCTGTGAATTATAACAAAAATCAGTAAATGGCAAGATATTGGCACTGTGTGGCCCAAACCCAAGCTCTCTTTGTTTTTCCAAGAAATCTCTGCCGGACATTATATCTTAAAATGCTAAATCAAGCAAGGCCCGTTTTAGTTTGTCACAGTTCAGTGCAGGTTTTGTGCCTTGACATCCCCACAGTGTCCACATTAGACTTGTGGGTTTAAAAAAACCTTTTTCTAGAAATCCCATTTATATACCTGTAACTATATATAATCCTGCCAAAACATTTTATGAAGAATTTTCTTTGGTTGTGGAGAAACCATATTCAAATTTCTTCTTAGTGTCTCCATGCTTTCCCCCCTTTTGAATGATTGTAAATATTTGAGTATTTATTAGATTAGTGCAGTCCTCATCTGAGCCAAATGTCGCCTCTGTGCAATGTTCCCTCTCTTCTTACTATGTCATGTAAGATTTTTTGTACAGCAGCTGAAGTAAAACGGATTGATTTCTCTAAAAATTTTTTTTTGTAGAATTGACTTTGTTAAATACTGTAGATTCCCCTTTTCTTTGTAATTAATGCACTCTACTGTTCCATAATGCTGTAACTTGTAGAAATGTTGTATATTTATTTTCTGCTTATTTAAGTTCTTGTAAAGTCTTCCCCCCCTTTGAATTGTACTTAGTGTATATGGAAATAGTGATTGATCAGTTTAGAGCACTGTCTACTAGTTTATTGCTATTTTAGATGTTGTTTAAACCCCTTGATTTTCTATACCGTGTCTCTTGCCCATCTTTCTCTGTCTTGTTCAAATAATTGAAATATGAAGTGAAGGCAGGGATCAGTTTGATTGGGAAGGGCTTTTACATGTTCAAGGGCCACATCCAGCACTGCATTTGTGGCTTTTAAAAGGAGTTAGTTCCAAATAACTTTCTGAGGACCGAAGGCAGATTACATATTGGTTTTGATAAAGCAACATGCAGTGCTCTGAACTGGTCAGTCTTCTAAAAATGTCCAGGGAGCTTACTCGGGACACCTACTTAAAGCATCCCCTCTCAAAAGTAGATTTTTGTTGCAAATTCATTAGGTGCCAGTTCACAATCTTGGTGCTTCCTGTTTCTTCCTACAATTGTGCTTACATTTAAGGGTCATTAAGAACTTGTCCCTTAGCCTCAGTTTACGTAGCACAGGATATGACTTGTTACCTCATAAATAAGAAGTACCTGCAGTTTATTCAAGAACTACTAAATTTTTAGTGGAAGAGAGGCATTTTGCACCCTGGTTTATAGACCACTAGTTACTGTATGACAGCACCATAACATCAGGTACAAACATCAATGTAGCACTGATCTTGTACTGATTAATCACTAACATGTTTCTTAGAACCCAGCATTTTTATGTAGCATTTTTATTGCAGTTTCCCTGGCTTACTTGTGTTTTGCACTGATGAAATTTTGACAGGGTAATTGCCACTTTACTTGTGCAATACTGCTGTAAATAACCGCAGATCTTTTTTTAAGATACAATCTTTTATGTTCTTAATGAATTTTATATGAATAAAACTTTCAACTATTCATTGCGTACGTTTTTTATTTCAGTTTCTTTCCTAAGTTTGCTTGTTCTTGCACAGTTATAAATGAAACAAAGGCAATGAATTGGGCTTGGACACAATATTATTTGTGCAGACTTCCCTTGCATACACTTCCCTTAATGTTCATAATCAGAAGAATCCTTGTAATGGATTGTTCAAGTAATGGAGTTGTTTAATGCAACTAGCACTTAATTACAGAAACGAGGTATAGAGCTAAGCAAAAGGAAAACCATTCAAAGGGCTGCTGAGAGACTGTTGGATATGGTAAAAATGCTGATGTTCCCACAGGGAGGGAGACCAGCTGACAGTGTGGTACTTCTTGCTACACTTGTGGAAAGCTTCAGGGGTCTAGATGTGCTAATGGTGGTCTTCCAGCAGAGGTGGTAGTGGGTTGGAGGAGTGTCACAGGGTAGCCTTAGATCTGCAGAATTCAGTGCCCTTCATTCTGCCATTCCCACAGTTCAGGCCTAAAAGGACAAGAGCCCCTGGAGCCGCCATGGCTAAAAGGAAGAAAAAGCTGCCTCTCTGTGCAGCCTGCTCTGCTGCAGCAAACAAGCAAGGTTTTGGATGTTGCAGTAAAACTACCTTGGAATATCTGTCCTGCCAATAGGATTGCTCTGTAAAATGGGATATGGTCAAGGATTATAAGATGAATAGGGTGGAGAGATTTTTCTTCCTTTTATAATATGGTAGAGAAACTGCAGCTCTTATGCCAACTTGATTCCCCAGACCTCCCTATTTGGCCAATCCAAGCACTCCCCCCCCCCCCCGAAATGCATCCACCTCCTGTCAGGTGTGGCAGTATCCCCCCCCCCCCAATTGATCCCTGTGGGTCAACTTAGATGAGTGGGATGATCTGCCTGTCAGTCACCTGTGGCATTATACTGTCAGCTGATTGACAGGTGAGCTGTCTACCTGTCAAAGCTGACCGACCAAACGGGGGGTATTAAATATCTAGCCCACCAGGCCCCAAAGGTTCCCTACCCTGCTTTATAATATGATGCTGCCTTGTTTGATTAGCAGTGGGCTCAGGACAAAACTTAAGGAAATATTATTCCATGCAGTGCATAATTAAGAAGTAACTCACTAACACAAGATGTGACAGTTACTAGCTTGGATGGCATTAGGAAGAAGCGTTAGACAAATTCTTGGAGGATGCAGCCCTGCACATGCTTCCTTGCAAGTAAGCACCAATGATTCGTATTCCAAAAGTAGACCACATTTCTGTAAATGGATTAGTAGCAACTTATTACCTCCTCTGCATAAGAACCGAAGGCTTATTGGGTGCAGAATAATCCAGCTCAGTGAGTCCAAAGATGAGGAAATTAGCTGCCAGGTGGAAGTCTTTCAGAATGCTGCTGCAGCCTGTAAGAGACATGGAATAGGTTTGCTACGCAATGACCACAGCCAGGTCTACAGAGTCCCAAATCCTCTCATTTTCCTCCCTGCTGTGCCTAAACTGAGCAAACTGATGGTGCTGTCCAGGCTGGGTACACGGAACTGGACTGTTGCATGTGACTTAAAATGAATGCTTCTGACTTGCCTAGACAATTAGTGATGCCAAGCAAGAGAGCTCCTTGATTGGCTTCAATTCCTGACTGTTTACATGTTTGAGGGCTTAATTAGCAAAGCACAAATGAGTACAGCAGCCTCTGGATTATGAGAGGCCCTCAAGCAACATCAGTTTCATCTGGAAATTTGCGCTGATGTAAACACAAGGTTTTCTATCGCTCGCCGTACCCAGAGGTGACTGGAATTGTCCCTATAAGCTACATAGAAACATCCTGAAACAATGACCCAAGAGTTGTCAGCTGTGGTCACCAGCCATGACTCAACCACCTTAAAAAGGTAAAGGTAAAGGGACACCTGACCATTAGGTCCAGTTGTGGCCAACTCTGGGGTTGCGGCGCTCATCTCGCTTTATTGGCCGAGGAAGCCAGCGTACAGCTTGCGGGTCATGTGGCCAGCACAACTGAGCCGCTTCTGGCGAACCAGAGCAGCGCACAGAAACACCATTTACCTTCCCGCCAGAGCGGTACCTATTTATCTACTTGAACTTTGACATACTTTCGAACTGCTAGGTTTGCAGGAGCAGGGACCGAGCAACAGGAGCTCACCCCGTTGCGGGGATTTGAACTGCCAACCTTCTGATCAGCAAGTCCTAGGCTCTGTGGTTTAACCCACAGCGCCACCTGTGTCCAACCACCTTAGCCTCAGGTAAAAACAACTTTTCAGCTTGGGCTCAAATTTTGCTTCTGGTGGTAACGAATACCAACCCCTTGAAAGAGGTTCACCAAGTGCTTTCTGCCTTATTAATACATCCCAGCTTGCCCTTCACCCAATGCTGGCTACACCATACAAAGCTAACACAGAGTTCTCGTCCTGTGACTTGTAATGTGATGGGACGCATATTAACTTGACCCTTCTCCTGCCTGTTGAATTTCCCCCCACAGCCTCTCCCTGCTGGCCTGTTTGTTCCTGATGTTCCTCTTGGGCAGCTCTGAGGGCTTATCCACACTTAACCTTTTGCTCCATGATTTCTAAGCACAGGTCCACACTTTCCCAGTCCGTGTCCAAGTGCTTTCTTTTGCCTTACCACTTTCTCCAGGAAAATCCAAACTACATCACTGAATCACAGCAAACCTCAATTCAGGTGGTCTGCTGCAATTCAGCAGTAAACTGGGTTTTCGCAGGAAAAGTGGAGGGGTTTATAAAACAAAAAAAGCCCTCAGACACAGATCTGGAAAGCCCGGAACTGTACCTAGAGATATGGAGCAGAGGTGGATGAACCCTGAGTTTGGGAATAAACTGGTGGAGTGGGAGGGATTACTCTGAATGTCCTGGCTGCACTGTCAGAGGTAATACTTAGATAGATAGATAGATTCTTTATTGTCATTACACAAGTGCAACATTGCACAAGTGCAACGAAATTGGATGCCATCCCTTAAAAACAACAAAAGCAAAACAACAACAACAACCAACAAACCACATTCCAGCCACACCCACACCCACACCCATCAATCTCCCAGGTCACACTATCGAGTTACAGCATTCAAAAAGGCCACAGCTCTTGGGTAGAAACTGTTTTTCAGTCTATTTGTCCTTGACTTGATGTTTCTATATCTCCTGCCAGAAGGCAGTAGTGCAAACAGACTGTATCCCGGGTGAGATGAATCCTGCAGGATGTTGTTTGCTTTCCTAAGACAACGGGAACCGTACAATTCTTCCAAAGATGGGAGAGGATGACTAATACGCCTCTGAATGCCAAGTGCTGGGATCTGCAAGTGGAAGGTTTGTTGTTGCGCTTGGGTCTCATTTGTGGGCTTCCCATAGGCATCCGGATGGCCACTGTGAGAACAGGATGTTGGACTTAGATGGGCCTTTGGCCTGATTCAGCAGCCAGGCTGCTCCTATGTTCCTGTTATAGTGGAGAATCTGTGGGAGGTTGGACAGTTGAGCACAGCTCCAGCCCTGCACAAACCCCCTCATTGCCATCCATTGTGAAGCAAGCAAAATGTAGCCCTGCTCATAAAAGTGTGAAGACCTGCCCCAGCCTTCTATATCCATGCAAGGTCCCCCAGGGTATGCTCTTACTCAAACTTAGCATGGTGAGTGAGTTGTGTGGGCAGTTTTTAGTCTAGGAAGCACCATTCCATTCCTAGACGGAGTGTGAGCTGCTTCCAGAGGACCCTGCTTAGTCACAAAGGACTCAGCGACCTTTTTGCAGTTCACATGCTCAGTCCCATCACAGACACACCCTGTTGGGCAGACAGACTCTCTTGCTCTGGCTGCGAAAAATATAGAGCGAAAAATATTTCCCAGCACTAAGCATGCATATGCAGACAATCTGTATGGGGCAGGGGCATCCACCATATTTTTTTATTCTATAAGACGCACCAGACCACAAGACGCACCTAGTTTTTGGCGGAGGAAAACAATAAAAAAAAATCTGAATCCCAGAAGCCAGAACAGCAAGAGAGATTGCTGCGCAGAGATCCCTCTCGCTGTTCTCGCTACTGGGATAGCTGCGTGAAGCCTCTTCAGGGCAGTGGGATGAAGGCTCCTCATGCCCTGAAGAGACTTTGCACGGCTAAGCCAGAAGCTAGAACAGCGAGAGGGAGTGCTGCGCAGCGATCCCTCTTGCTGTTCTGGCTTCTGGGATAGCTGCGCAGCCTGCATTCACTCCATAAGACACACACACATTTCCCCTTACTTTTTAGGAGGGAAAAAGTGAGTCTTATAGAGCGAAAAATACGGTATGTGTGGCTTCTGCTTTCTTTATTCCTGTGTTTCTGTACTGCAGTGCAGTTTTAGACTGCCTTTCCAAGAATGGATCAGAGGGCGGTTCACAAAACATAATCTGCAGCAGAAGCAGAACTCACCCAAGTGATTATGAGTGATATTCACTATTATTATTATTTTATTATTTATATATATGTATCTGTAAACGTTATGCAAATAGTTACATTATTTACCGCTTTGTTTTTGTCACTGCCCTTCCATTTAAATGCACTGAAAATAATTAACCCAAATTAATTACATAATCCATTATGTAGGCTTTGGTTGTGGTAGATAACAAGTTGAATAACGTGGGCTTTAGCAGGAGCCAAACTGTAGCAGAACAGAAACAACACTGATTGCAACAAACCCAGTAGCGGAATAGAAACGACAACGAAACCAGGACAAGACAAAGATTGCTGCCTCCTTCCTTCTCCAGCCAGGGCTGGTGGGTACAGCGGAATTCATTCTCTCAAGTACTTGAGCCCCTGGTCCTTCAGGACTTTATTACATGGAAGTACTTTTTTGACAGGGGCGGGGGGGGGGGAGAGACTTAGCATGTCAAGCAGTCCTGAGCCAGATCTTTATCTTCATTTATCTACTTAATCAGGAGCAAAGCGACTCCTTTCGCCTGCAGATAGGAAATTAAATAGGCACCGCTGCCTTGATCTGAAACTAACAGGGTGACCTCAACAGAGGCCCATCAAGCATTTTTTTTAACAAGTTCTTTTCAGCTATTCTTAACCAGTTTTGGTTTGTTCCTATCTAGTCCAAGGGTAATGAGAGCTATAAAAAATAGATGAATTCTACCGCAGATCCAAGCCACCAGCCTGCAAAATACTCTCTTGCTTTTATTACGAAGCATAACACATGTGGAATTCCAGCTTCCCATACGATGGCCAGTGATAAACATCAAAATATCAGAGCCTATGCGAGTGTGTTTTTTTAAAAATGTGACTCTTCAGTCTTTTTTCCAGTTTACAATTGCTTTTGTCCGATTCTTGAGTTTCTCGGTCTCTAAGTGACGGGTCTAAGTTAGGCATAGTCAAAAAAGTTTGTTTGGGTTTTGGGGGGGAAGGTTACACTGAATTTGCACCCCCAAAAGCGCCCCCCAATCCACAAGCCAGAGGGAAACCCACCTCATTGTCACACTGCTCATCAGTTTGCGAAAGGAGAATTCCTGCCTGCAGACAGGCAGGGGAAAAAAGGCTCGCCCTTCCAAGCAGCTGCATTTTGGTGGGGAAAACAGAGGGAGATAGGGTTTCAGTCGGCCTGCCTGCACTTTGCTGAATCAGCAGGCTGTCTGGGCTCTGGCAGTGTTCCCTCATCAAGGAGCCTGCAGCAGCCTCCCTTGCTCCATTATCACCAGCCAGGCAGCCACGATTCCAGGACCTTGTGTGAAAGGAAGCATGGCCTTGGGAGAGGGAGGGAGGCAGAGGAGGAGGACCCACTGGTTTGTTTACTAGCAGAGGGGCTCTGTGAGCCATGGATGCCCCCTGACCTGCGACAGAGCAGGGGAAAAAGACATCACATTATAGGTGTTTTAAGTGCAAAAGAGCGGTGTGGTTTTTTAAAATCAAAAGCATTTGCCCTGATTTGCTTGCACAAAGCTTAAACAGAGGTTAGATTATAGCCGGTCTCTATTGATCATTCATTCTGATATGTTTCTGCAGAGGCTGTATATTATCAAGCATTCATCCCAATTTGTTTCTGGGGTGTTTCCAGGTCTTCCCCCTTAATCAGTTGTTCATTCTACACTTTTCAACGCAGTTTTCCTGTCACTTTCCAAATTGCAGAGTTTCTTTTTCAAAGTCGATTAGTCGCGCTAGGGCAACAGACACAGCACTTTAATGGCACAAGCCAAACATTTCCTAGGATGTTCTTGAATGCCTCCTGCAAAAAATTGATGGTCTGGAGGCACCTCATGGCAGTTTCTTGACAGGACCGACATGTATGTCTAACCACAGGGTGGGGTAATATTCCTGGCTCCCATTTCATTCTCCAGAATGGGGCCCAAACCTGGTTTCAGGTTTTGTTTGTTTGTCTGTTTTAAAAAATTAAACATCAAATCTAAATCAACAAGGCATATTGGCCTCAGCAGACTGCTACTCATAACATCACAAGTGGACGAAGGCATATAGTTGGGGTCTTGCAAACTGTCCCCATCCCCAAGTGACTTTGTGACAGAAGCAAGGTTAGCAAGGAAGTCCTGATCTGCTCCTGGAGAGGTTCGGGAAACTCTGAGGCCCTTAAAACTTTCTGTGGTGCACAGTTGCTGCCATAACCAGGAACACACCTCTCAGAGTAGATGAGTAGATTGTCTTCCTATTACCACTGTTATTTTTGAACTATTTATTGGAAGTGAATGAGGTACAGGCTGTAGAGAGGTCTCTAGACCCCAATCTCATGATGAGGAGCAGGCTTCGGCCTTGCTAATCCACTGCACCCACAACCCCTCAATCAGTTTTTGGACACTGCTTATATTAATGTATTTACCTCTGATTAACTGTGAGATAATTCAGTTGACTGAATTATCAGTCAATGAGACATCAGGAGGACGGAATAAAGAGCTGTCTGAATTCAACCTGGGTAGCAAATGACTACACCCTGATTGAATACTTTTCTTTCTTTCTTTCTTTCTTTCTTTCTTTCTTTCTTTCTTTCTTTCTATTTTCATGGAGCAGACAACAGGAATCGTACCGAGGGTGAGTTAGCTTGCCCTCGCCCCATGCTTGAGTTATGGAGGAAGGCTCTGCCTCATAAAGTGCCATGGTTTCTTACAGAGTATCGTGTACCTAATCATAAAACACTTCAGCAGAGGTGCAGTGTAATATGCGACCTGCTCCTCGCTTAGGCCCAACTATTTTTTAAAAAGCTTTTGACAGTTGTTATAACAGCATTTGTATTCCATTAAGCCCTGTCAAGAGCGATTTCATGACCCAGCACTGCAGCAGGTAGTGGCAACAGCTGTGGAGCAGGGCGAAGAAGCCGCTCTGTGACCAGAGCCCTCACAGGTGCTCAGGAAATGGCAGCAGCGACTCGTGTTTACACAGGCAAGAAATGCTCCTTGCTCCAGATGCAACGGCACAGATAAGGGTGTCCTCTCTGAAACCCCAGTTTACCATTGTGACCTATGGAAGTGGAGAACAAATCGGGTGATAAGCTGAAGTGGGGCTGAAGGGATTCTTCATACACTAGGATTTTGGGGGGCGTCAGGTGTACACATAACACTTCTTAAATTGACTTATTGCTGAAAATAAGTGTTGCAGTTTTTTTTTTTAAAAAACAGTAAAATTTCACTTTAAAGAGTACACCTAAAAGTATAATACATTACTTAAGGGGAGTAAAATTCACTTGGAAACATGAATCGTACAGACATATTCAAAGCACTGGGTGACGGTGACTCACTTGAAACTTAACCCAGGCAAAAATGGAGCTGGGCTGGTTAGCAGTCATGAGACAGGGGAAGCCATGGAATTGCCTGATTTGAATGTCTCCCCCTCATGCTTTGCAGTTTTGGAGTGTTCCCGGATCCGGGCCTCTTTCTGGATTATCAGAGGGAGGCATGTATCCTGGTAAGCCAGCTAGATCTCTTCCTGAAAATAAAGGCTCTTTTCATGGCTTTGCATGCCCCCTTGGCTGATGCCCTCATGATTAATAAAATATGTGTAGCTGCCCTTCTGGGTGACTTGGCCATTACAGAGGACTGTCCTCGGTTTGAAGATATCATCTATTTGAGGACTGTCCGGTTTAAGTCCAGTTTAAGGATAAAGAGCCATTAAGATCAAGAACCATAAGAAGGGGGAACAAGAGACTTGAAGCTGCCCATCAACTGAGCCATTCGGTACACAGGTCACCCGGTCATATTCCACACAACGCTGAAATGCATTGCATCCCTATTTAAATTGCAGAAATTGTTTGTTTAAATTTGCACCTATACCAATGAAACAGCAAATGCAAAATGCCTGCACATCTATGTCCTCTTTTTCGCTGATGCATAAGTAATCACCTTAATGAAAGTTCAGTTTGTCTTGCATGCAGAAGGTCCCAGACTTGGTCCTAGACATGTTCCTGCCTGAAACCCTGGAGAGCTGCTGTCATTCAGTGTAGGAAATACTGAGCTTCATGAACCAAGGGCCTGACTTGGTTTAAGGCAGCTTCCTATGTTCCTAGCAAGCGTTAGCTGCCGAGTGCACATGCCTCTACTATTACAAGACCTCCACCAGTTACTAATTTGTTTCTGGGCGAAATTCAAGGCATATGTCATTTTCTTCAAAGCCCTTTATAGACTTGGTCTGAGGAGGTACCCAAGGGAGCGCTTGCTCACATACGAACCTCTCTCCAAGTATTTGAGGTCCAGTTTATTGCAGACGCCAACTCCATCAGAAATCCGGCAGTCTGTAATGACTAGTGGTGCATTTTCCATTGTGGTCCTGAGTCTATGGAACCTGCTGCTATCAGACAGTCACCAAATTCTAGAGCATGGGCCCTACAGATGTATTGCTTTTATTTAGGCAAGCGTTGGATCTTGAGCCTGGACTTTACTTGTGATTTATTTTTTCCCCTGCCGGTAGAGAAAAACTGCTGACTCAGTTGTTATTAGTCTTTTTTAAAAACTCTACATTTAAAACTCTTCTGAACTGAAATGCAGATAATTGTTTTTCAGATAAATACAAGCGAGTAGATAGAAATGGGACTGTGGCAATGGAACTGATCTCACATCCACCCCCAACCTCATAAGATCCTGAGCAGAGAGAGCATATGGAATAATTGTTGTCAACTACTGCAAGCCACCACAATGTTAGTCGCCTCTCCCGCACAGGAACAAGGAAGGAGTAAAGTGAAGCTGTTTGATTTCCAGTACTGCGTGAATTACAGAAGCTCCTGCAATGCTCCTGGGGCGAGGCCCCTGACTCAGCCTTTCCTGCTCAGCTCAGGGATCAAGTCAAAGCATAGCCCAGGGGCCAAGAGAACACTGGATCTTCTGTAGCTCTGTGGTGGCTGACAGGAGCAACATGAAAAGGACACACAGTCTCCAACAGCTGTCAAAGGGAAATACTCTTGTTTTACAGAGAGCTCACCACTCCACAGCTTGTGCAGAGAACAAACAGTATGTGCAAGGAGTCTGGGGACTGGCACGCTCCTCTGATGGATGCTGGAAAGTTTCGCTTCAAATATGCATTTCAAACCCCTCCTCAAAACCCACCTTTTCCAAGCAGCCTTTGGCTCATCTCTTTAATTCTCATTCCCAACTGTAAGCAAGCTTTTAAGGACGTGAAACAAAATGTGTTCACGTTCTTAGGAACATAGGAAGCTGCCATGTTCCGAGTTGGACTACTGGTCGAACTATCAGTGTTTCTCAAACTTGGGTCCCCAAGTGCTGTTGGACTACAACTCCCATCATCCATGACCACTTGTCCTGCTAGCTAGGGATGATGGGAGTTGTAGTCCAAA
>JAXCMG010000003.1:82953309-82971220 GCA_034642415.1 Podarcis siculus | reverse complement strand
TTTGGACTACAACTCCCATCATCCCTAGCTAGCAGGACAAGTGGTCATGGATGATGGGAGTTGTAGTCCAACAGCACTTGGGGACCCAAGTTTGAGAAACACTGATAGCTCTACTACACTGACAGTGAGCAGCTTTTCAGGGTTTCTGGCAGGGAAGATCCCAGTCCTATCTGAAGATGCCAGAGGTTGAACCTGCCTGCAAAACAGATGTTCTACCACTGAGATTTTTTTAAATGAGAAATTTGCATAGAAATTGCATCCACTTTTGCACACGCTCCCCTAAGAAAAGTATTTTTTGTTATGCCTTTTGTATGCATTTCTGTTCACCTGCCTATAAAATATGACCTTTTTGTATGCATTTCTCTAGCAATTTTTCAACCGAAACAGCATCGCAAAATTTGGAAAAGGGCACAATCCGATTGTTAACAGCATTCTGGTTGACACGTAGGTGCAGAGACTGCAAATTAAGCTAGCTGACTTCAAAATGCATGCTGAACAAAATTCTCTCCCATCTCAATTATTCGGGTAAGTGCTGAGCTATCTTGAGAAGATGTGCAGGAGTGGGGTGGTGGAGGAAACACAGTGTTTACTAGTCATTGATGTCCTGTCTAGCTCTATAATGTGCAACATGTGGGGGAGGCCTCCCTTGAGAGTTGTGGGCAGTTGCTGTGAGCAGCTGGATGGAGGCGCCAGGTTCCATCTCCAAGCTGGCTGAAAAGAGCTACATAAAAAAGAAAAACAAACCTGCCTTTAAGAGTCCACAGAAAACCTTCCTTCTCCCCCTTCAAGTTATTAAAGGTATTTACCAGCAATTAAGAAGCCAAAGTTGTCGCTGTTAACCTTATCATTATTAGCCTTTCTCTGTTGCCTCATAACACAAGTTCTCACTGCAACATACAACCTGAGTGTTGAGGAGACAAGCTGCAATTTTATGCATGGCTATTGGTGAGTGAGCCCCATTTAACTCAGTGGGAATGAACATGCTAAATCTTTTCTTCTTCCACTGCTCTTTAATTTCCAATGGTGCATTTTAATGCAAAATGTGTCAGGATGGACCTGATATTTTCTGTTTGGCTGGAATGGTAGACTCCATGGCTGTATAAGTTAACACCTATGTTAAATTACAGGGATGAATCTGTAACTTTTAAAATGGGTCAGTTTGCTGTTTTGTGGGCGGAAATGGAGCCAACTGTATCCCCCCTGCTCTTTTTTTAAATCCCCCCTTTCTCCCCCCCCACTTTCTTTTCATGCTTATCAATCATTACTGAATGTAAAGTGTAATTTAATATGTCTTATTTTCTGTTCTGAAGGCTCACTGCTTTATAGTAAATAAACTACTAGCAGTTCTGGTTTATGTGCAGCTGGAGCAGAGGGAGCGAATAGCAGAAGCGGGAAGGAAAAACCCTGAAGCAGATAGTAGGAGAGAGAGAGAGAGAGAGAGAGAGAGAGAGAGAGAGAGAGAGAGAGAAACCTGTTTTAGAAGTCTGCACCCCCTCCACGGACACAGGCCCCTGCGATGACTCACTCCCTCATGTCTAAATGAGTCTTGCTGCAGGCAATCTCTGACACTTCATCAAGGAAGGTCATTAAGGGGAGAGGTAGCCTTAACTTAAGTTGCACTTGTTTTTCTTCTTATAAAAGGGCTGAACAAAGAGAATTAGCATTTATTCTGTGTTTGTTAACAGCGGGAGCAACTAAGATCCACATTTAAAGCCACCAAATTAATAAACCAAAAGCTGTGGCAAATCTAAAGCATTCTCTAAAGCCCACTAGACTGGGTACCATATGATGATTGTGGTCTCCATGTATCTTCTCCATGCTGGACCAGAGACATGCATATGGCACAGAATAGATGCCCAAGGTGCTTATTTTTCTGTTTAGAATTTAAGTTGACCCAGAGGCAGATCTGGCACACCCACGAAACAAGGCGAGATGACTTCCTCAGGTGGCAGGGTCCACTGAGGCAGCATATCTCAGTGTTGATCTTTTCCCACTCTTCCTTGTTCCTGATGTAGAATCTTCCCTGGCAGGGAGGGTGGCACCACTGGGGGGGTCTGCCTCAGGTGCCAAATGTTTTGGGCCAGCCCTGCCTGGAGGACTTAGGCTCACTTTCCCCTCACCCCCTATCAACACTGTGAAGCTGAGACAGTTCGGTGTCTGCAAATTATTGTGTGCAGCACTTCTGTACTTTTTTTTTGGGGGGGGTGCTTTTCCACTCTGCCAGGAAACAAAGAAACTATTGAGTGTTCATGCACCAAGCAGGGGTCCTGGAAGATATGAATCAGGGTCTTGTGGCTAACACCCACAAGCCCCAGGCTGACATGAGAAAGTCCACCCTCTCCTGCAAGAGAAGGTAAGGCATCTCTGATAACCTGCATTTAATATATTTCCTGGTGAGAGTTAAATTATTTTCAACTTCTCACGGTCTACTGGTTTTCTATCTGGAACCTGAATTTTGTTCTCCAGTCTTTTTGCTCATGCTACTTTTGAATCTTTAGATCAAATTCCCATGAAGTCCATTCAAATTCTCTGCTTGTAGCCCTGATCTCAGCCAGGCATGTCTCAGAGCTGAATGTGCTTTCCATGTCTAAGAATCTCAGTGAGTTTCATAAGGGCAAGGTTAGACTTCATTCCCAGACTCATCATTAACCTCGAAGGTGGATCCAGACTTTCATGGATTGCAAGACTCTCCTTGGCTTCTTTTTCCCCCAGAGCCTAAACACCTCCAGGAACAGACTGGGTGCACACGCAAAATCACGAGGGCCCTTGAGTATGATATTCACAGTACCAATCCATTTCAGTATGTAAACTATATTTTTGTCTCTTTCTGCTAATGTTCTCTAGAGAAGGAAGCTCCTAACTCTTAGCCCTGGTGAAGTGGCTCACTGCAGCCATCACTAACATTGTGAGTTGTTGGGAGTGCCTGGGAAAAGGGCTGTGCCTCAGTGGTAGCAAGGCCCATGCTTTGAATGCAAAAAACCCCTAGGTTCAAAACTTATAGAATCATAGAATTGTAGAGGTGGAAAGGACCACAAGGGACATCTAGTCCAACCCCCTGCAGCGCATGTCTTTTCCTTGGCTTTTCCCTATAGGGCTGGGAGAGACCCCTGCCTGAAACCCTGGACAGCCACTGTCAATCAGCGTAGACAAGCTTGGTTGACCAATGGCCTGACTACGAGGTAGTTTCTCATATTCCTATTTCTTCCCACGCTCTGTGGGGAGCCGCCAAGTATCCATACTTTCATTAGGCATGGTCAGGTGGGGTCCCAGGTGTTTTTGGATGCTGTCTTTGGCAGGAAGAAGCTGCAACCCATATAATAATCCATGATATAGTATATGTTCCTTGGGAACCTACTCGCGGACACCTGCCTCCTTCGGAATGTTCCAGTCATTTCAGGATTTCCTCCTTCTCTTGCTGTTTTGTTCTTACCTGAAAGCCTCTGTTTGAGTCAGGAATGGGAGTACATCCTGACACGCCCTTCCATATTCACGGAGCTTAGATTTTCACCTCGGGGCTGGTTTTCTTTGGTGTTAGTTGAGCCTTGTAGATCCACTTTAACATAAGCTTTTCCTCCTGTTCTTCTGTTTGGCTTGGCCCACTATCGATGAATTAGTCATTTCTCCTTCTTGCTCTGCTTGTTTGTGAAATGACCTTGGGTGCCTTTGAGTTTTCTACTCAGATTCTTCTTCTTGCTTGTCATGACTGGCAGAAGGAAGAAGACTCTCTCTTGGGAGGAAGTGGTCATCCTGCTGCTGCCTTCTTTTCCCAACAATGGGATTTCCCAGTCATTTTAGGATGTAAAGGGGGGGGGGGGAGCTCACATTGCTGTGAGTATGACTTCATTGGGCCTGCTTTTTTCCTACTAGTGTGTTCACAAAGCTTCCCCACCTCCACTCAGTCAATACCTGGCTCTCTCTCTGACATTTGAGGGAATCATTATGAGAAGTTTTTCAGAGGATGTATCTGGACAGCTGGACTCCGAGTAGCAATTCAAGAAAGGATGCTCCCACCAATCTTGCAGGTCAGATGCTACAGGTTTGGGTCTAGTAAAGACCCATACAACTCTGATATTGGGGGAAGTAGGAGTAGAAATATTTGAAAGTATTGTGCACAACATGTGATGGATGGATGGAAGGAAGGAAGGAAGGAAGGAAGGAAGGAAGGAAGGAAGGAAGGAGGAAGTCTCTTGAGCCAATCTTAAAATCAAGGGATTCTTTTTTTGTTAGTTTTTGTTTTTGTTAGGGGTTTTTTTTGTTAGAAACAAAAAAAAATCAAGAGATTCTGTCAGTATGGTTTTTCTGCTTAGCTGCAGAATCCTATCTATGTCTATTCAGAAGTAAGACCTACTGAGTTCAATGGAACCTGCTCTGTAGTACATGTGTATAGGACTGCTCTTTTTTGGAAGATCACGCAGACTTGCTGAGCTTTTTTTGGGAGATTGCCCAAGCCTGGCACCCGGGAGGGACAATGACTCTACAACCCGAGTGGCGCCTGGTGCACCCCCTGCCTCTGCCTTCCTACACTACTGACACCTTCTGAACACCATTGACAAAGCATCCAACAGAGACACAGACATAGAGAACAGACCTCACAACAGACCCATTTGCCATTTCTAAACAGGCAACACTATTAAAGTACCTAATAATGTTAGCCACAGTGTAAAAGGATCGTTCATGCTCATCTTTTTAATTTTTAATTTATTTACGGTAATTTGTACACCACCTTTATCTTTATCTTGCCTTTGTGCATTCTACACAGGACAAACAGTTCACTCTCCATGCAAGACAATAATGGACACAAATCTGACATCAGAAACTACTGGGAGAACCGTTCACACTCCCCGGACACTCTGCTCCTGAGCTGAAAATGGTCATTCTCAAACAAAGGAACTTCAAAAGGAGATTCCAGTGAGAAACAGCTTCACTACAACTTACCAAAAAAAATTCAATTCTGCCACCTCTGGCTTGAATCAGGATAAGGGATTCCTATCCCACTGCAGATGTTGATTAACAGCACTGCTGGAGTATCTTGTCATCAACTGCAGTTATGCTTGGTTACTGTGCTAACTTTGCATACTTAAGCTGAAAATTAATTGTCAGATTTTATTTTTTGTGTTTCATTTTCATCTAACCTCACTGTTTACATTTCCTCTCTCTCTACACACACACACACACCTGTCAACTGAGGACAACATTTTAGCCATATGATGAAGTGCATTCTAGTTCATGATAGCTTAGGCCGTATTAAATTTGTTAAGTTTGAAGGTACCACAAGACACTCTGTTGTTGTTTTTTCTTCTGAACACATTGTCTCCCCCACACCCCATAAAATCACCAGCACAAATGAGTACTTGTGAGCTTTCTGCTGCAGGTTCCTCTTATCCTCTTGACCTTTTCTCCTGCATGTAGTCATGGAAGTTTGTGCTCATAAAAAAAAAAGTTACGAAATTGAGGGCATGGCAGTGGGGAGTAGGAGGAACATTTCTGTAGTTAGCTTTTAGTTGGATCAAGAAAAGGGATCGCCACTTGAATTCAGCAGCGCATATGTGCCTCAGCACAGCTCTGAGCAGCAAATTATGTACGTTGGTTTAATAGGGACTATATTATAGTTCAGCACCATGTAATAGGGTGACTTTTGCTTTTCAGGAAGTATTACACATTTTTCAACTAGAGGAAACTTCTCCTATCTCTGACCTCAGTGTCTAATCTTAGGATACCTTTGATCATTACCTCATGAAAGTAAAACCTGTTTTGCACATGAGGCCATTGTGCAATCAATCCGTACACCTCATAACACCAGTGTGTCCAACTTTTGCTGGCATAGGAGCCAACTCCTAGGGGCCGTGGGGGCTTCAGACCCCACAATAAAATATTTGAGGGGGCCGGGGGCCCCAAAGTTGATGGGCATTCCCATCCAAAGGGTGTGTGTGCACTGCATCATGTGATCAGTTATGTGAGGCGGGGCTTACCTGGGCCCCCACAATATTTTATTTAAGTTGGCACCCCTGTTTGTTGGTGTGATGCCTCTGTCACTATTTTCTATAATGTCAAGAGCATGTCTTTTGCTGCTATTAAGATATTCAATTTTGCTTCTCCACCAGCCGGATGTCCCACCCCCCACCCCACCCCAGATATCGTTTTTATAATTTGGCATTGTAAATTTCACAATTCATACTACATCTCTCTAATATTACATGTTAGAATGGCATAGTTCTAATCTATTCTGCCATTTTTATTATGTAAGAGTTTGCTGACCCAGCGGAAATGGCAAGTTGCAGGTTCAAATCCCCCCCCCCCAGCTACAAAGTTCCAGAGCCCCGTTCGCAACATGAGCAGAACGCAACCCGTGATTTGCCGCTTCTGCGCATGACATCATTTTGAGCGTCTGCGCATGCGCGAGCGGCGAAACCCGGAAGTAACCCTTTCCGGTACTTCCGGGTCACCACGGGACGCAACCTGAAAACGCTCAACGTGAAGCAAACGCAACACGAGGTATGATTGTAATAATAATGGAAAGAGGAGGAAAATGAAACAATGAGCAGGCAGCAGAGAAATAAAGAAGGAAACAAGAAATCTCTCTCTCTCCCCCCCCCAAGTTATGTGCCTCTCCCCACTGCCCGCTCCGCTGAGACAGGCTCCTGTATTGATGACTCACTCCCTCATGTCTGAATGAGTCTCGCTGCAGGCAATCCCAGGCACTTCATCAAGGAAGGTCATTAGGGGAGAGGTAGCCTTATGCTGCGCATGCTTTTGTTCTCATTAAAGGGCTAAATTTAAACAAGAGGTTTAAAATTTATTCTATGTTTGTTAACAGAAGGAGCAAGCCTGGCTAAGGTCCACATTTAAAACTACTAAGTTAATAAACCAACTCTTACCAGTTCTAAAATATGGACGTCTTACTGTTGGCCTGCAGCACTCCAACAGTATTCTCTCTCAACCCAATCCAGCAAGGCTGATCTGCATGCATGTGGCTCTTCTGCTAGAATGGGTACCACTCATGCAGCTCTTGGGGGCTGCTGCACAGGTACCCACGAGCAGTGCTGTTTTTCTTGGAAAAGAGGTTCCGGAACTCACCATGAACGGTGCTGGAACTGAGTTCTGGTGAGTTCCAGCCCAAAAAGAAGCCCTGCCCGTGTGGCTATCCTTTACTGGATGAGGCAGCAGGTTGCACCCACTCTATGCATTTAAAGCACTCTTATACCACAGTCATGGCTCCCCCCAAAGAACCGTGGGAACTCTAGTTTTTTAGAAGTGCTCAGGGTTCTTAGGAGACTCCTCACAGGGCTACTATTCTCAGCACCTTTAACAAACTATACTTCCCAAGCACCTTTGGGGGAAGAACAAGATGGTGTGGATATGACCAGGACAAAAGATATGGCCAATGATCTCAATTTTAACAATGTGAGGGGAGTTCTGAGGCGAAGGAGCTATAACTACACTATTAACAGTCTTTCAATTCTAAATGATCAATTCTAAGTGGCCAAGTGTCTCCAAATCATGGGTAGGCAAACTAAGGCCCGGGGGCTGGATCCGGCCCAATCGCCTTCTAAATCCGGCCCGCAAACGGTCCAGGAATCAGCGTGTTTTTACATGAGTGGAATGTCTCCTTTTATTTAAAATGCATTTCTGTGTTATTTGTGGGGCCTGCCTGGTGTTTTTACATGAGTAGAATGTGTGCTATTATTTAAAATGCATTTATGGGTTATTTGTGGGGCACAGGAATTCGTTCATCCCCCCCCAAAAAAAATATAGTCCGGCCCCCCACAAAGTCTGAGGGACAGTGGACCGGCCCCCTGCTGAAAAAGTTTGCTGACCCCTGCAGTAGATTGTATCCAACTAACTTATACTCAGAGGAGACTCATTGAAATTAATGGAACCAAGTTTAGTCATGTGCATTAACTTCAGTGGGTCTGCTGTAGACAGGCCCCTTGAGGGCAGAGCTTTTGTGCTTTTTTTTTTTTTACATTTCCACAGTGCCAGGATGCAAATAAATCTATAACAACATCTGACAGCTTGGCAAGTCTGTCGGTCTGTTCTGCCCTCCTTCTACCATGTTGCTGATATGGGCGGGAAATGTATCATCAGCTTGGTGAGAGGGAGAGGAAGGAAACAGACTGCATTGGTGGAACGAGCAATCTTTCTCCTCAGCGTGGAAGAGTCCCCCTGATTCCCACTGCTGAGGGAAAAATTGTTTCCCCCCTGCCTTGGGGTGAGGGGAAGTGTTGCTTTTATGTCAGTGATCTCCATTACATCAATCCCTACTCACATTTCGGATCTATTTGCAGGAGGAGCAACAAAAAAACCCCCCACCTCACGCAGTCTCAAGGAGCAAAGACTGCCATATTTAAATGGCATAAAAAGATTGAGGTCTATAATGAATTTGATCCATCAGGTCAACAGCCCCCACAGCTGCTTCACACCCATTCATTTGGAGGACATTCCACTTAGTAAACCTGCACTGCTTATCACTTCTGCTTCTGCTCAACATTACCTTTTAATTAAAAAGATATGACTGAACAGGTCAGGACTAAGTTTGCCTTTCCATCAGGAAGGCTGAAGTCGTGGGCCCGCTTTTAAAAACCTATCTGCACGTAAACAAATAGGAGCAAAACAAGACAAAGTTTCATTTTCACCTCAAAAACAAAAGAAAACCACTCCCGTTTTCTGCTCGGTAACTCCCCAGAGTGCTCATATAAACAGCTGTGAGTTAAACAGCAGCTCGTATATGACCTGTGTCACATTTCTGTCTGCCCCATTGTGTCTACGTCCAAGTGCCTCAGACCTCATTGTGTTTGATTTCCCCCTCAACAGTTTCACTTCTTTTCTGGAAAATCACTGGAGAAGTGTGAAAATAAACCGATATGTAAAAATAGATCCCCAATTCAACATTATTGTATGAGACAGGGAAGAAAATCTTCCTGCAGTTATTAGAATAGGATATTAAAAATATACACAGTCCCTTTGCTTTTTATGGTGACTTTCTTAACCATTGTTTTCATAAGGCTCTGCGGGACCCAATGTGGCTAAGATTAGGTTATCGGAGATGTTCATGTCGATTTAATTACGCCCCCTTTCCCTTCATAATTTGACACAATAAAAAAAAGGAGCTATGCCGAAGCCCAACTTGCTGATCACACTTATTTAGGGTGTTTGGAGTGCTTCAGATACATTATCTCAGAAATTTTTACAACCTTATAAGGTAGGCTGGTATTATCATGCCTGTGTTTCAGATGGAGTGGACAGAGGCTGAGAGAAAGCGGTTTGCCTCAGGCCATGCAGAGACTTAATGTTTATAAAATAAGATTTCTTACCCATGTTTTACCCTAAGGTCCCATGGTGGGTGGCAACAACAATATAATCATACAATTATAAAGATAAATTCATGCCTCAGGCGAAATTCAAGCCAGGGACTTCATGGTTCATGGCCCTTAACTCCTCACCGCGAAGTGCATTCATAAGGTTACTTAGGACCATGTGAGAGGAAAATGCCCCTCTCAAAACAAGCCTAACAAAATCACTTCACAAAGGTGTGAATTGTGTCTTTTCAGGGACAGTATAATTTTTAGATGTAAACACACCCATTTTAATTGCATGCCCCCTTTCCATTGTTAAAATCTTGTTGAAGGCCTCTTACAACATGAAAAAAACTCCCACACACAATTACAAACATAACAAAAATAAACAACAAATAAAACACCTCAACCAAATCGAACAATTTCCGCATTAAATCGGAGCAAGATCTAAAAATAAATATACAACAGTTAAAATCCATAGCAGGAAGAACCCTCCCTAAACATTTAGTTAGTTCAGTAGTCTCAGCTTTTGTAGCTGGAGTCAGTCAAGGCTCTAACTTCCCAGGCCAGGTGGGAGAAGGCCTGCAAGACAGTCAGCAAGTCCCCCTAGCCAAGATGGCATGTGCGTGCCAGATTTCTGAACATCTTTTATGGCGTGTGTTGCTTTCTTAAATGTTGTGTGTGCAGGGGGGGATCTTGCTGAGCCTTTTCCTTGGTTTGCTAGGCAAACCTAAGGTGTGAAGTCAGCAGGGCTGTTTGTTTAAACCTGGGTCTGCATTGCACTGGCTGTCTAGAAAGTGGGTCTGGGCTGCTGTTGTTTTTGAAGTCGAAAGGGACATGTGGGTGGGGATGCTAAATCCTCTCCCCCACCCACAGTTTGCTCCTCAGGTACAGTTTTCTCCTCAGCCGAGCTCTGAAACCAAAGCGAGGCAGAGAGAGAAATATGCTCAGGGGAAGAGGAAGGTTCAGTTCTCTTCAATCGTGTGTCCCTTTTACTCTGGAAACTGGGCACCAACCCTTCTGCTTTATATTGGGGAATACTTTGGTTTAAACAAAGGAGTCTGCTGACACCAATACGTCCAGTTTGGCCCTCAGAACCATGGCTGTGGTCTCACACTCCCACAGGGTTCAGGCAGATATTTTTGAAGAAATCTGTGGGAGTTCCATACCCCTCTCGAAAGGACTGAAGCACAATCACCTCACAAAGGCTGGGATTGTTTTTTTGTTTTAATGCTGGCTGCAGCCAACTGCCCAGGAATGACACAGTCTACCCACGCCAGAGCCAAAATTGGAGGCCAATAGAGATTGCCCCAGCTGGGTTCTTTAAAAAGGAGTTTCCCAGTTGCGGAAAAAAGAGAGAAATAAATCAGACAAAAAATTAAACCGAGATTCAAATAATATTAAAAGAAACTTTTAAAAAAAGCTCCTCAAGATGATTTCGGTAACATTATGTTCCTCTTATCACGGTGCAATGCCCAGAAAGCTGAAGCATTGAATTCATTTGCATCTAATTAGAGAGCAAAATTTGGGGACAGCCATCTTGTGGCAAAGTCTCTCTTGGTAGCCTAAAGATAAGAATAACTCTTGATCAAACAGAGAATGGTGTTTCTCCTAATCGCTGCCTTCCAACGGTCAGGGCTAAATGCTTTAGGCAAGGCATTTTCTGGCTCTGTTCCCTCTATGACTATTCACTGCTGGTGAACAGCCATATGTTCTACTTCCTAGAGCAGTGTTTCCCAACCTTGTGCCTCCAGCTGTTTTTGGACTACAATTCCCATCATCCCTTGCCACTGGTCTTGCTAGTCAGGGATGATGGGAGTTGTAGTTCAAAAACAGCTGGAGGCACAAGGTTGGGAAACACTGTCCTAGAGGACAGTCCTCTAGTTGACTTGTGCAAGTCTGATTTAGAGTTCAAGAATCCTAATACTCATACATGAGCACATGCAAATCTATGGATACAAATTAGCATATATTTGTGCAAATATTTCTTTTTTGGAGATGCATTTCCTATTTTGGGGTGGTGCACAAATGATGTTTCTATGTCTTTCCCATCTTCCTCAGCTCCTGATTTGCATGGTATCTGGGTCTCTACCACTCTTGGCCCTGATCCTCATACCTCAGCTCCTTTTTTGTGTCTTACTTCAAATGTCAAACATGCTGAATTCTCCAAATATCACCATCAGAATCAATACTGCCAGCGAATTTTAATTTAACAGTTTGTACAACTTGAGAGTAAATTTGGGTCAGATGACAGGGATTTAATCACATTTTCTTATCAACTAGAGCTGTCATATTTCAAAAAGCAAAAAAAAAAAAGTTTTTAGGGAGAGCCCAACAGTGTTGAGATTTTTGTTAAAAATTTTTAAAAGAGTTTTAAAAAACCATTTTGGCACAATTTAACCCCCGTTGTTGGTTTTGCGGGACATTTGCCCGATTTTTGGAGGCGAATTCCTGCACATGTCCTGGAAAATCAGGCTGAAAGGCAGCCCTACCTAAGCTTTAAGAACTTTGGAAACTGGAGTTGGCTGTATGACTGTCATAGCCCCAGGATGAGATAACTCATGTCTATACGATATGCTAAAGGACAGGTAAAAGGGAAAACCCGTTAGGCCCTGCCAATCAAGGTCTAGGAGAGTTTTCTAAAATTTGCCTCCTTCCCCTTTCAGGATAAAGTTCTGGGGTTCTCCTTGCCATTATTCTGAATAAGTGCACTCCATTCAGATCCCTCATTATAAGGGTCAGCAGGAGAGTTTCCTCACCGTTGGGTCCAGGAGACAGCAGATCAATGGGAGAGAGCTGTGGGGTGCTGAAATATAGGCTTGGGGAAGCTGGGTAAGAAAGCTGAGACCTTACAGGAGAGTCTTTGGACATGAAGATCTCTCAGGAAGGTGGTAAAGAATGAGGGGCACTGAGCTCTTAGACAATGAGTGATAGGCAGATGAGTCTACTGGAACAAGAATCTTGGTTCCTTCCAAGGAGCTTAGGGCACCATACATAGAATCACAGAATTATAGAGTTGGAAGGGACCACCAGGGTCTTCTAGTCCAACCCCCTGCAGGAGTTATTTTTGCCCAACAGAAATATTTTCGCCCAGCATGGGGCCTGATCCCATGACCTGAAGAGTCTCATGCTCTACTTGACTAAGCTATCAAGAATGGCTCTACCATTACCACTGCATGTATGTGGTACCCTCCAGATGTTGCTGGACTACATTCCCCATAATTCCCAAGCCCTGTTGGCTAGGGTTGATGGGAGTTGTGCTGTAACAGCATCTAGAGGGCACTATGTTGGCTACCACAGCTGTAAAAAAACCATATTCAGTAGCTGTCCCAGGCAGCTGGAGGTTTCTATGCACATAGGGTAGTTCACATGCTCCTGTGTTGTTGTTGTTTTATTAAAGATTTTCCTCATTTACAAAAGCACATGCATTGTCTCTTTCTTTAGGTGTTGTTTTCTGAAGATCAGTTACATTTGTTGTGAGACATTGGTGTTATATGCAGTATAGGGACAAGCTCCTGTGTGAGCTGTTAATAAATTGGGCCTGTAGGTTTTGAACTCACTTCTTTCACTCATTCTGAAGAGTTGTGGTGCTGCATAGGAGTATCCCCATGTTATGTTTATCCATACATTTTTATTTGTGTAAACTGGAGCTCAGATAAAACAGAAAAGCTAGCAGCAGAAAAGGAGCCACATAACTGAAAACCACACAGATACCATTCAAAAATATGTTAGGTCTGAATATTTCACATCCACTGAAATTTTCTGCAATAATTCAGTGGCAACTGCCAAATGAGCTGCACAAACTTGGAGAACTCTTGGTATACACAGGAAGATATTTTTTTTCCACCCATGCGTTCTCTGAGTAAAAGCAACAGGCACAGGGGATTGTTTAATGTTAAAATAATTATCCTTAACGCACAAAGGGACTAGAAAGCAGGGCAGGAAAGGAAGCCAGTTCATCATTTTGATCTTCTCCTCTCTGCTTTTCTTATGCCTCTCACGCGAGTCATTTTTCTATTTCAGTCATCTGTGTTCCTCATTTCCATCTTGGCAGGTTAAGCCTTTCTACTCTACGTCTCCCATTCCATTGTCTATGCAGCGATCAGAACAGGCCCTGGTGTTTTACGGCCAGATATATTTCATGGTAAGCACCAACAAACATGAAAAATGGGGTCGCTTTGAGATGTGTATTTCTTACCCACCCACACTCGTCTGCCTTCTGTTACACCACAGATCAGAGATGGCAGCAGGCAGCTGATAATATCTATTTGTGGTTTGGAGCACTGTTCTATTGAGATTGCTAATATATGAACATTAACGTGGTACGGGTAAATTAAGTGACTGCTGTAACTAGCAATTCAATTAAGTGGGGTGTATATTTTTTAGAGGGGCATAATAAGGTGGCTGGAAGAATTGTAATTCTATACAACAAAGCAATTATGTTACGCAAGTGAGAGCTGGACCATAAAGAAGGCTGATTGCCGAAGAATTAATGCTTTTGTATTATGGTGGTGGAAGAGACTCTTGAGAGTCCCATGGACTGCAAGAAGATCAAACCTCTCCATTCTGAAGGAAATCAGCCCTGAGTGCTCACTGGAAGGACAGATCCTGAAGCTGAGGCTCCAATACTTTGGCCTCCTCATGAGAAGAGAAGACTCCCTGGAAAAGACCCTGATGTTGGGAAAGATGGAGGGCACAAGGAGAAGGGGACGACAGAGGACGAGATGCTTGGACAGTGTTCTCAAAGCTACCAGCATGAGTTTGACTAAACTGCGGGAGGCAGTGGAAGACAGGAGTGCCTGGCGTGCTCTGGTCCATGGGGTCACGAAGAGCTGGACACGACTAAACAACTAAACAACAACAAAGTATAATTTTAAAAAACTCTTGCATCAAAGGCACGCAGATCATGCCCTTTCCATAAAATAAACGTATTTGCTGACTGGGATTTCCAAATAATTTAGGGGTTTTTGATATGATCTGGAGGAGAAGAGAGGGAAGAAGGAAGGATTACAAGTGACGGCTGACAGAGCAGGTCAAAAAAAGCCACGTCAAAGCTGCTTCACACACTGCAAAGTTTACATATAAAAAGCATTTCAACTATGTAGAAAGCACGGAACATCTCCCTTGATAAGCTATGATACACAAAACAAGGGCAATCATTGCATGTGGCTTGCGTCCAACTTGCTGGGACAAATTTTAATTGATGGAGCTGAGAGATAAAAGAACACATGTTTATTTTTGGAGACCAATTAAATGAAAATAATATATATATTAGAGATGGCCTTTCATCCACGGGCATGCATGAGCCATCCATCCCCTCTGGAAATAATGGAGCAGGCATAGGCAAACTCAGCCCTCCAGATGTTTTGAAACTACAACTCCCATCATCCCTAGCTAACAGGACCAGTGATCAGGGATGATGGGAATTGTAGTCTCAAAACATCTGGAGGGCTGAGTTTGCCTATGCCTGCAATGGAGTCTCTTCCATGGCTCCCTCTTCCTCTTGGCCCTAAGTAGGGGGCACACGGTACCTATGCTCACATCCAAGACTTAACTCCAGGTGTTTCCTTCCTCCTTAAGCCCACGGGGCCATGTGCAGGATGGAATGTGCCCAGTGAACGACAGCTCTTGCATTTGTTTCTTACATTGTCAATTATCTGCCTTCCCACTGTTCACACTGAATCGCTTACAATTAAACAGTTGGCACCAGGACTTGTATCCTATTGTAATTTCTGGCAACTTCCCTTTCCACACACCCTTAAATCTGCTTCAAAGGGTTGGGGAACCCTTTGGAGCAGAGTCAGAGATGTTGCGTGGGTGGGGGCTACAGGAGAGAGAGGAAATTGCCAAAAATAGCTTCCCTCCACATTTCACTGGCAGAAGCCTTACCAGCAGCTAAGCAACACAATCAGCTGCCACCCTATAAAACACTGGATCCTGCCTCCAGGCTCCATCTATTCTTCTCTGACCAATCATCAGAGTCCCTTGGGGAGCTGGGCAGCAAAAGCCAACCCCCAATTTCTCTACAACACTTATAGTGAAGATTTTAATTCTTTTTGAGATATATTTCTCCCCACTTGTTGTAAGCTGCTTTGCAATTTCCCTGAAAGGTGAGACAAAAAGAGAGAGAAAAGGAATTGCATACAATTCTAGTATGGTCACATTCACACCATACTTTTAAAGCCGTCTTATACTACTTTAATAGTCATATCTCCCCCTCCTCCCATAAAAAATCCCAGGAACTGTAGTTTGGTAAGGGTGCTGGGAATTATAGCTCTGTGAGGGGTCTTCTAAGAACTCTTAGCAAATGACAGTTCCCAGAATTCTTTGGGAGAGGAAGCCATGGCCTCAGAAGTGGTTTCAGAGTGCTTCAAATGACTCCCGGAACTGAGGCACGGCTTCTGATTGGCTGCACGAACATCCAATCGGAAGCCACAGAAGCCACGCCAGATGTTCGGCTTCTGAAAATTGTTCAAAAACCGGAACACTCACTTCCGCTTTTCGATCTTTCGGGAGCTGAAAAGTACAAGTTCCAAGGCATTTGGCAAACAAGGTACGACTGTGGAACGTGTGGGAGGCACGTTCGCAACCTGCAGCGCCACGTCTGCGCATGCGTAGGATGCGATTCGGCACTTCTGTGCATGCGCAAAGCGCGACCTAGTGCATGCATGTGCGAGCACCGAAACCCAGAAGTAACCCATTCCGGTACTTCCGGGTTTGGCACGGTGCGCAACCCGAAAACACATAATTTGAAGCGTCTGTAACCCAAGGTACCACTGTATGCAGGTACATCAGCATGTAGTCTCTTCACAAAGGAATGTGTTTGAGTTGCAAAAGCTGTGCTGGCTTCTGACCTCAGTGTAAAGACTTGTTTGATTATCCAACAATAGCAAACAACAGATGCTATGCTGGGAGGCTTTGTTTTCCCCCTCCTTTTCGCTGACTCTCTCTCACCAATGCCAATGTATTTAGTTTTTCAAAACACAGGTTGTGTAAATTCCTGCCCTGCGGTTCTCAAGTTAAGGATACAAAGAATATTTGATTCATGGCTGTACCGCAAATAAGCAGAAATAGTGAGGCATGGTGGTTTCTTTCTCTCTCTCTCTCTTTACAGATATGTGGATCCCTAGGGACCAAACTACACACAGGGTACAAGTTCCAGGAGCACAAAGGGATAAGAGGGCAAGGGCAGCGTGGGTGAGGAAGCAGGCTTCAGCCTAGAGGACACAGTTCTCCTGGGTACGTCCCACTGGCATACATGGGTGCTATTCACTAGTGCTACTCCTTGCACAGGAGTGGCTGGGGAAACACAGCCCAATGGACAGGGTATAAATAATAACATTATTATTACTATTAACTCAGGAAGCTGCCTTACACTGAGTCAGCCCATTGGCCCATCTAGCTCAGTATCGTCTACACTGCCAGTGGCTCTCTGAGGTTTCAGAAAACCTCCAGTGAAGGAGAGTCCACCACTTCCCAAGGGAGACCGTTCCACTGTTGATCAGCTATTACCACCAGAAAGCTCTTCCCGATGTTTAGTCAGATGCTGACCTTTAAAGCCCTAAACGGTCTCGATCCAGTATACCTGAAGGAGCGTCTCCACCCCCATTGTTCTACCCGGACACTGAGGTCCAGCACCGAGGGCCTTCTAGCGGTTCCCTCACTGCGAGAAGCCAAGTTACAGGGAACCAGGCAGAGGGCCTTCTCGGTAGTGGCGCCCTCCCTGTGGAACGCCCTCCCACCAGATGTCAAAGAGAACAACAACTACCAGACTTTTAGAAGACATCTGAAGGCAGCCCTGTTTAGGGAAGCTTTTAATGTTTGTTGTATCTCAGTATTTTAATATTCTTTTGGAAGCTGCCCAGAGTGGCTGGGGAAGCCCAGCCAGATGGGCGGGGTATAAATAATAAATTATTATTATTATTATTATTATGAGTCCCGCTCTCTCAGAACTAGGCAGGCACTGAGGGTAGTAGAACAGAAAGCTCATGGGCAGAAAGCTCAGATTAGCCGGCGCAGGAATGACGTAGAATAGGGGAGACGAAGGGGGGTGGGACTTTACTTGGAGCAACACCATCTTTTAGGGAAGACTGCATTCCTTTGTCGCTCTCTGTGAATTATTGAATAAACTGCTTGGTAAGAACTTTTCTCTGATTCTTGGCTGCCACTGTGGGAGGGGTCTGATTCCCCAAAGCCTGGCAGTTGGTCAGCATACAGTGGTACCTCGGGTTATGTACTTACCGGTAATTTATTCCGGAGGTCCGTTCTTAACCTGAAACTGTTCTTAACCTGAAGCACCACTTTAGCTAATGGGGCTTCCTGCTGCTGCTGTGCCGCCGGAGCACGATTTCTGTTCTCATCCTGAAGCAAAATTCTTAACCCGAGGTACTATTTCTGGGTTAGCGGAGTCTTTAACCTGAAGTGTATGTAACCTGAAGCGTATGTAACCCGAGGTACCACTGTAGGCTGATCTCCACACATAAAACAAATTCAAGCACAGGCATCTTTCAAAAACCCATCCCAAAACCATGTTCATGGAAGACAATCTGACTCGGCTACGAGTAATCGCCAAAGAAGAAGAAGAAGAAGAAGAAGAAGAAGAAGAAGAAGAAGAAGAA
>JAXCMG010000003.1:82932016-82953299 GCA_034642415.1 Podarcis siculus | reverse complement strand
GAAGAAGAAGAAGAAGAAGAAGAAGAAGAAGAAGAAGAAGAAGAAGACCCTTATGCACATTCATCGATGGCTGAATCATGCAAAAGCCCCTGCTCCTGGATCAGGGTTAAATGCCACAACAGTGTTAAGACAGCAGTTGCTCTTGTTCCAAATACTTCACACATTGCATTTGTCAGCAGGGGTGCCACAGAACCATCTGTACACAGCCTGAGAAATAGAAGCTCATAATGTTTTTCGTTGCTTGTTTTAGAAAATAAAAAATAAAAAATCTCCAGATTTTTTTAAAAACCAGAGATAATACTTCTGTCCCTGTTTACCAATAACTCAATTGTTCTGCCTGCGTGTCTGCCCGCCCTCAATGATCTCTATTGGCCCAAAGTTAAAGCAGCATGAGAAAAAAAGATTATTATTTTTTTAAAAAAACCCACTTTATTGCAGACAATGTTTGGATAACAACATCAGTGACTTCATCCTTCCTGAATATACTGCCTTTTGATAAAAGTGTTTGGAAGAGGTCAGGTCAGTCGCCCTACTGGTCTAGCCAGTTTGGTCTCTTTTAAGTGCAGCTCCTATATAAATGCTGAATGCTAAAACTCATGAATAGCCATCATTCAGAGGGGATGTAGATGTACTCTCAGCAGTTCCCTTTCGTAGACCTGCAGCAGCACACTGTCTAGACAGGAGTCTGTCTCTGTTTACACTCAGCACCTGTGTTTTCCAAAACAGACCTTCATGCTCACTCGCCTTCGGTCGCGCCCCCCCCCCCCCGTAAAATGCCACCTTATCTCTCTGCGCCATCTTCCATATGGTCTATAAAATAAAGACGCTGAAAAGATGGAGCAGGGATTAAGAGCTCCCTGCTGGACAGCCCCGTCGTCAAAGCCCACAAGCCCCATTAACTTCAACGGAGCTCGGACTGGTGTGGCGCTTTTGAGACTGCTGGCCGCCTTTGTGTGCAAATTCGTCATGGGTGGACTGGCCATTAGCTGGATGTAACCAGAGCCCTCCAGGCTGCAGTGGGTCTGCCACCTGGTGCTTTTACCGGGCCAGAAAGTGGCCTTTGTTATCAGGGAGAAAATGTCACATCGGGACCTTATGATTGATTGGATTTCTTTGCTGGCTCGCAGTTATGTCAAAGGGCACGAAAGGAAAATCTCAAGTGTATGATTTGCGATCAGAAGACAGTCCCAAGATTTAAAACACCCATGTCATTTGTACAAGTGGGTGAAATTCTACAGGCTCGTGAAAAAAAAGAGGACGCAGAATAGCTGCTTTGGGCCAAATCTACCCAAGAAGATTGCTTTGCCTGCCACTGTTCCCTTGCAATGCTTTCAAGACTATAACTTCAGTCCAACACAAACACCCCTCAACTATTCAAATCCAAACCAAAACGGTGGATGAGGTTGCAACTGCACATGGCAGTTGTGCATTTTATCTTGTATTTTTTATGTTGTGAACTGCCCTGAAATCCATGGATGAAGGGCAACATACAAATTTAATATAAATAAATTATCTGTTTAAACACATTTATTTGCCTCCTTTTGTTAATCGTTTCAAGGAAGCTTGCAGAAATTAAAAACGACAAACACATGCAAGACAACTAGCTGATAAACATGCAGTTAAAGGTCAGAGTGTTTAAAACACTTAAGGTAACAAAAAATGCTTTAAAATGTCTGAGTAGCATTTTTTTAAAAAAAATAATTCACTTGGCACTTAAAGGATAGCAAAATTGGTGTCAAGGCATACGTCCCTGGGGAGGGCATTTTATAGGGAGAGCTTCCACTGATGTACAATGTCCTTGGGAAGAGGTGTCATGTCATTATGTGTATACAGTGGTGCCTCAGGTTAAGTACTTAATTCGTTCCGGAGGTCCGTACTTAACCTGAAACTGTTCTTAACCTGAAGCACCATTTTAGCTAATGGGGCTTCCTGCCGCTGCCGCGCCGCCAGAGCACAATTTCTGTTCTCATCCTGAAGCAAAGTTCTTAACCTGAAGCAATATTTCTGGGTTAACGGAGTCTGTAACCTGAAGCGTATGTAACCTGAAGTGTATGTAACCCGAGGTACCACTGTACATAGAATAGCAAGGACATTAACAAAAATTTTTTTTAGTGTAGGTTAAAAGTACCGTATATATTAATACACATTAACACGCAAACATGACAGAACAAACTTTCATTTTTAAGGTAATACTTAGCAAACTCATCACAGCAGGCATTCAAGAGTTCTTGCATTTCTCCTACTGGGCCCAACTGAAGGTGATCCTGCCCCACCCTTCATCACATACAGCCACCTCCCAACACACAATGTTTTCTTGAAGCACTCATGCAAGTTGCAATATGGCAGAGGGAGAGGCATTTTAATCTTCCCCTCTCCGACAGTTTCCCACCACCCCCCAGGTCCCTCCGGCTGCTTTTTGGCCCCATAGGGGAAAACACACAGATCCTATCCACCCCTCCCATGGTATTAAAAATGGCTCGCTTGTGCCCTTGGCAAAGAGCTGTATTGGCACCTCCAAAGCTGGGAGAGATCATGGACCACACAAAAAATGTGCTTTTTGTTGCCTTTCACATTCCGCCAGTGACTTCCTTTGCAGCCATCAGGGTTGGGTCTGCTCTGTTCATCCTCCACTCCTCCTCCTCTGTCCTATAGACAGGCTCCTAGGCACTCTGAGCCAGAGTGGAGACCCAGGATTTTTGCACCTCCGTGGGCTTGCACACTTGGCTGTGGCCAACCTCTCGGAGTCCTAGGTACGCCCCTGAGATACAGCCTGGGCAGCAGCTTTAGGGAAGAATGAATGTGTGTGTGTGTGTGTGTGTGTGTGTAGAAAGGATCACATGATCAAAGATCAACACCATGCACAACCTGAGCCGAAGCAGAGTGAGCCTAGGAATTGCCCCAGTTTAAAGCCTCTGAGCCGCTCTCAACTCGGTCTCACTCGTTCATCAGCAACGCAATTATAATTACTCTGTTCCACTTGACAGAGAGGTAAGGAGCACCGAGATAATGCATGCAAAGTGCAAGTTTATTTTAGCTGATTAGAATCTTGTTGCGGGCGACGAATCAAAGCTTGATTCAGGTTGTTTGGCTATGGAAATTGTTGCCGTGGCTTTGTTTTTAATTGTACGTATTACGGCTTTTGGGTTTTCATCTGTTTCGAGCTTCTTGGATGGAAAGGTGGACGTAATGGATAAATAAACGCATAAGGAATTATTAAAACCACACAGTTAAAAGCAGACAGAAAAAAAACACACCCATCCCAAAGTAGTCTACTCTTAAGACCTCCCCATCTCCTTTAGACCAATGAATCCATTGGCCTTTAACTGGTGGGTGAGGAGCTGCTTTAATTTTGAAGGGCTCCATTTCCTTCTGAGGACCATGTGACAGTGGTGGGTGGGGCCAAAAGCAAAAGTGGGAGGAGCAATAAATGTCCATTTTCATCTCTGCACAGCAAGGTAGTTTCTGTAGATGCTCACACACCTTTCTCTATATATCCAGACAAGCAAGAGGCATTATCAGAGTTCAAGGATATACATATTTTTAGGACCCACCCTACAATTTGATTATAGTTTCTTTCTAACGTTGGGTTTTAGATTCTTGTGACGTGCCCTAGGACCTTATAGAGGAGGGCAGGCAATAAATCAAAACTGAAATATTCTTTTGGCCGCTCCCCCAATTGTTTTATTATTACATTTTTAATACTAAAACCAATGTAATGGGGAGGACTGCGTATTTTACATGGATCCCAGAGGGCTTCTTTTTCAGATTTAGCCCTGTACTTCAAATGGATGTCTCTGTGTCTCAGTTTAATTAATCACGGAACGTGTTCCAAGCCACTCGCTGTAGTGATTTGTGGCCCATGGGTGGGTTGTGGCTCAATTTAAGATGCGTCAGATTTACACAACATTTGCTTTTAAAGAGAGAAAGAGAGATGAAAGGGAAGGGAAAAGAGAAGAAAGGCAGGATAAGAGAGCCAGCGTAGCCAATAGTCAAGGATGATGGCAATTGCAGTCAAAAGCATATGGGGGCGGGTAGGAGACCCCCTCCCAAGAGACCCTTCCCCCTATTCTAAACTAATGCTACAAGGGCTAGACCATGGGTAGGCAAACTAAGGCCTGGGGGCCAGATCCGGCCTAATCGCCTTCTAAATCTGGCCCGCAGCCGGTCCAGGAATCAGCGTGTTTTTACATGAGTAGATTGTGTCCTTTTATTTAAAATACATCTCTGGGTTATTTGTGGGGCCTGCCTGGTGTTTTTACATGAGTAGAATGTGTGCTTTTATTTAAAATGCACCTCTGGGTTATTTGTGGGGCATAGGAATTTGTTCATTCCCTCCCAAAAAATATAGTCTGGCCCCCCACAAGGTCTGAGGGACAGTGGACCGGCCCCCTGCTGAAAAAGTTCGCTAACCCCTGGGCTAGAGTTTCGGTAGACACCTCTGGAAGGACCCTGCAGCTTAGGCAGTAAGTGGCAACAGTCCCAAAACAAGGGGATGCTATTTTTGTCACACCCACTCACACCCCCCAGCTAGATTGCTCCTTTTGTTATAGCTGGAGAGCATCCACAAGTGAGTACTGAATCACTTTTCAACTCTGTGTTCAGCATCGCTACAGGCAAAAGCAGGAGGAAATTAATGCTAATCACATATTCAAATAATACAGCATGGCAACAGCACAGAACTCGTTCTAAAATTATACAGGAGTCAATCAGTACTCGGTTAAGAGCTTCAGCTGGAAAAAAAACCAATATGTAAACTCTCTCCCCGAGGTTTCCATCACTTTGACAAAAGGGGGAGGCTTTTTTTTAATATATATTTTAAAATATAGATTTAATTATTCACGGGAGTTCATATAAATCGCTGTGCGGTTATAATGCCTGTTCTTAGTAATTTAATCAACAGACACGCTTGCATTCATTGTTCAAACTAAATTTGATTACTAATAACAACTGAGGCTTGTTAAGTGACACCAGCCTCTCCAGGGCTTACAGACCTCCACCTCCCTTCATCCAATAGTCAGGGCTGCAGGAGGGAGAGAGTTGGCACGTGGGGACAAGGAAGGAAACATCCTTTTGGGAAGAGGACTGGTTGCCATTTGCTGTTCTCTAATTCAGGACCTGTTGTCGTTGTCCATGGAGTTTTCTTGGCAGGGATACTGGAGTGGCTTGCCGGTTCCTGCTCCAGGTGGATCACGTTTGATCAAAACTCTCCACTATGACCTGTCCATCTTGGGTGGCCCTGCACGGCATAGCTCATAGCTTCTCTGAGTTATTCAAGCCCCTTCGCCACGGCAACGCAGTGATCCATGAAGGCAGTGATCCATGAAGGCGACAGGAAGACAGGAGTGCCTGGCATGCTCTGGTCCATGGGGTCATGAAGAGTCGGACACGACTAAACGACTAAACAACAACAACAACAACAATTCAGGACCAGAGTGCCAGTAGGGCTAACTGCAGGATTGATCCAGGTCATACCCCTCACTGCAACTACTCTATTCCGAACTTAACAATGGAAAGTGTAATGCTGGTGGTCAACAAAAGAGGTTCAAAGACTCTCTCAAGGCAAATCTAAAAAAATGTAGTATAAACACCGACAGCTGGGAAACACTGGCCTGCGAGCGCTCCAGTTGGAGAACAGCCTTTACCAAAGGTGTCATTAACTTTGAAGACACTCAAACTCAGGACACAAGGGAGAAACGTGCTAAGAGGAAGGCACGCTTGGCAAATCCACACTGTGATCAACTCCTGCCCGGAAACCAATATCCCCACTGTGGAAGGATGTGTGGATCCAGAATTGGCCTCCACAGTCACTTACAGACTCATTGTTAAAACTGTGTTTATGGAAGACAATCTTACTCGGCTATGAGTGATCGCCAAAGAAGAAGAAAGACCCCTCACTGCCCCATCCTCTAAGGCAGGCATGGCCAGACTTGGCCCTCCAGCTGTTTTGGGACTACAACTCCCATTATCCCTAGCTAACAGGACCAGTGGTCAGGGATGATGGGAATTGTAGTCCCAAAATATCTGGAGGGCCATGTTTGGCCATGCCTGTTCTAAGGGCTTTGCCTGGCTGCTGCAGCATATCCTTGAATTGTGATGGAGAGAAGTCTGTATCTGATCACAGCACTGCCTGAAAAAGAATCCACACTCCTGCATTATACCAATCTTATACAAACTCCTCAGTTCAAGGTGCTGATGTTAACCTTTAAAGCCCTAATCTGCTTATCTAAAGTACTGACTTCACCCATATGGCCCTGCCCATTTATTAGGATGGGCTGCAAAGGTCCTGCTCGAGTGCCCAGAAATACAGACAATTAAGTTGGCGAGAACAAGGAACAGGGCCTTCCTAGTTGTGGCCCCTTTCTAAGGAACTGCACCGGCTTCCGAGCATGCCTTGAAGACTCATTTGTTCCACCCTGCCTCTTTTGTACAGCCACTGATTTCTGAGACTTGTGTAGCGCCGCGTAATGGTCAGTGTTGGACGGGGACCTGGCAGAGCAGGGTTCAAATTCAGCCATGAAGCTCATTAGGTGACCTCGGGCCAGTCCGCATCTCTTAGCCTAACCCACCTCACAGGGTTGTTGTGAGGGTGAAATGGGGAGAGAGAAAACCACAGACACCACCTTGAGATCCTTGGAAGATAAAGGTGGTATATTACTGTAATAAGTAAAATTCTACAGCCAAATGCATTCCAACGAATTCTTCTTTAGTTGTTTGCTGCCTTATGAGGGCTAAGCCCCAACAGCTGGCATATAAACGCTATAAATAAATGCAACTGATAATTCATACCATATGCTCACTACATTTTAGATATCTTCACTCTCCCCAGATTGAGTTTGGGGGGGGGGGCATTTCCCACATGCTATATGCAGCCCAAACTGGATTTGCACAGTGCTGAGTGCCCTGCCCTTGTGTCAGTCATAAACTCTCCCTGCCCCACAGAGATTTCCAAGCCCCCCAAAACAAGGAACACAGCTGAAGTTTCCAGCTACTGAAAGAAGCACCATTGGCTCAACTAACTCTGCTGTTCTGGAATAAGGAACAACCCTGTCTATTTGTCATCTGATGCTGCCATTGGATTCCAACAAGGAAGTTTGAAAAGGACGCCGGACTCGGCATTCATATCTTAATTGTTTTTGACATAAAGAACTACTTTAGCCAATGAAACTCACTGAAGGCTTATGTGAAAAGCTGGGAGTCAAATTATGCAGCTGGTTCCAAAACAAGGCTTTGCCGACCAAATCTAGGGCATTAATAGCTATCCTACGACAATACAAAGAGCTTTTTATGTTGTATTCCATGCTATGCCGTTATGTTCTAGAACAGAGGCTTTATTTAAATTATGTATCCCCTGTAGAACAACAGAATTTATCTCGAAACACACTGGGAGCTGTCAATTAACTCCTCTTTTTTTACACTGATTATTTCCTTTTGATCATGACTAATCAGGCTATCTTCTTACCGCACTAGTCAAAACATGTAGCCATTTATTAGTTACATTGTGCATTTAAGTTTAAAATCGATGGAGCATACATTTGTTTTGTGTGTGTGTTAAGCCTCCAGGTATAGGCAGTTTGCAGGTTTCTTAACCGAAGCTGAGTATCTCTGATTAATGTTACAGCCCTCCAAAGAGCAATTCAATGCTAGCAGTAAAAGACTTCGCTTTCAGCTTAGTTTGATGCTATTGACCCCAACAACGAAGTACTAAAATCAGGTATGTCTACTTTATAGCCATCCTGGGCAGGGCTGAGAAGGACTCTCTGTGGCAACAAGATCCTGCAGCATCCTTCTAAGTCGCCATGGTATATTATCGGGATGGATTTAATTTATGTCCCTAAATCCAATCTGATCGGCACACTATATAAAAGTTGTTGGTTTTTTTGAAGGCAGCTTTGCCAGAACCTATTGCAAAATGCAACGTTGTCTGTGGAAACGATTTGCAAATGCATTTTGTAGAGTGCCATAAATCCAAACGTTTGCAACATGCCGCTTTTAAAAGGCACATGGTGGTTTAATGGCGGACTAAGCTAAGGAAGTGGGAAATAGATAATTCTTTTGAATTTGTTCATGGGAGAAAGGGCCATATCATGCAGACTGTATGGGGGAAATATGCTTGTAGCAGAGACTTCTTAAACAAACAGTGGGAGTTAGGAAAACATACAATGGAAGGTTGATATAGAAAGATAGATTAGATGATAGATAGATAAAGATAGATAGATTAGATAGATAGATAGATAGATGATAGATGGATAGATGGATAGATGATAGATGGATAGATAGATAGATAGATGATATAGATAGATGATAGATATAGATAGATGATAGATAGATGATATAGATAGATGATAGATATAGATAGATGATAGATAGATAGATGATAGATAGATAGATAGATAGATGATAGATAGATAGATAGATATAGATAGATGATAGATAGATAGATAGATAGATAGATAGATAGATATAGATATAATATTATCCATGAGGAGTTTTCCTTGTAACACAAAAGGAATACATTGCCAGATGGGAGGCCTCCTTCAGGCTGCCTGGGGAAGAATATGTCAAATTATTGACCCCTCCGCTATAATAATTCTAGTTTGTAAGGCTATCTACATTCTACACATTAGAGATTTTGCAGTTGATCCACCTATTTGGACTGAATAAATTTCTCTCCAATAACAAGCTCAGGTGCTTGAGTGTCAATCAGTTTGGATGAGAAATGGGACCATCCAAAAATAAGAGTGCTATTTAAATACTTGGGAATGCCCTAGGTACATAGAGGTATACAACTTAGTGATTTTTTTAAAAGGACATTAAAAAACCAACAACAACAACAACAACGGCCTGTGAGGTTACAGAATGTTGATTATAGCTGAGCAGGGGTGGAGGAGTCAAAAGAAGGCATTTACTGTATCTTCCCCATTCGTTCTTTTCCAACAGGGGCAGAGAAAAGTGCAGGTACCTGAACAAAGAAAATGGTGCCTTCTGCCTTTAATCTGTGGCTGGCACAAATGAAACAGGGCAAGCCTTTTCTAGCATGGAAATATGATCATGGCGAAAACTTCAGCTGCTGAAGAAGAAGAAGGAGGAGGAGGAGGAGGAGTTTGGATTTGATATCCTGCTTTATCACTACCAGAAGGAGTCTCAAAGCGGCTAGCATTCTCCTTTCCCTTCCTCCCCCACAATAAACACTCTGTGAGGTGAGTGGGGCTGAGAGACTTCAGAGAAGGGTGACTGGCCCAAGGTCACCCAGCAGCTGCATGTGGAGGAGCGGAGACACGAACCCGGTTCACCAGATTACAAGTCCACCGCTCTTAACCACTACACCACACCTGACATTCACAGAACTGTAGAGCTGGCAGGGACCCTGAGGGTCATCTAGTCCAACCCCCTGCAATGCGAGAATCTCCACTAACACATGCATGACAGATGGCCATCCAACCTCTGCTTAAAAACCTCCAAGGAAGGAGAGCCCACCACCTCCAGAGGGAGTCTGTTGGGCCACTATACTTTTGTCGATGCAGCCTAGAATAGCATTAGCTTTTTTTGCTGCTGCATCACACTGTTGACTCATGGTAAGCTTGTGGTCCTCCAAGACCCCTAGATCCTTTTCACATGTACTGCTAGTAAGCCAGGTATCCCCCATCTTGTATTTGTGCTTCTGGTTCTTCCTGTCTACGTGCAGAAGCTTACATTTTCCCCCCTATTGAAATTCATTTTTGTTAGTTTTGGCCCAGTCCTCCAAGGCTGTCTTGAATCCTGATTCTATCTTTTGTGGCACTGGCTACGTCTCCCAGTGTGGCATCATCTGCAGATTTGATAAGCACCCCCTCAGATATCTCATTGATTGTGTGTGACCCCTTTTGGACCCTATACTTCACCACAGGAGCTTGTAATATTCCTGAATGCTGAGTTTTGCTTTTTGGTGGAGAATATGAACATGTTTTGTAAAAGGATGAACTCAAACAGGAACTGGTTCCTTTTCGGACAGGATGAACTAGAACTAGAACTTGTTCCTTTAAACTTTCCAAACATCTGATGGCATATATGATGTCTGGTGTAGAACAGGTGGGTTTGGCTTGGCCTGGTGAGCCTAATTCCCTTATAACACACCCAAGTTGGTCAACAGCCCACTGAGTAATAAATCCTTGCTTTCATCTTTCCCTTCCAAGGCAGAACAAAATTCTAGTTGCAGTTAATGGATAAAAATAAACATTTCATCATGAGCAACCACTGTACTACTGATTATTTTTCAAAACACAAACTCACATTAGTAAGAGCAAAACCAGAAAATATTCATAACCGCCAACATTTAGTAGCTACAGTACTTACTTTCTCATTATGTCTACAGAATGCTGATGCATTCTGGATTTGTATCTAACACTTGACCTATTTGGGCTGGCAGAATAATATCTAATTTAAACATAAAAAGAGTTGGGGGGTCTGGTTAGGTTTGAATTCCTGCAAAAAAATGTTATTAATTGATCAGAATACACACCCGAGCCACACATCCATTACTGAAAGGCCACCTGCAGACTGTCAGTATTTTGCAGGAGAGATTCAAGGGCATACCAGAAATTTAGGTCTCTGTAGTTAAAGTGGATTGAAGCATTTTGTTGCCCTAGAGCAAAAAAAAAATCAATTTGTTTAAAAAGCAATAGATTTTTTTGTGCTAGAAAAGTGACAGGGAAATGTTCTAAGAAGTGTGGTATAAGCAAATGATTAACAGGAAAATATACACAAGTAAACAGGACCAATGTTCATTGACATAACATAACTTCCCTGTTGAATTGGAATAAATGCTCAATAAACACTGGACATAGTCTAACCTCTGTGTAAGCTTTGTGCAAGCAAATTAGCCTCAATCAGGCCATCAGGAGGAGACCAAAGATGCAGTGTCAGTTTACATAATAACACCCAACATTCATACAGCACATTTCAAGTGTTCAGAAGACTTCTCACAAGCCAACTCTGTAAGATGAACCAACAACATTATAAACCCCGTGTCGCAGAAAAGAGAATGAGGTCAAAAAAGGAGTGGCACCGGCTTCACAAAGGCCACCTCATTCAAGAAGAGGTGATGAGTGAACTGAGAACTTCCCACACACTTTTAGCCCTCTTCTAGAGTTTAGTAAAAACCAGCTCCATGATTTGGTAAGAGCAGCTTATTTACTAATTCAGCAAAGCAACGAAGCATGATGACAGAGTTAGGGAACAAACCTCTGTAAATATTGCAGAGAGTGAAGAAGATACACCAAATAAATTCAGTTTGTATTCAGGTGCACGACTGAACTAGGAGCATGCAGATGGGCAATGCACATATACATTTATTCCAAAAAGACCACCACAACCTCTGCTCAAGATACAAAGGAACCAGCCACCCAGCCAACCAACGGATCCTTTTCCTTATCTTGTTGGGATAGCTGCCATAAGCACTGTTTTTTTAAGAAGATGAACGAGAAGGGCAATGATATGGCTAAAAATTGTGGGTATCATAAATGATGTCTTGTGGGTTTTGTTAAGGTTCTCTAATGCCACCCACCTGATAGAGCCTAGTTTAAGTTTACCAGCATCTGCTGTGAATATTAGAGATGCTGCTAGGAATGGATTAGGCACCCAAAAGTGAAGCACGTGGAGCCTTTTATTTAGAACACATATAACTGGCTTGTTTGTATTCTAAGAAGAG
Organism: Podarcis siculus; assembly: GCA_034642415.1. Classification (NCBI taxonomy): domain Eukaryota; kingdom Metazoa; phylum Chordata; class Lepidosauria; order Squamata; family Lacertidae; genus Podarcis; species Podarcis siculus. The sequence continues at coordinate 82,941,616 of JAXCMG010000003.1, read as the reverse complement.
CTTCTTTCCAGGCCACAGATAGACCCAGGACTTCATCCCCAGCCCCTTCCCCCCATCTTCTGAGTTTCAGCTCAGCCTTCTCGTTTCCTGTTTCAGGATGCACACACCACTTCCTGTGAGGCTTTTCCCTCTGCCAGACTGACCTTTAATTTCTCTCACAGAAGCCGTACTATCTGTATGCGTTATATAACTAACACTTCTCCTCATCAGTTAGAATTTTTGTGAACGTTGCACAATGGCACAGTGGATCAGCCAACAGTTACAGGAGCAGAGCATGCAGGCAGACAGCAAACAGATGTCAGCTAGGATGGCATAGTATTTAGATGGTCGAGGTGCTATTTCAAAAGTTGGGATTTAGACCAATTTGGGAAACAATTTCCCCTCCCCCCCCAAATATGTCCCCTCCCCCACAAATATGCACATGGAGGCAGGGATTTGCAAGGTGCTTGTTTTAAAAATACTTTATATTATATTATAAACATTATACAGCCATACCTCCGAAGTCGAACGGAATCCGTTCCAGACATCCGTTCGACATCTGAAACGTTTGGAAACCAAAGGGTGGCTTCTGATTGGCTGTAGGAAGGTCCTGCAGCCAATTGGAAGCCACGGAAGCCCCGTCGGACGTTTTTAAACCACGCCTAGTGCCTGTTGGGCAAGAAACATGAAAGAGACACTGAGAGGAATTGTACTTCCTACAGGCTGGGTTCAGGCCAGGTGAGATCAACAAAAGCCGCTGTCCAATGCACAAAATCCCCTTGAGGCTGTGTACATAACAGGCCTGGAAGTGACCCAGGTGGAAGGCTCTCACTGAATCCAGCTGCTGACACACTCCTTGCGGTGTACATAAACAACCTCCAGGGATTTTGCTTAACTTCACCGGTGAATGCACCCTCCCAGCTATATCCTGATCTCAGCTATGGGAAGCTCCAGCCAACAGGAGAAAGGTCCAGATCTGGACCAGAAACACGCCCAGGATTGGGAACCTGGGTCTGCTTTTACTTCAGAACAGAAGTGACCAGTATGAGCACGCCTTTTTAAAAAGCCTGAATAATGCCATGTGTAATTTGGTCCTTGGTACTGCTGCATGCAACTGCATCCTCATGCAGGCAGGATTTTGTGTTTTTTTCTGTAGTGAAGAAAGCTCAATGGCCTTCTGCCTTTTGCTCCTGTAATCACACACACACATATGGATCCAGCACAAGTAGGGATACAGCTAAGTAGGGATAGACTCATAGAATCATAGAGTTTATTTGTTGTTGTTTAGTCATGTCCGACTCTTCGTGACCCCATGGACCAGAGCACGCCAGGCACCCCTGTCTTCCACTGCCTCCTGCAGTTTGGTCAAACTCATGCTGGTAGCTAAGAGAACACTATCCAACCATCTCGTCCTCTGTCATCCCCTTCTCCTTGTGCCCTCCATCTTTCCCAACATCAGGGTCTTTTCCAGGGAGCCTTCTCTTCTCATGAGGTGGCCAAAGTATTGGAGCCTCAGCTTCAGGATCTGTCCTTCCAGTGAGCACTCAGGGCTGATTTCCTTCATAATGGATAGGTTTGTTTTTCTTGCAGTCCATGGGACTCTCAAGAGTCTCCTCCAGCACCATAATTCAAAAGCATCAATTCTTCGGCCATCAGCCTTCTTTATGGTCCAGCTCTCACTTCCATACAGTGGTGCCTCGCTAGACGAAAAGAATCCGTTCCGCGATTCTCTTCGTCTAGCGGTTTTTTCGTCTTGCGAAGCAAGCCCATTGACAGTTTAGCGGATTAGCGCTACAGCTGTCAAGCGGCTTATCAGCGGAACAGCTGATAAGCGGCTTAGCGCTTAGGAAAAGGGGGAAAAAGCGGAAAAAACCCGCAGGGGGACGCAAGATTTTTCGTCTTGCGAAGCAACCCCATTGGGAAATTCGTTTAGCGAAGCGCCTCCAAAACGGAAAACCCTTTCGTCTAGCGGGTTTTCCGTCTTGCGAGGCGTTCGTCTTGCGGGGCACCACTGTACATCACTACTGGGGAAACCATAGCTTTAACTATATGGACCTTTGTTGGCAAGGTGATGTCTCTGCTTTTTAAGACGCTGTCTAGGTTTGTCACTGCTTTTCTCCCAAGAAGCAGGCGTCTTTTAATTTCGTGTCTGCTGTCACCATCTGCAGTGATCATGGAATTCAAGAAAGTAAAATCTCTCACTGCCTCCATTTCTTCCCCTTCTATTTGCCAGGAGGTGATGGGACCAGTGGCCGTGATCTTAGTTTTTTTGAGTTTATTTACTGAATTTATATACCGACCTATACCCAGAGGTCTCAGGGCGGTTCAATCTTTCTGCCCGATGTGGGGCTCAAACCCACGATCCTGAGTCTCATACTGAGCTATCACAGTCGGTAGTGCATGAGACTCTTAATCTCAGGGTTGTGGGTTCGAGTTCCATGTTGGACGAAAGATTCCTGCATTGCATGGGGTTGGGATGGATGTCCCTTGGGGGTCCCTTCCAACTCCCTTCCAATTCTATGATACTGTTCAGTGGCTGAGCATTTGACCTGCCTGCAGGAGCTCCCAGGTTCAATCCCTGTTGTCTCCCTGGGAAAATCTCCTGCCCGAAACCCTGGAAAGCTCATCAATATAGACAGTACAGTGGTACCTCGGGTTACATACACTTCAGGTTACAGACTCCACTAACCCAGAATTAGTACCTCAGGTTAAGAACTTTGCTTCAGGATGAGAACAGAAATCGTGCAGCGGCGGTGTGGCGGCAGCAGGAGGCCCCATTAGCTAAAGTGGTGCTTCAGGTTAAGAACAGTTTCAGGTTAAGAACGGACCTCCGGAACGAATTAAGTACTTAACCCGAGGTACCACTGTAATGAGCTGGGTGGGTGAATATTCTAACTCTCTATAAGGCAGTTTCCTCAGCTCCTGTGATCCACTGCCCTCCCCTCCCCTCATGCTCCGGAGACAGGCTGTCTGCCTTGTTTTTCTGTTTGCTTTGTTCCTCAAGTACTTTGCATCTTTTTTTTAATCTGTACAAATATTTGTTCTGCGATCCTTCTTTTTTTGAGGTGTCCCCCAGCCTCATGCATAATTAAAAAGAAAAGTCTTGCGAAGGAGGGACGGCTTTGTGACTGACACAAGGGCCAGCCAATCAGGGTCCTGAGTAAAACCAAATGAACTCTGGTTTCCCCCAGAGCTCAATATAGAGGAGAAGGCAGTACTGTATATTGACTGATGAAAGCACGGTAGGATCACCATGAAAAATTATGACTGCTCAGGTTGGTTGGGAGAGTGGGCAGACCTGGGAATATCTCTCAGAAGCTAAGAGGGGTATGAACGGGATTCATAAATTTATTTATTCATATACTTGTTTAAAAATTTCAAAGTGGCTTACAAAATTCAACCATGGTCAGAAGGTGCTAACAATCTACTGCTATTTTCAGATGGCATTCAAACACATACTGTATTGATAAATTCAGATTGCACAATTTACCTGCCACTCCTGTGCAACAAACCCGCTCCTCTTGCACACCCATCCTTAAATCTGACTTTTTTTGCAGCGAGGAAAGTGTCAAAAAAGGCACTGGGAAGTGTGGGATAACCCTTTCTTGATGCAGCGTTCGATTACCCTCACCATAAACAAATGTTTTTTGGTTTTTTTTGCCCTGCTCTTCAGCCTAAAAAAAAAAAAGGCTCCCAGAGCAGCTTACAAAAGCACACACGAAACACACACATGTCCCTGCCCTCAGGCTCACAATCTAAAGAGACAGGGCAATCTAAAAAGGCAATTTGAAAGAATGAGTGCTCACTAAGCAGATTGCCTGGAAGCAAAGCAGAATTAAAATAACAGTAATCCACTCCGCTAAAATCATAACATGTAACACAAGAAGTATCTAGTTGTCATGGGCAGGCATTCACTCTGCTACATATCTCTTTGCCCCGCCCACGCCTAGCAAAAGCCAAATAAGATTTGTAAAAATCTACATATAGAGTCCTTCAATTTGCATATACAGGTGACAGAACCCTTCTTTCCCTTGCTTAGATTTCGGAGTTACCATAGCACAGAACGCCAACTTTTTCTCTCTCTTTTTTTAACCCCTATACAGACTCCTGGTCCTGCACGCTAGCTTGACTTGTGAGTGGGCTAAAGAAATCCCATTCAAAACCAACACTTCAACCTTTTTTTATTTTCAAATCTGATAAAATACGACTTGTCAGACGCAAGTTGGGCTTGTGAAGAGATAATTGCTATAGTAACTGCTGCATCACATTACTTACACATATGGATTCTTCTGAAGACTAGGCTTTCGGCTGAGAAGTTCTGCTTTGTTGTATACCTTTAATGATAAACGGCACTGAAGGGAGAGAATCTTGCCTTTTGAATAAGGAAAGAAAAATAAAATAAAAAGGGAAAGCGCCAGCTGTGGAGACTTGCCACCTGAAAGGATTTGGCAACCATTTCCCCTCCAGCTCACTTAAGAGGGAAAGAAACAAGGTTGTAAAATATAAAGGATAGCTAAGATTTATTTGCTTTCCTATCCACCTCCCACCCCGGTTTCTCTTTTGTTCTGTTCTGTTCCAACAAGCCCACAGAATTGTGACCGCAGTTTTTTTGTGGGGGTGGCTCATGGTTGAATGTCTTACTTACACAGTATCATTGAATCGCACTCTGCAAAGGACCTAACGTGGGGAGAGTCACTGTTGCTTTCATTTCCTGCTTGTAGGCCATTGGTTGGCCCTTGGCCCTGATCCAGCAGCCAGCCTTGTCTTACACTCTTGTGAAGGGAGAGGGGTCTCACTCTCTCCTGCAGCAGACCTGAAGCTTCTAATATAGGGGTCCCCAAACTAAGGTCCGCAGGCTGGATAAGGTCCAAAGGACTCGTTTATCTGGCCCACGGCGACCCCTGCCACCCGCTGCCGCCACCCACTCTTACCGGCACTGCGCTGCATGGCTGCCCACTTCCGGGTCGGAGGAGCACCGGAAATAGCTTGCGCACATGCGTTATTTGCACAAGCGCAAGCATTATTTGCGCATGCGCAAGCGTTATTTCCGGTACACATCCTGGTCGGAGCAGGCCCATGCACATAAACTGTTTCTGGTGCTCCTCCAACCCGGAAGTGCGCCAGAAATAGTGTGTGTGCATGCGTATGGGCACGCGCTCCCCCACACTCCGGCCCGCTGCATGATCGGCGCTGGAGACATGGCCTGAGGCGCGGTAAGTTTGCTGACCTCTGTTCTAATATGTATGGCTGTGAAGACATGGCGCTTCTGAGCCCAACTGGACATTGGCCTTGGCAAATATCACGATCCCCAACCCACGTTTGCTGAGATAATGTGGCAATAGAGGGGAGGATTGGGAGTACCAGACACACGGTATTCAACTAAGTTTTACTCATATTGGGTGCACTGAAGTTAACAGGGCAATCGTAGGGTCTGAGCAGTTTCCCGCTTGTCCCATGCTTTTATGTACCGCTCTGAGAGGTTTTGCCTTTGCCCTGCTGCTTCCTCCTGGAAAAACCTGTTTTTTTAAGTGCTAAACCGGAGCAATGGTCAATCTGAAGAAAACCTGATTGCCGTTTGAGTCAGTGGCAAACAGTGGGTTTTCCCAGGAGGCAAGAGGTGGGGCAAGCAAGCGGAATTGTGGCTCATTCATTTACATGGGTCTACTCTGACTAAAAGGTTGCCAACTGCCAACCCTCATATATTTCCTAGCATATGAGCTGTGTTTGCCTTATTTTAAAGGCAGCCTTTATTATGTGTAGTTATTAATCATTTAACTGTAAAATAATATCGGGTGTGCTGTCTGTGCTTATATATTTTAAATTATACTAAGTTCTGTTTAAATACGTGAGAGTTTTAAAAGAACTAACACCTGAAATGGGATCTTTTCCCTAAATTATAACTATATTGCTAAATTCAGCAGAGGCTTTTTCTTAAAGAATCTACAGGGAATCCAGGAAAATTAGAGACCTGTCCCAGATGAACTTGTGCAAAGCATTATTAAACATTTAGAGGCAATGTACGCAAAACAAATCATATGTAGAGAGTTCTTGGGACTGAAGCCTTTCAGGCAACAGGTGGGGGCTACATGTTTGAATGCTTCCACAAAAATAAAAAATATTGTTAGGGAAAATAGCACAATAGAGAGAAATCTAGGCCAGAGCCCTGTCTGCTTTATGATCTTGTTTTCCATTAACAGGAAGCTTTTGTTGTGAGGGAATAACAGATTCTTTGCAATCCCCAATAATGTTGATCCACATGAATTATGTTAATGTGCAGATTGGCCTTCAAAAGAAGAAAAAGCCTTGCCAAATAAAAATCAGCATGGCTTGTATAAAGGTAAGTTTTGCCTCCATCAGCTGTATCCCCCCATCTTCCTCCTCCGTAGGGCCATCTACCACCAACTGTGGGAAGGATCCTAGGAGAGTGAGGGAGCAGGTAAAGAAAGAATCGGGGGCTGCTGCAGATGGGCTACTCCCTTTCCCCGCATGGCCAACAGCTGCCCTGTGGGACAGGAAGGTGAGATAGGCAGGTGAAGATCATAGAATCAGAGAAGTGTAGAGTTGGAAGGGACCCTGAGGGTCATCTGGTCCAACCCCCTGCAATGCCAGAATCTCAGCTAAAGTATCCATGACAGATGGCCATCCAACCTCTGCTTAATAACCTCCAAGGAAGGAGAGTCCACCACCTTCTGAGGGAGTCTGTTCCACTGTTGGGATAGCTCTTACTGTCAGAAAAACTTTCCTGATGTTTGGGTGGAACCTCCTTTCTTGCAACTTGAACAGATGACATCAAGTGCCTCTATCGGTTCCAATGGGTGGTTGCATCCACTCACGGGGCCATCCCACCAAGCCGTGGGAAGGAGCCCGACAACTTTTCAATGTTGATCATGTTTACAGTGGACGCTCAGGTTGCAAACGTGATCTGTCTGTGTCAGGGAACTGCCATCAGCTCAGCGGCAAGGGGGGGGGGGAGAAAGGCGGATGGATTACAGAGAGCCCCCAAAGATCGTGGGAAGCAGCACCTCCTCAGTGGAGGAAGGAAGCCACGCCTCTAGGTGCAGGGCTGAGGAGGGAGGTCCCCCTTTACTCACGCCTTCCTTGCGCAGAAGGCTTTCGCGCAGAGAGGGGAGGCGTAGGCTGGGGGTCAAGAGACTACTCTGCTGGGGAAAATTCAAGGACCGCCCACTCTCAGATTCTGCCAGTGAATGAGCAAGACATGGAATAGAGGCGCTCTGCATTGTAAAGGTTTTTAGCACCAATAATAAAGCTTTAGAACAGACCAGTGAGGCACCTTGCCTGATTGCTCTTGAGCAACCACCTGATAGCCATAACAGTGCGGGATGCACATTCCACAACCCGCGTCTGCGCACGTGCGGGTTGCAATTCGGCACGCATGCGCAAAGCACGATTTAGTGCTCCTGCGCATGCGAGACCGCCAAAACCCGGAAGTAACCTGTTCCGGTACTTCTGGGCTTCGGCGGCCCGCAACCTGAAAAAACGCAACCTGAAGCGTCTGTAACCCGAGGTATGACTGTATTGTGTTTTCTAAGAATCTGCATGAAGTTAGGCAGACAAGACGGAAAAACAGGGCAGCTTAAAAAACGTTTCCGTCACCCTTCTTTGCCTGATCATTTAAGCAAATCTCTAATCAGCGTGGTGACGATAAGAATTAAAATCTTACTTTCGATTTAGGAAATTCCGTTGGGGTGATTTTTAATATCACAGGCTAAGCACAGAAGTAGAAACTGAAGCTGCTGTGAGCTTCCTCCAGACTACTCCCTGCATGTGTGGATGCTATCAGATGCAGAACAGCAAGTGGAATAGTTATTTTAAAACTGAGTAGACTTCCAATACTCCCCCCCCCATTCTCACCTGCAGATGTGGGTAATACACACAGGTGGCACTTGCAATGCATATGCATTTGAGCTATCGAATCTTACGTACCGTATTTTAAAAGCAGGCTTTATCATACATAGTTGATGTAAACATAATATAGAATTGTTTGTGCTGCATGTCTTTCTATATTGGAAATGAAGTAGAGAGTTCTTTTAAAACTGAAAATGCTTTCTGACATTTAACTCTGGGATATAAGCACACATGCGAAGCCCTTGTAATGCGCATGTGCGTGAGTGACAACGCCCTCCTCTTTACACAAGGGTAATTTAGATTGTAGTCAGCTCTCCTTCAAGAATCCAGCCCGCTCTCTTCTTCCTGCGCCAAGTCTTCCTGCACGCTCTTTCTGAAGCCGAGCTAATTATCTTTCCTGGATGAGCCTTATCTAATTCGGAGCTGATGTCATTATGAAAACAACCATTTAATAACTCCAGCCACATCAAGTAAACGAACAGCGGGAGGCTGCGGCGAGTCCAGTCAAGGAGAGGAGGCAACCTGCTGCGCCGTCTGCTCTAATGAACGCAATTAGTCTGCAATGGCAGAGAAGGAACTGCCAGGGCTTCTGCTGAAGATAAAAAAGCACACTCTCTTCTCTGTAATCTTGCACAGAACACAGCTAGGTAAACAAACTGCTTATGCGGCCCTGCAAATCCGCACAAGATTAAGCTCTTATGCACAGATGAGTCAAGTCCCTTTCGCCGGGCTGGGTTTTGATGCGGGTTTTAATGTGGTCCCTAAAGTACTGATCCATGTGAGATTTGTTTGTAGGGCTAGTTTGCGCAACCATTGAACTGAGTGAGGAACGGGCCGAGCGAGTGAATCGTGGCTGCTTACCTTGCAACGCTTTTCAAGCCGTGGACACTTGGTTTGTTTGTTGACTTTGCACATCGCCCTTAAATAATACAAGGGAGTTTGACAAAATTAAAGCCATGATGAAGACACGGCAATTAATAAAGCAGTCAGATAAACGAGCAGCATTACAAAGGGGTCAGAGAAGTGTTAAAATCCCAACAGGTGTTAAAGAGGGAATGCAAGGTTTGCCTTGGCAGTTACATTGATTACAACCCATTGGCTCCAGCTGTGGAGCTTGCAAGAGCTTTGAAACTGTGGACTGGAAATCCCTATACAGCACTGTTTGGAGTGATCAAAGGAGCTCATACACATTCCTGCATTGCAGGGGGCTGGGCTAGATGACCCTTGGGGTCCCTCCCAACTCTACAATTCTATGATTCTGTGATTACCCCCCTCCCCTTTTCTGTGCTGATTCCATCATCAACCAATCTCACCCTTCCTTAGACTCCCACCGCTGCAAGCAACAGGGATTAATCCTTAGTCATCAGGGGAACCAGCCGCCATCAAATCCTAGGTCAGCAGGGGGCCGGTCCACTGTCTCTCAGACCTTGTGGGGGGGGGGGCGGACTATATTTTTTGGGGGGGAAAGAAGAACGAATTCCTATGCCCCACAAATAACCCAGAGATGCATTTTAAATAAAAGCACACATTCTACTCATGTAAAAACACCAGGCAGGCCCCACAAATAACCCAGAGGTGCATTGTTAATTCCCTTCTTTAGGGAAGTTTTTAATGTCTAATGCTGTATTGTTTTTAATATTCAGTTGGAAGCTGCCCAGAGTGGCTGGGGAAACCCAGCCAGATGGGCGGGGTATAAATAATAATAAATTATTATTATTATTATTATTATTATTATTATTATTATTATTATTATTA
>JAXCMG010000003.1:82919583-82932006 GCA_034642415.1 Podarcis siculus | reverse complement strand
TATTATTATTATTATTATTATTATTATTATTATTATTATTATTATTAAAAGGACACATTCTACTCATGTAAAAACACCCGTCCACAGGCTAGATTTAGAAGGCGATTGGGCCAGATCCAGCCCCTGGGCCTTACGTTTGCCTACCCATTGTCAAGAGGTTAGATTAGGGTAGGAGTTTCACTACACTGGCTCCCTTCCAGTCCAGTTCACACAATCCACTTCCCCTATGACTAAGTGGCCATGTGCACACACACATACCCTTTCAGACACACACACACTCACACTCACACTCGAGATCATAGAGCGAAATGTTATGATGAAATTGCTGACAGCCATTTTTCCAGCTACCGTGATGCCCATGATCGCAGGAACAGCTGCTTGCTGAAACTATATAGGGTTTTGGGTTCACATTTTAACCTTTCCACCCACCACTGCAAGCATAGGAAAGAATAAGGAAGAGGAGCTGTTGGCTTACGGGGAAAACGGGCCGTGTAAAACAGCCTGTGTTTCTGCGATTTCTCAGAATAGCTGATGCCAGCTGCACCAAATTGGTATAAGTCTTTGCTACAGGCAAGTTGGGATGCGGGTGGCGCTGTGGTCTAACCCACAGAGCCTAGGGCTTGCCAGTCAGAAGGTTGGCGGTTCGAATCCCCACGATGGAGTGAGCTCCCATTGCTTGGTCCCTGCTCCTGCCAACCCAGCAGTTCAAAAGCATGTCAAAGTGCAAGTAGATAAATAGGTACCGCTCTGGCAGGAAGGTAAACGGCGTTTCTGTGCGCTGCTCTGGTTTGCCAGAAGCGGCTTAGTCATGCTGGCCACATGACCCGGAAGCTGTACACAGGCTCCCTTGGCCAGTAAAGCGATATGAGCGCTGCAACCCCAGAGTTGGGGTCCCTTTACCCTTTACCGGCAAGTCAGCACATTTCCAGCAAAGATGTCCCTGCTATTCCCTTGCCTGGACAGGCATTCCCAGGAATATTGCCTCCCCGCCACGCCCCCCCAAGAGCTTCCAACATTGAATACCAAGCTGGAGCACCTATGTGCAAGCTGGAATGCTCCATGGGTTGGTGCCCCCACCTGCCATTCCAAATAGCGAGATGGTGCACTATTGTGTAAGCCACATAGGAATATAGCAACCTGCCTTACACAGAGTCAGGCCATCAGGCCATCAAGCTCCATATGGTGTACACTGACCGGCAACAGTTCCCCCAGTGTTCCCCTGCCCTACATGCAGATGGCAAGGCCTGAACCTGGAACCTTGTTTCTGCAATGCATGTGCTCTAACACTGAGCTATGTCCCTTCCCCACACCAGGTGTGCTTGAAAATGCAGACAAGTGGAGAAGCACTAGAGCAGGGGCCAGCAACCTTTTTCAGCCGTGGGCCGGTCCACTATCCCTCAGACCATGTGGTGGGCCAGACTATATTTTTTGGGGGGAAATGAACGAATTCCTATGCCCCACAAATAACCCAGAGATGCATTTTAAATAAAAGCACACATTCTACTCATGTAAAAACATGCTGATTCCCGGACCATCCGTGGGCCAGATTTAGAAGGCGATTGGGCCAGATCCGGGCCCCGGGCCTTAGTTTGCCTACCCATGGTCTAGAGCACCTCACTCAGCCAGTTTTGGGAAGGCAGCATGAGGGCTGGGGTTGGGGGGCATCAAATTTTGGCTTTGATTCCCCCCCCCTCCGTGCAAGACAGTGTGCAGCCTGCGGGTTCTCTTGCAGCCCACTTGGTATGAAAAGTTGGACCACCCTGATCTAGAGGGATGGCAAGGAGATGAAAGGAGAGGAGAGGAGAGGAGAGGACAGCCTCCTTCTGTAGAGATGTCGCCTTACAAGCCAGAAAACTCCTCCATTTCTGCATTTGATTTGGGAAATGCAGCCAGTCAGTTTTCAGATGACAGAGAGCAGCAACTAGTTACTACTGCAGAGAAAGCTTTTCAATTTTTTGCAGCTCTCTGTTACCAGCAGCTTTTTCTGATCTTGCTTCTCTGGGGAGAGCAACCTAGCAGAAGAAAACGAGCTACAAAACAAGGCTGGGAGGAATGAAAAAATAATGCTGTGCAACTTTCAAAAATAATACTCGCTGTCTTGAAAGCCCTGTACAATTAATAAGCAAACAACAGCAGGAGCTGGAGCAATTGGCTGAGGCTCAGTAGAAATCCTCAGATAGCAACGAGTGCATTATATTATCTGAAATAAGGACTCATCAGCGGCATGACTATGAAATTCACGACAGGGAAAAAGATAAGTTGGTTCCCGGAGGAGCTGGTGGAAAGGCTTTAAAGCGGGGCAATTTGAATACAAAATCAACCAAAGAGCACAAACATTCGAAGTGCTTGTTTAGAAGTCAAGCACTCAGTCGCTGATCTGTTTTGCTGTTGAAAGCAGAACATCTACAGCTGCCAAAACCACACCCAGCTCCCTTGGACGGCTGCTGGCAGGGCTGCCTCCCCTGTTTCTTATGATTTGGCAGCCAGCAAGTTCAGCAAAGGACTGGCAATACCCTATTTTGCAAAATGTAACCATTCTCCCTTTTCACCCTGTTCCCACACTCTTCCTACTCTTAAAAAAAAAGCTAATTCTATTCCAGGCTGCATCAGCAGAGGCATAGTGTCCTGATCGATGGTAGTAATTGTCCCACACTTTTTCTGCTTGGGTCAGGCCACACCTGAAATATTGTGTCCCGTTCCGGGTGCCACAATTTAAGAAGCACCTAGGGGTCTTTGTGGATCGCAAGCTTAACATGAGGCAACAATGTGATGCAGCAGCAAAAAAAGGCTAAAGCTATTCTAGGCTGCATCAACAGAAGTATAGTGTCCAGATCAAGGGAAGTAATAGTACCACTCTTTTCTGCCTTGGGCTGACCATATTTGAATGGTTGAAGGAACTGGATATGTTTAGCCTGGGAATGAGGAGACTGAGAAGAGACACGATAGCCATCTTCTATGTTTCCTTCCAGGAAACATTTTCCAGTGGTGGGTGGGGTCAGAGGGAAAGATGGGCAAAGCAATAGGTGTGACTCTTTCCTTCATATAGTAGGCTACATCTTCTTAACCACACCAAAATCAGAGGATTTGTGTACACACACACCTCCATCCGGGCAAGAAGGAGCTACTACAGTTGTACCTTCAATCTCAAATGCCTTGGCTTCCGAACAAATCAGCTCCCGAACCATCAAAACCTAGAAGTGAGTGTTCCGGTTTGCGAGCAATTTTCGGAAGCCGAACATCTGGTGTGGCTTCTGATTGGCTGCAGGAGCTTCCTGCAGCCAATTGGAAGCCATGTTTTCTTTTCCGAATGTTTTGGAAGACGTGCGGACTTCCGGAACAGATTCCGTTCGACTTCCGAGGTAAGATTGTATTATAACGTGAAGACACATCCCAGACAGAGAAAAGCACTTGAGGAGGTGGCTGGCACCGGGCATGGCCTAGGGAGAGTACTGAGGGCCAGATAAACAAGCATTGGGGGCCACATTCAGCCACTGTAGGCCAGAGGTTCCTCACTCATGTGATAGCTCCTGGTGCTCTAGCTGAGGTGGTCTCTGTCCCCCTCAATGGCCACATAAGGGTTTATGCAGCTAGATATGTTTTGTGCATCAAAAACATCTGCATAAGAAGCACATGGAGTGAAATAAGTTGTGTGTGTGTGTGTGTGTGTGTGTGTGTGTAGCCGGACCTATGGGATTTAATAAGGAGGTAACATCTAGAAAATCTTATCTAAATAGCATATTATGAGATGTAATTACTTGACTAGTCAAAGGCACTTACTGACCCATATTGAACTCCACTTAAACCGTATATGGAAGTAGACAAACACTACATAACAGTGCAAAACAACCAGAAGATTACAGGAATGAGCTTCCTCCTACATTTTGCTGAGCATGTTAATATTTCATTTGTTTCAAGGCAAGTGGTGGGGGGGGGCTCAGCTTTATAGTTATGCTTTGTGGGAGAAGAACGTTTCATGAACCCTTCCTAGGAATAATGGGGGGGGGCATTCTTTTCAAGGCACCTCAGTTTTTATTGTCCCCTCTCTGTCATTTCCATTTCCCCAAATTTATTTCCTTCTTTCTCTGTTATCTTCATTTGTGCCTCTGTCTTTCTCTAATAATTCTTATTTTTTTCTTCCCCCCTTTTATGCCCCCCCCTTTCAGTTTCAAAAAGTTTGGCGTTGGGGCAGTTTTAACTGAAACTGTAATATTTTTACGTAAACCACCTTCTGACGTTCACCTTAGGTGCCTTGGCAGAAAGGCGGTAAATAAATGCAAAAATTAAATAAATATAATAAAAGGCAATACATAAATACAAATAAATATATAACAAATAAGAGTCCATTGATACATTTAAAATTCTAAAGAAGTCTATTTGAAGGAAAGGAATGAACCAAGCACTTGATAGACATGTTCAAAAACTTTCCTAACACCCAACATCTTTCTCTGAGAATATGTCTGTGGGCCCCACCAGACTTTTGTTGGGGTGGAGGAGCTGTGGATGCATTTAGCAACATATATTTTACGCAATAATAGTGCATCAGTGGTAGATTTATACAGTACTGTCCTCATATTTTTTCTGTTTTATCCGTTTTCCACCAATGCTTCTCCAACATGGCTGCATTTATTGCTGTCCTGAGGGGCATTATTGCACTATAGTGCAACAAAAGCAAGCTAACATTCCCTTGCCCACCTGGAACATGTGATATATAGAGGATCACAGCAGGAAGCTAGAGAACATGGACTGATTGCAAACAAAGTGGCGTATCTGCCCCAAACCTTTTGCACATGCAAACAGTATTGAAAGGTGGATCTCGTGTATAATTGCCTGGATAAAATCATGACCACAAATCATCATGATTGCACAAAAAAATGGGCTTCTATAGAGGCCTTTTGCTGTTTCTTAGGCTGTTACCCTCTTCTTACCTTTAATATACAGTGGTACCTCAGGTTAAGTACTTAATTCATTCTGGAGGTCCGTTCTTATCCTGAAACTGTTCTTAACCTGAAGCACCACTTTAGCTAATGGGGCCTCCTGCTGCCGCCGCGCCGCTGGAGCACGATTTCTGTTCTCATCCTGAAGCAAAGTTCTTAACCTGAAGCACTATTTCTGGGTTAGCAGAGTCTGTAACCTGAAGCATATGTAACCCAAGGTACCACTGTATAGCCTCTGTTCAGCCAGGGCTGCTATTCCAGCACAGGTGTAATGAATTACTTGGAGCTATAACATCTATTAACAAGTTGGGCTGCAGCGTTCTACACAAGCTGCGATTTCTGGGGTGCATTTCAACAATCCAAAGCTATCAACGGATCAGTACGATCCCCACTTTCCTACAAAGAGGCACAGCTGGTCTGCCATCTGAGGCTGGATTTCATGGACACCACAGAAATGAACTGTACACCTTGCATGGGGGGAGGGGGAGGGGAAACAAGCCCAAAGATCCTTTGGATCATCTCTTACTTTCCATGACCAATAATTCTTTCCCTTTGGTCTTATGGGCCCAGGCGGCAGTCCAGGCCACAGTTAATTGTGTTTAAGCCCCGTTGGTTTCAAAGGGATTTAAGCAAACAGCACTGTGGACTGGGTCACAGCCCAGATTTTCAAAGCTTTCAAAGATACTGTATTTAAAAACCGCTCTTTTGGCATCCAGATGAGTTGCAGATTTCTCAACATCACAATAGCTCCCAATTTAGCTGTGCATGACAGTGCTTTCGTAAGAAAACTCTTCACCCAACGTTTGGATGGTTCTACCTGCACAGTAAACTATTGTGTAAGATCAGTAATGGAGCGGTCTCTTGTTCAGAGGCAGGAGGAAAGTTTAATAAAATAGGCATGGTTGCCAAACTCTACTACTCCAAGCAGAAAATTATCCGTTGTAGGGCTGACCTCCTTCCTAGTTTTCTACAAATCTATTGGCCTGTGGTATCTTCACTCATGTCCCAGGACCAGCTACTAATTGACAATGCCTTTGGTTGGGCGGGTGGCGCTGTGGGTAAAAGCCTCAGCGCCTAGGGCTTGCCGATCGAAAGGTTGGCGGTTCGAATCCCCGCGGCGGGGTGCGCTCCCGTTGCTCGGTCCCAGCGCCTGCCAACCTAGCAGTTCGAAAGCACCCCCGGGTGCAAGTAGATAAATAGGGACCGCTTTCTAGCGGGAAGGTAAACGGCGTTTCCGTGTGCGGCTCTGGCTCGCCAAAGCAGCGATGTCACGCTGGCCACGTGACCCGGAAGTGTCTCCGGACAGCGCTGGCCCCCGGCCTATAGAGTGAGATGGGCGCACCAACCCCAGAGTCTGTCAAGACTGGCCTGTACGGGCAGGGGTACCTTTACCTTTTGGTTGGGCAGATCCCAAGTCCTGTGGAGAACCCATCAAGCTGACGGTGCGGAATTCATGCTGTATTCCGAGGAAGGTCAGAAGTTGAAGTAGTGTAAAAATCAATTGTTTTATTTCAGTTATCATGTGAAGCTATCATGAAGTAGAAGATCTGCCTCCCTCCCCAACTCATCTACTGAGTGACTAACAGTTAGTGGTTACAAGACAAGACAGAGGAGTGGGGTTGCTTCCAGATGGCCTGTTTTTGTTTTGTTTTTAATTGGCTGGATGCAGTATCTATCTATCTTTATTTATTTACATACATATACATTACATATTCAAATACTGTAGGTATTACAGTGGTACCTCGGGTTAAGAACTTAATTCGTTCCGGAGGTCGGTTCTTAGCCTGGAACTGTTCTTAACCTGAGGTACCACTCTAGCTAATGGGGCCTCCTGCTGTGGCCATGCGATTTCTGTTCTCATCCTGAGGTAAAGTTCTTAACCCGAGGTACTATTTCTGGGTTAGCGGATGTAACCTGAAGCATCTGTAACCTGAAGCGTCTGTAACCCGAGGTACCACTGTATAAATAATACACATCATGTATTCTTCAACTTTAACATTACAAATTATATACTCACATTAGTCAAGTATTTATACACCTTTCCCTTTCCCCATATTCCCTTGTGACCCCCCCATGCACGGCATCTTTAATTCTACTTTCTAATATTACTATTGCATTTATATTTATTATCTAGTGTATTCAAAATTCCTTCTTTCATTTCATAAATCTTATCTTTGTGAAATTAATCTCTGATGGCTTGTTTTATTGTGCATTGATCCTGATTTGTTGGCACAAAGTTTGTGAAGAGGCTAGATGGTGCTGGGTGCTTATTGCGTCTTCATTCTGGTTTGCATGCTGGGCCATTGTACACCACTACATCAAGCAACTGTTCCATACTTTCCAATGCATTTGTGGAAGAAGTGAGTGTCTTGTGCACCAGCTCAACTTTAATTGTGCAACCTGACTGAATCCCACTGGGAAATAGCATCGGTCTGGAAGCATCCCAGGTAAGGACTCTGGGAAAACCGAGGCCACCTGGCGAGGCTTGCTTCGGATATCAACACACTTGTTCATCTGATGCAGTCCATCTAATTCTTCATCTTTCCAATCCACCCATTGAAAACATTTCATAGGCAAACTGAGGTATCCACAAATCCTTTTCACTGGGACAAAAGTTATGGCAGCTGATAAAAAGCTGCCCTTCCCTTCTTAAAACATGTGGGAAAGCTGCAAAAATGATATCTAAGCGGTGGTGTTATAGCATCAGATATTTCAGCAGAATAAATGAGAATAGCTCGACGAATTAATGCCAATTGTGTCTTGCCAGAACCTGCTGTCCCTGTGCCTTACGGTTGGAGGAAGAGACTTGTGCAAGCCCTTCTATGGCATCGGCAGATAGCATCACCATAAATGCTTCCACGCAAACGACTCTGCAGGAATTCTTTGATCAGCTGCACCAGGGTCAGCAATTCACTAATATACCCAGCTTGCCTCCAAACTCTCGAGACAGAATATTGGAAGGCTATGCTGTTGCACAATGAAAGCACATTAATAGACAGGGACTCCCCCCCTACTCACACGCTGCTACCCACTTCAAAAGCTCTCAGTCAAATCCTCTCCTCCCACCCAGGAAGAGATGATTTCTTGTTTTGGATGCCTTTGATGTCAGTGTGGGGTTGCTAGCCAGAAAATACAGAGCGGGTTTCGAAGGCGCGGAGGTGGGGGGATCCGCAAACTACACCTTGCCTCGCCATCCTCCCTAAAGCAAAGGACGCAGCTAGGACCTCAGCACAAAGAGATGATTCCAAACCCTGCATCTGCTTCTGAGGTTGCAATGCATTTGCAGGGGAGAAGCAGCACCACGACCCTTCGCCCAACCACTTGTTTCCATCTGCAGCCCCTTCCCCCCAAGAACAAAGGCCTGGTCAGTTCGCACACCTGTGGGCACAATATCATTGTGCCTCCTGCTGGCCCTGCCCCCTCGGTTCACCCAAAATTTTGAAGACAAGTCTGCAGGATTAATTGGATTCGCCACCCCACAAAGAAACAGCTGCACAGACTGGTACGTAAAAAACACACGTCAAAGAGCCCTGCTTGATCCTATCTAGCGCAGCCTCCTATTCTCACTGCGACCAACCAGACGCCCGACACGTTTCAAAATACCTTTAACAAGGGAGAATTCTTACATTTACTCCTTTGCAAAGACATGTTGCAGGTGCAGCTTACTCGGCTGCAGCAGTAAAGTTATTTGGAGCAGTGCTTTACAAGGGAGTACATATAATAATAAATTTTATTTATACCCCGCCCTCCCCGGCCAGAGCTGGGCTCAGGGCAGCTAACACCAATAAAATTACAGTAAAAACATAATAGGAAAAAAACCAATTTAAAATACAGGTTAAAATGCAATTTAAAATGCAGCCTCATTTTAAAAGTAGCCCATAGATCAAAACCATAAGGGGAGGGGAACATAAGGGTCAGACTGAGTCCAAACCAAAGGTCAGGCAGAACAGCTCTGTCTTGCAGGCCCTGCGGAAAGATGTCAAGTCCCGCAGGGCCCTAGTCTTTTTTGAAATGTGTTGGGAGCAATCTGCTTCTTTCTAAGTGGGGTCAGTGGGAGGTTGTTACCATTACAGCTGTTTTTCTATCTCTCATAATTGTGTACTGTCGGATTGTCCATAACCTCTAGTCAACTGACACAACAAATAGACAAGACTCATCAAGCTTCTATCATGGTGCAGATCAAAAGATGGTGGTGTAAGCTAATGTCTCTCAGAAGGGTTAAGGAAAAGCCTAAGAAGAAGAAGAAGAGTTTGGATTTGATATCCCGCCTTTCACCCCCCTTCAGGAGTCTCAAAGCGGCTAACATTCTCCTTTCCCTTCCTCCCCCACAACAAACACTCTGTGAGGTGAGTGGGGCTGAGAGACTTCAGAGAAGTGTGACTGGCCCAAGGTCACCCAGCAGCTGCATGTGGAGGAGCGGAGACGCGAACCCGGTTCCCCAGATTAGGAGACTACCGCTCTTAACCACTACACCACACTGGCCTAAGGGTAGTAATCTGTGCTAATCCTGCTGAGAGTAGACCCACTGAAATGAATGAACAGGACTAATTTAGGTCCATTAATTTCAATCCACCTACGATGAGTGATGCTTAGAAACATTCACGCCTCAAGCCTCAAGCCACCACATACTTTATAGAGCAATTACTGCCCCATAGAACCTGAAGTTTGCATTGCCCCACCTCTTATTTGCATAGTTCAGCCTAGTTCTAGGTAGTGTATGATAAAGAGGCTGAATTCAGGAACCAGTTTATGCATAATAACGGAATATGTGTGATTCTTTTTTCTTTGATGCTGTGATATACCCGTCAGCTTTTGCAGAATCCATGGAGATTTTATTTTGCAAGATGTATACAGTGGTACCTCTGGTTGCGAACGGGATCCGTTCCAGAGCCCCGTTAGAAACCTGAACAGAACGCAACCCGCGTCTGCGGGTCATGATTTGCTGCTTCTGTACATGTACGTGACGTCATTTTGAGTGCATGTGCAAGCAGCAAAACCCAGAAGTAACCCTTTCCGGTATTTCCGGGTTGCCGCAGGACCCAACCTGAAAAGGCTCAACCTGAAGCAAACGCAAGACGAGGTATGACTGTACTTCTTTTGCTGTCCTTTAGCATCGCAATGCCATCAGAGTTAAAACACAGAAAGCTGATTGCCAAAGAATTGATGCTGTTGAATTCTGGTGCTGGAGGAGACTCTT
Source organism: Podarcis siculus (assembly GCA_034642415.1). NCBI lineage: Eukaryota > Metazoa > Chordata > Lepidosauria > Squamata > Lacertidae > Podarcis > Podarcis siculus. The sequence continues at coordinate 82,921,875 of JAXCMG010000003.1, read as the reverse complement.
GAGAGTCCCATGGACTGCAAGAAGATCAAACCTCTCCATTCTGAAGGAAATCAGCCCTGAGTGCTCACTGGAAGGACAGATCCTGAAGCTGAGGCTCCAATACTTTGGCCACCTCATGAGAAGAGAAGACTCCCTGGAAAAGACCCTGATGTTGGGAAAGATTGAGGACACAAGGAGAAGAGGACGACAGAAGAGGAGATGGTTGGACAGTGTTCTCGAAGCTACCAGCATGAGTTTGACCAAACTGCGGGAGGCAGTGGAAGACAGGAGTGCCTGGCGTGCTCTGGTCCATGGGGTCACGAAGAGGCGGACACGACTAAACGACTAAACAACAACAACAACAACGCAACCCTGCATTCCACTTTTGGGTTTCAGTGCAATTTCAGTCTAAACCCTTGCAATTCTGCAATATCAGGACATCCAGAACGTGGTTCTTCCTTCCATGCCCCACGCTGCTTTCTTGTAAATTTGGGGTAGCAGTTACAACAGAAGTCCACGCAGGAGGAGGAGACATTACATAAGAAAACCCCCAACAGCATGCTGCTGACTACACATAAATGTTAACAAAGGACTTGTGTGGCTCTGCGGACGTCAGGTCCTAAGAAGCAAAAGCAAATTCCTCTCCTCTCTCTTCCTTGTTGGCGGATGGCTCACAATTTATATTTTTAGAGATCTACAGTTACATTATTGACACAAAACAAACTGTTAAGTGTGGTTACAGGCAGTCGAGTTTTATTTTATTTTGGTCCAAAAGGAGACACATAAACCTGAGTTGTGGCTCCAGAAAACAAGAATTACTCTTAATGAACTGTCAAGGAAATTCTGGCTGATATACAATTTGGCAGGCGCTGCAACCCGTACTATAACTGCCCGGGACTGTGGCAACACGACACTGGGAAGCTGTTTTACTAGATGAGTAATGAAGTGCTGAGTGAAGAGTTGGGAGTAATTATTTTGTCAATGTGTATGCGTAATGCACACATACATATGTAAGATACACACACACGAGTGTGTGAGCAGCCAGAGTTGCACTACTCCAGATGTAGAGATGCAGCTGTGATATGCTTGGCAATAACTCACCACTGGGTGTGTGCCTGCAAAGATGGATTCAAAGCACTTTTGCACTTTGAGGTCTGAATCTGCCCAGTTTATGGTCATAAATCAGAAAAGGGCTGTGCTACCCAACCTGTCAGTGGCGCACAAAGGAACCACTCTGGTGGTGGAATACAGATGCTGGGGCCAAAAGGCTCTTCACTCGCACCAAGTCCGCACCGCGAGTTAGCGCACTTCGGCCTGGTTTGTTCAGATCCATGGCATTGCTCACATCCAGTTTTATGCTAGAGAGCATCATTTTCCGCTCTTGCAGTTCCAGTACAGTAATGATGCTCCATTTTACAAGTGCATCCTGCATTCACAGGTTTTGGACCGTCCTGAGTCATACAATCTACCAGTGTGTGTTTTCACCGATCCTCTTAATTGCAATGCTTCCTTAAAATACTTCCTTAAAATTGGGAGGGAGGGCGGAATATAAATGAAATAAATAAATAAAATAGCTGTGCACCTGCAAAGCAGCCAATGGGAAGCTAAGTGCTTCAGCTTATACATTTCATGTATAATGTCTCAGGTCTGTCACTTAGAATCTCAGTGCTGAACTAGACACTATGTTCACCACATGGCTTAGCAACCCTATGGCAAATTTCCCAGCTTTGAGGCACATCATCTACTACAGGGTTCCCCACCACCACCAAAAATTGGTAGTCTGTGGACCACCAGTGGTCCTCAAGCTTCATTCAGGTGTTTTACAGAATGTCCACATTAAATCTACATACTGATTTTAAATTGCATTTTTATTGTTTCTCTTCTTTCACAAAAATGTGTCTCTGGAAGGCAGAAAACACACTTTCCTGCTGTGTGTGTACACACCTGTTCTCCCAGCGAAATCAGTGGGCCTTCCTTCAAGTAAATGGGTTTGGGATTGTGCTGTAATCCCCTCTTCCCTTCCCTGAGAGTAAGGGCTCACCCAGGCTTCCTTTCCCGCCACACTTAACAGGCACATTTGAAGGCCTGTGTCCAAGGAGGCTTTTTTGTCCCAACATTTCCCCCAGGAAAACCCACTGTTTACGAAAGAAAGAAAGAAAGGAAGGAAGGAAGGAAGGAAGGAAGGAAGGAAGGAAGGAAGGAAGGAAGGAAACTGCTTAGGCAAAGACATGGAAAGTACAGACCTGTGCCTGGAAACCTTGGCATAATAATAATAATAATAATAATAATAATAATAATAATAATAATAATAAT
>JAXCMG010000003.1:82847358-82919573 GCA_034642415.1 Podarcis siculus | reverse complement strand
ATAATAATAATAATAATAATAATAATAATAATAATAATAATAATAATTATGCCCATCTTACTGGATGCCAACCTATCAGAGATGCCTATGCAAAATAAAATTATCCACCTGGGTGATTTTAACGGAAGAGTTGGGAAAGATTTTAATCTGTGGCCTGGGACAATTAGGAAAGAAGGAATTGGAAATAGCAACCAGAACACAATCTTTCTTTTGACTATATGTGCAGCGCACAACCTTGTTACTACCAACACTGTCCTTCGACAAAAAAATAAATTTAAAACATTGTGGAGGCACCCTTAGATTATGTATTTGTCTGAGCTGAAAATCACCTCTTTACCAGAGCTATGCTGAATGGCAATGACTGCTGGACAGACCACCGATTAATATGTTCCACAATGGCTGTCAAGCTTATACCTCAACACAGGCTTCAAGGAAGGAAACCAAGGCACAAAATGGACACTCAAGCCCTTCAAGAGTCTATTAAGCAGGATTGTTTCCAAACAACTCTTAAGGACCATCTGCTTTCAGAGTTCCCTGATAACATTGAGGAACACTGAACGAAGCTGAAAACATCCATTATGGCACCCTGTGAACAAACTATTGGATAACAAACCAAGAAACACCTGGGCTGGTTTGATGAGAATGATAGTGAGATTGAATGCATTATTGACAAGAAAAGGAAGGCCTTTCAGATCTGGCAACGAGATAGAAACTGTGCCACTAATAATAATTAAAAAAACCTATGCCAACGCTAAGGCTGATTTTCAAAGAAGAACCAGAGAAATAAAAAACACCTGATGGGGGGAAAAATGCTCAAGAGATCTGCCTGGTTCCCTGTAACCTCACCTCACAATGCAGGAACCACTAGAAGGCCCTCGGAGCTGGACCTCAGTGTCCGGGCTGAACAATGGGGGTGGAGAAGCTCCTTCAGTGTGCAGGGCCAAAGCCGTTTAGGGCTTGAAAGGCCAGCACCAACACTTTGAATTTTGCTCGGAAAACATACTGAGTCTGGATGAGCTTGACTGAATGAATTGGGACTTACCGGTAGGTCTTTCTAGAAATGCACTGGATTGGTCTGCATGACATTGAAGCTCTTTTGAGCATGCCTTTTCGGTATCGCATAGTGCTGCTCCCTGTATTCCTGTTATTAATAGATTCACTGCTGTCGGGGTGGGGTGGGGTGGTTCTTTTCTTTCTTCCCGAAAGGATAACGGTTCTTGCAGGCTGAAGAAATGAAATAAAAGCATTATAAAAAAATAAAAATGCCCAAAGTGTCTAGCTTGGCTTGCGAAGGTGTGGCTGTAATCGTGTATCTATATTCCTAGCAGCCTCTAACAGGTGTCCCATTAGCTGTGCCTGAGCTTCTGTTAGCAAAGCTGAACTGGAACCAGTGCCAAAAAAACTCCTGAAAGGAAAAACACCCTGTCTGGTAGCTCGCCTCCACACAGTAGGTGACGGTGAAGAAGGCTCAGCTGCAGAGGCAGGCAGGCAGCCCACACAGTTGTTAAAGCGTGAGTGTGTGTATTAGGTAGGACTTCAAAACAGAGGAGGAGACCTTGGAATATAATAATAATAATAATAATAATAATAATAATAATAATAATAATATATTATTTATACCCCGCCCATCTAGCTGGGTTTCCCCAGCCACTCTGGGCGGCTTCCAACAGAATATTAAAATACAATAGTCTATTAAACATTAAAAGCTTCCCTAAACAGGGCTGCCTTCAGATGTCATCTAAAAGTCTGGTAGTTGTTTTTCTCTTTGACATCTTGTGGGAGGGCGTTCCACAGGGCAGGTGCCACTACCGAGAAGGCCCTCTGCCTGGTTCCCTGTAACCTCGCTTCTTGCAGTGAGAGAACCGACAGAAGGCCCTCGGCGCTGGACCTCAGTGTCCGGGCAGAATGATGGGGGTGGAGACACTCCTTCAGGTATATTGGACCGAGGCCGTTCAGGGCTTTAAAGGTTAGCACCAAAAGTTTGAATTGTGCTCGGAAACGTACTGGGAGCCAATGTTGGTCTTTCAAAACCAGTGTTATGTGGTCTTGGCGGCCACTCCCAGTCACCAGTCTAGCTGCCGCATTCTGGATTAGTTGTAGTTTCCGGGTCACCTTCAAAGGTAGCCCCACATAGAGCACATTGCAGTAGTCCAAGCGAAAGGTCTAGGCTAGGAAGTCTAGGCTAGGACTTCCCTATGCGATGTGTTAGCTTTTCAAGCTGAGGATGCTTCTCCTCTGAGATAACAGGCACATGTGTGACCGCCACCCCCCCGTGCCCCACACTTTGAACTCGTACAGTCCACACAGTCTGCATTGCATCCTATTTCCTCAATATATAAATTGCCTCTAAGGAAGGAGATGGCATGAGCAGACAACAGGAGTATTTGCTGTTTGCTACCATGGTTTGGCACCTCACGCCAAGGATTTTCTTCTTAAAAGCAGAGTTTAAGGAGAACAGGGTGGGGGTGGGGAGCAGCAGCAAATGATGAAAACCAACAAAGAAACCAGCAGAACAGCTCGAAGTCTCTCAGCATAAAAGTAAAGTAGGAGACTAAAAGATCTGAAAGAGAAGGGAAGTCATTGCCTGGTAGGGAAATGACATCAGAATTGGGCCCAGACAGGCCTCACCTGGGCAGAGCATTCAAAAGTCAGGGAGCCACAATCTACAAGGCCCTGTCTATCTTACTTCCAAAGATGGTAGGTCTTTGTTTGCACAGGCAGAAAAAGGCGTCTGATGATGATCTTAATGCACATGCAGATTCATGCAGGAAAAAGAGGTTCTTCAGATACCTGAGGCTCAAACCGTTTTGTGTTTTTTTTAATGATTCCTATAATTGATCATTATTTGAGGTCACATCCACGGAGATCCATTGTATACAGAGATTCCATTGCTTCTAAATCTCCACTGCCTTTGCCACTTTTGCTATGGAGAAAAGGATTTACAAACCCTTGCTAGAGCAATAAAGGCCGAAACTTATTTTGATGGATTATTCAGTCTTGGTGCAGAGATTTTTATTCTACTACATAGCAGAACGCCCAGCTTGCAGAGGCACTGGTCTTCGTGATAGAAAAGTAACATTAACAGCGGATTCCCATGCCAATTGCCATAAATGTCCCAAAAGTTCCACCACTTCTGCATCATGGTTTTGCCAACACAACCCAACAGTTCTCGCCCTCTCATGCCAAACCTGAGACAAGAAAATGTGTCGAACTGTGCACCTGCTGCCATACCAACAGCAAAGCCCATCATGAAGCCCATTTTCACTCTGTCAAAGCAACTAGGTTGGGATTGGCCATATGGTCCCACTGTCACAGGCATCTCAACCACTCTGTGCTTTGTTAAACCCAAGTTTCCCCAACGGTTTTGCATTTTAAAAGGTGGTGAGTTGCCTGATGCAACCCTCCCAAAAGCTGTTGAGCGAGGTACCACAGCAGCAGCAAGAGTTCCCGTACGCCATTTTGGAGCCCATAAGTTTTGTGTGGTTTTTTTTACAAAGCCTTTTAAACATTTGTTTCTAGACTTTGGGCTCACTGACTTCTTCAGGCTCTGGAGAGGGTCTCCTCGCAAGTCAGCTCTCTCTTGCCATTTCCAGGTTTGAACTGATTGATTTCCTGGCGCCGCGTATATATGTGGGTGCAGGAGAACCAATCATACGTAAGTGGTGGATGCTTGTACGGTGGTACCTCAGATTAAGTACTTAATTCGTTCCAGAGGTCCGTTCTTAACCTGAAACTGTTCTTAACCTGAAGCACCACTTTAGCTAATGGGGCCTCCCGCTGCTGCCACGCCGCCGGAGCACGATTTCTGTTCTCACCATGAAGCAAAGTTCTTAACCAGAGGTAATATTTCTGGGTTAGCGGAGTCTGTAACCTGAAGCGTATGTAGCCCAAGGTACCACTGTACTTCATTCATTTTTGTAACGAGTGTCAAAGCAGGTTAAGCAGAGCAGTAGATATCTGGACCAAAGTATACCCAGGGAGTGGGAAAACTGAGCAGGGATTTGCATCTGTATGGATGTTCCATGCAGGGAAAGCCATCCCACTGCTAGCCTCTGGCCTGGCAATTCTCTGCCCTCCTGTTGTGCTAGGAAAGAATATCACTGTTTGTATGAACATCTTATTTATTGTTCGTATGAACATCTTATTTATCATATGAATAAACACATATGAGGACAACATTTGTAAAACCCCAAACCACCACCTTTTAAAAATACAGGGGACCTTGGAATTTCAGAAACAACACACACCAGATTGAGGTTTCTCTCTCTCTTTTTTAAAAGAATAAACAAAACATTTTTCTTCTTCACATGTTCTTTCAGCATCAGCTTCGCAAAAAAATCCCTTTACTCTTCAAGATCTGAGAAGACTGCAGGCCGGGTGTGTGGTGAGGGGGAAGGAAAGGATGTTATCATAAAGAAGAGCTGAGTGATTCATCTCTTCTAGAGTCTGATCCTATATTCCTGATATCAATCTGCTCTACAAAGAAATGCCATTTAATGGAACAAATCACACCCTAGACCATTCGTCAAAGGACCAACGCTACAGGTGTATTTGGTCCCTGGGCAACTCCAAGACTCCAGCGGTCTCCATTTATGGGAGAGATTTCCAACAGTCTGGTTCCTGTCCCTGCTAAATTCTTGACCCTATTTTGGGAAATTTTGGGGGTGCCTTTGTAAAACATTTTTAGTGTGACTTGTTAGAATTGCCATTCTTAAGAAATCTACCCCTTTTTTGGGGTCTCTAGATAGAGTGGTACCTTGGGTTAAGTACTTAATTTGTTCCGGAGATCCGTTCTTAACATGAAACTGTTCATAACCTGAAGCACCACTTTAGCCTGCTGCTGCTGTGCCACCGGAGAACAATTTCTGTTCTCATCCTGAAGCAAAGTTCTTAACCCAAGGTACTATATCTGGGTTAGCGGAGTCTGTAACCTGAAGCGTCTGTAACCTGAAGTGTCTGTAACCCGAGGTGCCACTGTATCCTTCTCCCCAGGAAAGCGGGAAATGGAATATCCACCATCATTCTGGCTTTGAGATCTAACATAGGCAGAGGGGGACTCCATTTTTCCTGCTCCCTCAGAGGGAAGATAGGGTTCCAACCTCCAGACAGCAAAAATTCTGATACCTCAACCTGGATGTATCTGAGCATATACAAAGTGCCACTTTGCCAAATAGAACCAAGCACTTTTAAGCATGTACAGCACACATTTGGCCAAGAAGCTGCAGTCTTAAAATAAGCAAGTGCCTATTAGAATGCACAAAGCTTCTCTTCTAAACATGAAACGGTACATTAATTTATTTCATGTCAATGCATCTTAGAGAAAGCAGAGAAGTGACACACATGAGCTCACGTCGTACATGCGGACAACTGGGCTTTACATTCTCCAGTTCCAGCAACTGGGGAAAAGGGGGGGGGGGCTCTTGATTGAGTCAGCAAAATCCTGCTGGTGAGAAAAATGTGAATCAGCTCTGGGTGCGCTACCTGCTTTCTCTGTTTCATGAGGCCACTGGGGGTCTCAACCTCCACACCACGGCCACTGTACTGTGCTCACTGTTCTCATATAAATGCCTCAAAAGGAGCGGGGAAGAGTACAGTTGTACCTCGGTTATCGAACGGAATCCGTTCCAGAAATCCGTTCAACTTCCAAAAACGTTCGAAAACCAAGGCACGGCTTCCGATTGGCTGCAGGAACTTCCTGCACTCAATTGGAAGCCACAAAAGCCACATCAGATGTTCGGCTTCTAAAAAAAGTTCACAAACCGGAACACTTACTTCCGGGTTTGCGGCGTTTGGGAGCCAAAACGTACGAGTCACAAGGTGTTCAAATACCAAGTTATGACTGTATTCCCATAGCCAGGGGGGAGCAGGGGGGAGCTTCCCCCCCAATCAAGTAAATCAATAAAAACACTTAACTAACTGAGGTTTTGCCCCCCCCATGAAGCCTGCCCCCCTCATAAATGCTGGCTACGCCCATGATGTTCCATAAGGCAATTAAAGGCACTAAAGGTAAAACAAGTCACATATTCTTGGGCCTATCACCTTTGTTTGCTTGCTTGTTTACTTATTTGTGCCACATTTCTTAGCGGTGTACAAGCGTACGGATAAAATTAGCACAACACAGAACTACAATGTAAAAACCAATGAATAAACGTAATGAGATACAACAGAAAATATGAACCGGAAAAGCTAAAAGCAGGAAGTGCTTCACCCGGTGCTGAAAAAAACCTGTAATGTTGACAACCAGGTGTGCATCCCTTATACAGAGGGTGTTACAAAGTCAGGGGGCCAACACAGAAAAGGATCTCTCTTTTGCAGAAGGTACAGCATACCTCTCCTAGAGAGGGTACTTGGAACAAGGCCTTTCCTGGCGGCATAGGTCTTCAGGTATTTTGGTGCCAAGCCACCTAAGACTTTAAAAAGATAAGCACCAGCACCTTAAACTGGGCTCAGAAGTCCATAGGCTGCCAAAACAAATCTTTCAAAACTTGAGATTCCATCCCTATGAACAAGATAATGTTTGGAATAATGTAGGCAACCAATTGTGGAAACTGTTCTTGGCTATCCACAAGACACGTACTATGGTAGCCACTTACTGTATACAACTAGGAGGGGGGCGGGAACTGTGTTCCTCCAGATGTTGGACTTCAACTCCCATCATTTCCAGCCCAGCACAGCCAAGGTCAGGAATGATGGGAGTTGTAGTCCAGGAACAACCAGAAAGCCACAGACTCCCTGTTTCTGCTGTACAAACTCCTGTTTAGCCAAACACCACCTTACAGTCTTCGCTCACTTACTGCCAAGCACTTACCCATAAGCACCATTTAAATCAGCAAAACGGAAGACTAAATGACTAGAGGCTTCTTAAAAAAGAAAGAAAGCAACTCCTGCCAACTGAATCATGAAATGACAGTTCTGTAACTTCCAAAAACACAGCTCCCGCTCCCAAATTTTTACGTGAGTTGATGCAAGGTCTCCCGGTACCAACTGTTCAAGGACGTAGCCCTGATAATGTGCTGTGACCTCATTCTATTATATTAGCACACAGCTGAAACTGTACCATTAGTAACAAGATCAGCCATTTCCTTGGGAGCAATTAGTCCAGGTTCATTGTTGATTGACATGCCATCTGTGTGTGTGTGTGGGTTGTTGTTTTTTTCCAAACGAGGAAAAGCAACTCCATTTCGTGGCCCCCCCCGACGTTACTGCACTAATATACACCCTCCTGCACTTGGTGATATTTTTAGCCATGCAGAAGTACCTCTTTTGAAATAGCTGCTGTTTCCCAGGCAGTGAGGAGAGAACCGCTTGTTCTGGGTGAAAGCGTGTGGTTTGGAGGCATTGCATGATGCAAGGCAAGGCAACGGGACCTGTGTGCATCATCAGGAAGACCTGAAAACCAGAAAAGGGAAAAATAATTAAATGTGGCGGGCAAAGCGTTTGCTTGCAGATCCAAACTTCATTAATCTGAACCACGTTGATTAAGTACCCACAACTCTGGGTTCATGATCAGGGCATCGAACAAGACAAAACTCAAGAGCTGGCTAAGGGCCAGTCCAGGCATTAAATAACAACAAACCCAAGTGTGTAACTCAGTGTAATACCCAGGTATTATTATTATTATTATTATTATTATTATTATTATTATTATTATTATTATTACAATTTGAATTGTACATCTGCAGATCTCAGGGCGGTTCACAACATAAAATTACAATATAAAAAACACAAAAATACATAAGAAAAACATGACAAACCACATGCTGAAATTTTGTACTAATTTGTCTTCTTTCTCGTTATAGTGCTTTAGACACGGTTTAGCTATGAAAGTGGGTCTAAAATATTTTAAATAAATTACATCTATATGGTGTACGCTCAAGAATGAACCATAACCAATCACAGTGTGATACTTAGATTTCCAAACACCTCTTTTCACATCTACAGTTTACATTTTTAGGCTGAGTCCGTCGAGAAGCCCCTGAGGGCAGAACTACGAATCATTATGATTAGTGGGGGAGGCCAGAGCTCAGAATCTGAGCACATGCATTTCATGCAGAAGATTGCAGGATCAAACCTTGGTATCTCCAGATTAAAAGAATTGGGTATTGGACTTACGTTCACATGTGGTGGAGGTGTAAATATGTACAATTTTTTGGGCAAACTGTGTTTCAGGAGATAACAGAAATCACTGGGTTAAAGCTGACCAAAATTCCAGAGGTAGCATAATTATCAATTTATGATGGGGTGGAAGGTTCGCAGGCTATGAAGGGCTTGCTCACAAATTTATTGACAGTTGCATGAATTATGATAGCTAGGAAGTGGAAGGGGCAAGCAGAATATAAAATGAAAGCATGGCATAACGAGGTGTGGGATTTGGCTATTAATGATAAATTAACATGTGCTATTAAGGTTTGACGGGGAATGTGCAGGAGAAATGATTCTGAGGAGATATGGAAGGTGTTTGTGGAATTTGTGCTGTTAAAACGGAAAGGGGTCAAACCATCACAAGAAGTGTTGAAATTTTGGGAGGTTGGATAGTTACAATAGAATGGTCCCGGGGGTGGGTTGCACACTTTTTAATAATTTATTTATTATTATTACTTTTCCGTAAATAAATAAATAAATAAATAAATAAATAAATAAATAAATAAGCCAGCCAGCCAGCCAGCCAGCCAGGCAGCTAGCAGGTGATGAGGAAAGGCTCTCTGCCAGAGACCCTGGTCATCCACTGCTAGTCTGAGTAGGCAGCTGGGAAAATGGTCTGAGCAGGTTCCTATAGTCAAAACAAAAATTTTTTTTTCCTTCCAGTAGCACCTTAAAGACCAACTAAGTTAGTTCTTGGTATGAGCTTTCGTGTGCATGCACACTTCTTCAGATACACTGAAACAGAAGTTGCCAGATCCTTCTATCTAGTGAGAAGGTGGGGAGGGGTATTACTCAGAAGGGTGGTGGGAATGGGTGATTGGCAGATAGCTGTGATGAGCCTGTTGACGACTCTTAACGACTGCAATAGGTCTTACAGGAAAAAGCAAGGGGTGAGAAGGTGAAAAATGGCTTTGTCATGTATAATGAGATAAGAATCCAATGTATTTGTTCAGACCAGGTCTCTCCATGGTTTTAAGTTTGGTAATGAGTTGCAATTCAGCAGCTTCTCTTTCCAGTCTATTTCTGAAATTCCTTTGTAGTAAAACAGCTACTTTGAGATCTTGTATAGAATGTCCTGGGAGGACCTATGTCTGCAAGATGATGGGCAAGCTTTTCCCAACTTGGAGATACAATGGGGGGAAAGCTGCATCTGTTGATTTTCAGCTTGTAGCTCAGAAACAATGATAAACTTTGCCTGCCGCAAGGACTGCTTTGTCCCTGGAGAGTTTGGTGTGCAGCCTCAAATCTTACCATCACCTGAATGCAAATACAGTCAAACCTTGGTTCCCGAATGGCTTAGTTGACGAACAAATTGGCTCCCAAACGCCGAAAACCCAGAAGTAAGTGTTTCGGTTTTTGAACGTTTTTCGGAAACCGAATGGCCGATGTAGCTTCCGCTTGAGTGCAGGAAGCTCCTGCAGCCAATTGGAAGCCTCACCTTGGTTTTTGAACTGTTTTGGGAGTCGAACAGACTTCTGGAACGGATTAAGTTCAAGAACCGAGGTTCCACTGCACTTACACAGAGGGTGTGTGCATATACCACCGGTTTAGGAAGCAGTGTTGAATGCAACCTATATCAATACTGTTGTTTCTTATGAAATGTTGTGTTTGGCGTGCTTTACCCCAAACCAACTTAAATCTGAATTGAGGGAAAGAATGGCCTAGCTGCATTTTGAGCCACTGATGTGCACACAGCCCTGGCAAAAGCGAATTCAGCAGTTTAATTATGCGGTGAACAGAAGAAGTAGCATTTTTCGCTCTATAAGACACACCAGACCACAAGATGCACCTAGTTTTTGGAGGAGGAAAACAAGAAAAAAAATATTCTGAATCTCAGAAGCCAGAACAGCAAGAGGGATCGCTGCGCAGTGAAAGCAGCAATCCCTCTTGCTGTTCTGGCTTCTGGGATAGCTGCGCAGCCTGCATTCACTCCATAAGACGCACTCACATTTCCCCTTACTTTTTAGGAGAGAAAAAGTGAGTCTTATAGAGCAAAAAATACTGTACTTTCTTTTGCCTGTTCCGAATCGTCCAACATTCATCTCCATTGGATGGCCCCAGTTTCAACTGTTATGGGGGGAAGGAAAACTTCTCTCTAGCCACCTTATTCACAACGTGAATAATCTTAGACACCTCATGACTGAGAATCCCAGCCTGAGATAGCAACATGAAGCGGAGAGGTTGGGAAAGGATGTCCCCTGGGCTAACAAATTTCTAGGCACCTTTTGCTCAGCACGTCACAAAGGCCTGTAAATAAACGTCACGAACCAAGCCAGCTTCAAAAACATTTTGAGATTTGTTCTAATGACGAACGAAACCACTTTCCTCCTTTCTTCTCTCCTCCCCGCCAGCCCTCCCTAGGACAGAGAAGGGAAGGGGATGGTTTCGGGGGGGGGACTTTGCTAACGGAAAAATACATTTTAGAGGGATCCTTGCCAGGCAACCATATGCACATCTGCTCTTAACGGGTTTCAGCTGAAACTACTGAAAATATACATGGGTCTATTTATATGGAACAGCTTGTATACATGATAAGATTACAATTTGGAGGATAACAATGGGCTTAACTATGGAAAAAGTAAGCCTTTTAAAACTCCTTTTCCACACATGCCCGTAACATTTTACCACATATGTTGTTGAGGGGGACCAAAATTTGTTGAGAATTAAGGAAATCTCTGCATTTCTAGATTAGTGGCAAACAAATTCAAGATGTTCCTTCCAGCATCTTTCTGCCAGCACTTAACTCCTTATTTACTGTAGGATTCCTAGGGAGCGACAACTTCCATCGGTCTGAGGTGACCGTGAAGGAAATGGGTCAAAACCAAACGAATTCGTATTTCAAAAATGTCTGTGCAGCTTTGTTCTACAGTCAGCATAGATCGCACGGAGATTAAGCTGAAACTCTTGGCTCCATAGAGGTGGGGAAACTTTTACAGCATGAGGGCCATGTTCCCTTCTGATTAGCCTTCCAAGGGCCACAGGTAAGCGGTGGGCAGGGCCAAAAGCAAAAGTGAGCACAGCAATGTATGCAAATTTTATCTTTGTACAGCAGGCTTGTTTCCACATACCCCTCCCTATCTTCCATTTGACAAGCAAGAGTTCAGAGACACGTTCCAGTCAGGCAAAAACTCTTGGGGTACAAAGGAGGGTTAGTTTCAGAGGACTGGAGGGCCATATTCAGTTCCTGGGTCTGAGGCTCCATGTCACTAAACAAGTGTGCTAGTTGTAAAAAAGGTAAAGGTAAAGGACCCCTGGATGGTTAAGTCCAGTCAAAGGCGACTATGGGGTTGCAGCGCTCATCTCGCTTTCAGGCTATGGGAGCCAGCGTTTGTCTGCAGACAGCTTTCCGGGTCATGTGGTCAGCATGACTAAGCCACTTCTGGCGCAACGGAACACCGTGACAGAAACCAGAGCGCATGGAAACGCCGTTTACCTTCCTGCCACAGCAGTACCTATTTATCTACTTGCACTGGTGTGCTTTCAAACTGCTAGGTTGGCAGGAGCTGGGACAGAACAACAGGAGCTCACTCCGTTGCAGGGATTCAGTTGGGAAGCCCAAGAGGCTCAGTGGTTTAGATCACATCGCCTGTCCACACAGTTACTCAGGAACAACAGTGGCATACTGGAGACTCTTCACATACCCTCCAACATTTCTCTGATAAAAATAGGCATTATCAACAATTATCCATAATTATTCTTTAAACCCCAACCATCTAACTGCATTGCCCCAGCCACTCTGGGCAGCTTCCAATATATATAAAAGCATAATAAAACATTGAACATTAAAAACAAAAACATCCCTATACACGGCTGCCTTCAGATGTCTTCTAAAAGTTGTATAGTTTCTTATCTCCTTGGCTCAGGGCTTGCATAACTCCATACCCTCTGGTGAAAATAGGAACGACCTAAGGAAAAGAGGGACATTCTGGGATCAAATCAGAAACCGGGACGGCTTGTGCAAATCCAGGACTATCCCTGGAAAATGGGAGGACACTTAGAGGGTCTGTGGGTGGAAATCCAGATGGTGACTTGCTATGTATCATGACAGCAACTACATGAAGCAGTTGCTGTGTGTGTGTGTGTGTGTGTGTGTGTGTGTGTGCGTGTGTGTGCGCGCGCGCATATGGATTATGTTGGGAATTTGTTGCTTGCTACAGCCATGTGGCATTCAGAAATCTGGAATACACACAGTGACTATAGAGGTCACCAAGGCACTGGCACTGTGGTCAACAAACAGGATTGCACCTACGGATTTGGGGACAGGATGTTAACGAAATCAAGACGGCCTCATTTATCAATAAGGACTGACACCTTCCTTAAGAGGTTCATTTACTTGTTGTATGTACCAGTTATAAATCTCTAAGTGGCTTACAAGTAGAAATTAAAACCATACACTGCACATGTAATAAAACATAAACTTGAAATCTAATACGGAATCAAACCAGAGCGAATCCGCCAACAGAGAATGACATCAGAATAAACGATCTCTAAGAGGAGGACTAAAAGACTGAAAACCCCGGCAAAAGAACTCACTCCCTGCGGATGTTTGCCACATTTCTTTAATTCTTTCTTACATTTAAATCTCATCTTTCCTCCAAGGAGTTCGAGGTGACGTACAAGGTTCTCCCCTCCCCATTTTATCCTCACAACGCCCAAGTGAGGAATTTCACCTGGGTCTCTTCAACCGCAGTCCAATTCTACTACTACAATGCACAACCTATTTATCTCAGGTGTACCATGCTTCACAATATTTATCCCACAGCACTTCACCATGTAATTTGAAACAAAATGGTAATAAAATATACAATTAGCTAATTAAAGGTAATAAGACAAACCATATAATTTGCACAGCTCCCAAATTAAAATAGCAGCAAAATCCAGCACGGCAGCAACTTCAGTTACAGTGTTTGGAACTATGTACGTAACACGCTTCCCAATACTATTTGAAAGTGCAAACTATTGGAATGCCTGAAAGTATAAAAAAAGTCTTAACCTGAAGGATAATGCCATGAGCACCAGGTGAGTCTCCCTTTAGCCTCACTTGCATGATATCTGACGGCTCTCTTTTACCAACTTGATAAGGCACAAAAGTTTTGCGTCAAAAAGGCTGCCTGAATAATGTGACTATCATTCATTCCCCAACACCTGTACTTCCTAATAAAATAAAACTTCAGCCTGGCATTTTGCACATATTGGGTTGTATCCAAAGGACAGCTAAGTGACTTGTTTCATTAGTGCAAGGATTTCTGCTTGCGCAGCAGAACTCTTTCCCCCCTCTCCTCCCCAATCTGCTCTGGAGCAGATCTGAGGAGGGTGCAGGTTGTGGGTGTGTAAGAAGATAGGAAGAAACAGTTCTGTTGCACAAGTGGAACTCCTTGTGCTGCTGTAACATGTTGAGGCAATGGGAATTATCCCGCTAAGAATCCTTGCACCTATCATGTAAAGAATGCCAGTATTACTATCCCAATTTTTCAGACAACATGAGGCTATGGCAGATCCACATGTTGCTTCCAGATGCGCTGTTTACTGAGCATTCCTTCTGATTTGTTTGCAAAAGGGGTTATATGGAATTGTTATCCCAGAGCTTCCACTGCGCTTTCCCATCACTTTCCTTATCTGAAAACATTCCGTTTGTGTGGGGCAGAAGCAGGTTCGTTGCACTGGAATGCCAACTTTAATTGAGCAACCTCAATTTGCTGGTACCCCTCAGGCAGCAAAATATCTTGCGCCAACCCTCAACACTACAGATTAAATAGAAAGTTACTCAGATCTGTTCAGAAAGTGGCAAGGTTAGGATAACTTTAACAAAGAATGCTTTGCACCCTCCTGCAGTTATGAGTCCCGGGGTTCTTTCGGAAATGCCAAGACGGCTACAGAGCTGCTATGCCCTCATGTTTTCCTTTGATAGTCCTCTCTGAAACTGTGGGTTAATATCATGTCCTCTGTTCTTACACAAAACTTGGCACGGCAGAATTCAAATGCGCCACATGAAGTGGAGGTATTAAAATTGTGCTATCAGAGACAATAAAGTGAAATTGCCATCCAACAAATGCTTTAAGGAGGTCTGACATAACCAGAGCAGATTTTTCATTTCCCACTACACCCTGCTGCGGATCTTCACCTGCCTTATTAAATCATAAAGTCCCTTTTTAATAAGTGACCCAGTGGAAAACAATAGTGAATGACAAGTTTCATTAGATTTGGATTTTTTTTCCCCTCCAGATGCAAGCGGAGGGTAGAAAGTGCACATTATTTGCTTTCTTTTCAGCGCTATTTGTGTGTGTGTGTGTGTGTGTGTGTGTGTGTGTGTTTCCCCCCTCACCCTGCAAATTTGGTTACATTGGTTTTTAAAGGAACAACAGAAATTGGTTTTATGTTAAGTCCCAACCACATGTAATTACAGAAGTAATAGCTCTGCATAGCTGGAGACAAGACAAAAGGCTTTGCTTATTTTTCAGAGAGTTGAAGGCAAGTTTAGAGAGGGATCGCTGACCTTGATGTGAACACCAATTCCACGTTTACCTCTGGTAAAGAGGCAATGCAGGTTTTTCTGCGGTTTCAAAATCCTGCCAAACCTACTTTATCAGAGTTGGCAGTGGGACACACACAAGAAAGGCGGTTCTATCGCAGGAACGGAAGCTTCAGTCAAACCACGCTAAACTTTCTCCAATGCTATCCATCCAGCAATTGTCCTAATGTCTTTGCAGAGAACGCTTTCAAGAAATGTGTGCTGTGATGGGTGAATGGGGAGAAGGGGGGGGGGATGATTAAAAAGCCGTTCTAATAAGGAAAGACTGGGGAAAGTAGGTCAAAAAGTACTGATAGCATTTTTATTGTCTCTCAAGGCACTAAGTAACTGCGTGCCCGTGGGAGCGGTGCCCTCGGAACTGGCGAACTGTAGCTCACCAGATTTCTACAGCTTGTTCGGCAGACGCTGTCCTTCCGGTGGCAGAGTTATTAGTGCTGATAGGAAGCAGTAGTGGGGTCATCATGCCCATCTTGTTGCATCACGGCATGATTTATTTCATTATCCTTAAGCCATCCCTGATAGATGGTGCATGTCAAGTTGAGATGGTGATGTCACAACCTCCTCATGTTTCCTGTTCCGTTTCGCTAACCATTCTAATAACTACGGTGGTCTCTCTCTCTCTCTCTCTCCCCCGCTACATGGCAGCATCAGCTGTTGCCGCTTGCCGCATTCATTGTTGAGCTTGGTGCTGCCTTTGTGAGCAAATAACTGCTTTTATTAGAAGCCACCCATACTTTATTTGTGGAGGAGATCTCAATCTTTTTGTCTAGACTTAATGGGTGACTTAACTGGAGCTCTGCCATAGATTTCAGCGGAGGGAGACTTCCCCCTGTTTTGACGGCGCAGACGGTGAATAAAGGATCCACCGACTGGCAACTGGAGTCTCTGGGTGAGGACCTCCAGGCCATTGTTTATAGACCCAGGCAGGATAACAAGGAAATGGGCCAGATTCTGTACCCATCTCTCAGTCCAATTAGATTGAATTAATGTGATTTCTTATAGCAGCTTTCCTCAACCAGGTGCCCTCCAAATGATTTGGCCTACAACTCTCATAAACCCCCGACTGTTGGTGATGGTGGTTGGGGCTGATGGGAGATGAAGTCCAACATCATTTGGAGAGCACTAGGTTGGGGAAGGTTCTGTTGCCCTCCCACAGTGTGAGTTAGTTTTTGTAAAAGCAGCAACAACCTGACCTGATGTCACAAAACAGCTACCTCAAAGGGATGCCCTTGCAAGACATGGGCTGCTTTTTACATCAGCATAAAGTTGGTAGAGGGACGCGGGTGGCGCTGTGGGTTAAACCACAGGGCCTAGGGCTAGCTGATCAGAAGGACAGCAGTTCGAATCCCCGCGACGGGGTGAGCTCCCATTGCTGGGTCCCTGCTCCTGCCAACCTAGCAGTTGGAAAGCACATCAAAGTGCAAGTAGATAAATAGGTACCGCTCTGGTGGGAAGGTAAACGGCGTTTCTGTGCACTGCTCTGGTTCGCCAGAAGCGGCTTAGTCATGCTAGCCACATGACCCGGAAGCTGTACGCCGGCTCCCTCGGCCAATAAAGCAAGATGAGCGCCGCAACCCCAGAGTCGGCCACAACCGCACCTAATGGTCAGGGGTCCCTTTACCCTTTACCTTAGAGTCAGTAGAGGATGAGGATCTAGAGATTACGCTAAGGATGGCCAAATTCTGTGCGACTGCAATAAAACTTAGGGAACAAGCTGTACTACCAAAACGATTAAGGTTCTAAATGATAATTTTAGGTTATATTTTAGTGATCAAGATTTAATATATATTTTTAACTGCCGCTATATCTGAATTGTCTCTGTTATACCCAATTGCAATTCAATGTATTCCTGCTGTGTTTTATGATTTTCCTGATATTGTAAGTGACCCGGAACTGGTCTGTGACCGTAATAATAAAATTCTAATCAGTATAGAGTCTAACCATGTGCTTTGCTTCTTCCTCTTGATGTAAATTGCAGCAAATTGTATGACGTGACATCACCAAGTGCATGCGGTGACATCATCGTTCTGTGTTGATGGGAGCAGGAGTGTTGGTTGCTGCTGCTGGAAGGGGCTTGGGGCAATGGTTACTCCCCTCGCCGGCCCTTCCCTTGGAGATGCAGGAAGAAGAAGAAGAAGAAGAAGAAGAAGAAGGGTCTCGTCCGTATTCATGAAAAAGCGAGAAAACGTAGAAAATCATGCAAGTGTAGGATTAACACTTCAACTATATCAAACATTGATTGATGAATTGATGCTTTTGAATTATGGTGCTGGAGGAGACTCTTGAGAGTCCCATGGACTGCAAGAAGATCAAACCTATCCATTCTTAAGGAAATCAGCCCTGAGTGCTCACTGGAAGGACAGATCCTGAAGCTGAGGTTCCAATACTTTGGCCATCTCATGAGAAGAGAAGACTCCCTGGAAAAGACCCTGATGTTGAGAAAGATGGAGGGCACAAGGAGAAGGGGACGACAGAGGACGAGATGGCTGGACAGTGTTCTCGAAGCTATCAACATGAGTTTGACCAAACTGCGGGAGGCAGTGGAAGACAGGAGTGCCTGGCGTGCTCTGGTCCATGGGGTCACGAAGAGTTGGACACGACTAAACGACTAAACAGCAACAACATATCAAACATTAAAATATCTGAATTGGTAAGGAAGAATCTGTAATGCATGCTTTATTTGAGATTCCTGCACTGCATGGGGTAGGACTTGATGACCCTCAGGGTGCCTTTCAATTCTACAATTCTAGACACACACACACACACACACACACACACACACACACACTTCAAGCATCACCCTCCTCCTTCTCATGGCGATCAATTACAATTATTTCCCTCTTCAATACAAAATGAAGGAGGATATGACCTTCGTCCTCAGAGACTGACAGCATCTCCCTGGAGATTTCTGTGGGCTAGACAAAACAGAGCAGGGAGCTATAATTTGGCCAGAAGTCCGTACAACCCCCCTCTCCCAATTTTATTTCATAATGGTTCAGACAGGAAAACATAGGAAGCTGCCTTATACTACGTCAGCCCACTGGTCATTCAAGCTCAGTACTGTCCATGGAGAGGCCATGGACGTTCTGCATGCAAAGCAGATGTTCTACTACCGAGCTATGACTGGAAGGCCTGGCAACCCCATCCAAAGCGTGTTTGATTGCAACTAAGTCCCCAATGCCTCTTTCTTCCACTAAGGGTTCATATTGGGAACGCAACCTAGTAGGTAGCCATTGGTTCCATGAGCTTTCCATCTACCTGAGAAGATTTTAGGGGCGGGCGGGGGGGGGGGGGGTGGGGAGAGACAGGGAGAGAAATAGGATTCGCACAATCTCTTCCTTCGCAATTTACTGCCTCGACTCTGACATTTACAGCATTATTGCCTTCGGTTTACAAGTTGAATATTTACACAAATGGATTTAGGTCAAGACGAAGGGCAGGCTTTAAATGTCCCGTGACCGTTTGCATTCTGAGCACGTTCTCCACCGTGGCAGATCTCCCGATTAACCCCCCAAATGCCAGCATCTGCCGTATCGCTGGAGGCATAATTACGCAGGGCCCTAATCCATAACGCTGCTCCTTGCATAGATACCATTGCGTGCCGTCAGTCTCCCACAGAGTTAACAAGGAAAGGGCCTAACCATGGCCATGGGAGGATATATATATTTAACATACAATAAGCAAAGCAAGCAAAATTAAAGAGAGGTAATTATATGGAGCAAACGGCCTTCCTTCTCAAAGGATAGCAGGATGTGCATAAATCCGAACCCTACAAGCCGCGTTTTGAAACATTCGTGTGGCTAAGAATAGGGTGGCCACTTTCTTCTTTGCTCCTGCACCTTTAACAGCTGCCTGGGACTTCGGCTGAAGTTATTCCTGGCATGGGGGAAAGAAAGCTTCACCTGTTTCTACATAACAGGCAGCTGCTGAAGACACAGGAGTGAGGCGATGAAAAAGTATATGGCAGCATTAGCTCAGTTGGTAGAGCACCAAACTCTTAATCTCAAGTTCGTGGGTTTGAGCCCCATGTTGGGTGAATGATGGCTGTATTGCAGGGGGTTGGACTAGATGATCCTTGTGGTCCCTTCCAACGTGACAACTCTATGGCTCTATGGTTAGCCACGTGCCCCTCCATTCCCCACACAGCCTCTACCTCTTGTCCTTATTTCAAAAGTCAGTCCACAGTCACTTGTAAGATGGATCAGACCAAAGACCCAAATAAATCCAGCTTTCTGCTGTCAGCATTCATCTAGATGACAATGGGAAGCAAGACATGGGCGCAATAGCTCTCCCCCATTACTTGTGCATCCAGCATATTGCTTCTGATCCGGCACGAAGGACATCATAATTAGCAACTTAGCCATCGGTAGCCTTAATACTCTATGAATTTGTATGATTTCCATTTGCAGCCATTCAAGATGGTGTACATCTTGTAGCCTCTGTGAAGAAGCACTTCTTTTTATCCGTACTGAATCCCCAACTCTTCAGCTTCACTAAATGGCTCCAGGTTCTAATAGTATTCTTTTATTTCTGTCGAATATATAGAATCATAGAATTGTAGAGTTGGAAGGGACCCCAAAATTCATCCAGTCCAACCCCCTGCAATGCAGGAATCTTTTGCCCAATGCGGAGCCCGGACCAATGACCATGAGATTAAGATTATTATCGTTATTGTTATTATTTGTTAAATTTGTATACCACCCTTCATCCGAAGATTTCAGGGCGTTTCATAATATAAAACTACAAAGTGAAAACACAAAATACATAATAAAATAAAAACAGGCAAACAAACCAAAAAATCTCCCCCCTTCCACAGACGTATTTTTTAAAAAAACATAGAATGTTAATCAGCTGAGCGCCTGGTTGAAGAAAAACATTTTTGACTGGTGCCTAAAAATATGTAATGAAGGTGCCAGGTGAGCCTCCTTGGGGAGAGCATTCCACAAATGGGGAGTCACCACAGAAAAGGCCCATTCTCATGTTACCACCCTCCGAACCTCTTGCTGGAGGGAGGCACATGAAGAAGGGCCTCTGATTATAATTGCCAGGTCCAAGTAGGTTCATAGGGAGAGAGGTGGCCCTTGAGGCATTGAGTTTTATAGGTCTAAGATGGTTGTGTTTTCACTGGTTGTGTTTTCACATTAGTTTCTGGGCCCATCACTTTGAACTGGGCCCAGAAACTAATCAGCAGCCAGTGCAGTTGGGCCAGGATGGGCGTAATGCGCTCAAACTGTCTTGTCCCAGTGAGTGACCTGGCTGCCAAATTCTGCACCGGCTGAAGTTGCCAAAACAATCTTCAAAGGCAGCCCCACATATAACGCGTTGCAGTAATCTATGTGAGTTCAAGCCAGGAAACAGTAACCACCTTGAACACTTTCATCATTCTTTCGCTATACCCACTAATAATGCCTTGCTACGTGATCAAAGGGGGATGCAGGTGGCGCTGTGGGTTAAACCACAGAGCCTAGGAATTGCTGATCAGAAGGTCGCTGTTTGAATCCCCGTGACAAGGTGAGCTCCCGTTGCTCTGTCCCAGCTCCTGCCCACCTAGCAGTTCGAAAGCACGTCAAAGTGCAAGTAGATAAATAGGTACCATTCCAGTGGGAAGGTAAACGGTGTTTCTGTGCGCTGCTCTGGTTTGCCAGAAGCGGCTTAGTCATGCTGGCCACAACCTGGAAGCTGTACGCCGGCTCCCTCGGCCAATAAAGTGAGATGAGCACTGCAACCCCAGAGTCAGCCACAACTGGACCTAATGGTCAGGGGTCCCTTTACCTTTTACATGATCAAAGGAATCTCTGGTTCTAGTATTGTAAGAAAGGGAGAAAAAGTTCTCTCTTATCTACTCTATCTCAGGAATACTTTCATGCACCTTGAATCACGTCCCACCTCCCCTCTCCTCTTTGCTCCCCGCCACCCCCCACAACAGCCCCTGAAGATCCCGCTCAATAACTGCGGGCCGAGCTGCCGCAAGTTGGGCTCATGCTAAAACCATCACGCGGTCTCTCCAACACATGCGGAACTCTTCACAGATCTGTGTGACCGACATTCCCATCCTGCCAGCTGGAGCGAGTTCACTGGCCTTAGCTGCACACTTTGCTTCCACTGTACAAAGCAGACGGCATTTTTTCCTCGAGTCTTCCAGTTCCCCACACGCTATATCCTGGCCGGGAGCCTATGTCAGTACACAGCAACTCCATTCAGATAACACAGAGGCCAGGATAGCACACAGGCCGCTCCAGGCACAAGACACCGCTAAGCTCCCCGAATGTTGTAAAACGGGTCAGATTAGGATAAAGCAAACACACACTGATGATGTTAACCAGCCATTGCTTTGGCCACCTGCCAGGTGACACCTAGTTTATTTCTGCATTAAAAGGTGCTCTGCCAACTTTGGAACTGGTTCTGCTTTGCAGTAATTGAAGGAGTATAAAGCAACATTCTTCTTGTTGATACAGACGTGATCTGTATTGTTTTCAATAATTGAAACACATGGTTCGTATCAACAGTGTAGCTTGTGGTTGATGGGTTTGGGGCGGGGGGGGGGGTGGCAGGGAGGAAGAGATCACAAAGTTTATTCAGCTTACACAGATCTGAGTATTCTCTTCTGAGTTCCAACTCTCGGAGAGTCTTAGCAATTTCATCTCACTCAGCAGAAAGTATCCGGACCATGCCAAATGGGACACTCTGCAGATTGCAGCGTCCAAATGGGACACTTTTTAGATTAAAGTGTCCAAAACTATGGTTCCTTGATGAGTTTTAAGTTTCTCCGATTTGTCCTTTTAAGGATTAAGTGCTAAATGGGGGGAGGGGATTTAAAAATAGCCATCCATGTAGAATGAAAATGAACTTGTTTCAGATCCACCCCACCCAAGAAAATGGGTTATGCATTCAGGTTGCCTCCATGCATTGATCATTGAAGTCTGAACTTCTAAGCTAATGTGCAGGTAGACTAGGGGGTATTTGCTGTTATCACCATTCAGATGGCACAGGCAAAGCAACAGCTTTGCAGAGTGTTGAAGGAGGTGCGACAAAAGGCACCACTATCAATTCTGGTAAACAGATATTGCAGGTTATGTAGTGTTTCAAAAGTCAGAAAAACCCATTTGAGTTGAGAAAGCAGTTAAGGTTTTGTTTTGTTTTATTTTAAATGTGTGCGTAGGTAAAAACAATACCTGACTCATATTACTTTCAGTTACTGACCTGTAACTTGTTTAAAAATTTGTTTAAAAAATGAAATTTGTTTAGAGTGTTATAAACAAACCACTATCTGTAGCCAGGGTTCGTTACATCAGGGTTGCCTGGTGGAAATAAACCATGGGTTTGGGTTTGCATGTAACCCCGATTCAAACCATAGCTTAGCTCAGAGCAACTCAGCAGCAGGGGCAGAACTAGAGGAAGTGTAAAGTGGACACAACCTTTCTGTGCTAAGCCACGGTTTGGCTTATGCAGGGTTGCCATGTTTCAAAAAGTAAAAACCAGGACACCCTGATTGTTGAGCTTATTTTTAGGAAGATCCTAAAGTTGTTGCCTACTGTTTAAACTTGCCCCCCCTCATCCCCTCCCCTTCTTTTGTGGTCTCCTCTGAGCTTCACAGAACGAGGCTGCTTTCAGATGCCCTGTTTATTGAGAACTCAGTAATCCTGATTTGTTTGCACAGAGTTTGTGAGGAAGTTATACAATGCTATTTATCAAACACTTGTTCTGGTGTGTTGGGAGGGTTGCACGTCACTGCATCAAGCCATAGTTATCTCACCCTTTCCAGCACATTTTCCTATCACTTTCCTTACCACAAAAAATTGAATTTTGCAAGGGTGGGGAGAGTGAGTTTATTGAGCACCTAATTCACTAACTGTGCAACCTGAAATTGGCAGTATGTGACTGAACCCTACTTGCGAAATTGCCTGCCGCTTTCCCCCCGGAAAACCCGCTATCTACTGCTGAATCTATGGATAACTTGATTGCTGTTTGCACTGATTCAGCGGTGAACAGCGAGACAAAAAAAGAGAGAAAAGCCCATTCAGATATGGACATGTGTCTGGAAAACAGGGTGCAAAAGGATGAGCCCACGAAACAGGTTGTTCACATATTGCTCCCCTTCCCTAAGTTTATTGGCTTCTTCGCAGAAAAGATAAATAATCTGGATTAAATGTGGGAGAGGGAAGAAATAGAGTCTGGCATTTTGAGGCCAACAACCTCATGTGGACGCTGCAAAAAAAGAAAAAGAAAACACCTTTGCTTGCATAAAGAGCAGCCGTCCCACAAGAAACACCCAACTGGAACGCCATGTGTGTAATGTGGTTTTCCTGCTGTGGAACAGGTGCACAAAATAAAAGACTTGGTGACCTAAAGGGGGGAAAGAACGGGGCTTTTCATGTCTGATGTGCGACTGGTTTCAATTGCTTTCTTCACAGGATATAAAATTTTATGGGTGCTACTTACTTGTTTCGTTGTTTTGCTTTAATATTGTGTTTTATTCTTCTTGTGTTTCTAGTAAGCCACCCCCCCCCCCGGGGAAATATGTTATTGGGTGGCCTATATAAATACAGTGAACAAGCAAACCATGCTCCTTAAGAATTAAAGATATTAATAGCACTGGCCCAAACAATTATAGTAAATTTTGTCATCAGCGTGCAGCATTCTAGAACAGCACCCCAAATCTCGACCTGGTTAATGACAGGGCCTGCCCTGGATATTAAAAAGGATTAACAACATCATACACACTCCTGCTAATGATATACAGAACAGAGAAGTGAAATGGTCCCTGCTCAGAGGACTTGCAATTTACACCACAGGACCTACAGTCTCCATGTATATGTACACAGAGGTTGGATGTCCATGGATGCTTGAGTTGGGATTCATGCATTGCAATTCTATGATTCTGTGAGATGCGTGTTGCCTCTGAACCCGGAGGTAGCATAAGCAGAGAGCCAACCTCTTGTCAGCCTCTGGCCTCCAGCCACTCCAAACTCTGAACCCACCGTAAAAAAAGGTTCTGCGGTTAAAAACCTACCAGATGCAGCCTTCTCCCCTTGATCTCCCAGCCTAAAAATACTCTTCTCTCTTCACCACATTTTGCTATAAAAACACCTTTGCAATATCACAGGCCATTAGAGGGAGGTTGCCTGCAGGACTGGGGCAGGCGAAACAAGCGGCACGCCTAGGGGAAGCCTGCTGCCGCTGAAAAGTGCAAGGCGTTCCGTTAAAAAACCCAAACAGATTAAAAGGAAATAAGACCAAAAAAAGAGGACTTGCACCAGGATATTCCCCACCCTCAGACACAAACCAAAGAAAGCAATAAACAGCTGGCTCCCGTGACTGCGAACAGAATGGCAAATATTCAATGGTTTAGCTCTGCCACTGAGATGGGCAGAAAAATGCAGCTGAAAGAGAATCGCTCACACTCTCCTGCCCTGCTCACCCCAAACCAGATGAGAGAGGGATGCTTTATATGAAAGGAAGCCACAATCTTGGCACTAAATGACAAAGCACACCTCACATTCCAGAGGCAACCATGTCTCTCTTTAATGACTAACAGATTTATTGGCGCATAAGTTACCATGGGCTAAAGCCCTTCATTAATTGTTTGTTTGTTGTTGCATTATTTCATATACCTCACTTTTCCGTTCATGACAGCTTGGGGGGTGGGAGGCTGACAATGAAATTGCAACAATAAAAGAAAAAGCAGAAGCAAAATACAGCATAATGCAAACAGTGTCCTGTTATGCTCCAAAGACCTGCTGGAACCAATAGGACTTGCTGCCTGATTGAACACAAAGCGGGGGACAATTGGTTCTCTACAGAGGGAGAGTTCCTTAGCCAGGGTGCCGCCACCAAGAAGGCTCTGTCTTGTGTGAAAACACCCACCCCCACCCCTAACCTCCAGGCCATATCTCATGAGGTAACCACAGGCACAGCTTCCCCTGCAGTTCATAAAACTTGAGTTGGCTGGTACAGAGGAAGATGCTTCTTCAAGTGCTTTGATCCTTCAAGTTGCATGCAACACCACCCCAGCTGGTGGATATTTGGCACATGCATGGCTAGAGAATGGAGAAAATGTAAACAGTGGAACTGAAAGGTCACGAAGTGCAAGAAGCACAGTTAAGGTCCAAGCATGGCGGGCATAGGGCCTTAGAACAGGGGTGGCTAACATCTTCTGGGACAATGGCTGCATTGACCCATGGCTATCCCACCAAGGGCTGCATGATAAAGTGGGATGGCAGAGGTGAAAAAATGGATGTGGCCAAAACAGAACATTAATACATTTTATCAAGGCGCTCTCTCTCTCTGGTAAAAAAATGAGCTGCTGGCACTCATATATTCATATCATATTAAAAATGCCCTGCCTGACAGTACAAAAAGGATGAGATGGCACACCACACTAGTGAGTAAGGTCACAAAAAATGCAAACTGCCTTTTATTACATTTCATTCTATTCCTAAATCCCTCAAAACTTGGTCATTCCCTGAGCTGGCGAAACTCACTTGACAGCAAAAAGTGAGTGTCATCAGCTCAGTCCTGTGGAATTCTGCCGGCACCTTCTGTTTCAGCTTTTAAAATGCCTGCTCAAAACTCTTCTATTCCACCAGGTTTATGCAAGCGCTTCAAAACACTTATTTTCACAAAGGTTAACTAATGTCTGTTTTTAGCTTCTTTTTTAATGGTTTTACTGTATGTTTTTATGCATTTTTGTTGTAAACCACTTTGATATTTTTAAATGAAATAGTATATAAATGTGTGTGTGTTTATACACACACACACACACACACACACACACACATACTGATTCTATTTTTATTTTAACCATTTTCGTCAAAGTCTCAAAGTCTCAAAGCATTGCAGTGGAAGAAACAGAAGTGAAGGGAACAGTCTGCTGATTGGCAAGTGCTATTAATAGAGCATCCAGAGGCAGCAACAGGAAAACATCAATTAAACATTTGGAGGGTTTTTAAAAATCATCAATTTACTTAAAAGTGACAAAAATTAACTGGAGGCACTTTGGGATGCCCAACAAAGGTAATTAACCTCAAGAAAAAGTGTATAAGTCTCTCTGTGTGTGTGTGTGCTTGTGTTGCCATAAAAAATATGTATTTCCAAAGAAAAACCACAAAATTGTGGCATTGTTATATTGAAACCGGACCTCCCTAGCCATCGGCTTAACACTGAGGTGCCGTGCAATGTTTATGAACATCCCAATGTGCTCAGGAGTTTAAAATAAAACATGCCAGCACACTAGGCCTATGCAACAGAGAAAGGAAAAAGGCAATACTACATAACTGTTTGGCTTGTGGTTAGACTTGTGTATTTGAACGTTGGATTTGCAATGTAACGACACCAGTATATGAAGTACGTGTCTGAGTAATTGTGTACATCAATGTTGTGAATGAGTAGGCTCAGCAAGTGTGTGAGAGAGCAGAGACTATGAGTGTGGTGTGAAAACTGAAAACAGAAAAAGCGCTACATTCAAAAAATCGACTTACACAGATCTCTGCTTCTAAGACGAATGCTACATTTATCATCTTTACTCAAAGGTAATACACATGGCTCATCCCTCCCCCATTGCACCCCCACAGTAGCCCTGAGGGAAGTCAAGAGGCAGCCCCAAAGTCATTCGGTAAGTTTCATGGTGGAGCGGCATTTGAACACAGGTCTCTCCAGCCTCAGCCCAATACAACAACCAGTACATTACACTGGCTAACAACAACAACAAGAAGAATTTAGGCTTGTGGCGACAATGCATTGGAACTTATTCTGCCTGGAGTTCTGTTATTTTTTCCCAGCCGGAAGTAACAATCTGAAAACCCACAGCCTTGTGAGAGAGCAGTAGAAAACGCTCGCAAGTTAAAATGTGCTTCTTTGCAAGACCTTCTCCCTGCCAATAATACAATGCCACACACCACAAGAAGCTTGAGGAAAACCCCAGCTACACTTCGCATGATACAATGTATAGCTTGTGCCATTAATTTCCCATTTTCCTTTGTTAGCTCTGCGAATGACATCATGTTAAGTCCTGAAGCATGACACTTCTGGCAGGACTCCTGTTTGGCTGCTTGCATGGAGTTAAAAGTTCTTTTTAAGCGTTATCCTCTACGTTTAATAAGAATGATTAATGGAAGTGACTTTTTAATGATTTTGTTTCCTCCTCTTTGGAATAAGGTGTGCCATGGGGAGGGGGGAACTTGCCACCACTCTTGCAGCCACAGGTGGGCCATCACTGTCACTTGGAGGTTCCTCAGAAGAAAATCAGAATACGCTGGCATGTAAATCTCACTGAACTCAAGGGACCGTAGCTCAGCTCTGAAAGCTGCCGATGGAGCCAGGAATTACCAATTCAAACAAAGCTCAACTTTTTTTTTTGTTGTTTAGTCGTTTAGTCGTGTCCGACTCTTCGTGACCCCATGGGCCAGAGCATGCCAGGCACTCCTGTCTTCCACTGCCTCCCGCAGTTTGGTCAAACTCATGCTGGTAGCTTCGAGAACACTGTCCAACCATCTCGTCCTCTGTCGTTCCCTTCTCCTTGTGCCCTCCATCTTTCCCAACATCAGGGTCTTTTCCAGGGAGTCTTCTCTTCTCATGAGGTGGCCAAAGTATTGGAGTCTCGGCTTCAGGATCTGTCCTTCCAGTGAGCACTCAGGGCTGATTTCCTTCAGAATGGATAGGTTTCATCTTCTTGCAGTCCATGGGACTCTCAAGAGTCTCCTCCAGAACCATAATTCAAAAGCATCAATTCTTCGACGATCAGCCTTCTTTATGGTCCAGCTCTCACTTCCATACATCACTCCTGGGGAAACCATAGCTTTAACTATATAGACCTTTGTCGGCAAGGTGATGTCTCTGCTTTTTAAGATGCTGTCTAGGTTTGTCATTGCTTTTCTCCCAAGAAGCAGGTGTCTTTTAATTTCGTGACTGCTATCACCATCTACAGTGATCATGGAGCCCAAGAAAGTAAAATCTCTCACTGCCTCCATCTCTTCCCCTTCTATTTGCCAGGGGGTGATGGGACCAGTGGCCATGATCCTAGTTTTTTTGATGTTGAGCTTCAGACCGTATTTTGCGCTCTTTGACTGTGCATTTGACTGTGTCAACCACAGCAAACTATGGCAAGTTCTTAAAGAAATGGGAGTGCCTGATCACCTCATCTGTCTCCTGAGAAATCTCTATGTGGGACAAGAAGCTACAGTTAGAACTGGATATGGAACAACTGATTGGTTCAAAATTGGAAAAGGAGTACGGCAAGGCTGTATATTGTCTCCCTGCTTATTTAACTTATATGCAGAATTTATCATGCAAAAGGCTGGACTGAATGAATCCCAAGCCAGAATTAAGATTGCCGGAAGAAATATCAACAACCTCAGATATGCTGATGACACAACCTTGATGGCAGAAAAGCTCATCTGAGACCCACTCTATCCCGAAATATCAAAGCTGAGGACTATACAAAGCTAAGGGGAAGAAGGTGGGTAGAGGGCTTTTTGGCACTGAGGCCTGTGTTGGCACTCAGCCCTTACGGCTGGAGAAATGCCAGAGCTTTAAATCTATATATCATCCCCTGCACCGTAAAAACAAAACAAAAACAGCACAGATTATCTTTCCATAAATTAGCTAGAAATGGTGAAGCTTGGGTAAAGAGAATAAAGGGAATCCTTCCTTTACGCTCCTTTCTGGCGGCCTATTTCTCAGGTGAATGCTATTAACAACATCATCTGTGTTTTTAGGAAATCACTTTCCTTCAGGGTGGAGAAAAATCAACGATTTAAAAAATATATATCAAAAAATCGGATTTTTGAAATTTAAATCAGATTTTTAAAATTTAGATCAGTTTTTTTATTTAAATCAGATTTTTTTTAAAATTGGGTTTTTAAAATAAAATGCTTTCAGAGGAAAAATCTTTCTAAATACAGTGGTACCTCGGGTTAAGTACTTAATTCGTTCTGGAGGTCCATACTTAACATGAAACTGTTCTTAACCTGAAGCACCACTTTAGCTAATGGGGCCTCCTGCTGCTGCCGGAGCACGATTTCTGTTCTCATCCTGAAGCAAAGTTCTTAACCTGAAGCACTATTTCTGGGTTAGCGGAGTCTGTAAGCTGAAGCGTATGTAACCTGAAGCATATTTAACCTGAGGTACCACTGCATAGTTTTCTATTTAAGTTACATTGTAGTCCAAAGGCTATTCATCAGGAAATAAAGATTTAAGTTTTTCATGTGCGCTAAAACTCAGTCTAAGTTGTTTTTTTAAAAAAATTGTTTAACCACATCAGACAACAAACATGGATAAATATGCTATAATGTTATTGTTTTGGTTAAATAAATTGTTTTAATTGTTATTAAGGAAATGATTATTTTTCTCCTTCCAATAAAGTACAGCAGAAAAGTTTTCCAAATATAAACAGCTAATTTATGAAACCTCACAATAATTTCATAATTATCTGTCTATGTATTTCTAATAGTATAACCAAATCAGTAATTTTTGTTATAGCCTAACTGTAAAAACTACTCTGAAAATTTATTATTCCAAAAATGAAACCTTCATCTGGTTGTAAATATTAAGATTATACCAGCAAGAATTAGTCTTTCTGTAAAAATATATATGATTGAAATCAAGTCTTACTGACTAGTGATTTATATTGTGATTTAAATCAATTTGATTTAAATCAAATCCACCCCGCTTTCCTCCCTCCAAATCCATTGAACTTTTGGTCCATTTTTCTGCCTGATGCAAAGGACAAGATGGCGCCCTCCTCCCAACTGCTGGTTGTTGGGGCGCAATAAGGGTCAGTGCGCCTGGCTGCTAACCAGAGAAGGTTGGTAGTTCAAGCCCACCCAGGGATGGCTGTGGGCAGATTCCTACATTGCAGGGTGTGGCGTTTGCCCGTTCGTTTGAAAATGTCTGTACAGGGGGAGAGAAAGAGTTAATAGGTAGACCAATAGAAAAGCCAGAGGCGGAGCCTACCTGTTTATAAAAGGGCTTAGCCCGAGGTTTGGATTGGTTGGTTGGGAAAAGCAGTTGGGAAAGCAGTTGGCAGACAGCTGGAATTAGAGAGACAGTTAGTGCAGTTGGTTCTTTTGTGAGGGGAGGTAGAAGAGTTAGAGACAGGATAAAATAAGACTAAGAAGGTAAAGAGTAACAACGTTTGGAATGCAGTTAAAGTTTATTTGTGTTTGCAATAAACTACACTCTTCTTTCTTAAGAACCTGACTGAGACTAAGTGATTTACTGGGGAAGACCTGGTTGGTGGCAGCGGATTAGTGGTGTACAGGTCAATAGTCTGTGAGACGACCGGGGGCTCCGTACGAACGCCACACAAGGGGATGGACTGGATGACCCCTGAGGTCCCTTCCAACCCTACAACTCTATGATTCTATGTGCAGAATCCAACCGGGCATTAACACTGATGATAGTCCACTGTCCACCTGAGGATGGCAGGCTAGCCCAGGGGTGCTCAGAGGAGGCTAGCTCAGGTGTCTCAGGGGAACACTGGGGTGTGCAGGCTGCTGCCAATGGGGCCAGCTGTGCAATGAAATTTTAAAGCTGAAAGGTATATTTGGATATCGTCTCTCGCAGAAGGCACAACAAGCTGGTAGCCATGATGGTTACGTTCTGCTTCCAATGGCTGAAGCAAGTCTAAGCCTTTCACAGACCATGATTTTGACAACAGCAGAAGCAGCTGAAAAGAGAGGAGCTCAGGGATAGTTTTTAAAAAACAATTCTATAAGTTGTGTGTCTTTGTTTCTCAATTTGATCCTTTTACATTGTTTTGTATGTTTTGTGGTATTTCGTGCATTGAGATTTGCTTTTTTAAAAATTGATTATAGATTAGCAATTCTTTATTGTAATTGTTAAGTGTAAACTGTTTATTATTTGCCGATCTTTAATTTTACTCTTGACTATTGGATTCCAATGGAGTTTTAAATATTGCTTTATTTATCAGTAAACTGCTCTGAGACCTGTGGGTATAGGGCGGTATATAAATTCAATAAATAATAAAAGTAAGAATAAGATTTGATATAAGTTGTTTATTTTAAAGTTATTGTGACTTTTCACATAGGATCTGATTGTTAATATTAATGTTTGGTGTTTTATTATTATTTTTATGTGTGTTGGAAGCTGCCCAGAGTGGCTGGGGCAACCCAGCCAGATGGGCAGGGAATAAATAAAATTGTTGTTGTTGTGCTTCTGAATACTTGCTGCAGGAAATCACAAGTGGGGAAAAGACTGTTGTGCTCATCTGGTTGGCGATTGTGAGAACAGGATGCTAGATGAAATGGGCCTTTGGCCTGATGCATCAGGGCTTTTAATGCTTTTAAACATTAAAGGACACACCAAGGACATATTTACATCAAAGACTTTAATGGGCTTAAGATTAATGTCCATTGCCAGAGAACTGGAGTTTGTGGCGGATCTGAAGAATTTTCTACACCATCTCTAAAAGCAACAATTCCCAGGATTCTTCTATAGAAGCCATTATAGTTGAGGTGGTAAAAAGCCAATACAGTTGAACCTTGAAAGTTGAACGGAATCCATTCCGGGAGTCCGTTCGACTTCCAAAACGTTCGGAAACCAAAGCGTGGCTTCTGATTGGCTGCAGCCCCGTCGGACGTTCAGCTTCCAAAAATAGTTTGCAAACCGGAACAGTCACTTCTGGGTTTGCGACGTCTGGGAGCCAAAACGTTCAAGAACTAAGCTGTTCAAAAACCAAGGTACGACTGTATATGCTTGCCACACAGCTATGTCCAATAGGAGATAAGATAATAGGAATAACCGCTCTTTTCAAATGCACGTGAACCAAAATTGGAACCATGAAAAAGAGCATCATCTTGTACACTGTGGCTCATTAGTCCCCCAAAAGAATCCTGAGAACTGAAGACTGCTGGGAATTGTAGTTCTGTGAAGGGTAAACCACAGTCTCCAGGATTCTTCAAGGTAAGCCATGTGTATTCAATGTATGGTCTTGTTATGACCAAAGCTATTTGATGCATAATGGCCATGTCAAATTAAAAAGTCAATTCCAGATTAGTTTAAGGAATGCAGTCTGCCTGTCTCTCATTTTTGGAGATTGCTACAACAACATGTCTCCATACAAAGTGCCTCCAGCACAAGGCACCAATAGTAGCTGTGAATTCAAAACAGTAACGATGAAATAATAAAACAAGTTGCTGCTGTTCAAAGGCTACGAGAATGAAATTTATGAGCAGAGGGCTTGTATCTACTCCCCTCCCATATGTAAAAAGTAATTAACGGATTAAATCCAGGCAATTCCGCAGCCAGTGGAAAATGCTGAGATGCCTTTTACATCGCATTGGTTTAGCTATATCTGTCGGGTCCGGAAAGTTCTGTGGAAGGAGAAGCATAAATGCTTCAGCCCGCATGAATTACGATGTGAAATTGTCACTGTGGTTAATTTCAAAATGCCAGAACCTCAAATGCTAAAAATGCTTCTGAGACAAAACCTATAAAACAATTCATAGCTGCTGTGTTCTTCCCCTTCCCCTCCTCCTCGTCCACTTTTCGAATATTTGCAGACTTGTTACTTGCTTATTTTTTACCTGTAATGATCTCACTGTGGTAGCTGGCAGGAGCCTGTGTGACTCAAACAGATCTGCTAATTTTCTTTTTTCTTGGGAATTTCACTGTCGCGGGGATTCGAACCGCCGACCTTCTGATCGGCAAGTCCTAGGCTCTGTGGTTTAACCCACAGTGCCACCTGCGTCCCTTAGATGACCCCAGTGGTCCCTTCCAAATCTACAATTCTAATAGCCCCCCTCCCACAAACACATTCAAAAGGCCATAGGTTATTTAATCAGCCAAGGGCATGGTTATAGAGTAGGGGTACCCAAACTAAGGCCCATGGGACTCGTTTATCCGGCACATGGTGATCCCTGCCACCACCGCCAACTCTTACCGGCGGTGCGCTGCGCAGCATAGCTGCCCACTTCCGGGTCGGAGGAGCACTGGAAATAGCTTGAGTGCATGCGCGTTATTTGCGTGTGTGTGTTATTTCCAGTGCACATCTGGGTCAGAGGAGGCCCGTGCACATGTGCACAAGCTATTTCCGGTGCTCCTCTGCCCTGGAAGTGCGCCGGAAGTAGCGTGTGCGCACGTGTATGGGCATGCGCTCCCCCACCCTCCGGCCCGCCACGCAATCGGCACTGGAGACACCAGCCTGAGGCATGGTAAGTTTGCTGACCCCTGTTATAGAGAAACATTTTCACCTTATCCCAGTACAGGGGCACTAACTACAGGGGTGGAAGGGGCTTAAGCCTCCTCAATATTTTTAGGCAGGGGGCTGAGCCTCCCCAACTTCCGCTGCCCCCAGGTGAGCACTAGCCTGCCAGGTGAGAGCGGGAGACACCGAGGGCGATTTTCATCCTCTGTGCCCCCTGCTGTGATCCCAGAAAGCCTTCCGGGAAAGATCTCTGGCAATCCTCAAAGGGACGCCCGTGTGTCCCGTCAGGCTTGGCCAGTCTGGGGGAGGGACATCGCGTGTGTGACGTCATGCACGCGCAACGCCCCCCCCCCAATGTTGGGCCTAACTCGGTGCGCCTGTCCCCAATATATGCATTCAAAATATTAAAAAAAACACGCATTGGAGACCTGCATCACAAAATTCAGTTAAGTGAGAAGTTCAAATGATGGTTGTGCTTTGGAAAGTGCAAATCTGATAAGATTCTGCATTAAATGTGAACTGGATCGATTTTCTCCTCTACCCCTAGTCCAAACACAATGTGGTCAATCTAGTGTGTTCTTGCTTTGGACTCAAATAGGTATTTTTCCTGCTCTGGGGAACAGCATCTACATTCGCCCTTCCTTGGTTTACTGGTGGTTTTCTCAGGCAAATAGTTTGTCCTCCGGAGTCCTCATAAAATCTCGTTATCTTGCTGGCTGCTAGAGAAAGACATGTGGTTTCTCTCCGTTTGCTTCCCTTGGGCCCAGGAAAGACTGTTTGCCTGAGAAAATCAAAACAGGGGCATAGGAACAGAAAAGCCTGGTTTATATGGAGTTAGACCCTTGGACCAGCTAGCTTGGATTCAGGCAGGGGACTCTCCCAACTCTCCCTGAGGCTGAGGGTTGAACCTGAGACCTTCTGCATGTAAAACAGATAATCTACCACACACACAATCTTGGGACATTACCCTCTTTCCACCCATCCCTCATACATAATTTCTTCTTTTCTGTAGGGGGTTGGCAGTCTTCTACTTCTCCTGGATCACAGAACCTGGATCCTCAGGTTGTGGCGATAGCTAACTTGCGTTTTTTCTAGTTACAGGTAGGTAGCCGTGTTGGTCTGCCACAGTTGAAACAAAATAATAATAATAATAATTCCTTCCAATAGCACCTTAAGGTAAAGGGACCCCTGACCATAAGTCCAGTCGTGGCCGACTCTGGGGTTGCGGCGCTCATCTCGCTTTACTGGCCAAGGGAGCTGGCATACAGCTTCCGGGTCATGTGGCCAGCATGACTAAGCCGCTTCTGGTGAACCAGATAAGCGCACGGAAACACCGTTTACCTTCCCGCTGGAGCGGTACCTATTTATCTACTTGCACTTTGACGTGCTTTCGAACTGCTAGGATGACAGAAGCAGGGACTGAGCAACGAGAGCTCACCCTGTCAGGGGGATTCGAAACGCTGATCTTCTGATCAGCAAGTCCTAGGCTCTGTGGTTTAACCCACAGCGCCACCCGCGTCCCTTAGTAGCACCTTAGAGACCAGCTAAGTTTGTTATTGGTATGAGCTTTCGTGTGCATGCACACTTCTTCAGATACACCATTCATTACACAATTATGGGATTTCATCTGAGTCTAGACACAGGGCGGAATGAGGCAGTACAGTGGTACCTCAGGTTACAGACGCTTCAGGTTACAGACTCTGCTAACCCAGAAATAGTACCTCGGGTTAAGAACTTTGCTTCAGGATGAGAACAGAAATCGTGCTCCGGCAGCGCGGCAGCTGCAGGAGGCCCCATTAGCTAAAGTGGTGCTTCAGGTTAAGAACAGTTTCAGGTTAAGAACGGACCTCCGGAACAAATTAAGTACTTAACCCGAGGTACCACTGTATCCAGGCCAGGCCAGTGGAGGAGTGACTTCTGCAGTCATTGGAGAGAGTAGTAGTGATATTTAAACCAGGAATGCCATCACTTGTTTTGTGATAATACTCATTAACCGAAAAGGATGGGGTGGTGGGTTCCAGAGATATAAATGCTTTAAAATGAACATGAAATTTCAGCTGTGTTTGCGTGCCTTCAATTGCTCTGAGCTCAAACATTCATCATGAGGGATACATACAGAGTTAGGTCTGATAACGTTACTTCCCCGGTAGGAATACATATGACAATACATTCATAATAATCTCTTTTATTATGTTTTATGGCTGCCTTTCTCTTTAAGCTATTTACCCAAAGCAGGTTACAACCCAGGGGCAACCCGGTCAAATGGCCAACATATAAATAAATAAATATTACTGTTATTATTATTATTACAAATCAACAAACCAGTAAAAACAGCAACAACCACCTCATAGAAATGTATCTCAAAACTAAGATGCAACAGTGCAATACATTTAAAAGTGCATATGAGCAGAGCTTGCCTTGTACTATGATAGAGCTTTAGTCCATTTGTGGCTGCTTCCAGAAAGTCAGTATTTTGAGGGAGGCAGTCAAGAGCATATAGTAGAAATGTAGGTTTGTGCAATTAAAGCGCTCTGCTGAAACAAATCTAGTAAATAAATAAATTGCTGTTAGGAAAGTGATGAGGAAATCCATTTGAATGAATTATTGGGAAGGCCTATTACCTCTCCACAAACAAATCAGAATGAACACTCAATAAAGACCAGGCATAGTCTAACCTCCGTGAAAGCTATGTGCAAGTAAGCAAAGATATAATAATAATAATAATAATAATAATAATAATAATAATAATAATAATTTATTATTTATACCCTGCCCATCTGGCAGAGTTTCCCCAACCACTCTGGGAGGCTTGATAATGCTTGATAATGCAGATCATTTGCAGGAGCCTCGTGTCCCAATTACGGCACCTGAAAACCTTTTAATCAGAGATGTCAAGAGTTTGATCTGTCATCTTCTACTTGCAAAGTGAGTGCTCACGAAATCAATGGCCATCACAGCACCTCCCAAGAGCACGCTACCTCCAGCCATATAGCTGTCATATTTGTTTCATATGCAGTTATTTTATTATGCTGTTTGAAGTATTTCAGAAGATATATGCAAATTGCCTGGAGTACACCAGTGGCCACACAGATCGGGGGGGGGGGGGGGGCAAAACGAAATCAATAAATAAGGAATATGGGCACTCCCTCATTTGCCTGTTGGATGGTCAGGGAGCCAAGCTATGCTGACATTTTTCAGAACGGAATACTCTTTAGGCCCAAGGGCAATAAAGGTGATACGTATTTTTGTTCAGCAACTCCCTTTCGCAAATCATAATTAAAGCCTGGCATTGGTGCTGACGGCTCACCGAAATTTAGGGCCGTTGTAATGTCTTGCATTACAGCTTTGTGCTTAGTGGATGAGCTTTTTATTACCGTAATGTGTTGGCGATTAACGAAACGGGCTTGGCAGAGCAGAAAGACACGTTTCCATATTTTGGAACGTGTTGCCATTCAGATTATTGCATCTTTATTAGCCAATTAACCATGTTGAAGTAAACAGGGAAACAAACTAGCTGACTTCTGTTATACAATCACCTCTTGCAGGAAATATAAATCTGCTGTCTTTTTTAATTTGCTAATATGCAGCAAATGAAAAATGTATCAAGCGAGAGGCACATTTCTCAAGTGGCGAGGAGGCTTTCCCTCAGGGAAACAGCAGCCTGATCTCTCAGGAGATTTGAACCAGTTTCTTTTCCCTTGGAATTAATTTTAGTGGACTGTGTTCACTTCAGCACTCCAGGGGGAAAATAAATCACAAGGAGAATATAATGCTTAAACAGGGAGTTTAGGAAGCTGCATGGCAGCAGTCGTACCAGGCAGTGTGGAATTTAAGATCTTATGCAAAATTCAGTGGGGTTTGGTATAATCTCATTGCTCATTTTTTTAAAGGCAGGTTTCTATCTCTCATCCTGGCTATAAATAAATACTTGAAAGTGGCCGTAGCAACTGCTAGTCTTTAAAAAGAAAGAAAAGAAGAGAAAGATGGTTCTTGTGTGTGGAAAGATCTGCTGGCCTTCATACAGGACATCTGCATTGTATCCGGTAGAGCTGACCTGAAATATCTCAGAGAAAATTTCTAAGATTTCCTTTTCATTTTTCTCACCTTCCTAGAAAATGAAGTGCTGCAGAATTTTCTCCAAATATCCTCTACCAATTTTTGTGGCACCCTGCCATTTTCTGCCTTCAATTCCCTGGAAAAATGTTAGTCTAATGCACCGAGGGGGAGTAAAATGGTGGCCAGGCTGCCAACGCAGCAAGCAAGCAAGCAAGCAAAAGGCTTTGGGGGAAAACAAATAAGCTCTGCTACTTTCATTGCTGTGGTACGCAGGTGGCGCTGTGGGTTAAACCACAGAGCCTAGGACTTGCCGTCAGAAGTTTGGCGGTTCGAATCCCCGCGACAGGGTGAGCTCCCGTTACTCGGTCTCTGCTCCTGCCAACCTAGCAGTTCAAAAGCACGTGCAAGTAGATAAATAGGTACCACTCCGGCAGGAAGGTAAACGGCATTTCTGTGCGCTGCTCTGGCTCGCCAGAAGCGGCTTAGTCATGCTGGCCACATGACCCGGAAGCTGTACGCCGGCTGTACGAGTGAAGTCACAGCGCCTGCTGTGGCTGCAGAGACTGGTATCGCGTAACTGCCGCCTGCTGCGTTGCTTTTGCAGCATCAGCAGCACCACAGTGACCTCTCCGGGACGCAAGCCTGAGCAGTGTGCATGGAGGTCCTGGGCTGCCCCCTCTCAGCCTCACTGATGTGGTTCAAAGGAAAGCAGAGCAATACGTTTGGCACCAGCTTGGAGTACATCAAAGCAGGGGTCCCACTCTGCTGCATACTTAACATGATATACATTTTGTGTGTGTGCGTGCACGTGTATTTAATGACCGTAGGCTTGGGAGAACCCATCTGTTTGTGAAAGGAGCCAATTGACCAAATAACCACACACGTTCTTCCTCCTGCGTCTGAATTAACAGACAAAAAGTTGGCAAACACCAGAAAACAGAAAGCTAAATGAACAAGTCTGCTGAGTTTGCTAGCCCAGCGGGGCTACGAAACCTTATCTGCCGTGTCTTTTAGAATACAGTTTATTAAGCTCTGGTGCTCTTGTATAATTCAGTGCTGAAATTTGCTTATTTAGTTAGTTAAAGGACAGGGCGGGGTGCGGGTCTGCTGCTGCAGTTGTTGAATACAGTGGTTGGCAAGCTTGCATCATTAATCAGATCTGTGCCTTGCTCACAAAAGTTATTCATGTTTAGGGCATTAAAGCTTGAAGCTGAAATTGCAGCAGTAGGCAATTTGAGTAGGCGTAGCCTGTCCGTCTGCAACAGATTTATGACTGTTTACTCAACAATGGATTATATTGGGGGAGGCGCTGAGCGAGGGAAAGGGAGAAAAAGTCCCATTTCAAAACACTACCTCAACCCGCAGTGATAACGTGTCTAATTTTTGCTCTCTCCCTTTTCGGTCATAGGAGTTCGTTTCATAATGACTGCCAGGGCTGATTCACACTTTACTAAGCAGACATGCCTGCCATGTATCCATCGGTGCAGGAGTGTACAGTGGATGACCCAGACGGCCCGTGGCTGTGACTTGATCCTGCTCCCTGGAGTATACTTATCTCCATGGACGTGCAGTTTTCCAGTGTTTACCATGGCAAATACACACTGCGGACATGTGAAGTGGTGCTCTGTTTGGCCCATGAAATACTTAGGCCACAGTGCGCAACACATATTCACTTTGTGAAATTCACCATCACAAGGTGAGATGTATAGTTATAGTTTGCTTCCCCCAAAGAATTATGGGAAGTGTAGTTTACCCATCTTCGCAGAGTTGCAATTCCCAGCACACTTAAGAAACCACAGTCCCCATAATTCTTTGGGGGAAGCCACATGCTCTGAATTAAATTCGTGGAGGAAAGCGGGTCTATCAATGATTATTGACTGTGACAGATGCCACATGCAACGAAACGTTTCATTTTAATTATTTTGTTTATTAAATTTATATACCGCTCTTCATCAAAAGATCTCAGGGTGGTTCGCAGAATAAAATACAAGATAAAACAAAAGTAAATAATTAAACCAAAACAACATAACAATACCCCCCCTTCCCACAGAGACATTTAAAAGGCTGTAGAATATTACAGTGCATCTTCACCTTCTAACTGAAATGCTTTTCCTTGGTTTTGGCAAGACACCTAGCTAGACCTTCCTTCGGGATACTTTATATTTTTACTTTTATTTTCTAACTGAAATACAATATTCTGTGCCTATGAGGAATTCTCAATCCTCATTGAGTTTTTGAGGGGGCGGGTGAGTTGGCTGATACCTCCCTCTTGTATCACAGCAGCCCCATTTTGGCTACATAGCTATCGAAATTTCACGTCTGAGTCTGCTACCAGGAAATCATTACTGCCATCAAGGCCTGATGATGCGCTTCCAAAAGGCACCTGTCTGCCTCCTGTGCAGTGCGGGATTCAGAACCAGACAGACCTTTGGTCTGACCCAACAGGCCTCTCCTGGTGCCAGTGTTTCTCAAACTTGGGTCCTCAACTGTTGTTGGACCACAACTCCCACCATCCTTTAGCTAGCAGGACCAGTGGTAAGGGATGATGGTGGTCCAACAACAGCTGGGGACCCACGTTTGAGAAACACTGCCTTATGCTAGGATTTATGGCAATGCATAAGGTTTTTAAGGCAGGGCTTTGAAGTCCTAAGCTTATGCGGGGTCAAATAAATGTGGAAGTCTGTGGCGACTCACGTTATGAGATACACGGCACATGTTTAGAGGAACTCTAAAAACAAGTGACACCAGGTGTCCTGTGGGAAGGAGAAGGAAAGTACCTGGGAGGCTGTCATAGAAGACAGCAGAGCCGGCTATGGCTGGACTGCCCCCACCTCCCAACACATACAGTGGTACCTCAGGTTAAGTACTTAATTCGTTCCGGAGGCCCGTACTTAACGTGAAACTGTTCTTAACCTAAAGCACCACTTTAGCTAATGGGGCCTCCTGCTGCTGCCACGCCGCCAGAACACGATTTCTGATCTCATCCTGAAGCAAAGTTCTTAACCTGAAGCACTATTTCTGGGTTAGCTGAGTCTGTAACCTGAAGCGTATGTAACCTGAGGTACCACTGTACTTTGACTGGGCCAACTGACACCAAATGACCTGTGGGGAGAATCCTGATGAATTGCTATGTGTGAATATTGAGTGTTAATGGACATTTGAAAAGCTTTTCCCCAAAGATATTGAGTTCTCCCATCATGGCCTACTGACTTCCATCTCTGCCTTTGCCTCTCAGTTTCTTGGGCCCTGGCCCCCTCTCCTTGTCCTCTTCTGCTAACAGGGACAGCCTTACCATGAGGCAGCTGCCACCATAAACAGATTATGAGTTTCCTACAACAGTGGCTCAAAATATCTTGGTCCTGTGTACTGGCGCAGAAGTTCAAGGGAAAGAGGAGGTAGTACACAGAAACACAGGCAAATCCTTGCATTATTATAACATTTTCTCCCGTCTCTGCACGCCGAACCACTTTGGGGTGTTGAAACTAAAGGGCGTTTTGCACACTAGTGTTCCAGTCCCGAATACACAGCTATGCACCAGACTATCTGCCTGCAATGCCAACAGAACGTTGTGGTTTGTGACGCTGCACAGCCACAGCAGCCTGAATACTTCCATCTGGACCAATTTATTTGCTGGTGCAGCATGTTTCGGGCTCAGGCCATAAATATGCTAACTTTTAAGGCCCACGTTGAAGGGGCCTATTCACGCAACGCACAACAAACAAAAATGAACGGCACTGTTTTCTAGAAATGAGCTTGCCGTTCACAATAAGCACATTTCAGCTGCATAGCAATGCTGGGGGGGAAAAGCACCATATCCAAATTAATAATCCTTTACTCCCAGCTTTGCAAATCCAATTGCTGTAAATATATTGTCCTTTTCCTGAGGCTTTTATCTTGTTAAGTTATTTGCTGTAAATGAAATGCTCTTCTGAAAAAGCTGCTCTGTGTATCAGGTTCAGAGCAAAATTGGTTTCGTCTTACTTGTCTGTTTTGCCAAGAGGGCTATGTGTAAATTAATTTGAGAAATTTTAGTTGCTTGATTATATGAGTTTCAACCAATTCAACATTTAATTGATTAAATCTGCACCAATTTACACATGCCTAAAACTGACAAATATGAAGCGGCTTTATACAAAGATCCATGCCAGGTGGACAAGTTCCGTCTCTCTCTGCCCCTCCTTTCCCAGTGGACCAAGTTTGGTAAAGACAGCCCATGTGGTTCCCTTCAGTTGTGATCAGAGTCTAGCTCCCATTGCCCCTGACCATCATTGGCCATGATTAACAAAAGGGAGAGAGATAAAGAGCCTCTCCCCCATTAATTAGGGTAAGTAAAGACTATCTGAAATATACTCAGAGTCTTGTAGTGATTTCATG
Source organism: Podarcis siculus (assembly GCA_034642415.1). Lineage (NCBI taxonomy): Eukaryota > Metazoa > Chordata > Lepidosauria > Squamata > Lacertidae > Podarcis > Podarcis siculus. The sequence continues at coordinate 82,878,309 of JAXCMG010000003.1, read as the reverse complement.
CTCTTTATTGCAGCTTGTAAAACAGTTGATAGAATTGCCCCCCAAACCTCAGGCTGTTATATACATTATTTACACAATGAGACCCATCTGATTGGCTGATTCTGCTTCCCTCCTGGAGCCTGATTGGTCTTTTCCTGCCGGCCAATCAGTTGTTGCATTCTAGAATCCTACTTGCCTATTGTTCTAGGATCCAAGCTTAGTACATAATGCTATCCTTCCTAGGTGGGGACAGAAAATAGCAATCCCCACCCCACCCTGCTAAGTGCTGAAGGTGATATGACAGGACAATTATGAGCTTGAAAGAGTTGTGGAGTTAGAATGGTCCCAACCACCCCACCATCACCTCTTTTAAACAGGCTTTTGCCAGTTTTTATAGTATTTCAAAACACGTACAACCTATTTCATCAGAGACAGCAACAACAGGAAATGAGGACTGGAAACTTAAAAAAAACAAGACAGTGGAATTGTGAGCATTAGCACATTAGCACTTAAGAATAATTATTATTAGTAGTAGTATATGGTCTCAGAGCAGTTCACAGGATTCAATCATTTCCATCAGTGACATACAAGCCATGCCCCCCCCCCCCCAGTCTAGACTCTAGCCTCATGCTACTCTGCTAATATCCAGCTGCATGTGTCCCATGAACAGTGTGACTTCTTGACACAGAAACAATGACCAAGCCTTAGGGAGGGGCATGCCAGCATGGGCAGCAATCCCATCATTTTCACAACCAACATGGCTCCATCATCCATATATCGTTGGAAGTGGCATGGGACTGTCCATGGGAGGGTATGTGGCCCAGTGGTACACCGTCTACTTTGCATGCATAGGGTCCCTCGCATCTCTAGGTAGGACCACCAGGAAAACCCTCTGTCTGAAATTCTGGAGATCCACTGCCTGTCTGTGAATATAATTCTCAGTTTTCTGACTGGGTGTTAGTCAGCTTCCTATGTTTCTGCAAAGTGGTTCCCACAGCACTACAACAATGAAAGAATCAAGCCTAGTGGGCTCAGATCAGAAGGGGTGGATTTGGTGGCTTATAATTCCCTTGGCAGAGACTATTTGTTATCTTTCCAGGGCCCAGGCATGAACATTTGCACAGAGGATCCCAAATGCAATATCCCTGCCATCTCTACTTTAAAGACTCTGAAACAGCAAGACTGAGGGGAAAACTCCTCAGGAGGCCTTGGGGAGCTGTTGGCAGCCAGACTGAAGTTTAGTCTGTTTGATCACTAAACACGAGTGGGCGAGATAGACCCATGGCTCAGTATAAATCAGCTTCCTCTATATATGACTTGAAGCTACAATTTAGTCCCTAAAGCCATGAACTGTACAAACCACACTTAATAAAACCAAGGTTCAAACAAAAATTAGAAATATACAAACTGCACATGCTAGGATTCGAAAAGCATATCAGGGAATCCTGAACCTAAATCAAGATACATCCTACACACTCTTTATTTTGGATTTGGCTTAATGGTTACAAACATCCTCTTAGTGCTAGATTTTGGTGAGAGAGAGTGAGAAAAAACCCACCCACCCAACCTTTTAAACCTCCTTCTTTTAAACTGAAACTTGATATATAGTGACTCAATCTCAAAATGTTATTTATATGACATTCTTTCATGGAACGGGGGAACCCTTCTTTTTGGATCATTCGAGAACAATTCCAAAATGTGTGTAAAATGCCGGCTTTAGGCTTCTTACATCTCCATTGTGGACTTATTGCCTATACTGTATATCTTTGGTGTTAAATGCCACTTTAAAAAAATCATTTGGTGGACACTTTCTTTAAGGCTTATACTAATAGTATCCTGTGGCACATTCCTCCAACAACACATGTTTATCAGTATTTCCCTATTTAATTTTTTTCCCCCATTTGGACTAATGAGGGTTAGGACTCATGGGTAGGCAAACTATCTGGCCCAATCACCTTCTAAATCTGGCCCGCGGATGGTCCGGGAATCAGTGTGTTTTTACATGAGTAGAATGTGTGCTTTTATTTAAGATGCATCTCTGGGTTATTTGTGGGGCCTGCCTGGTGTTTTTACATGAATAGAATGTGTGCTTTTATTTAAAATGCATCTCTGGGTTATTTGTTGGGCAAAGGAATTTGTTCATTTATTTATTTTTCAAAATATAGTCCAGCCCCCCACAAGGTCTGAGGGACAGTGGACCAGCACCCTGCTGAAAAAGTTTGCTGACCCCAGAGTTAGGTAAAGGCTCCAAGTTTGTAATGATATCATTATGACATGTTTTTTTAAAAAAAACAAAACCTGATATAGTGTTAATCCTTCTCCCCTGTCCCACCTAGCAGAACTCTGAGAGCAGAATTGGCCTGTGTGCAAGAAGTTGTTAAAACTTCTCTTTCTGCCAGTTCTCCCAGGTTCCCTTTCTCCCCCGGGCGTATTTCTGAAGGCTGGCTGGGGAAGAAATGGGTGCAGCATGGGACATGAGGAAGAGCAGTGGCGTATAAAAAATAGGCAGGGGAAGACTGAAGATCCCATCCTGAATTGAAGGATTCTCCCCCTGTATTGTCATTACAAGGGTTTAGGTCACTCCATACTTGCCTCATAATGTGCCCCCCCCCCCAATTTGAAGTTTCTAGGGACAAGCTCCGCACTGGGGGGGGGTGTTTAAAAAAGAATTCCTTAGTCACAAGGAACAAGTTGCAAGGAAAGTGAGCATCGCCTCCATGAGCGACTAACTTCTCAGCAACAAAACACAGAGGCATTCGGTGGGGTCGCTGTGGTGGAACCTTTTCAGCTTTCTGTATTTGTGTTACGTACTGAAATAAAAAAATTAAGGTCTTATATATACATATATAATAAATGTTCATTATTGTACCAACCAAGTGCATACATAGATATGTGGACCACATGTCTGGGGCAGTACAGGAGGACCGCCCTGAAACCATTTTGACACCCAAATTGACCAAATGTTTTCTCTGCAAGGAGAGAGGGGGTGGGGGAGCCTACCTATTGTCTTTTTGTTCACAAATCCTGTCTTAAGGGTATGTCTGTGTATGAATAGGGTGAGCCTGTGACCTGGCTCAGGAACTAAGACTGACCAGGCTCCCCAGCATATCCAATCAAGTAACAATTAACAGGTAACTTGCCAGACAGGAGATAAAACAACACACTCAGATTTCTGTTGTAGATCACCTCTTCTGTGATGTAGGTATGATATATCTGGGGGTGGTGGTCTTGGGCTATACCCCTTCTGTGATGTAGGTATGATGTTTCTGGTGGTGGTCTTGGACTCCAGGGCAGGCAATTTAAAAAGTCTATATAAGGGTGGACACACCTTTGTTCTGGGTCCTCCTCCTTTCCTGTGTGTGAGGGGAGCACCCTGTTGCAACAGTTCAATAAAGATCAGGCTTACGAGCTGCTTTGCTTCTCAATATTCTCTGACCAATGGAGAACCTACAAAGGACTCTATAAGGGCTCTTGTGTCCCCCATAAGGGAATAAGGGCAGATTTTCATTTATTACAGTATAGAGAATGTTGTGGGACAAATCTCAGGAAAAAACAGCTTTGGTAGGGTGAAGACACCTCGAGACTACTAATGTCCATGGCCTTGGAATGAAGTAAAGTGTTCTTCAGCCTCTGTGTTTGGAACACCAAATGCTGCATTTTGCAACAGTGGCGGGTTTTATTTTATTTTATTTTTCAAGTTACAAGCGTTTCACACAGATAGGTCCCATTTTTTTTTTATTTAAAAAAACCAAACCAAACCTAGTCTTTCAGAGACAGGCATCTTTGGTGTTTTTTTTTACTGCTTCCAAAGCTGCTGAGGAGTGGCGAGGGCTGCATGTTTTTAGCCCAGCTCAGCCCTCATTTCGTGATGTGATGATGTTGCATAGGCCATGGCGTGGGCAGAGCCAAACCTTTTTGAGAAGAGCCCCAACCGCTTTGTGCACAAGTTCCATCCAGGTCATGTGATAACATCATAGTGTGGGAGGGACTGCGAAACCCCACACGCCCCCAGAAAAAGAAAGCACCTTGTTTTCCCTCAGAAAATGCGTAATTATCTGAGGGAAATCACTACTACGAGACAAGATGACGTTGAGGTGTTGTATTCCAGCACTGTCACCTTAAGGGCAACCCAAACCACAGCTTCCCCACTCCTTCTTTCCCCTTAAGACTCGGACAGGCCTAGGTTAGGAGCCCTGCCACACAGCTTCATATATAACCTCAAATCAATTCAGGCAAGTTACTGAGGTGAGGCCTGAATTCAGTAAACAAGTCCTTACTTTTAGAAAGCGTTCTGCCTACAAGGTTAAAGAGAGCTTCAAAAAGGCACAGGCTATTTGTTTTCAATTGGTGGTTGAAATATACTCGGAGTCGAGTGTGGATTTCATGCTCTTTATTCAGCTCATAGTGGTGAGGAGGAATGGAAGTTCCCCCGAAAAGTCTGCTTTATATACATTATTTACACAATGGGCCCCACATGATTGGCTAATTCCGGGATTCTCCTGTAGGCCAATCAGGTTGCGGATTCACTTTCACCTGGAGTTGGATTGGGTGGCTCCTGCGGACCAATCAGACTGCTGCATTCTGAATCCTATTGTGCTAGGACCAATCAGACTGCTGCAATTTGGATCCTATTCAACTCAGTACATAACAGTGGCTCTGGATATACAATGTTGACACAATGTACTAGTGGCTCCCTTTTTCTTGTTGTCACTGTTCGGGTTTTTACAAAGAAAATGCAGGACGAGAGCAAGAGAATTAACAGATGCCAAAACAGGACTGTGGGGTTACTCTCATACCTCAGACCATGGGTAACCAAACATGGCGCCCTTCCAATGTTAATGGACTACAGTTGTCATCATCCCTGGCCATTGGCCAACCTGGCTGGGGATTATGGGAGTTTATCTGCTTTATTAACATTTACATAACCCCCCCCATCTTTCCTCCAAGGAGTTCATGGCAGCTTCTCTTCATCTCCATTTCACCCTCACAACCCTGTGAGGGTCCATCTAGTCCCACATCCTGTCAACGGTCAGCCTGATGCTTTTGGGAAGACCACAGGCAGGGCATAAACGAAACAGCTATTAGGGATTTCAAGGGAATTTTGTTATCATGGTTAAGTGCATGATAAACACATCCTTTGCAAGCCATCTGAGCTGAAGTGCATGCATCCCATGAGTTCTCATCAACGGATTACTGAGTAATTTCAGCTGATTGTGTTAACTGCCTTATCCCAGTGCAGACGAAGAACTGTGTACACACAAGCATTATATTCTACATTCAATGCACACTGAGATCCTCCCGTAGTCCGCACACAAACTGAACCTACTACATATTTCATACCCTTGGAAAGCACTTTCCCACAAACTGGTTTCATCCCCAAAAATTAAAGCTGAGAGAAGGTAATTCCGCATTAGCTCCCACTGTGTCCATCTGAAAACCTAACAGAGGTGGTCCCAGCAACCGTGTGTTTGTGTGTGTAGAAAGTGAGGTGAAAATTATGTTTGCGGCATTTCAGTCAGCTTCTGTGATGTCTCAGTTACACACACTAGTCACCATTTGATGACCTTCGTTTGTCATCACCAAGCGAGAAACATACAAGTGTGAACCAGTCCGTATCATCGAATCATGTAATTGCAGCGTTGGAAAGGACCCCAATGGTCTTACAAGCAGCCATAGATGTAGGTCTGGAAACTTGCAAGTCTTGTATACTTCAGGCTTTGGCCTAATATGTAAACTGGTTTTCTTTTTTTTAATTCATCATCTGTCTCATGTGTTGTGGACCACAAGTAATAGTTTGCATGAATGGCATCAGACCAGATGGCTTGGGTCAGAATTTGACTTCGGATAGTTTTAGGAAGTCATCTTTCCCGTTCAGAACTGATTTCCCCTCATGTAATATTAGAAAACACGTCTGTTGTTTTCCCCCCTTGCCCTGCAAATTATGGTTCTTCTGAACATCATATTTCTCAAAGAAGCAGCTGCAAAGCCCAACCAACCATGCACCAAAGTGAAACACCTTCAAATGACTGGCATGAACATTCAAATGGCTTATTGTCAGAACAGGTTTAAAAATAGGATTTTTCAAGATAAACAAACTCAACCTCACAGGAAATGAGTGAGCAGCAAATACAGAAAGTCAACATGTTAGATTTCTCATGAAATCTTAATTTCGTTGTGTAAATAACATACAGTAATCTTATGAGGATGAGTATTTCTATAGCCACAGGCTTGCTCTTCTCAGAAGCAAAAACCCCTAAGTATCTATTTACCAAGCAAAAATCATGCAAACCTCATGACTACAACAATGATGTGTGTGTACGTGTGTGTGTGTGTGTGGACCAGTTACAGGTAGGTAGCAGTGTTGGTCTGCCATAGTCGAAACAAAATAAAATAAATTTTAAATAATAAAAAAATTCCTTCCAGTAGCACCTTAGAGACTAACTGAGTTACTTATTGGTATGAGCTTTCATGTGCATGCACACTTCTTCAGATACACTGAAACAGAGGTCACCAGACCACTTCAAGTTTTAGGAAAGATCAAAAGGATTATGCCAACGCTTTGCTGTGAACGTTGAGTGGTTTATGAGAATTCAGTTGCCTATTTTATTTTATTTTAGGATGCACACACACAAAAAGGGGAATGAAGAGAACCAGTCCTCACCCCTCTGCATTTCACAAAAGTGACTGCTTCAGGATTGAGGAACCAGGATTTAGAAAGAGTACTGTTCTAAGAATTTTAAGGTCATACAACAGTACCTACCAGCGACTTGCAAATATGCCCACTAATGATTATTTTGACTAACCAGTTTGCTCTATGCATGCTTATGTTAGTTGATTGGGGCCTAAAATAAAGAAAGGTGATCCGTACTTATCAGAGTAAGAGTGAGGCTTACCCTAAAGGGATGGCCAGGTTAGTTTCTTACAACAAACACAACCAAAAGTATTGTGGGGCCATAAAGACTGAACGATTTATTGTGCCATAAGCCTTTTGTGGACTAGAGGCCACTCATCTGATGCATGGAACTTCATTGTCATCTGGTAGATATATAGAAACACACACACAAATGTAGAGAGACAAAATAATAGAAATGATGAGGCTGAAAGGTCATAAAATGCAAAAGGGACAGTCTGGGACTTCCTTTGACACAGAATCAGTTGTATACAAGATTAGAAGTCTTACTGGGATTCTTAGTCACGCTTTCTTCTTTCTTTTCTTTTTTTAAGCTGGCATTTCCTTAAAACTTAAATGTCATTTCGTTCTTATGAGGAGATATTGACAATCTTTCCATTCAGTGTCATACCTGCTGGTAATAGCAAACAAACTACCACCGAGAGAAAACAAAGCTGGGTTCAAGGAAGCTGCACATTTCATTACTACTTTTTTGGGGCTTTTTTTGTTTTGGTCAGAACAGTCAGGAATAAAAAGCAGTACCGAGGAAGTGAAGAAATTTCACTGGGGAGTCTCAGAGAGATAGGACCTTGTGTAATGTGAAAATCTCACAGAAACCCGAAGTCTAGGTTTTACAACATCCCATTTTGTTAAGAGACGGCAGCTATTTACTTGAGACACATGTAGGGCAAACTCCCCCACCCCTCCAAACCATTTGAAATACCCAAGCATCTTGAGCTGTTTTGCTATCACAGAAGCCACAGACTTGTGGGTATCTGCCTCCTCAACAGTTCCTAATATAAACAACTCTTAGCTCACTCACATATATAGCACAGGTGGGAGGTATGTAATGTCCCCAGGGTTCTTGCTAGAACCAGTTTCTGGGTGGTTGTTTTTTTAATGTTAAGTTACTAGTTCTCAAGGTTGCAAATGTAAGTTTGAAAATAGGACAGGAAAGTGTGGCAGGAGTTGGGGTTTTTTTGTGTGTTTTTTTGTTTTTAAAGCCCACATTTATTCTTTGCTTCTACTGTAAATCCACTCCAGAATTTTCAAATGCTTTCTTGAGTTTATCTCGTCTGATGGCATCAAATGCAGAAGCAAAGCAAGAAGTTCCATCAGCTGTAGTTTGGCATCTGTCGGGTTCCTGAAAAGTGTATGCAAATTATGTTGATGGCATGCATCAAAACACATAGGACCCCTTACAGATTTCTGGTTTGTAGCCTTCAAGTGCTGACACTAATGAATAGAAAGAGGCAAGCAAACTGATCACGGGACTGGAGCAGCTCTCCGATGAGGAAAGGTTCAATGTTGAGGCAATTTTTTCCATTTAGGAAAAAAAATATGAGGGAAGACATGACTGTGGCATCCAAAATTATGCATGCTGCGAAGAAAGTGAATTCTTCCCCAGCTATTCTAGGCTGCATCAACAAAAATATAGTGTCCAGATCAAGGAAATCATAGAATCTTAGAGCTAAAGGTCCACCAAATGAAGCTGAATAATGGCAGATTGAGGCCAGACGAAGGGACACACTGTGCCCCACAGCATATAATTAAACGATGGAATTTGAAGCACAAGATACCTAATGTCACAAAACTGGTAGCTTTCCTCATTTTTATACCTTTTCTGTAAAATGAGAAATCAAAAATAATGGTTACGGAAAGGTATAAATGTCTATATAGACACACACACACACACACACACACACACACACACACAAATGGCCAACTGACATATCTTTAAACGGGGAGTAGACAAATTCACAGAGGATATAGCAATGACTCTTAGTTGTGATGTGGGCTACAGGCAAACTCTAAGACCGGAGAAAGCCAGCCTCTGAATACCAGTTGCTGAAGAAACACAAGTAGGAAAGTGATATTGAGTTCATCATCATGTCTTGCTTGCAGGTTTCTCACAGGCAGGTGAGAGAACAGAATACTGGCCTAAATGGGCCTTTGGCCTGATCCAGTCCAGCCCAGGGATCTGCTTAAGTTCTTATAATGAAGTTTATTTAACCAAATCACAAAGGTGGTAGGGCAGAAATGGCCACTGCTCATTGCCACACATTGATTCACTTAAATATATCAAAATCTAAAAATCGCCATTGCCTAACGTTGAGACAGAGCAGATGAAAAGGAGAAGAAAACTTAAAACCTGTTCACTGCAACCTAAGTTTGGAGGAAGGGAAGGGAGGAAACACCAAGACAATCAGAAATTACAGATAAAGGAGTGTGCTGTTGATATAAGATTATATTGCCATGAAGCTATGTAGGGAGCATACTATGCACCTAGATTTCCCAGTACTGGCATTTGAGTCGAATAGGGTTTTAGCTGTATCGCTCAGGTGTATGTTACACTCAGTACAAGATTGTTAGGAAAGTGTCGGGAGTGTGCAAAGACTTTTCTAGATACGGTTCTTTTGCTGACTGTCTCTTCTGTTCACAGTGTATGCCCTCAGTTTCATTTTAATGCAAAGGAAGCTTTGCAGTTGTCAGGCACAAGGAATTGCAGCAAAAGGGAGGAAATATTTGCAACTGATAAACAGAGAAAATAGTCCCATGCAATGCAGCACATAGAACCAGCTGCACACATGTAAGATGGGGGGAGACAGGTGGATTGCTAGTAGCACATGTTTAAATGATCTAGGGGTCTTAGGAGACCACAAACTGAACATAAGTCAACTGCATGATGTAGCAGCAAAAAAAAAGGCTAGAGTTGTTTCAGCAGTGGAACAGATTCCCAGGAGAAGTAGTGAACTCTCCTTCCTTGGAGGTTTTTAAAGCAGAGCTTGGATGGCCATCTGTCATGTGTGATCTATTTAAGATTCCTGCGTTGCAGGGGGTTGGACTAGATGACCCTCGGGATCCCTTCCAACTTTACAGTTCTATGATTCAACAGTAAAATGCTGTAAAACTGTTTTTTTTCTTTTAAGCAGGCACTAAGAAGCCTAAGCTTCTCTAAGGCAATATAAGTAGCCACTATGTTCCACGTGTTAAGTGGCTTTTCCCTTGAGCAACAGTAACCAGAGTGTTATTTCATCTGCATATATATTTTCACATGCCTATTCGGCCAGATGATAAAGTGACTTGAAACTGGCATGTACAATACAGCCATCCTTCCCCAAGGGGTAAAGTCCCATTTATGCTGTCTGTCACCTCTGATAGAAGCTTTTTTTAGGTTTCTAGAGCACCACAAAAACCAGCAACATGAGTTTTGCGTGCCACAAGCAAGCCTCCTAAATGTATTTCCATGCCACAGAGAAGTCTATTTTTCATACCCTGTTTTCCAAGTGACAGCAATCCCAGCTCTGACCTTAAGAGCCTTTCCCCAACAATTGTACTCAATTGCTGCAGAAGGACATCTACCCAACCTCACACCCACCACAGGTGCTTTCGCTGTGGCGAAATACTTTTTTTTTTCATTACTCAAATTGAACTATGTTGTTGGTGAGGAAACATGGTCCACAATCTTCCTCTGCCAATTGTGGGAAATGCTTCCCCATCTCACACCATAGCTGTCAACGTTTTCCTTTTTTTAAGGGAAAGTCCCTTATTCCGAATAGGATTCCTCACAAGAAAAGGGAAAAGTTGACAGCTATGTCTCACACGAATCTTCCTTTACTGTATCACATATATTAAGTCCTTTAAAATCAATGCAATGGGTGGAAGCAAAGGAGCAGATTTTGGCTAAACTATAGGAGAAATGTCCTCAGGGCTTACTGTGTTTTGACAGTGGGACAGACTGCCTCTGAGAATAGTGGGCTCACTTTCACCGGAGATATTTAAGCCGTCGCTGGATGGTCATCTCTTGGAAATGCAGTGGTTGCATGCTGTATGGCAGATCCAGCATTGATAAGGAAGTTGGCTTTTCCAGCTTTATGATTCTAAACAATAATGCTCAGACCAGCAGGACCAGCTTTTCCTCCAAATGCCCTATCAATTTTGTGAGTCTTTCCTGTTCAGTTTTTCGATAGTTAGTTAGTTTTTGGGAGGCAGCACACACCCTTCTTTGAAATTCTAAGAAACCACCTCCTTTAAAAAATATCTTTTTTTGCTTCTACAGAAATATTATCTGCACTGCAACAAAACTGTCCCTACACTGCTGGGGAACAGAATACTGGTTCTATGCTGCTGGATCGGGGCTGCCAGTTATTATAGTGCTAAAAATAAAAAATATATATTTAAGTATGTTTGTTGTTTGGGGCTTTTTATGGGCATCTGGAAAGGATCCAAATTGTGAACCAAGGTTATAGCATGTCTAGACTTCAAAGGCTTCTTTTTGAGCTGCTGAAAAGGTTAAAACAATTTTCCTAGCGAAACCGAGTGTGGGTTGTGAAAGACCCATATTAATGAAGAAAATTTCCCCCTAGGGCTGCTCGTTTAGTATCACCAAAAGTCATCAAGTTTCAGTTTGAGTTATTTGTATTTATTTGTAAAAAACAAAGATTAAAGCGGCAGAACAAAAACAAAAACCTCATCCTGAATTTTCTGTTCAACAACCGACTTATTTCAAGAGACAAAATGTATTGTATACTTTGTTCACAGGTAACTCTTTTGCCCACACTATGAGAGGATGACAAAAGGCTGTGTTCTTGCCTCCGGGCTGCGATGTGTAGGAAAAATTATTCTGAGCACGGCTCATGAATCACACCGAGGATTTTCCCTGCCTTTGCACTACTGTGGAAACATGCATTTAAATGCAGCATATTCATCACGCCAGTGGCTTCCCCCTCCTTTTAATCGCTGGTTCTTCCTTTTAGTTTTACCACAGATGGGGCAAGGCAGGCGGACACTCCACAGTAAATGTCAGATAATTAAATTTATAAGCTGCAATCATAGCTACAAACGCAATCAAAAATTCAAAAGCTGAATAAAGCTTTGATTTAAATCAGCCTCGCAGAACAGGAAAGGATCCTTCATTTTAAGTACAGATGGTTTCAAAGCAATTTTAGCACAGGGCAGCCGGGAGATTTTTGAATTGTGAGCATACAGGCAGCAGAAGCAGTTCTGTCAGTGGGGTTATCTAAAAGATTTCTCATCAAGGTAATTCATCAGACATCATCTAAATACTGCAGACTCTTTTCAGAGGTTAGCTACATAGTGAAATAGAGTAAAACACACACACACACGTGTGTCTCCAGTGGTCTTTCAGCTTTATACTTGTTTTGTACTTCTTGGTGTTTTTGGCTGCTGTTATCAGTTCCATCTGCAATTTGTGGCCAGTTCTCTCATGCTTTAAGTAGACATTTTGTTCCTGAACTTCTTATAACACTTAAGGTATTTTACAGTACACCCAGTTTGTGGAAAGCCACAACTTTTACGTATGCCTGCGCAAGTGTGTGAGAGAGAAATATTCTTTAAGCCAAGAACTAAGTATTTTTACCAATCTCTAAATGCTGCAGAGAGTAAAATACTGATGATTTTGACTTTAAAAAAGTCAAATCTTTTCTTTTTAAATATTTTCTACATGTGCCACAGGCACACACTGCAAACGAAGCACACAATATTTTTCAAGATTAACAAGATTTAAAAGAGCTTCACACAATCTGAATTACTGTTAATATAATTGCTAGCAGTTTGCGATCTTGAAGAAAAGCACTTAAATTAAATCATAAGACAAATATAAACCCAATTAAATTATTAGACAAATACAAACCCAAATTTTAAGTCTTTTAATATTTTCCACGGGGGTAGGAGGAACAAGGATACTGTAAAGAAGAATAGTTCTGCCAAGCAGAAAAGAATGTAAGTTCCTTCAAAGCAAAACAGAAGTCGAACAAATCAGATATGAAACAGTTTCTCTAATTTAGCCACATGTGGCAACCAAGTTAAATTGCCGTTTAAAAAACAGTGAGTTACTTTTTTGGCTCTGCTACACTAAACTGTATGTAACTCAGCAAACAAACAAACCCCTTTTCGTCGGGGTTTCAAAAACAACCGCCACCCAACAATGCTGAGAAAAATAACGAGACAACAGAGTCATGAAATAAAAGCACCTACTGCGAATACTCAATTCCCAGTTAGGCAATATCTGAAGCAATAATTTAAGAAGTATTCTCAGCTCTTTAAAGCAGTTGTATCTCCCACGCTTTCTTTCCTGCGAGTCAAGAGACACAATGACACATTCTGAAACCATTCACTAAAGCTCCCTTTTCTGCAAATACCTATGAAAGTCAAAATTGAATTAAACCGATTCTGAAAGATTCAAAACAGAGTTCTAAAGTGGGCGCACTTAAAATGCAACAGCACAACACACTTGGAAAGCACAGCATTTAAGCCGGCTTTCTTTCATTCTCAAGTAAGAATTGTATGGTACGGTGGTGAAAATGTCTCATTGCTTTTTAATATTTAGGTGATTCTTAACATTTCACACACAAAAAATACCTTAGGAAGGATACCAGTATCTCCTGTTGAATTTGACCTATTTTTGGATCACAGACCCCCCACTGTAATTAGTATTTCTTTGTCTAGTTTATTATTTATCGTGCCATTTATTTTTAAGGCATTTTCCTGGTTATTATTTGGTGTGCAAAATCCCTCCCAGTAAATATATTTCATGTAGTAATTGACAAATCTCAAAGGTATAGTGTTAATTCCTTCTCCTTTTTTTATAAAATTACCAGCCTTCTGTCTAATTGAAACAGAAAAGACGTCAGACTTTGGCTGCAATCCTTTATATGCATTTTGATGAGTAAGCTTGATTGACTCCATGCAAAGCCCTTCAGTGTCTCAAAAACAAATAAAACTTAGGACAAGCCATCTAAAATGTAACCCAACTCTTCCATCATCCCTCTGCATATTCCCTGCTATTATCAGCCATCTTCTAACCTGAACTTACTTTTCTGTTGCCACTAAGCCAAAGAATAAACAGAACTACCTATTTACAATTCAGTCATCTTCATATAATCAAAGAAACGACTTATAACCAAAATGAGATACATACAATGGGCTGTTAAAAGTACTACTGGCAAAGGACATTAACAAAATCATAAAATGAACACCATTTATTGTTGCGGCTAAATGTATAATTTCAAAATGAAAGTTAGCAAGGGTTAGTAATTCATTACTATTTTTTAAAATACCACATAGTGTGTACCTCCCTAAAATGACTTTCACAACTGCCGTCACGTTTTCAGCAGCTGCTAAATTATATACTGCGGATTATTACATCCTCAAGTTTTGACTCATTTGTTTCTTGAAATATTTCCTTTGTCTGCGTACGATTTACTGTAACTCATCTTTGCCAAGAACAAAACTCAAAACGACTTCACAGAGGGTGATCTCGCATGCTGTGATTTGTATTTGCCGTTCAGTCTGTTTGCAAGAGTCCAGAAACGCTGAATATATTTCAGTTTTGTGGAAATGGCAAAACTTGACAATGCCATAAGAGCTGAATAATAGCTAATAAAGACAGATTAGTTATCAAGGACAAAACCTGTGGATATTCAGAATATGCTTCCTCTTTGCTAATACATTTAGGGATATGCCAGATTCAGAATAATTTAGGGATATGCCAGATTCAGAAGGCCCAATCACCTTCTCAATCCCGCCCGCAGATGGTCCGGGAATCAGCGTGTTTTTAAATGAGTAGAATGTGTCCTTTTACTTAAAATGCATCTCTGGGTTATTTGTGGGGCCTGCCTGGTGTTTTTACATGAGTAGAATGTGTGCTTTTATTTAAAATGTATCTCTGGGTTCTTTGTGGGGCATAGGAATTTGTTCATCCCCCCCCCAAATATAGTCTGGCCCCCCACAAGGTCTGAGGGACAGTGGACCGGCCCCTGGCTGAAAAAGGTTGCTGACCCCTATTTTAGATCATGCACATGTGTGTTGTAGCTGACATCATTTAGAGGGGCCATTCTCCACCAAGAGGCAGGGAAGGGGAATGAATTGTAAGATTTTGTAATAGTTTTTGGTTTGTTCGTTTAAATACAAGTTGATAAAAACCACTGTTGGCAATCATCATCTTAGAAGCGGCATCCTCTACCAAGGCTTCAGACCTCACTAGGCCTCTGCTGGCGGCTGCATCCTATGAGCAGAATTCCATTGGTTGTGTGGCAGTGGCCCAAAGGGCCACAATAAATGTGATAATGTGCACCCCTGTAAATCCTTGAGTGTGCTTCTAATAGAGAAGTTATGGTAGCCTGTTACTGATTTTGCAAGTTGCCGTCCCCCCAATGGGGCAGAAATACAGCTAATATGTGAATCACAAAGATACAGCTCAAAGCTGGAACGTAAGTTGCTACGTTGTGCAAATGGCGACACATAACATAGGATCCCAATATGAACACAATGTAACAGAACACGATGGGAATCAGAACTTAACCAGCAGAAATTGCCAGTGCTTATTGCGCATGTGTATTAAACATGAAATGAGGTAATGGTGTATACGATTGGTGAAAATTGAAATGCTTTGTTTGAAATTTTATAAATACCACTGCCTGGACCACCGGGCGGGGTTGCAGTTTTGCGGAACGATCCGACTGTAACCTATTCCTTTGCAATAAACAACGTTGGACTTCTAACTCCTCACGTTTCTGAGTTTTATTGGCGTAAACTCAGGAGATAAGCTGTTTTATGGCCCACAACAGTAGGATGGTGTTCCCACCAGCAAAGAGGTGGAAGTGACTTTCACCAATTCCCCCCTCACCGTTGCATCTCGGCCCCCAAACCCAAAAGATCTGCCCATTGGGGCTGGGAATGTAGCATGGGAACTGGTGCAGGGGAAATGGTGAATTGGTAATAAATGGATCCCTTCTGCCGGCAGCAGGATCCTCTGTGCTGGATCTCAGTTTCATCCGTGAACAGAAGGAGCTCTTCCATCTACAGGTGCCTAGTTAGGATCCACGCCAGATAGAAGGAATGCCTTTTTTAAAAAAAATGATGCTTACCACCAACTCTATAGTTTGTTATGTAATAAGACCTGCACTCAAAGTAATATTTTTTTTAGGAAAGAAAATCCGGCGCAAAAATTAATCGAGGCCACTTTTCAGTGATTAAAACCTTTGTTTAATCAATTAACCAACTGATCCATTAAACGCTGTGGCACTGCAAAAAAATCTAAACAGGCAACAGGAGATCTAATTTGTTCACAGTGGAATAATGGCATCCCTGCAGGTACAATATGTAAAGATTTAATCGAAGAAAGGTTAAATACAATAGCAGCAACATCTATGCCACTCTTCTACAGTTAAGATGAAACAATGAACAAAATGCATCTGCTTTGATCTTTAATGTTCTTGAAGCAGTTGTGTCTGAAGCATAGAAACGGATGAATCAACAACTCTACCTGCAGTTCAACTATATGTTTGCAGTCTGATCCCATGCATGCTTACTTGCTAGTAATGCCTACTTAATTTAGTGAGGCTTTATTCTTAAGTAAGCATGCAGCAGACTGCACCCTTACGCTGGCAACCGCCAACATTGGTTTTCTATACTGTTTCAAAGCTTGCAAGACCTGTTTGGATAAGAGATAAACAGAGCAGACAGGGCAGACAAAATAGATGTAAAGGATAAACTCTCTTAAGACACTTTCAAATCTCTTTAAAATATTGCCTCCAAAATACAGGCACAGTCATTCAGTCATTACTGGGGGAGGGGGGCGAGTTTCACTATACAGTAGTTCAGAAACACCCTTTTCTAAAAATGAAATCCATGTGAAGCATCAGAAAAGTCATTTCACAACGCAGAATTGATTAGTAAGCCAAATTACATTGCAACATGTTTGCACCGGAGAGACAGAGAAAAAACAATCTGATGCCTTGAAGTGTTTTTATTTGTACAGTACTCTTACCCACTGTTACAGCATTGGGCTGTGCAGCCAATAACTCATTCCACAACACACCAGCCCTTTGAGGGAGGCCTCTTATTTGCACAGGTGGCACAGCAGCAGAAGAGGTGCTGATGGACCTCAGTGAGTACATGACCAAAAGCCTTTGAAAAACAAATCTAAAGCATAACATTCACTGGGCCACACTGGTTTCCATCATTAGTGCGTTCATTCTCACGAATAAAAGCTGGCTAAAGAAGGTTCAGAATATCTGGTAAATACTTCCAAATATGGAAGTTTTTGTGCAAAGGGAAGGTATGAGGAAGTCGGGGAAGTAAGGTTGAAGAAAAGAAGGTAATGAATTTATACTTGTTTTTCTTTTTGTGTTTTGTTTATGCTTTGTATGTTGTTTGTCTATGTTTATGTTTTTACTGTTGTTTTATTATATGTGAAACTTTAATAAAATTTTCATTAAAAAAAATATGAAGTTTTTGTGCAATGCTGCAAGAGAGGCCTTGTTGGTGGCGACACCCCGGCTGCTCCCTGGTTGGTGTTGACTTCTTGGTGGCAGTTCGCTGTTTGTGGAATGCCCTCCGTGACTTTCAGCAGGGTGGAATTAAGCACTGCTGTTGACCCAAGCATCGGACGACAGAGATACTGGCCATGACAAGCTTGAAATTAGCAACTGTGTTGCTAAAGTGATCGAGTTTAAATCTTTTAAGGTGCTTTTGATGAAGTTACATTTTTGAAAAAATTGCACTGCTGAGATGTTTCCCACTTTAGGCTGCTTTGGGAGGAACGGTGGGGGTGGGGGTTAGAAACTGAAATAAATAGAAAATATATGCTCCGGTTAGTGGTCAAACTTGCCAGATTTCACTGGATCTAAGGTCTTGATAGCTGCCCTGTCAGCAAACAGTCCTCCCACCAACCCAACAAAAATCTGAAGGAAACAATTAAATCAGGGGTAGGCAACCTAAGCCCATGGGCCGGATGCGGCCCAATCGCCTTCTCAATCAGATGGTCAAGGAATCAGCGTGTTTTTACATGAGTAGAATGTGCCCTTTTATTTAAAATGCATCTCTGGGTTATTTTTGGGGCATAGGAATTAGTTCATTTCCCCAAAAAAAATATAGTCCGGCCCACCACAAGGTCTGAGGGATGGTGGACCGGCCCACGGCTGAAGAAGGTTGCTGACCCCAGCTTTAAATGAAGCATGGGTAACGTGCAATGCACAAAACTTGTCATGGGTATACTTATTTCGATCTATTGTGGAGCAACTGTAGACTGATGCGTAGGTTGTCAATCTTTTTCATCAAAGATAGCCGAAAACAAAACTGAGAGAAACAGCTTGTGGCTTCATAAATGCTGAATTTACATAAACATATTTTAAAAAGGAAGAAAGGGCTCTGGGTTTGATAAGAGGTAGCACTCGCAGCATGTGCTGTAGGTATCTGACATTTAGAAGGAGCTATCATCACACATGTCAGCTTCACACACACAAAGCCTATATATATCTTAAGATGAAACCTCACTTCAAGAGATCCGATAGTCAGACAAGCCCTTGCTGGTTTCAAATTTAGAAAAACTTCCCTATTGCCCCCACTTGAATTGAAAATAATAATTTAAAAAAACACCTACAGTACACGGAGAAATAAAATTCTGTTTAAAAGAAAAAGTGGGTTGTCAGCTGTTTCCTATTTTAAACAAATATCTAAAATACCTTTAGTCTACACCCGTGGTTCCAATAAAGACTGTTGTCTATACAAACAGCCAAGTCTCACATGATTTGTATCTGCAACTAACAAAATAATGTGGCACGTGCAATGTGTACATCTTTGTGTACGTTTTCTTCATGGTCTCTGACCACTTCTGGGTTTTTCAAATGAAAATCAGTTTCATGTTAAACAAATAACAACATTTGCCCAATGTTTTCAGCTTATGTTGTTCCACCCTTCCTCCACCACAACTCCCTCCCTTTTCAAAATCTGATTTTGGGTTTGTGTGTGTGTGTTTGTGTGTGACTTTTTTTCTATTTTCGCAAACACCTTATTGATGCATGTGACTCCTGTTTGTGGACATTCAGAGTAACCGTCCTAATCCTTATCACCCAAGCTCACAACTGCTGAGAACTTTGAGAGCACATCTATGGAAAATGCACAATAGACCTGAGAGACTGCTTTAACCTAGCTGAGTTTGGATAGTCTCACACAGTCCTGGGCCAGCACCTGGCATTATCTTAATTCTTTCTTTATTTTTGGCTCAGCATTCTGGGCTGCAGTGGGCAGCTGGATCTAGCCACCCTTCTAATTTCCAACAATTCTCCCAACTTAGCATCATTCTGGAGTACTAAGGGAAATCAAAAGTGTGGCCAGGTACAACCACTTGGAGCGATGCCATCATAGCCAGATAACCTTGCCAAGCCCACCAGAGAAGGTCCACCAGAGCACAGGTGGACCTCTTCAAATCTGGAGCTGGTCTTGGCCCCATCTCAACCTTTAACGGCCCAACTACACACAATGTTGATTTCACAATCAGCAAGTCCACTGTGGATTTCTAAAAATTAAGCACCAGGGGTTCTTAGGAGGTGGGATTTAACCTGTTCCTTCCCACCTGCGATAACTGAACACACAGACATACAAACGTGCAAAATCAGCATTAGGAAAACGCTTCTACTGGTGCCCTTGGGAGACACTCCCCCCCCCCATGCTAATTACCATACTGAGTGGGGGAGGGGAGGTGTGTGGGCTTTCATTAATATTGTAGCTGGAAAGAGAAGGTTTAAATCTCACCACCCCACATGCTGCATTCTTTAGGACAATCATAACCCCCCCTATTTTTTATTTTATTTTTTTAAAATACACAGCATTAATGTAAAGTGAAGTTAGGCCCTTTAACTGATTAAGGGTACACAAGTCTTAAGAAAATTAGGACTACAGGCCTCGACAGACTAGGCATTCTGGGTGGCTTCCCTAACCTGTGGAAAACACCCCATTTATGAATGCGACAAAGGTGAAAATAGAAGGACCTTATAAAATGTGGTGGACATGGTTTCAATACACATCCATTGCATTGTGAAGCCGTTTGATGTCAGTAATGAGGAAGAAATTCATTCTATTTTAATACCAGCCTACCTAATTTGTACTTCCTGAACCAATATGCAAACTGAAATGCAGGTACCCTTCGTAGTTCAAGCTTATTGGAATTTTCTGATTCAGCTCTCTCTCTTTCTCTCTCTCTCTCTCTCTCTCTCTCTCTCTCGGCAATGCTTGCAAAAATGCACACAAAAAAGGCATATGAACTTTCATGGATTTTTTTTTAATGAATACTTATGCAAAAATAGGGCAAACCAAATTTAAGATTGGGAAACTGAGAAACTGAGAGAGAGCAATACTTTCAGATTTGCCCATCCCTTATTTGTGTTCAGAGCAGAATATGTGTGTTCAGAGCACTTCCACTATACTTAGAGGCTGAGATCCAGTGTTAGTCATATATTTCATTATCATTTCATTTCATTTTACAGTATTGTAAACTTCTTTAATTTTAAAATTTGTTCCCTGATTAATAGGCGGCATGCATTTAGTTGATTCATCTAACAGAATTAATCATTTCAGTGCTCCTGTCTGAAGTGCAAAGTAAGAAAGCGATTTGAAATTTCTCACATACGCTCACGCATTTACCAAATAGCTCCTCTGTGCACCTGGCAAATCCATCCATCCATCCTCTGCCCACCACTTCTGCTCCCTAGTCGTGTCCCAAGTTACAGTCCTTACTGCACTCCAGATCTCCAGAATTACTACTACTTTGAGAAGACTGGCACAAAGAAAACTAAGAGGCACATGGCTCCTTAAAGACTAATAAGTTTAATATGTTGCATACTTTTGTGAAGTAGAGCCCATTTCATCACATGCATGTGGGTTATTTATCCTTAGTTACAGGTATACACAATAGCAAATGACATGGCAGGGTAGCAGCACTCACCTGACCTCCCAACAGCTGAGTTGCTGCTGTTTACCAGCAAGAAGAGGGGGTGTGGCAGGGAGGCTGGTGTGGTGCTACCCTGCCCGCACTATCTAGCACTGATATAAACACAGGCTGGGAGGAGAATTGCATACAGTGAGGTCCGAGGGAAACAAAATGCAGAAAGGTATATAAGGCAACTCCCGTTTTTCGCAGGGGTTACGTTCTGGGTCATCACACGTGTCGGCAGAGCACACATAAGCCCACCATGCCCCTGTTCTGCCGCCACACCCTCTTCTGGGTCTGAAAACAGCCCGTGCACACATAGTCATGAAATTACAGTCATTCCTCAGGTTGAATATGCTTCATGTTGAGTGCATTCGAGTTGCGCTCCGCGGCAAACCGGAAGTAACGGAGCATGTTACTTCCAGGTTTCGCCACTCGCTCATGCGCAGACCCTCAAAATGATGTCACACGCATGCGCAGAAGCAACGAAAAGTGCCGCGCGTGTGTGCAGACGTGCCGTCGCTAGTTACGTTTGCTTCTGGATGCGAACGGGGCTCCGGAACGGATCCCGTTCACAGCCTGAGGTACCACTGTATTTGAACACACGCAAAACAGGAGTTGCCTGTACAATGATAATTATGCTCAAAGAAGTTACTGAAACAAAAATGAGGAAATATATGGAGAAGTTAGGTGAACTTGGAAGGGGATGGTGACAACACTAAGGGGCAAAGCAAAGTGGTCTGAGAACTGTATGCGGCTGAGCGAATATTACTGCCCTACCTAAAATTATTGTGATTCTGTGGGTGTTACCTTTCTTTTGTGGCCAATTTTTTTTTTTGTCTAGTGGAGTGATTCTAGAATGTTTGCTAACATATTCCCCCAAGTGTTTCCTCGCTGAATTCTAATTGTTTCAGAATGTATTCATTTCTTTTTACCTGTGTTCTGGCAATTCTTAGTGGAGCAATATGACAATTTATGTGAGACTGGAGTAGAAGTACAACCTTTGGATTCCCCCCTCCCCACATTGCAATCCACAGGGGATCTCAAGAAACCCCATTCTGTCATCCACCGTGAACACTTGGTTCCTGCTTAGCGCTAACCCTTTGAAGAGGCAAATGCTGAGCTTCACATAGATTCACATGCAGCTGATTAACACGGCACTTCGGAGGTGTTTTAATGTATTCTTCTCATTAGAGCTGGTGTGTTTGGGGGCTGGTTGACTTTTCCTAAAATGTCTTATGATTTATGTAGCAGCAAATTATACAATGATAAATGCGCTGCCTCTGCAAAGAGGGGCCACATCTCCCCCACATGTATTCACTTCATTTTAATACCAAAATTCTTTTTTTTATATTTTTCTTTGCTTTACTGCAGCTTCTTCCACAAGTGGTAGAAAGTTCAGCGCAGCCTTTTCAGCATGCATTCGTAAATTATAATAATATCTATTACCTGTTATTATTATGACTATTATTACTTTTAAATTCATATTATCCAGCTTTCTCACCAGGACGCCCAAGGAAGCTCACAGAGCTAAACCAATACAAAACATCGTAACAGGACTGTGAATACCAAACACAATAAAAAATTCTGTAATACTAAAATCACTACCGCTAATAAAACCAATTTAGCAGCCCAGCACATAGTAATTTCAAGATCATAAATTCATGAGAGAAAAAATTAAATAACTAAAGTTTCCTGCAGAGAAGCTAGCAATGAAATCGTAGGGCAATTTAGAGGGTTGAGATGGGTAGGTGGGAACATATAGACATATCCAAAAGCCTAATAAAATTTTATCCTTTGTTATTTTAAATTCATGATCCCATGTTGGTAGATATGCATTCCATATAACACAACACATTTTTTAAAAACAAAGAAGACAGAGAGGTAGGTGCATTTTGTAGTTATCAATTTTTCTGGCTTCCCACATTAAGGTATCACTTGGACATGCTATCGCTGCAGCCTTTGTGAAATAATGCATATTCACAGATTTGCATTCAAATATCCACACATTAAGGAATGCGGGTGGTGCTGTGGGTTAAACCACAGAGCCTAGGACTTGCCGATCAGAAGGTCGGTGGTTCGAATCCCCACAACAGGGTGAGCTCCCGTTGCTTAGTCCCTGCTCCTGCCAACCTAGCAGTTCGAAAGCATGTCAAAGTGCAAGTAGATAAATAGGTACCGCTCCGGCGGGAAGGTAAATGGCGTTTCCGTGCGCTGCTCTGGTTCGCCAGAAGTGGCTTAGTCATGCTGGCCACATGACCCAGAAGCTGTACGCCTGCTCCCTCGGCCAGTAAAGCGAGATGAGCGCCGCAACCCCAGAGTCGGTCACGACTGGACCTAATGGTCAGGGGTCCCTTTACCTTTATCCACACATTAAAAAACCCAGCAATTTGTTTTTCCATTTGGTTTTCAGCAAACTCTGCCTCCCAGGTTGTTTCACCTCAGACTCTGCTTCCAATTCTCATGCACATACGCAAAGGCCGGTGCCTGGGGCGCAGCCATTTAATCCTATAATCCAATGAACAAACAGGTAAAAACATGCATCCCACAGGATGTGCAACGGTCCACACAAACAGTCTATTCAAAGAAGCCTAGAACATATGCATCTTAGACAGCATCTTTAAAAGCAGAGACATCACCTTGCCAACAACGGTCCGTATAGTTAAAGCTATGGTTTTCCCAGTAGTGATGTATGGAAGTGAGAGCTGGACCATAAAGAAGGCTGATCGTCAAAGAATTGATGCTTTTGAATTATGGTGCTGGAGGAGACTCTTGAGAGTCCCATGGACTGCAAGAAGATCAAACCTATCCGTTCTTAAGGAAATCAGCCCTGAGTGCTCACTGGAAGGACAGATCGTGAAGCTAGGTCTCCAGTACTTTGGCCACCTCATGAGAAGAGAAGACTCCCTGGAAAAGACCCTGATGTTGGGAAAGATTGAGGACATGAAAAGGGATGACAGATGGTTGGACAGTGTTCTCGAAGCTACCAGCATGAGTTTGACCAAACTGCGAGAGGCAGTGGAAGACAGGAATGCCTGGCGTGCTCTGGTCCATGGGGTCACGAAGAGTCGGACACGACTAAACAACAACAACAACAACAGCAACAACAACAGAACATACACATCCCCATGCAAGTAAAATGCAATTGCCCTCTGAAAAGTAGGGGACGTGGACATCCTAAACAGATGGCACTAGTGATGATGCCAACACTGAGGATGGATTTCTGCATTTCTGTTGGGGTGAATCCATTAGGTGTCTGAAACTTTGCCAACCACACTATGCCTCCCGCGGTGTACAACTAACCAGGTTGCTTTTTATATGCTTGGGTGGGGGGAAGTCCCCAAAGACCATTCCAGATCCAGTACCCCCTCTTTATTTGGACTAGAGTTGACTTGATCTGAAGTCCAAACAATCTAGCATGCAGTTAGGGGCCTTGGACATAACTTCAGAGGACCCTGAAAGCCAGGCAGAGAAATGGCGGGGAGACAACTTTATCGAACATCCTCATTGTGGGATTTACAATAAGCTACATCACTTAAGTGGTTTTAGGTGCTAAGAAGACACTATCAATGCTTTTGTCAATCACACATTGTTCTCAAAACTGGTTAGATTAACCCTGGGTTGTTCAAAATAGCAAAATCTGTTTGCTGTTCAGTGCTTCAAGGTTATGACTTTTTGTATTTTAAATCCAAAGATTTCCCCCCCTCCCCCAGGGCAGATTACCAACAGAGTTTCTGGAACTTTGAAAATAAAATAAAAAACTGGTTCTCAACACAGTACAGAAAATGACAGGAGACAATCCCTCAAGAGGACCTAAAACTACTATTATGTGCATATTAAAAACAGAAGTAGAAAATGTGGATGTGCAATTAATTGCCAGTCTGTTAACAAGCTCAACTTTGCTCAACTATGGAAAGAAAAAAGAATTCCAGTATTAAAAGAGTTGCTGCAGAAGATACAGGAAGTTTCTTTAATGGCTAAATTGACATATCAGAGACAGAATAATTAACAAGGGGAGTTTTAGAAAGAGGGTCTTTTTTATTAACTTCTGTAATAATAAAATCATCCATATTAATTTGCACCCCCCTGTATTCTTTAATATATTCACCTTCTTTAATATAACCACAGTTTTTAATATATTGTCAATTTTATTTCCTTTCTCCTTTTTTGTTAAAAGATAATAAGTGGAGGTGAAAGAGGTAAATAATGGCTGTGATGAAACATTTACAATATCGGGACCCACACGTGCAGAAAACCAGAAGCTGTTTTCTTTTCTCCTTTTTTAAATGATTATTATTTTTTAAAATATATTTTTCTTACAGATTTCTTAGCTTACAAAAATACGTGCATTGTCTCTCTTTTCAAGTTTTGTTTTCTAAAGATCAGTCACAGTTATTGTGAGACATTAGTGTTGCATGCAGTATAAAGTTGGGAAGAAAAGAGTGGCTTGGGGATAGAGATTATTTTGGAGGTGGTCCAGGTTTTAGGACTGGGGTCCCCTTTTTTATGATGCCGTTAAATAGGTGGGTCATGTAAGGCATTAGGGGTTATTTGAATTTCTTGTAGAATTCTGCTGTAAAGCCATCCAGGCCTGGGGCTTTGTGTGGTTTCAGGATTTTGAGGACCGTATATATTTCCTACAGGTTGATAGGACTGTCCATGAATTCCTGTTCTGCATCAGTTAAAGTGGGCAAGGTTAGTCCTGCTAGGAATATTCTGATTTTCTCCTCGGGTGGAAGGTGTATAGGTTGGAGTAAAATTCTGCAAATACTGAGTTTATTTCTTTGGGGGAGAATGTTATGTTGCCGTCTTTTTTGGTGATGCAGTGTATTCTTGTTTTGAGTGATTTTTTCCTACACCTGTTTGCTAATAATCTGGAGTTTTCCTCTCCATACTCATAGAAGCGTTGTTTTGAGTATGGAATGTAGATTGTTGTTCTGTTGATTTCTAGTGAGTCGAGTTCCATCCATTTTTGTCCTGTAAGTTTGAGGAGTCTTTTAGCTCCTGTTTATTTGTATTGTGATGAGAAGGCCGTGATGTCTTGTTCTATTTTGCTAATTTTTGAGATGGTTTGTTTTTTAAGGGATGCTTTCTTTTTTATGCAAGCTCTTCTGGTGACTGCTTTCATTGTGTCCCAAAGGAGGGGGCTTGTATCTTCTACGTCATTTTCTTTGAAGTAGTTTTGGAGAGTTTTTGTGAGACTTTCTCTTATGAGTTTATTTGTTGTTAAGATGCGACTGAAGGACCATGACAGGGTGGTTCGTGTTTCTTCTTCTATTTTAAGTGTAGCTTCTACTGGGGCTTGTTACCTATGTTTGCTGATTCAACCAAGGGGATCAGGCCTTGTGTGAGCAGAATGCTATCTAGTCTGGACACTGACCAGAAGCTGTTTCTAAGCTTTGAAAACAAAACAAAAAACCCAAAGCTTTTTCAGATTGACAGATTTTAGGTGCTAGGGAGTGGCTGAGGCTCCGAAAGAGAATGAGTAAGTGGAAAGTTAGTTTCAGGTAGGTAGCTGTGTTGGTCTGACGCAGTCGAAATATATAAAAAAATGTCCAGTAGCACCTTAGAGACCAACTAAGTTTGTTCTTGGTATAAGTAAGGGGAAAGTTAGCTATTTGCTCAACTGGGAATGGGTGAATCTGTCAACTTTGGTTTGTCTCAGTTTCTCATTCTTCCAGGTCAGTACTCCACATTTGCGATTTAGTTATTTATTTCAAGTCCTCATGAAAATTTAGCAGTGCTTTAGTGTGAATTTCTCCTGATATGCACATCTTTGTATACCTAATATACACATTTTTTATAAATGAACTGTGGGCCCCCCTTATATAATGAATTTTTGCAGGCTCTTTTCATTAACATAGGTACATCTTATGCTAACATATGCATCTTTGTACACACTGTTTAGCTGCATAACTACACTGTGAGATATAGGGACGTGTGAACTTTTGAACAATGCCTGTGTTTCAGTTTGTGTATTGTTTCGGATAGGGCAAATTAGGCAGGTTCGCCCATAAATGCAAGCTGAACCGAATTTCTCCCCCATCCTTATGCTCAGTCAGTGTTATTTAAAGGAACTTTCACATGCTGTGCTTCTTTTCACAGCTTCAGTGTGGTTGAATTGAAATACGTCTGCGGTAAGCAACTGGGAGGGGAAGAACCAAGAGGTACACCCTGAAAAACTCTTGCTTACATAAATGGAGCAGAGCACCCCCACTCTATATTAATTCAGTAATATAGTGATTCCTACGTAGGTAAATAGTAAAGGTAAAGGACCCCTGGATGGTTAAACCCAGTCAAAGGCGACTATGGGGTTGCAGTGCTCTTCTTGCTTTCAGGCCGAGGGGGCCGGTGTTTGTCCACAAACAGCTTTGCGGGTCATGTGGCCAGCAGGACTAAACCACTTCTTGCGCAACAGAACACCATGACAGAAACAGAGTGCACAGAAACGCCATTTACATTCCTGCCGCATTGGTACCTATTTATCTACTTGCACTGGCATGTTTTCGAACTGCTAGGTTGGCAGGAGCTGGGACCGAGCAACGGGAGCTCACCCCGTTGTGGGGATTCGAACCACCAACTTTCCGATCAGCAAGCCCAAGAGGCTCAGTGGTTTAGTCCACAGCGCCACCCGCATCCCTGATTCCTGTGTACTAGCACTCGGCTCTATTAACTGAGATCTCTTCTGTTGTTGTTGTTATAATATACCGTCCTATACCTGCAGGTGTCAGGGTGGTTCACTGGATAAAATCAGAATATAAAACCACAAAATAAGTAATAAAACAAAAACAACCCAATAACCCACCCATCCCTACACATTTTAAAAAGGAATAGGATGTCAATCAACCAAAGGCCTGGTTAAAGAGGAACGCTTTTGTCTTGCACCCAAAGGTGTATAATGAAGGCACCAGGCAAACCTCCCTGGGGAGAGCATTCCACAGACAAGGAGCCACTGCAGAAAAGGCCCTGTTCTCGTGTTGCCACCCTCCAGACCTCTCATTAAAGAGGCTATCTCCTGTCAGCAAGCTGTGACTGACAATCTTCTACCTGTCTTCTATTCATAAGTAAGCCCTACTGAGCTTAATGGGATTTACCCTCAGGTAAATATGCATACAGGATTGCAGCCTAAATGCAACATAAAGACAACCAAGCTTCAATTACCAGCTTGACAGAGAAGTGTTACTAGAAGATATTATCAAAAGCATAAGCAAAGGAAAGACTGTGTTGCTTCCCCGCCCACCTATAATCTTTTAAACTCTTACATAAACTGCTCAGGGCCTTTGGGATGGAGCAGAATATGAATAAAACAAATTAATAAAATGTACAGGCTTAAGAAAATATACTTATGCGTTCAAGGCCAAAGGTTCTGGCTATCAGTATGCAGAACTAATGGCACATCAGTTTTTTAAGTGACTCCCTGGGTGGAAGAACCAGATTTATTTTTATTAATTTACTGGTTTTTTTTTACAGGAAGGGTAATTTTTAGCAAAATCACCCAAGCCTATAATTTGGCAGCCAAATGCTTCTTTTACGTTTTACTGCCCTCCTGCTCTTAATTCTGATTGCACCTTAATCCTGAGTACTGGTACATCTAATGTGAATTCATGGTATGTGTGAAAGAATAATCCATGGGATCAATAAGCAGTCAGTTACATGTTATCTACTGGATAGGAATTAAGACTGCATTTGTTGTGGATGGTTTAGACCAGGATACAAATGGGCCCCTCCAGACTGTCAGTATTTTGTAGCAGGGATTCAGGCGGTATACCAGGAGATTTAGGTCTGTGCAGATAAAGTGGATTAAAGCACTCTGTCACCTCAGCACAACAAATCCACTTTACAAAAGGGACTGAATTTTTGAGGTTAGGAAAGTGACAGGGAAACACGCTGAAAAGTGTGTGGGGGAATGAAGGATTAACAGGAAGATGATAGACACACTGCAAACAAATAAGCGTGAATGCAGAATGTGTGTTGCTGTGTAACCTCCCTGCAAGCAAATCAGAAGGAATGGTTAATAAAGACTGGATCTAACCTAACCTCCACAGAAACTTTGTGCAAACAAATCAGGTTGAATGCTAGATAAACAGGTTACCTGAAGGAGCTCAGCGACTATCACTAGATTACATTTCAGCACTCTCCTCTCCTCTTATATTCTGTTTCTGAGGTTGCTTCCAGACAACACATTTATTGAGCATTTCTTCTTATTTGTTTGTGGGGAGGTTAGGCAACACTGTGCCAAGCAGCTGCTGTCCCAAACTTTCCAGCGCAGTTCTCTATCAGTTTCCTTATCATAAAACGTCCCATCTTTGAGGGGAAGCAGGTTTTTTTGTTCAAGAGCTGCAAAATCCCACCACCAAACAGCAACTGTCTAGAAGAGCCCTGAATTACGAATTTCACATTTCAGAGACGCACAACACTGTTTATATTAATTAGATCTTCCTTTATGTATTATTTTAAAAACCCAGTGGTTTCTTTTAGTCTTTTAGTCATTTCCTTTTTAGTCATTATGAATCTGTTTACATTGTTCTGCATGCTGACAACCGAACACACAAAGCCTTCATGACATCGGCTTAGGACAGTTAAACGCTGCCTCTGCTTTAGCAGAAGCAATGTGCAAAGCATCTTCCATTAACAGGGTCAGTGATTTAGCATATTCAGGAAGTTCTATTTCCCAATGTAAACAGAAATGAGCCTACTGTCTTTATTGGCCTGTTTTGAATTTTAAAATCCCAATGCATGCAAGGTAAGAAAAGCCCTTTAACGGTGAAACAACAAAAATAAAACACATCACTTATATTAAATTTTAGCAGTTTTGTCAAAATGGTAATCAGATGCTCCCTTTTGCAAACAGATTGCTGCATTGCAGTTCGGAGTTTTCTCATTAAATTCACCGATGAATCAGCAGCCGAAACAATCTGTGGCTTCTCTGACCCATAATGCCCTGCCCCTCACTCCTTTCTGTTTACTGGTGAAAGCAAGTCTGGACTGGGGTCGGCAGTGGGTAAAGGGAAATGGGGGGGGGGGGACCACAGCTTCCTTATCTCCCAATTCAGCTTCTAATTTAAAGGTATATGGGAAATCTCTGCACAAACTTTGTATTTCATCTATATTTTCCATGTATTGTGCCATAGCTGCCTTAAAAGTTTTTGCTATAAAGCAAACCACCTATACTCTTTCCAGAAAGTGAAGCGCTTCTGAAAATGCACACACCACATAACCTCACACTAGCTGTATTGCACATCCACACCACAAAACAAAGGGCAACAGTTATAATAACATCTGCCAAAAAATACTCTGACCACACAGTTGTTTTGTGCCAGGCATAAAGGCACAAGTACAAAAACTGCCCTATATGAAAAGTTGACAGTAAGGCAAAGTGACAGAAAATAGTACTCCCAGCACGATATTTAAAATACACTAAAAATCTACATACATGGTAGAATTCACAACAATCAGTCTAGATTGTTTGGAGCTCTGTTGTTTGGAACAACAAAAGACACACGTTAGCAGTAATTATTATTGCAGTCAGTATTATGCATATCTAAATCTATGGGTTCATCCACACTCACATTTCCTCCGCTCTTTCCAGGCACAGGTCTGTATTTTAAATGTCCATGTTTGAATGCCTTTCCAGCTCCCTCAACCTCCCTCCACCCCCGCCGGAGCTTTCCCTGTGAAAGCCAGCTCTTTAAAGTTCAATTGGAGCAAACAGCAATATGCGGAAAACCCAAATTGACATTTGCTCCTATTCGGTGCCAAAGAATGGGTTTTTGCAGGGAAAGATCTGCAGCAAAAAAAGCAGCAAATACTTGGACACGGAGCTTTAGAGTGCAGACTTGTGCCTGGAAAGAAAGGGGCAAACTGTAAATGTGGATAAGTGTGGGTTTTAAAGGGCCTTCTATCAAGTTTTTTTAAAGAGATAAAATTTGGATCCTTGCTTGTTACGAAAACAAACACATGTCTGTCCTAGGGCAGCTCTAGATCTTTCCAATTGCATTTACAACATAATACTGTTAAAATAATGTTAATGTTAAAAGAAAGATGTCAAGGACTGTATTCTAGGTAGATTTGTTGTTGTTGTTTAGTCGTTTAGTCGTGTCCGACTCTTCGTGACCCCATGGACCAGAGCACGCCAGGCACCTCTGTCCTCCACTACCTCCCGCAGTTTGGTCAAACTCATGCTGGTAACTTCGAAAACACTATCCAACCATCTCGTCCTCTGTCGCCCCCTTCTCCTTGTGCCCTCCATCTTTCCCAGCATCAGTGTCTTCTCCAGGGAGTCTTCTCTTCTCATGAGGTGGCCAAAGTACTGGAGCCTCAGCTTCACGATCTGTCCTTCCAGTGAGCACTCAGG
>JAXCMG010000003.1:82767638-82846958 GCA_034642415.1 Podarcis siculus | reverse complement strand
TGATGTCTTCTGCTTCTGTTAGGTCCTTACCACTTTTGTCCTTTATTGTGGTAATCTTTGTACGAAATGTTCCTTTCATATCTCCAATTTTCTTGAACAGATCTCTGGTTCTTCCCATTCTGTTGTTTCTAGGTAGATACTTAACATTTAATTTGCATTTTACTTTATGAGCTCCTCAAATGGGCCAGAGAGACATATGTAGCAGTCAGGTTCCTGACGCAGAACAAAAGCCAAACCACACAATGAGGCAATACTGTTGTTGGGAGTGGACTTCCGGGTTGGCGCCATCGCCGAATGGCGGACTCCCTCCGAGCTCCGGAGGGAGCCTGCTCGGCAGGGGCTGGGTTCTACCGCACCGGCGATGCGGGGACCCTTAAAAACCACGGCCACGGGGGCCGTGGACTTGGAGACTCGGCTCGCACCGTTAGCGCCCTCCCGACTCGTGAAGGAGCCTTTTTAAAGGCTACGGATCGGGTGCCGGGGAGAAGCGTGGTGCTTTGAGTCCTCTGCCATCCCTGCCGAGCGAAGCCGCATGCCATCCGGCGGAGAGCGCTGGCTTCTTCCATTAAGAATTCGGACTTTTAACAACAACCCGTGAGTAAATTGGAAATCGGGTTCAAAAGAGGGAAAAATTTTCGGATTGGAGACGAGCGGGGGGGGGATCTAAAAAGGAAGTCAGTCCCCCCCCCCTATTGTAGACATTTTAAAACAAGGAACGGGAAGCCAAGGCCCAAAAAGAACGGCATTTTTGCTAAAATTAAGAATTCCATGATGGGAAATTACAAGAACTGTGCTGGAGGAAGAATTGAAGGAGAAGGAAAATGCACCCCCCCCCTGGGAACCGGGGCGATTGACGAGTGAGCCTGGTGAAAAGAGCCGGTGATTTTGACAGCTGTTAAAGTAGCTGTCAAAGTCGGAATTTTAAAGAGGATTTTATTACGAGGACCTTGCTGGTTAAATTTGTTACAATTTGATATAATTTGTTAAGACTTGAATACAAAATGGCGAAAACACGGATAACAATCGGACTTTTGGAAACAAAGTTACAACAACCCCCTAGAGGAGCTTCGGGATATTACAAAGATGAGCGCAAGCCGGGAAAAAAACAACACTTCGGAATTTTACAGAACTGGTTATCTCCTGGGAAAGCTGCAAAACTGAAACTGAATTTCGTCTACAGGGTGTTTTGACTAAAAGAAGACAATAGAATTCTCTATGAAGAAAGGAAGGGACTGAATGCAAGTTTTTGTTCCTGAATAACAACAACCCATGTAGAGTTACTAAACATTTGAATAAGGAAGTTTTAGCAGTGGAACAAGAGAAAGCTGGACTACAATCTTGAAAGAACAATGGGGGGAGCTTTATAATTTGACAGTTTTGAAGATTAAGGAATTAATTTTTAAAAAATAATCCTAAAAATGGGAAATAATCCTGCAAGGAGTTGGGGGAAAAACGGGATAGATGGATTTAGGATTTCCAGGCAGAAAACATAGATTGGTGGATAGGGGAAATTAAACCGGGGAAGGGGGGGGAGAATTAGAATCCAAAGGCTTGCAACTACTTTCTGAATTGGTCTTTTTTTTTTTCTCTACTACATTTTTATGTTTTATATTCTTATTCTGTGTGCTTTTATGTTAATGGAAAAAAAGGGGGGACATTGTGGAAAGAAAAGGGGTGGGCCATGGGGAGAGATCTTTTGTCTTGCTATCAAAGGGTTGGCATAAGTTTTGTACAAATTTAAATTTGAATAATGGGGTACACAAATTAAGTTTTAAATTAGAGATGGAACTTGTGGAAACAACAATATGAAAGGGGAATACGGTAGGGGTGGGGGAAGGGGGGAGTCCCAGAAAGTGGATGTTTGAAAATAAGGCTCCGAATGTATCATTATTTTTCTTTTTTTTCTTTCTGTATTTTGGAAACTTTAATAAATATTATTATAAAAAAAAAAAAAATACTGTTGTTGGGAGTGTTGCTTTTCAAGTTACAGAGAACTCTCTTTCAGGTACAAATGTCTGCACACACCCACACAAATTCAAAGGCATTACACACCAAAGCTAATGATAAGCTGCTAATGCTAAAACCAGTTTAAAATTATTTAAAGCAATGAAATAGGAAAATAGGAACAATGGTCACTAGATAACAGCATCTTGAATTTTCCTCCTTCAGGAAGCCTGTGGATATTCTGTGCTCTTGCTGTAGGGTTCACATTACATAAACCACCAGAAAAAAGGTAGCAGAAAACTTCAAAAAAGATGTGATTTAAAAAAAATATATTATTGTAATGAGCAGCGGAGTGGGGTCGAGTTTTGAGATCAGAGCGCCTGTAGTTTAAAAGAAGCACCCTCTTTCTACAGCCAGACCTCACAGTGTTTCAAAATTATTATTTTGTTGCATTTCTGAGGCTTTTCAATCTACAAAGCATTTCACAGTTTCGCTGCTGTTTTTTATGCTATTTACGTAAAATTTAGCATCACCCTACCATGTGTTACTCTGGAAGAAAACTTTGTAAATTATTGTAGCTTTTTTTTTACTAGGGTGTAAAATGTGATTGGGTCCTTGAGCGGTCTACATGGGTAGATATGCCACAACATGCATGTTGTGGGCAAGGTAAATGATCTAGACTTGTGGGTGAGCAGTGAGGTAACCACATTCGCTGATGACACCGAATCGCTCACAGAGCGGTTAAAACAGAAAGGAATTGTGGGCTGCTCCGAAAAGGATCTCTCCAAACACGGTGAATAGACAGTAAAATGGAAACGCATGATGTAAACAAGTGCAAATTGATGCACATTTTTTTGGGGGGGGAAATCCTAACTTAAAATATATGCAAATAGAATTTGAACTAGGAATGACTGACCAGGAAGCAGACCTTAGAGTCACAGAGGCTAGCTCAATTAAGATGCTGACCCATGCTAGGAAATTTGCCTTTTTCACAAAATCTTGAGGAAAGGGATTGAAAATTGAACTGCCAATATTGCAGAGCTGAAAGAAGTTCAGGAGGACACACAAATGATCAAGGGGATGAAATAATTCCCTTGCAACTTTTAGTAAGAGGAGATATGATAGAAGGGTATGAAATTATGTATGGTGTGTCAATAATAGATAGGGAAACAAGGGCATAGTCAGGATTTTTGTTAGAGAAGGCAAGACTTGGTGGACTTTTGTTAGGGCGTGCTGAACCGAAGTGATTGGTCAGTTAGTTAAGTATTTCTATTGTTTTATTTCCATTCTGTTTGTTTTCTATTTCCGTTCTATTTGTTTATTTCCATTCTTAAGGAAATTAGCCCTGAGTGCTCACTGGAAGGACAGATTGTGAAGCTGAGGCTCCAATACTTTGGCCGCCTCATGAGAAGAGAAGACTCCCTGGAAAAGACCCTGATGTTGGGAAAGATGGAGGGCACAAGGAGAAGGGGACGACAGAGGACGAGATGGTTGGACAGTGTTCTCAAAGCTACCAGCATGAGTTTGACCAAACTGCGGGAGGCAGTGGAAGACAGGAGTGCCTGGCGTGCTCTGGTCCATGGGGTCACAAAGAGTCGGACACAACTAAACAACAACAACAACAACAACTGTTTTACTTGATCTAGCTACACCCGGCTACACCCATGTAGGGAAAATGTTTATACATTTTTCACACTGCTAGAGCACAGGGGCAAACATGGGAGCTAAATGTTGAGAGTCAGGACATGAAATTCACTACCCCAAGCTGAAGTGATGGGCAACAACTTGGATGGCTTTAAAAGAGTAACAGAGAAATTCACGGAGGATATAAATGACTACCAGCCATGACGACCTAGGTCAAAGGTAGTATGCCTCTTGTATGCTTGTTGCTGGGAATCACAAGTGCACTGCGGCACTTATTTCTGCACAATTTCAGCAGGGCCTACCACTGTTGTGGTGGGGTCCTCAGCCCTGGAGGATGGTGCGAAATAAATGCATGTAGGTAAACGTCTAAATGCATGCTTTAATCAATGCTATTTCATTCCCTTAATAAAATGAAAGCTAGCTTTTTATCCCAGGTTCTTTATACTTCTTGTCAGCACTGTGGAAGTCAGGACCAAGTTTACATCTTATTGAGAAATTGAACAGAATTTTGCTTGGACGTTTTCCCTTAAATATGCATAAATAAAAATGCTTACTGGGTGTTGTGTTTTTTGTTTAAAAAAAGCTAGGAACTCTGGAATATTCTGAAGGAGCTCTCCATAGCCAAAGCCCCATGTCCTGAGGACAGAGTAAGCTATGCCTACGGGTTGGTTAAATATGCAATTCATAGAATCGCAGCTCACACACATGCTGCATATTGAAGTGATCAATTAATACATGCCCCTTTTCAAAAACTGGAGCAATAGTAATACCCTCAAGCTGGTCAGAACTTCAAATCTTCATTCACGTGCAGGAAAGACCCAGCTCATGCAAACCCCCCCCCCCCCCCAAAAAAAAGTGAAGCAGAAGAAGATGAAATGAGCCGCTAAAGAAAGCTTTACTCTTGTATATGTGGGTAAGACCAGTGTTTTGCAATGAGTAGGGGTGGGAAAGAAAAATAAGTGAAAACACTCCCAGTGAAAGGGAGATAACAAGAGCGCCTTGCCTTACCACTGGTGAGAATCATCATTCTGCCGTCATGATTCATGAAAGGAAATGAAGCAGACAGGTCACTCCTTCCTGTGGAATATTGCAACACATGCCTTGGAGGCATGTGCAAGAATATTATTTACTCTATTTATCAGATGCACTCTCTCCATATGGGAGGCTCAAGGAGGCACATATGTTCTTCAGGAAGCCCGTTGCTACTCTAGGCTCTTTAGTTTTTGTGTAAACA
Source organism: Podarcis siculus (assembly GCA_034642415.1). Classification (NCBI taxonomy): domain Eukaryota; kingdom Metazoa; phylum Chordata; class Lepidosauria; order Squamata; family Lacertidae; genus Podarcis; species Podarcis siculus. The sequence goes on along the minus strand of JAXCMG010000003.1, from coordinate 82,842,136 downwards.
CACCTCCATTTTGCAATGAGAGCTAGTGTGGCAACTCTGCTGCCTCAAGGCCGATAGTTAAAGGGAGACTCCCAGCATCTGGGATCCAGCGTTATAGTGGCGCTTTGCTAGGAGGACCTCCAAAAAGAGGATTTCATGCCCAAACTTAAAACCATCTGCATGGCAGAAGATAGGCAAGTTTCCTCCCTGAATGCTTTCCCCTGCTATTTTAATATTCAAAGCCACCAAGAAAAGCAGCAGAAAATTTGTAAGTGCGAAGTCAACCTGGAACTTGACCGGAGAAATTGTGGGTGTACCATGGGTGTAGCCAGGATTTTTGTTAGTGGGGGGGGGAGAACCTCAGTTAGCTATGTATTTTTGTTGATGGGGGGGCCCTCCCTGCCCGCTCTTGGCTATGCCCATGCAGTATACATATGCAGCCAAGTCATGGCTTTGTATTACTTCTGTGGGCTTTGATCAAGGATTCTGTGCTCTACGTGTTTCCATATCTTCCTTTTGTGGTTCCTAGGTTATGTGAATTACTGTATATTTCGCTCTATAAGATGCACCAGACCACAAGACGCACCTAGTTTTTGGAGGAGGAAAACAAGAAAAAACATATTCTGAATCTCAGAAGCCAAAACAGCAAGAGGGATCGCTGTGCAGTGAAAGCAGCAATCCCTCTTGCTGTTCTCGCTTCTGGGATAGCTGCGCAGCCTGCATTCGCTCCATAAGATGCACACACATTTCCCCTTACTTTTTAGGAGGGAAAAAGTGAGTCTTATAGAGCAAAAAATACGGTAATAAATAAGAAACATGAAAACACTTTAAATAGTGCTTTCAGGGTTCAAAGGGCTTTGTGTACCTTATCAGTGTATTCCTGATAACCAGGCCACCTAGCGCTGTTTGTCCCACATTGTAGATGTAGGGCAGAGACTGAGAGATAGTGGCTTGTCTGAGGCCCTTCAGGGATCTTGCCGGCATGAGACCTGGTGACCTCTCACATCCCATGCTGATTATATATATATCCTAACTTCCTGATGCATTCCATCCTCTTCAGCAAGCCCCAACCACACTTTCTCATAAGTTACTTTTCTGAGAAAATTTCAGAAATGTTTCTTGTTTCCACTTCCCTTGAAAAAGATAACCACTTAGCCGAATTTTCTCCCAATATCCCCCACCATTTATTTTAATTTATTTTTGTAGCAGCTTCCAATTTCCTCCCACAATGCCCTGGAATGATACTAAGCACAGGGAATTGTGGAGGATGCAAAAGGGTGGCCAGGTTACCTACAGAGTTACAGGTGTGGTGACAAAACAAAACAAAGCAAGACCTTAGGGAAAAAAGAAAGCAGCTATGCTACTATTATACTCATGGTGAGCTGCATCCTGACAAATTGTTATAAAATTTCTCTTCCTGCTGGATAAAGGGTCCCCCTGGCTGTTTTGTTAGGCTGGGGAATTTTGAGGACATGTGTGTAAAGGAAGAGAATTGACCAAGCTTTGACTTTAACCAACCTTGGCTCCCAAAGGTTCAAAATCCCCTGCCTGAACTTTGTCCCTAAAAGAACCCCAGGAGCTCAAGACCTTCGAGTTCTAGCAATGAAGAAAACATGCCGTACCAGACATTGTGGGCACCGCCCAGAACTAACGTTCTGTTTACACAGCTTAGGAGGCAGGATAATTGCAAGGTCAAAATCACATGACGAAGCTGATATTTTATGGCACTCCACTAACAGTTAGCACTTCTCAAAAACATCCATCTACAATACAGCAAATCCCGAACTAAAGCTCCTTAATTATAGCGAGAATAGACTTAGGAACGTGGGCATGAATGGAGCAAGGCTGTCTGCAAACATGCCATAAAAGCAGAAGTCGCAATGATGCAAATGACAGTTATCTATCTCACACCTCCATCCCATTCATCAGGATGGATTGCTATGATTTGACTTCTAAAACAGTACATGTATTTTTTTATCAAATTAGACTGTGGGTTGAACAATAGGCTTGATTGGTGGGTAAGTTAAGATGGGGGGAACTCTTCTTAATTGTGTTTATACACTGAAGATCAATAAAACTTAACCAAAAAAAACCCCCCAAACCCAACAGGCTTGCATACCTATTTCCTTCCAAGGTAAGAAATTACCTTGCAAAGCCTGCATTACTTAGACTTAAGCATGTTGGTTATATGAGGCTGGTTATCCCACAAATAGTGAAGCAAAGGTATGAACACGTAATATATTCATAAAGAGGAGAAGGGCTCAATTCAGACATCATGTCAAAGCATTGTTAAGAAACCTTAACAGCAGTTGGCATGATTTGGTCTGGGATTGACCAGCAAACTATATATTGCTAAAGCTAAGTACAGAAAGTACATGAGGTGACAGCAGACAAGCAGTTTTATACCATGGTTTTTTAGTTGTACAATTCAAAGTTCAATGCTTCTACTATGGTTCTAAACAATGGTGCCTGAATTGAGCCAATTTCTTAAGAACATAGGAAGCAGCCTTAAACCAGACCAGGTTATTTATCTTCCCAGAATTGTCTGTGTTGACTGGCAGCAGCTGAGTCACTGAGTTATGATTCCCTTCCTTGTCCTTTTGTTCAATAATTTTAAGAGGCAACAGAAATGGCAGGCTACGGAATAAAAATGTATTACCAAATATGATAGCATTTCTCAGTGTGTGAATTTTGAGTTGTTCTCTCCCTGGCTTCCATGTTACATTCTGCCCAAAGGACAAAGGTAAACAAACAAACAAAAAATAAAATAAACTGGGATGCTTATGCGAAGGAATGTTTGCTTATACTGCACACCCCCTTTTTTAAATTACTCCACTCAATAGTGGGTTCACAAGTTACATAGTCAACTACTTACAATTACTATAGAACCAACACCACCACTATACTGTAATGACAGCAGTAAACAGAAAATATGGGGTTTTTTTGTCCAATCCAGCAAAACACCAGCAGAATTCAGCTCCAACAAAAATTCGAATGAATCAAGATGCAAGCTTTAATAGGTGTAATAAGAATGTTAAATGCACAACTGGTGAATTAAAACTTCCCAGTGCAATCAGATTTTTTAAAAAAGTTTTTGACCCTATGAAGATGCAGTTTTCTACAAAACAGGCCTACCTATCAATGCACGTCTGGGTGAAGTACTTCCAGATACTATACTTGTCCCGTGATCATACTGCTTTGTCAGATAGCTGGCATGTTGACAATCCCAAGTATGAGATACCTACAATCCAGGCATTAACTAACACTTGCTGTTAGTGCAAACTATCAGCGTGTCTCTTTCAAGAAAAACCATGAAAACCCCGTGCAATCCCTCTAAGAACAAACTGGAAATGAAAATTAAAAATTTAATATAGATACAAGCTGCTCCCCGAGATGTGCTAGTACAAAGCTGCCATAAATATTATGCAGGCAGCCGCTTTTATAACTCCAACAGCCTAAAACGTAACAGAATTTAAAACTTAAACGGCATCTCTCTAACATGATTCCTTTATTAATAACACCCCCTACAGACTTTTGGCTGGAACTGTTTCTACTAAGACAAAGAAGCATCTGGTGCAACAAATTTTGTTTCTTTGATGCTGTCTATATATTGTAAGCCATTGGCTGACAGTGTTGGTGGCAGATTAGGCAGAAAGGTTTTAAATCAGGGAAGGGAAAGGGGGGAAAACTGCAGCCACAGCACCAAGTAGCAGTATCTTTCAGGTGAGACATGCCCAATTCTTTCACGCAATTCCTGCCTCCAAAATACCTTTCAAATGTAGATAAGCCACTTACAGGGCTTATCTACATTTTAGGGGTAAGGAGTGGGAGGTTCATTTCAGTCCTCAGAAAGTAGAATGTAAGAGTTCAAACTCTGAAAGTGGCCCCAAAAGAAGGGATGATGGGATACACATGTTGCAAGTGGGGAAAACATTGTGCATTTCAAATGTTGCTTTTAAACTCTGACTCTCCACTCCCTCCCCTGCCCCTTTTCTATGTGGCTGGGGTAAGTCCTGTGTTGAAACACACACCACCGTCTGTTGCCACCATATAATTTAGCCCAATATAAAAAGATCTCCAATGGGCCAGCAAATTTGTTTGCTGGGTGGGGGGAGGGGCAGATCCCTCTAAATTCCTGGGTCCAATCAAAGTTAGAACTGATCAAGGTTTGGGGATTTAAGGCTAGTGTGAGAAAGACTGAACCCCTGGATTTAGAATGTTAAAATGCTACCTAGGCTGGCTTCCTGTGTCCTGGAAATCACCAATGAAGATGGGTCATTAGGGTGACAATGAAGGCAAACGCGAGGGGCGCTCCTTCCCTCAACAGTCCGTTAGTTAGAAAGACAAAAAGGAGAGTTAAGGGTGGAGTTTGGCAGAACTGGCAGTGGGGGATGGTTTAAGCAAGAGGAAAATTAGTGGCTTTTTTTTTTTGCAAGCAGTTTGGTAAGGAGGAAGTGGGGGGGGGTGAGAGCAGAAAGTGGGCTGCAGCTTTGGCTCCAACATGGCAGCTACGAGGGAAAGAGAGCTCTTCACAGTCGGCTCAGATATGTGCAAATAAACCATATATCGTAAAGACACCACAGTCTCTGCTGTGCCTTAAAGGAATCACAGGCCCTGAGTTGAAGCATGCCTGCAACCTCTGGAATCTTGTTGAGATTGCAGTGGTGTGTAACAGTGTCATAGGAAGCTGCCTTATACCAAGGCAGGCCAGTGGGCCCTCCTTGTCCTACCTGGAGGTCCCAGGGATTCAACCTGGGGTCTTCTGCATACTGGCAACCCACAGTTTGTGGGGGGGGGAGGGGTAAGTTCCGGGTGTGCAATGGTGTGCTATTGAAACACCCCATCCCACCCTGTTGTTGTTGTTGTTTAGTCGTTTAATCGTGTCCGACTCTTCGTGACCCCCTGGACCAGAGCACGCCAGGCACTCCTGTCTTCCACTGCCTCCCGCAGTTTGGTCAAACTCATGCTGGTAGCTTCGAGAACACTATCCAACCATCTCGTCCTCTGTCGTCCCCTTCTCCTTGTGCCCTCCATCTTTCCCAACATCCGGGTCTTTTCCAGGGAGTCTTCTCTTCTCATGAGGCGGCCAAAGTATTGGAGCCTCAGCTTCATGATCTGTCCTTCCAGTGACCACTCAGGGCTGATTTCCTTCAGAATGGAGAGGTTTGATCTTCTTGCAGTCCATGGGACTCTCAAGAGTCTCCTCCAGCACCATAAATCAAAAGCATCAATTCTTCGGCGGTCAGCCTTCTTTATGGTCCAGCTCTCACCTCCATACATCACTCCTGGGAAAATCATAGCTTTAACTATATGGACCTTTGCTGGCAAGGTGATGTCTTTGCTTTTTAAGATGCTGTCCACCCTGTTAGTGACATCTTTTATGTTTCTGGGTCCCTTCCGGGTTCAGCGCTGTGCACGATTGCACATATCGGTCACGCCTAAAACAGGGGTTGCCTGCACAAAGCAGGCTCCCTGCCACTGACCTACAGCCCTTCCATTTATCACCATCCTGTTCCTAACGGTGGCCAATCACATGCCTCCAAGGAAGTGCAGAAGCAAGGCACTGAATTCACAACAGCTCTCCCTCATGACCCCCAACATTTAGCAGTCAGGGGTTATACTGCCTTTCTCTCTCTCTCTCTCTCTCTCTTTCTTATGATTGATTGATTGAATTTGTATACCGCCCTATACCTGGAGGTTTCAGGGCGGTTCACAGAAAAGGTCACAACGTATATAATCAGAATAAAAACAACCCAATATCAATCCCCCCAGAAAAGTGCCACGTTTTAAAAGGGCATAGGCTGTCAAACAGATCAGCCAAAGGCCTGGTTAAAAAGGAATGTTTTTGCCTGGCGCCTAAAGGTGCACAATGAAGGCACCAGGCGAACTTCCCTGGGGAGAGCATTCCACAGACGAGGAGCCACTGCAGAGAAGGCCCGTTCTCGTGTTGCCACCCTCCAGACCTCTCAAGGAGGAGGCACACGAAGAAGGGCCTCAGAAGATGATATCAGGGTCCGGGTAGGTCTTAACATGCCTGGCATCCAACAGCCTTGTTTACCTGAGCCCAAGCCAGAGATCAAAACCGATAAATGGACCTATAAATGGACCTAACATTTCAGGAGTATTTATTATTATTATTATTATTATTATTATTATTATTATTATTATTTAGCAAAACTACCATTTTAGCAATTTAGGTAATTAATCAATTAGCAAAAGGATTCTAGGATTCTCGTTTTAACCAGCTAAGTAGCATTTGAAAAGACACAGCTGAGCCTGACCATGGATGCTGTACATTTTACACATTGCTACAAAAATGAAGCGAGATTTCAGGTTTTGCCAAAATTTACAGACAAAAGGTTTCAGGTTTGTTGTGTGCTGGGAATTTCTCCGCGGGGGCCGGAGGACCCGAGAGGCACCAAATGAGTCAATGTGATTTCTGCGGCAAATCAGATAGTAATTTTTTCATTCTTTCTTAATCTGCTTGCAGGACAAGTTACTGCTGGGGGTTTGGGGATGCTGAGAGACAAACAACTTCACAAATTTGAGAACATGTGATAGCTACAGTTTTACAGAAATGCAGGGGAGAGAATCGGTGGCAGTTAGTAAAATGAGGGCATATTAAGTTTGGAGCACATTTCATGCGATTGTTTTAAGTCAGAAGCTCCCTTTTCTCTTCTCTTTTTGGAGCATCGTCTCAGGTCAGGGCCCTCCAGTTTTGTGTGAGTGCATTCTGCAACATGTTACTGACAAAGTAATTATGCATTAGGGGTGGAATTATACTAGACATTTTGCACACCAGTGGTATAGTGTGGGAGGCTGGCAGTGGCGTAGCGTGGGTTGTCAGCACCCGGGGCAAGGCAAGTAATTTGCGCCCCCTCTGCCCTAGGGGCAGAGAGCTGCGAGTGCAAGCGCCCCCCCCCCGATGTTGCGCCCGGTGCGGTCGGCCCCCCCTGCACCCCCACGCTACGCCACTGGGGGCTGGGGGGGGGCAGTGGCCCCGGGTGCAATTTTTGAGGGGGTGCAACCTCATTGGAGCCTGAGTCGGCCCAACACCACCAGCTGCAGCTCCACTCCTGCGTCAAGCCCGAAATTCTGCTGCACAATCAATAGGCAAAATTAATCATTTAGTTGATTTTTTCAGTGAAAAATCTAACCAACAAATGGTACAGTCCAAGGGTTGGATTTAGACTTAAGCTGCTGTAATCCTAACTACCCTTATCTGGGAATAAGCTCCACTGAATCCAGTAGAATTTATTTCTGAGAAGACATGGTTAGGACTGTCTTGTTAGCCATACAAGATCCATGAGCCATAAACTTTAAGTCACACAGATTTCAGAGGGTCTGCTTCTTATTGTTGTTGTTTTTCTGTTTGAACTTATATTTAAGTAATGCTCCTCTCCCATAATGTTAGGACTACTTTCTCCACTGAAAGCCCATTTTTTAAATTTCGAAAGATGCCAATTCTACCAGTTTAACAAAAACAGCTGGCCCTTATCACTTGTGGATCTTATGTGGCACCTAGCTCTTGCCTGCAACCTTTTCCTTGGGTAGTGCTTCAAGAACTTTTAAGTGGTAAAAGCTTTTGATGCTTCCCACAGCTGTAGCTTCAAGCCTGGTGCAATGGCTCATCGGTTTTTACTGTTTGGGTAGGGAAGGAACACTGCCATGTTTTGCTTTTCTACAGAAGCTATAAATGAACGGACGAGTTGGTTACAGAGTGCCTAACCTCACCACTTGGCTTTTTGTCACATTGCGTAACTCAGAGTTCCCACCACCTGTGGATTAACTTTGAAGATTTCTTTTTTAAAAAAACAACAACTGAGTTGACTCAGGCAAGGATGGAGAGGAGGAACCCGGCCTTCTCAGTCAACCCCAGCAATATAATAAATCCCAGGTCCCATTAACATAGCAAGTTGGTGATTCTTGGCATGACTAATTCAAATTCCTGAAGCCCCAAAAGCAGGGCTTAAATATTCAAGAACAGCCTTACTGAGATCACAAGAACTGGATCATGTCAAAGGCCCATGTAGTGCAACATCCTGTTCTCCCAGTGACAAAACCAGAGGCCTTTGGGCATAGGCACCAACTCAAGGGGGCTGGGGCCCATTGGGACCCTCTAATAATTTTCTTCTGGGGGCACATTCCTCTCAATATTTTCTCCCCCCACCCACCTTCCTTCCTCGGTCTGCTGCCTCCCCTCAGCCCTCTGGGGGCTGTCAGTGCCCTCTGTTTCTGGCTTGTCTCCAGGAGGAACAAGGGGGAATGTCTGCTACCCATCTCTCCTTCCTGTGCTTCCTCCCTCTGTGTAGCTTGGCATGGAGCAGCTCGGCTCCATGTATAGCTTGGCAAGGACCGGCGAGCCAGTGGAGGTAGCGCCTTCCTGCAGCAGGGACAGCAGCCCCCTCTGGGATAACTCCCAAACTACCATGGTGCCAGCCCGAGCACCAATGAGCACTCCTGGCTTTGGGTGTAGGAGAGGCAGGCACCTGGACGGTGAGAGGCATGTGACAGAACACCTGCACTAAGTGTGCCTTCCTGAGGGCATGCAAGACCCGCCCCCAGTTCAGAGGGAGCATTATGTGCCCCCCCCCCCCAATATTTTGTTCAAGTTGGTGCCACAGCCTCTGGGAAGCCCATAAGAAGGACTTGCGTACAACAGTGCTCTCCTTGCTTCTAACTCCCAGAAACTGGATTTTCAATAGCCTTCTCCTCCCTTAATATGTCTAACCCTTTTTTAAATCCACCCAAGTTGGGGGCCATCACTACATCTTGTGGTCCATTTACAAACACTAAAATGGTGCTGTGGGGAAATGGTCTATCTACAAATGCTAAAATGGTGCTATTACTCAAGACTGCATCATACAAAATGCCAATGGGGGGCGGAGTGGAACCCTCTAGGAGAGTGCTTCCCAAACTTGGGTCTCCAGCTGTTTGGGGACTACAATTCCCATCATCCCTAGCTAGCAGGACCAGTGGTCAGGGATGATGGGAATTGTAGTCCAAAACCAGCTGGAGACCCAATTCCAGGAAACTCTGCTTTAGGTAGTCACAAGCATTTACTCATACAATCCAGGTCTCCTCTACTTTTGTCATTTATTTTCATTCCAGCAGCAACTCTTTATCTACAGCCTGAAATTGAAAATCCAGGAAAAGTTCAGCTGTTTCCCCCCCCCCCCAAAACTGGTCTATATTTCTGACTTCTTGCTGCCTAAGGGCACGTTCATTGGCCTCAACTGATTTATGAGAACGTTGCTGCAAGATAAATCAAGATGTAGTATACAAAAGACCATTCATGGACCTATTCAAGTACTGCACAGAAAGAGATGTCTTCAGTGACCTGCCTTCAATGTTAAAATGCCCATTGTCCCCCATCTAGGGAAGTGAGATCCACTCTCAGTATAAAGCAGGATCAATTGTCCAACACAGCAGTAGCTATTGTGGCTGCTGCTCTCCAGATTCTGCCAGACTACAGCTTCCATTATCCCAGACCAACAACATTTCTGCTGGTTGAGCCTGCTGGTAGTTGGAGGAAACAAACATTTGGAGGGCACTACGCTGGCTACCCCACCCACTCTCATGGACAAGGAGGGCGACAACAGGAAAATGTTATAGTAACACATTCACTCAAAGACTTCCTGATGTCTTACAGGGATCTGTGTGGAATTTCCTGCTCCACGGTGAAGCCTACGCAGCTGAAATGACAACTACAGCCAGCCACCTGACCTCTTGAATCCCCAGAGGCTCAGGCCGATTCCAGATGACCTGTTTGTCGAGCGTTCCTCCTCATTTGTTTGCACAAACTTTGCGCAGAGTTTAGATAATGCCAGCTATTTATCAATTTGTTTTGAGGGCGGATTCTAGGCCATTACATCAAGCAACTGTTATCTCAGACTGTCCTGTCACTTTCCTTACTGTAAAAAGTCAATGGGTTTGTTGTTGTACAAGAGCTCTGTTCAGCTTTAATTGCACAACCTAAATTTGAAAGTTTGTGATTGAATCCTGCCCCAAAGCAGTGACAGCCTGGGAGTCCCCATATACTTGCCAACTCCTGACCTAAAGGAGACCCTCATCCATTAAAACCCTATGCTACTATTTCTAAAATAATAGATTAATCGCTACTCAATCTCCAAACTGGAGAAAGTGCACACTATTTCACATGATCATGTAACCGTGGGGTCCTTTGGAAGAAGGATGGGATACAAATTTAGCAAATACAATTTAACATATGAATTAAAACACGTGTATGACTGTGTTTTACTAGGCTGTTTTAGGATGGCTAAGGAAAGGAAACCATTGCATATTTAACTTAAGGAATTGACTGCCACAAGATGTGATGAATGGCGACTGGCTTAATGACTTTGTTCTACTGCTGCAACAAAACAAAACACTTCAACCTCATTCCTGGTAGCTTGGGAGCTCAAGTACAGAATTTCAGATGGAACCAAGTTTTTTTCTCAGCAGCCAAAAAGCGGAGAAGATCATTAACTCATTATGATGATTTTGACCTATAACAGCTGCCGCATTTCTGTCCAAGATAAATAACCCACCATGAAGCAAAGGTGTATGCTACAAAAACAAAAAAAACCTCACACACATAAACACACAAAACCCTTTACTCTTGGCTTCTAAACTCTTCGCACTTGAAGTAGCAAAATTTATTTGAGTCTGCTGAAATTTAGGCTGTTGGCAGAATTAAAAATCATGAAAGAGCAGAAAAGCAGGACGTTTCTATGAAGACCTTAAAATAAGAATGCTTGATATTCCAAAAGATGTTTATTTTCATGCACCAAAGCTTCACTTTGCCTACACCTCCATGACGCACCCAATTTCACACCATTTATTTTCTTATTCGCTCACTTGCACCATTTATTTTCTGCACCTTCAGTACCCAAAACTAAAGCAGAACAGCAGTAGAAACCGACAAGAAAGAACGGCAACAGCAGTCTCAACATTAAAAAGTAAATTCAAAGTTTCTAAAAGTTCTTTAAAAGCCTGTGATTTCTCTAAAATCTTTGCAGGTGAACCTCCCCAACATAAGGAGCCACCACCAAAAAGGCTCTGAATCCAACCATCCCATCACGTATGAAATGTACACAGAAAGAACTGTGCAGGTCTCAGAGAGAGAGAGAGATAACCATAGAATTGTGGACTTTGAGCCAAGTGAGTGATCCAGAACATCTGATGCTGCATTGCCACAATGAAGATAAACAGATTCGAGCCTGTAAGAAACTTGGATCGGAGGTCCTCATATAAATAAATATTTGGTGCTTTTTTACAAAAGAAAGAAAGAAAGAAAGAAAGAGAATTATTAAATGATCACAAATGCCATCATCATTACCACTGATTTGTATACCGCTTTTCCATAGTAAGCCACGCTCAAGGTGGCTCACAACAGAAAAAAATACGTAATTCACAAGTTACACAACATAACAATTATTTAATCATTAAGTAAATGAAAGCACCTCCTTCATTAAATTAAACAGCCCCTTTATAATTAATAATATAAGAACTAACAGCAGAATACAAAACAGCAAAAACAGCACAGCATCAAAATTAAATCTTGTCTCAAACAGAAGCCCTTAATTCCTGCCCCACTTTGATGGTCTCTAGGCATCCTGAGCAGCCTATTTTTCTGGACTTGTGGGTAAGATGGTGTCTAGCAGTAGCTTTTGTAGCAGAAATCTGTGGGGACCAGGCCCTTCCAGGCCAGATGGGGAAAGGCCAACAAAACAAGCAGGAGGTTCTGCAGGACCCACAGTCAAGATGGCCATGCAAGTGTTACTAGATATTATATAAACAGTGGTACCTCTGTATGTGTATGTGTATATGTATGTATGTATATATATATATATATATGCTTTCGTAGATTTTCACGGGTACAGGAATGCAGGTTTTGGTGTCCTCGGGTGTCTTCCCGTGTAAAAGTTGGGGTGTCTAGGCGACGTTTCGACGAGGTCTCACTCGTCATCTTCAGGCTGGTGCTTTCGGCTTCTTGTTACTGGAACAGAGCAGGATCTCAGTGTTTGAGTTCCTATAAATACATATATATATATATGCCGATTCCTAACAAATGCACTAAAAGAAACGTCCCTCCAAACTAAAGTAAGTCAGTAAGTGTATATTAAGGAAAAATTAACACCAGAATGCTGATCATTTTCATGAGCACTTAAGAAATTCACAAACTAATGTAGAAATGTGAAGAACTGAGTTTAAGACTGGATAGAAGAGGGAGAGACCAGAGTCAGATGCAGGCGAGAATGGTTTTCCTCAGGGTGTGAGTTTGAGGAAAATGGAAGCTCTTCCAGGTGGGAGCTGGAAGGATTAAAATATCTGTATGTGGATTGAAGATTAAGATAAAACGGTGATAGATATATTTATTTCTATATAATTTTGCATTTTATTAGGATTATTGTTGTTGTTTTATTTTATCTATCTTTCTTGTTTTCTTTCTTTCTTTAGTTTTATTATTGTTTTTAGGATACGTTGAAAACTCTTAATAAAATTGATTTGAAAAATGAAAATAGGAAAAATGAAAAACTAAGAGAAACCAAAACTGACAGATTCACTCACGGTTCAAACGGCCCCCTTTTAAAGCCCTAGCTAAAAACAAAAAACAATTGATTTCAAAATGATTCCAGTTTCACATAAGCAGATTTTATTGGTATCGTATTCCAAAACGTAGTGGGAAACGAAACAAAAAAAGCAGGGTACACAGGCTCCATAATGTTAAAGAAAAACAGAAGCCAACATGTACCAGGCTGAAATGGTGGATTTATACTAAATAATGGAAAGGGTCCAATGTACCTCAGAAGCAAGGTTTTTTTTTCCTCCAAAAGAAAATCACAAATAAGAAAAAAAACTAAAACAAATAGTTTGCACTATGAAAGTGTGCAAACTTGGAACAAATCCCCCCTCTTTTTTATTATTGTTGAAGCGTAACAACCATTACTAAGACCCCAAAGGTGAAGTAGCAGGGTACTACGTCATACCATATGCAAAGCAAACCATCAATGATAAGAGGAATAAATAGCAACATAGAGCAGAATAATAAACTCTTCAGGTAAAATTTATTCCTGGGGCCAAACAGACCCTGCAATCCATCCATCCATCCATCCATCCATCCATCCATCCATTTATTTATTTATTTGTTTGTTTGTTTGTTTATGTATGTATGTATGTATGTATGTATATGAACAAATAAACAGATTATAAAAAAACAAGGGAAAGCTTCAAGTGATCTTGAAGTGGCAGAATCACTTTAGGACACACGCACACAAAAAACGCTACAGTTTTCTCTACCCTATTTTAAGAAGCTGCTGGTGATAGAATGGAACCCAGTTATCATATATATTTGGTTGTTTCACTTTCCAATTCATTCAATAGGGGTAATTCAGACCACTGATAGTGCAACTGAATCACAATTTCTTTTTTAAAAAAAGAATCATAAATATAAGGGGAATGTACAACAATACATATACAAAAAAAAAAAAAGGAAAACATCAAAAACAACATTAAACGTTAAAAGTAATCACAAAAAGCAATCATTAAAACTACTGGCTATGTCATGGTTCAGTATGAAATGGTCCAGGATTATTTTTTTAAAAAGAATCTTTTCTGGGTTACAGGCAGGATCAGACCAACCTCCCATGGGAATTCAGCCCAGTCAAAAGCTAGTGAACCAGCTCACATATTTAAATTCCTGGTGGCTGTATCCTGTGTAGGAATGCTTGAAGAATTTGTTTGTTAAAGTTTGCAAGCTTGAACAAAGTAGAAAATAGAATAACGGGTATCTTAACAGTTTGTCAGGTTGAGATCATGCTTATAACTTCTGTGTAATGGACCTTCCTTGATATAACAGGGCAGAAAGCCACCCAGAATTAATATAGCAGAACACCAAGAATCCCTAACATGCCCTGGGCAGCCACTTGCATCTCTTGCAATGATCAATAAAATTAGTCCATTTTTGCCTGAACAAATCCTGAAAATGCTTGGCAAATTTTTCAAGCAGTTGCTGACGTCCACAGCAACTCCAAGAGCCCAGTATAAGACTGTTAAACACACCCACTGCTAGTCTTATTGCTGCACCTTGTAAGATCTGAAAGAGTTTAATTAAACTGAAAGTTAGCTCCAGAAACCAGATGGCAAAGTGAAAAGACACGCCGAACAAAGGATAATAAAAGCACACATTGCGGTGTTAATGTGCTGTGCTTAATTATATCCCTTTGTGTTATAACAATGTTGAAAACATTTTGTCTGCCGTTGTGCAACTGAGTAGCGGAGTGAAAATCCAGCTGACAAAATGTTTACTCGACTTTCTCACTGTGCAATTTAGATGAGGATGACAATTTGACAAGCGGAGCATATTCAAATGCAGGTGAAACAATTAAATGCAGCGTCATAAGCAAATGCTTGCTTTGTTGTTGTTGTTGCTGCTGCTGCTGCTGCTAAAGTCCTTTTAGTTACAAGCAAGTCATCCAGCAACTCATATCTCCTGGGCAATCTGACAGTAATGGAAAGGGCTCCCTCCGGAAGAAGACTGTGTTGCATGATCTCAGCATAAATATCAGAGGTTGTGAAATATAAGAGTGCCCTGCCTGCGGAATCCTAAATAGCAGATATTTTCTGAAATGATGTGAACAAGAACAAGATAGGAGCGCACCCACAGAAGCTGTCAGTGAAAGAGACCGACAAACTGTAAAAAATATATATTAGTGGGTGTGAAATATTTTTCAAGGCTAGGCCCTGTTTAATAAGGCCAATGCTAAACTGCAATAAATGGCAGTTTTCAAGTCCTCTCCCTTTCTTCAAAACAGGTGTCAACCCCAGAACTTGTTTTCTATATGCCCCAGGCCGCTTTGAAAGTTTGCAGGGGGGATGTTTTCTGGGCCTCCTAGAATATTTGGTGAAAAAAAAGAGTTAGAAAGAGGAGGCATGACAATATTATTAAAGCACCTAAAAGATCTTTGTAGGAATAAAGGTAAAGGGAACCCTGACCATTAGGTCCAGTCGTGGCCGACTCTGGGGTTGCGGTGCTCATCTCGCTTTATTGGTCAAGGGAGCCAGCGTACAGCTTCCGGGTCATGTGGCCAGCATGACTAAGCTGCTTCTGGCGAAACAGAGCAGCGCACGGAAACGCCGTTTACCTTCCCGCTGGAGCGGTACCTATTTATCTACTTGCACTTTGATGTGCTTTCAAACTGCTAGGTTGGCAGGAGCAGGGACCGAGCAATGGGAGCTCACCCCGTCGTGGGGATTCAAACCGCCGACCTTCTGATTGGCAAGTCCTAGGCTCTGTGGTTTAACCCACAGCGCCACCCGCGTCCCTATTTGTAGGAATAGGAGGGGTGAAATGGAATTTTATCTGTATTAGAGTTAAGACCTGCAGGGTTGTTTGAGCCTGTTTCGCGGAGGAAGAGTAAGTGGACTATGGAGGTACCCATAATAATAAAGGGGAGTACAAAGTGAAGGGTAAAGAATCGAGTTAAGGTTGCACTATCTACTGCAAACCTGCCTCATACCCACTCGACAAGGGTAGAACCTAAGTAAGGTATCGCGGAGAGAAGGCTGGTGAAGACAATGGCCCCTCAGAATGATATTTGCCCTCAGGGTAGTACGTAGCCCATAAAAGCTGTGGCTATTATTAGGAGAAGTAGAAGGACTCCAATGTTTCAGGTTTTGGTATAGGTGTAGGATATTGGTAAAACCTATTTGGTGTTTCACAACTTTCTGTCTAGTTGCAGGACCTTAGCCAGACCTAGCAGAGTTAACGCAGAATCCAAGGAAGCAATTGTCGACTTGGCTGCAGACAGGATAGACGAAGAAGGAACCAGGAACTTGTAGTTAGGTGTTTATTATATACAGTGGACTATTTACAGGAACAGAAGACGGATCTTTTGCTAGCTCTCTCATACACGACTCACAACTCTTACCCTGACACACAGAACTCTGAACTAACAGTTAGTAGGCCATTCATTATCACTTCCTTGAGAGAGCTTGACCAATCAGGGAGCGGTCTCCATGTCTCTGTTATCACCAGGCAGACTTACTCCTTCAGATTGCCTTCTGGCTGTCTGCAAAACCTTAATTGACTCTCTGTGAGTAGCTGCACGTACACAGTTTCCCAACATAGGAGCCATAGTAAAGACCTCATCCAATGTGAAGGTAAATGCAGATAAAGAATAGGAAGTGCCAGCAGCATATTTTCCATTGTCACAATTCTCTGCAAAGCTAAAATGTGGGGCTCACCAACAAGACGACAAAAATCCACCAACAGAATACAAATCAATATGGCTAACCTGATCCAAAACACCCACCCACCCCACTCACACATGAAAACAAAGACCACCACAGCCAATCACAAATGAATAACCACACTCTAGGCCCAACCTCTCTCACCACCAAAGGAACACACGTGAACAGCAAAGAACCTGCACAAGCAACGCTGACACCAAACCCTACATACAGTAAGTAAAATAGAAACATCACCACCTGACCCCACCCATCTTCCCCCCCTCCACCTCTTTCCCCCTTTTCTTCCCAATGTCTCAACAA
This sequence comes from Podarcis siculus, assembly GCA_034642415.1. Taxonomy (NCBI): domain Eukaryota; kingdom Metazoa; phylum Chordata; class Lepidosauria; order Squamata; family Lacertidae; genus Podarcis; species Podarcis siculus. The sequence continues at coordinate 82,825,603 of JAXCMG010000003.1, read as the reverse complement.
ATGAAACTGATTTGTAAAAATGTTATGGGGGGGGAATACGAGAAAATCTTTAATAAAAATAAAAATCTTTAATAAAAATAAAAAATGTAGGGCTCACACATCCCCCCCCAAGTAGGTACACATATGCAGCCCAGTATCACACAGAAGAAACACAGAAGAAATGTGTGAGGCCAGCCATCTTCATTCTGCACAATGCAATGCCATGGGCATGCAAGACCTTACATTATAGAGAAACCAAAGTGTGGGGTCCAGCACCCAATCACTGCACTTCTGCCAGCGCCACTCTTGGGCCACTTAAGGAGTAGCCAAGCACATAGCACCCAGAAGTCCTGCTGTGAGTGGGACATCCTGGATTTACAGAAGCCTTTTGTTTGAAATCCCAGATGTCCTGCTTCTGTTGTCTCGCCTTCGCCATGGCAGCTTCTGCCTCCGCCGCGCTTCCGGAAGTGTGCACAGCATATCCAGGAATACACTTCCTGGAAGGGGATGCGCCACTTCTGGCGGATGTGGCGAGGAGGCTGCAAGGAGGCTCAGAAGGCTGAGGTCTAGCCACAGTGGCAGAAGAGAGAAGCCAGTGAATCTGGGTGAGAAAACGTAGGAGGGTATGGAAGCAGTATTAGGAGTCTCAATGCACCCAAGTGGACTCACCCCTGCCGCCATTTTAAATCCCCGCCACGCAAACAGATGCTGTCATTGCTCCAGCAGTGAAAAATAGCCTTGGACCTGTGTTCCCCCTCTCCATTGCAACTGGGAAAATTACAAAATAATACAGATGTAGTAACATGAAGCGACACAATGCAGCTCTTCTGTTGAAGTGAAGCAGTTTTGTCCCTCTAAACTGCTTCTATGGGAGATAAGCTGGGACTCGGAGCGATTTGGGAAAGCATGGGATAAATGTAATAAAAGAAAGCTAATTTGCAAGCTTAAGATTTGAGAAGAGGAACATACAAATTGCCTGATCCAAGGCACTAAAAAGAAAGCTTTTGTCTCGGTGATAGTCAATGGTGAGAAAACTAGTCATATCATGCATTCGTGTCTTGTGGCACAGCCCCCAAAGGGCATTTCTGACTGAAGACTGGTAATTTTTTACTTTCAAAACATGATGTCCATTCTCACTTGAGTGTTTCATCTTCCCTCAGTTCTGTAAATGAATTTGTATTCTGCGGTCACGTGAGTTGTGTTAGTTTTATCAATAACATGGACAAGAGGCCTATCTGCGCTTTTACTGGTGAAATGTCTTGTCATAGTAGCTACCATAGATGCACCACAGAAAAATACATTCACTAAATAGCATTGTGGCTTCTTGTTAATAAGCCCTTAAGTACATGCAGTCTGTTAAGTCAATTTCAGGTCAGTTTATGCCATCATTTACCCTTTTGTTTTGCTTATTCGTGACATCTGTATGCTGCTTAATTACGGTATTTGCATTTCTACGTGGTGTACATAAAAAACAAACCACAGAAAATGGGAAATTTTAATAAACCTTCTGAATACGGAATTTCATTCAGACAGCTCAGGGTCGGATACCTCCATACCCTCCAACATTTCTCCAATGAAAATAGGGATGTCCTAAGTAAAAATGGAACATTCCAGGATCAAATCAGAAACTGGGACAGCTTCTCTAAATCAGGGATGTCCCTGGAACATAGGGACACTTGGAGGGTCTGTATATGCAGAACTGGGCAGAGGATAGGGATGGCAAAATCGGTCAGGTTTGTTTTTCCTTTTCTTATTTCTCCCAACATAAATTCAGTTCTCCACATTTCCACCACAATTTGTGAATTGGGGGCAGGCGGGCGGGCGGGGGAATCTGCATGAAAATTCATCAGAGCTTTAGTGTGAATATCTCCTGATAAACACATTTTTGTATGCCGATTCAACTAATATACACATTTTTGCTAACAATTTCTCGAAATACTCGTCATAGCCCATATAGCATAACTTGGTTACACTGTGAAAAGACGAAACCTCAAAATCCATTAGAAAATGCCTTGAAAACAATAACAAACCTGCAGGGACACCCCCCCAATGTATGTATGTATGTATATAAAAACCTTTTACTAAAGTTATTAATTAATTTAGCAGTTTTTTTAAAAAACAACAACAACATCCTAGAAGACAGGAGTGCCTGGCGTGCTCTGGTCCATGGGGTCATGAAGAGTCGGACACGACTAAACGAATAAACAACAACAATGATACAAAGTATCCCTATATATAGTGCAAATACTGTACTCCATTTATTTGAAAATTAACACGGTCTAATGGTCAGATTTGTACCATCACTGTTACGAAATACACATGAAAAAATATGCCCCTTTCTTGATTATTTAAGCCATCATTTATTTAAATCAGTCCACCTGACTTTAAAGTCACCCCCCCCCCCACACACACTCCATTCATTACCAGATTATGACATGATCGGCATTTTGACATATTGGCCATGCCACCACAATATCTAATTCTCTCCTTACATTGCATTGTTTCCAAAAAACTACAAAGCACGGCACCTTTTCTCTTGTAAGGAGGCAAATTCAACTGCTCATTGTCAGCGATAAGCTGATTTTAAAGAGCGTGGCTGCTTACTAATTTTAACCCCAAAAGTTGACACACTAGAGTGACTGTATGTAGGCAACAGCAAAGCGCTCCCCCTTCCCCAAAATTAGGTCACTGGGAGTTCACCGACAAAAAGAAGAAGTCTCTTCTCGTGAATCTCAACAATGTAGACCCAGTTTCATTTACCGTAAGCAACATCCACTTGAAAATACACAGAAAGAAATTCCAACAGAGAAAAGGGCACCAAAGCGGTGAGTAAGAAGCGAGATAATCAGCACCTTTCAAATTCTGCTTTCATCTACAATGACACTGTAATTTTTCTGCACTCTTGTCTTCACTTGCGGATGAGGCTATACATTTCTGAAGCTGAGGTTGCAATCATTTCTGGGTCATTCATTTATTGCTACGCTTCTCCCTACACTGTGGGTGAGGAACCTGGGGCTCTCCAGTTGTCATTGACTACAGCTCACATCATTCCTGGCCATTGGCTCTGCTAGAGAGTCCAAACACACCTGGAGAGGCACAGGTTCCACATCCCTACCCTTTCTCTCCTCAGGCAAAGCAGTGTGGTGTAGTGGTTAAGAGCGGTAGACTCGTAATCTGGTGAACCGGGTTCGCTTCCCCGCTCCTCCACATGCAGCTGCTGGGTGACCTTGGGCCAGTCACACTTCTCTGAAGTCTCTCAGCCCCACTCACCTCACAGAGTGTTTGTTGTGGGGGAGGAAGGGAAAGGAGAATGTTAGCCGCTTTGAGACCCCTTCGGGTAGTGATAAAGAGGGAAATCAAATCCAAACTCTTCTTCTTCTTCTTGTCCCTCTTTCCTAGTAGCTTCAGGGCTCCTCCAGGTGTCATTTCTTTCTTTTTTTAAAATACATTTTTATTAATTTTTTAACATATCATTTCCAACAGTCAAGTAACATACATTTTTGTCTTATACAATATTTCCGTCAACTACCTCTGAAGATTTTCCATTCTTTATCGCTTAATCTGCATTTCTTAATTTCTCTATTACTTTTAATTATCCTTAACTGGTATTCTCTTCATAATCTTTCTTGCAATATTTCGTACAATCCTCCTTACAGAACTTCTTGCAGTCCTACTAGCGTAATCTGTTTATTACAATTGCTTTTCAGATAATTCAAATACAGTGGTGCCCCGCAAGACGAAAATAATCCGTTCTGCGGGAGCCTTCGTCTTGCAGGGATTTTCGTCTTGCGGAGCTCCGCTATCAGCCGATCAGCTGATAAGTGGTAAAACAGCTGATAAGCGGCTTTTAGCGCTTAGCGGATTAGCGGATAAGCGGCAATTTAGATAAGGAGCTTAGCGCCTTTCAGAAAAGGCAAAAAAAAAGGGGAGACCACGGAAAAAAATTCGTTTTGCGAGTAAGCCCCATAGAAAAAGACGTCTTGCGAAGCAGAAAAATGTCGGAAAGCCCTTTCGTCTTGCGCGTTTTTCGTTTAGCGGGGCATTCGTCTAGCGGGGTACCACTGTATTTACTCCAGTCCTCCAGGTTTCGAATCCTTCCTGTCAATTTGTCTAATTCTGCATAGTCCCTCCAGGCGTAATTTCATTGTGCATCCATTACAGTTTTTGCTTATAATGGTATTGGGGTGGTTATACGAGACCACACTTTCAATATGGTTTGCACGTGCAAAGGTTTTGGGGCCAACACACTGCTTCGTTTCCAAACAGTACATGTCCCATAATATCCTGCTGAAACCCTGCAGCTGCTTATACCACAAATGTTCTGGGTTGTTTTTTTTTTAATTCTGCTTTTGCTGCATTATAGCACAAGAGCGCCCCTCCAGATGGAAATAATGAAGGAGCGTCGAGGAAGCACAGCAGAACAACTAATGAGAGGCATGATGTGTGGATGTCCCTGTATAAATCTACCACTGATGCACTATTATTATTAGCTAAATGTTGCAGGATAGAGCTTCACCCAAAAAAGCCCCACCATTTTGGAGGGGCTAACAGACTGCTGGGGACTGTGCCTCATGTCCATTTGTATGAGCTGGGAGTATATATATATAAAGGTAAAGGTAAAGGTACCCCTGCCCGTACGGGCCAGTCTTGACAGACTCTAGGGTTGTGCGCCCATCTCACTCAAGAGGCCGGGGGCCAGCGCTGTCCGGAGACACTTCCGGGTCACGTGGCCAGCGTGACATCGCTGCTCTGGTGAGCCAGAGCCGCACACGGAAACGCCGTTTACCTTCCCGCTAGTAAGCGGTCCCTATTTATCTACTTGCACCCGGGGGTGCTTTCGAACTGCTAGGTTGGCAGGCACTGGGACCGAGCAACGGGAGCGCACCCCGCCGCGGGGATTCGAACCGCCGACCTTTCGATCAGCAAGCCCTAGGCGCTGAGGCTTTAACCCACAGCGCCACCCGCGTCCCCATATATATATATATATATATATATATATAAAATTGTCCAGTAGCACCTTAGAGACCAACTAAGGTTGTTCTTGGTATAAGCTTTTGTGTGCATGCACACTTCTTCAGATACTTTATACCAAGAACAAACTTAGTTGGCCTCTAAGGTCTACTGGACAATTTTTTTTATTCTTTTATATATTTCAACTGCATCAGACCAATACAGCTACCTACCTAAATCTAGAGCTGGGAGTAGTGATGTTAAATTCTCGAGAATAATCTTTTGGAGAATATTCTCGAGAATAATCTCAATTAATGAGGTGTGTACATTTAAAGCAGCTGCGTAGATGACACAGAATTTACAGTTTGTGGAGAATATTTTCTCCAGAGAATTTTCTAGCAGAGAATATTCTCACCTCACAAAAGTAATTGGGAGTCTCAACAAAGGCCTAGCCTGTGCTCACGTCTAGACAATTAATCCAATCCAAAGTGAGCTGCATGCAACTTTAGCAGCAAGACGCCGCTGCAAACCAACATTACGTGTGACTGATAAGTTAGGGGAGTCCTTACCTGCTCCCTTTATCTCAACCAATGCACATAAAAAGCTGGACTGCATTTCGTCTCATCTGGTAACTTCCATGTCTCCTTAAGGGAGGGGTGGGGAACCTGTGGCCCAAGAACAGACTCATGAAATGGTGAGGGGAGACAGATCTTTCTTTCTTTCTTTCTTTCTTTCTTTCTTTCTTTCTTTCTTTCTTTCTTTCTTTCGGTCTCACCTTTCCTCCAAGGAGCTCAGAGTGGCGTTATAAGATCCCCCCACTTCCCCATTTTATCATCACAATGACCCTATGAGGTAGGTTAGGTGGACTGGCCCAAGGTCACCTAGCTTAGTGGCTGGTTGGAGATTTGAACCCTGGTCTCTGAGGTCCTAGTCTGACACTCTAACCCATGGGCAGTCAACCTTTTTATACCTACCGCCCACTAATGCATCTTTCTTTCTTGATGGTAAAATTTCCTCACCGCCCACCAGTACTTGATGGAAGGAGGATTCAGCTTGTGTCGTAGAACCCCCTATCGCCCACCTAGAATACTGAACTGCCCGCTAGTGTGCGGTAGGGACCAGGTTGACAACCCCTGCTCTAACCACTGCACCACCCTGGGAGGGGGGGAATGGTGAGAGGGGAGAGCAGAAAACACTGTAGTGGTGGAAGGAGGAGGATAGCCCTCTGTATACAATCAGCTCAGACCTCTAGAAAGAGCCAGGTGTGCTTCCCCTGATAGCCTGCTGGGAAGGAAGAGAGGGGGAAAGAGAACAAAGGGGCAGGCAAAAAGAGGGAGAGAAGAGATAGGTACCGTATTTTTCGCTCTATAACTCGCACCCGACCATAACACGCACATAGTTTTTAGAGGAGGAAAATCCGTAGGCATGCCACCCGTAGGCATTCCCTCCATAACACGCACAGACATTTCCCCTTACTTTTTAGGAGGAAAAAAGTGAGTGTTATGGTGCAAAAAATACGGTACTTTTAGCTCCTGCTCCACCTATCACCTGCATTGCAACCCTCAACATGCTGACACTGAGGGAATGCAGCCCTCAGAAGATGAAAAGGTTCCCCTCTAAGGCATCCAGCTTCTCACATGAATTTGGTTTTTCCTTTGTATGTAGTAGCAGATGGTGCAGTGGGCGCTTTGCTGACCTCTTGGCTGCGGAGTTTCTGCTGAGTACTGGGAGGATGGACAAGGTGGCATGAAGGTCAGCACTGTGCAAACATACCAGCAGAGCCCATACGCATTGCAAGATGGTGCAGAACTGACCTCCCCACCACCTGGCTCCCCCAAATTTCCCTCCTGGTGTGTAGCACTGATGCTACTGCCAGGAGGTCAAGTAAGTGTTGCCACCTCACCCTGCTTCTCCTACTGAACAAAACAGATTCAGTTTCCCGCACCTGAAGTCTGGCAGTAGAATTTTGAAATGAAGATTGGTATATGTAAATCTTGTAAATAAGCGGGGGGGGGGAAGGGGGGTAGATTCCTTAAGCTTCATTTACAGTGGTACCTCGGGTTAAAAACGCTTCAGGTTACAAACTCCGCTAACCTGGAAGTAAGAACCTCGGGTTAAGAACTTTACCTCAGGATGAGAACAGAAATCGCGTGCCGGCGGTGCAGCGGCCCCATTAGCTAAAGTGGTACCTCAGGTTAAGAACAGTTTCAGGTTAAGAATGGACCTCCAGAACAAATTAAGTTCTTAACCAGAGGTACCACTGTACAAAGATTTTCCAGACAGAACCTAACCTTTACTTCATAGCTTTTAAACTTCCTATTTGTCTCTTGATCTAAAGAAGATATAAAGAGGAATCGTTTTTCCATAGTGCCCATGGACACCAGGATACATCAAGGCCCAGTCTGTCTCAATTTTTTCCATGAGGTTTTTTGGCCTTTTTTGGAGGAGTGCCTATTTGTGGAGGGTGTGACCTGCTTTATTGGGTGGGTGGGGGGTTCTGTGCTTTATTAGTTTTGGTGTTTGTGTGTGTGCTTTGCCTGTTGTTGTGGAGTTTCTGTGAATCACAGTTTTTCTTCTGGGAAATTGGCATTTTGTGGCCAAAATGTGCCCCAGGGCACATGTAGGACCCCTGTCTCAGGCTTTGCAAAAGTTGGGTTTAATGCCTTGTTAAAACTACAATCCTATTGATAGTTCTGTGCATATTCCGTCTGAAATGGCTGGAGCTTCCACAAACACAGCTGCACAAGGAACGTCTGCAAACACATGTTCCCAAAACTACTGTGTTTATCAAGGTTACACAAAGGTAACCTTGAGATGAGAATTGCAGATGGGAACTGGTGGGTGCGAAGGTTAACTCTTCCCACACCCACCAATTCTTACCTCAAAATGTCCCTTTAAAGGCAATTTCCTCTTAACTGGGTTTACTTCTGGTCCCAGAGAGCAACAGGAATTAAGTGATATTGCTGGAGGAAATTGCATCATTCAAAGCATCCTGAGAAATAATTGCTCAGGTCAAGGAAGCATATGGCAAGAACTTCCATTTTATAAAGGCAGAATTGACAGCATTTTAGGAGCCACCCGAAAACAAGTCAGAATGTTGTTGAACTGCTGCTGCAATTGGGGCTGGACTGGCCAATTTAGAATTGCTACAAAGCCTACCTTCTTGGCGAGGAGGAAAACAAACTGCTAAACCTCCAGAAGACTCAATGTGGAACTGTGGAATTGATAGGTCTGGCTGCTCAAAATTGGGGTGTGTGTGTGTTCATTTCCCCCCTTCAACTCCCAATTGGAAATGGAGTGAAAAATAGGCATTCGGGTGAAGAATTGTGAAGCAGACAAAGGTAGGTGGTTGGCCATCCATTCATATTGGAGAAAACACCCACAATGCCTGTTGCAAGGACAATGTGGCCCTACTAAGGTGCCCTTGACCTAATGCCAGCCACATGGGTTGGAAGCAGAGTTGTCCCTCAAGTTAATGGGCTGGTCAAAATATTGTCCATTGACCAGTGGCGGAGGAAGGGGGTGCATGGGGTGCGGTCCGCCCCGTGTGTCATCACTGGTGTGTGACAAAACGAGTGTTTGATTGTTTTTTTAGAAAAGGGCTCATGAAACTTTTTAGGAGTGACGTGGTGGCTTAGGCGCCTGCAGGTTCCATGCTGCCTGAAATGGCAGCGTGGGACTTGCATCTGCCTACTGCCTCTCCCTCAGCCACCCTACAGCTGAGGGGGAGGCAGCGTAGAGGCTCCAAGCGTCAGGTGGATTGCCCCACCCCCATGGACAGATCACCCCGCCCCTGGCTGCAGGACATGCCCCCGTACCTGAGCTGCTAGCTACGCTGCTGCTATTGACCACCTAGATTGAGACTGCAGCCACATGTTGTCAAACAATGGCAAACACATTCCATCGGCTCTGCTAAAAACAAGTTGCATCAAGCCTATGCCTACACAGAGAGAGACACACTAACACCCATCACTAGGTAGCACTCATGCTATTCCATCAGGTTGCTGCAGCAGGTGAGATGGAAAGCAAGGTCACCCCATGGGCTTGGCTGGAAGCCCAGCCATATTTGCCCCATCCTCTCCCTGAAACGGCTTCTCTTTCCAGCTGGTCATGATCAGAACTACTATCGAAGAATAGGTGCCCAGTTCTCTTTTTTCCTCTTTCTTCACCAACTCTCTTTCTTTCTTTCTTTTTAATTATTGCATCTTTTAGATGGTAAAGACAAGGGCTGTCTTTCTTTTCTTTTTCCCTTTCTTTACTGATTGCATGTAAGGCTCCCCAGGAGCCTTTCTGACTGTCAAGTAGGTGCAAAATGCATCAGATAAATAAATGCCGCAGTGCAGATAGCAGCTTACATCTTAAAACAGAATTCGCTATAGTGTTATATAGGAAGACTAAAGGTTGTTTGCCTCCTAACACTACAGCAGTGTTAGGGGTCAAGCCAAGAAGCACAACAAAGCTTCTTTTGTTGTCTGCCTGCTACATTTGCAACCATCCCAAACAGGAAAAGAAGACGTCAGCAAGAGCAAAGGCCACTGCCTAGGGCTGACCCTGTCACCATTCTTCTCACTACGGAACCCGGAAGTAGATCCTGCATGAGATCTAGTTGGCTGCTCTGCAAAGCTCCTGTGAGGGGCTGCACTTTCGACACCTGAAAACCTTTAAACAGGTAATCTGACTATTATTGCAGCAACTGAGGTTTTTTTGGTAATTAACGCAATTTTACAATTAATTATCTCCTAACATTATTCTATTAGGTTAATGTTTCAAAAATGCTTGCACATTATTGGCCAACATTTGACTTAGTGACTTGGCCAAATGTTATTTGAATGGTCAAATGCCCAAACCTAGCTGGCAGCACATTGACATACACTGAAAGTAAAATAAACTACAGTACTGCAATGGCACCAAATCCATCGGAATCATTTCCATTAACCCAAATTATTGGCATTTTGCATGCTGAATTGTTCAGGTACTAAGTTTTAGATGGTAGTCACGGGTAGTCAGCCCAACATAGCAACAAGCTATTCAGATCACCTTCTCACATATGGAGAAGCTGAAGACTTTGATCTGTAAGTGTATATTTAAGGAAGGGCACACTGGATTTGTGGCATAGTGCTACAAAGAGAGCAATGCAAAAGAAAAAAAGGGGGGAAAGTTTTTTCCAGCATTATAAGGGGCTCTCCACAAAAATCAGAGACATCCTGATTTGCAGGTCTGTGCAACAACCAGCACTGTATTCTGAACTCTATTTCCAAGGACTGTCAGCTCTCTGCACCACTTCACTGCTCAGTGTTCAGTCTGTCTGCAACATTCCCAACTTGTCTGCAAGCCCTTTCTCAGCTAGGTAAGATTCTAAAGCTAAAACAGATTAATTAGGGAAGGTAAAACATTGAGAATTCAATTGTGAGAAAACTGCTGTACAACAGAAGGCCACCCTTTGCACATGAGAATGCACTGGATTCTGAACCATGCTGGGAAGAGCAGCTAAATCTTAAGGTGCCAGTATATGCTTAAGCCACATAGTCTGCTAAATTGGGCAATGATAGAAAAGAAAGCTGCTTACCATTCTCTTTCTTCCTTTCCTCTCTTTTCTCCTCTCCATGTTCTTTGAAAGAAGGTGATAGAAACTGATCTAGAGATGGTACCACTTTGTGAAGGATTGATGAAAAGCAACTGCTAGCAACGAAGGCATAATATCACTTATTTCCTTGCATTTTAAAAATATTAATAATGAAATGATTAACAGGGGAGAAAACTCAACTCCAGTCTTCATGTTCACTGTAACCAGATTACTCATGCTGACTCACCAACCACCACTTCCTCTCTTACATTCTCTTCATACTTCAGAGTATGACTAGTCAACTTCTCAAGATCACTGTATCTCAAATTTATTCCAGGAAGGAGTCCATGCCGTGGGAGGAAAACGCTTTCCAACTCAGTTAGAATCCTCCCCCCCCCTAATGCTAAAGGAAGTAATTTCATCCCACAAGGAATAATATGTTTAGAGAGGATTTGCAGGCAGACACACCACACACACACACACACACACACGTCAGGAATTACAGAGGATGCTCAACGTTCAATAGGTGCACTTTTAAATGTGTGGCGCCATCTTTTATTCCCCCGTCCAATTTATATGTTGACAGCTCAAACTGAAAAACTAGCAACGTCAAAGCAATAAATGGGAGAAGATACTGAAATAAAACAAAAGAACGCTTTTGTAGGCAAGTTGTGTGTAAAAGACTGCCAACCCTGCGCAGACACTAAAAAGACTCTGGAATTAGCCCCCTTTCCTCAAACTGTCTATTTTCATTTGACAGCCAAGGATCACTTCCCACCATTCCTGATTTTTCTCTATGATTGCAATCACATCCTTGAAAATGTGTCAGCGAAAGCTCAGATCAGAATAAGGGCTGCTAAAGTGGTCAGTAGTGGACTGAGCCTTCCCAAGGGATTGCTCCACCCACAGGGAAATGTCCTGTTATATACTAAGCTGGGATCCTAGAACAATAGGCAAGTAGGATTCTAGAATGCAACAACGGGTTGGCTTGCAGGAAAAGACCAATCAGGCTCCAGGAGGGAAGCAGAATCAGCCAATCAGACAGGACTCATTGTGTAAATAATGTATATAAAAGCCTGAGGTTTGGGGGGCAATTCAATCACTGTTTTACAAGCTGCAACAAAGAGCATGAAATCACTACAGGACTCCGAGTATATTTCATGTCCACTGCATAGCATACCACTACCTAAGTGCAGCAGAGCGAGCTCGGTTTTTTCAACAACTAATCGGATTGACCCCAAACTGGGGAAATCTGAGATCGGGGGGGGGGGGGGGAATGTGTGTGACTGCAGTTCTTTGCAATGCACATCACGTAGACGGCAAAAACTTAATGAGAACACGTGACGAGCAATTTCAACTCCACATTATACTCCGGTGTGGACAAGCCCTCTGTGTTCTCAAAGAGTCTGTTCATGATCCACTTCTTTAGCAAGATCTTTCTGATCCATCTTGATCACAGCAGCACCTTGCCAGTGTAATACAGTCATACCTCATGTTACGTCCGATTCATGTTACGTTCTTTCAGGTTACATCCCTCGGCCACCCGGAAGTACCAGAAAGGGTTACTTCCGGGTTTCGCCGCTCGCGCATGCGCAGAAGTGCAAAATGATGTCACGTGCAAAAGTGGTGAATCACAACCCACACATGTGCAGACACGCCACTGCAGGTTGCACTCTTTTCATGTTGCGAATGGGCCTCCGGAACGGATTCCGTTCGCAACCAGAGGTACCACTGTACCAGTGTTCTGCCTTAACAGGCCAATGATTATATATTAGGAACCCACAGGTGCTCAGAGCTCCCAGGTGAAGGTGAAGGAGGCATGTGCATTGTTCATATATCACACATAATTGCTGCAGGAAATGCCAGTGCTGGATCCCCCCTGCCCTGATTCCCACACCACTCCTGGTCAGTTCCTGACCTCTCCCACAGCCTCTATCTTGTCCGTCTAATACAGGTTGTAAATCCTCCTAGTTGAAGCTTCTGTACCACAGAAATTCCAGGGCAATGTCATAAGGACATGTCTCAGGATAGCTAACGACAGCAGGCACAGTACATTAAAAACCAAAAACTCTAGTAGCAACAAACAATCCATTAACAACTAGAAGCAGCTGGTGAAAATAAACCAACAGCCAGTACTAAAATTCAGTTCCAGTTAAAAGGGAGGGGTGGAATGCAAGGAATCCAAAAACCAATTAAGTGCCACTAAAGGAGAACAGGACAGTCCTCACCCAGAGCCCCAAACAGAGCAACACAGGTAACAAATTAAGAGGGGTGGCCCTGTCGTAAGTTGCAACAAGCCACGTTAAGGCTGAGGCGGTAGATCAGGAGATGCGGCGGATTGTGCCCTCCCACTCCTCATCTGTTGCTCACAGGACCGCCCAAAACTGCAATGCACTACTGAAGCTACTTATAGTTTACACACATGCGCTTGCATATAATGTTTAGTTTGGTCCTTTGTCTCTTTGGCCTCCTCCGCACTACACACTTAACACATCGCCGTGCCACTTTAAACAGGCATGGCTTCCCCCAAATAATCCTGGTAAGTGAGTGCAGTTTGGTAAAGGTGCTGTAAGTTGTTGGTTGTTGTTTAGTTGTGTCCGACTCTTCGTGACCCCATGGACCAGAGCACGCCAGGCACTTCTGTCTTCCACAGTTTGGTTAAACTCATGCTGGTAGCTTCGAGAACACTGTCCAACCATCTCATCCTCTGTCATCCCCTTCTCCTTGTGCCCTCCATCTTTCCCAGCATCAGGGTCTTTTCCAGGGAGTCTTCTCTTCTCATGAGGTGGCCAAAGTATTGGAGCCTCAGCTTCAGGATCTGTCCTTCCAGTGACCACTCAGGGCTGATTTCCTTAAGGATGGAGAGGTCTGATCTTCTTGCAGTCCATGGGACTCTCAAGTTGTTAGGAGACCCCCATTCCCCTCACAGAGCTACAGTTTTCAGGGCGGTTTAACAATCAACGCCCAGGGAAATATGTGCATTATAGCTCTGTGAGGGGAACAGGGATCTCTCAACAACTCTCAGCACCCTTAACAAACTACAGTTCCCAGGATTCTTAAATGACAGCCATTGCTGTTCGAAGTGGTATGATACTGTTTTAAACGTATGGTGCAGACAGAGCCACAGAATGAACAATTCAATCCAAGAGCAAGGACAGAAAGCTAAAAATGTTGTCCGAAACCAAAGAGTTACAAATGCAAAGATTCTGGGCTCCTACAGATGACCTGCTCCTTGAGCTTTCATCTTGATTTCTTTGTGTGTTTGCCTGTTAATCATTTGACCATCCCAAACTTTCCCCTATGACTTTCCTAAGCACAAAAAGTTGTTACAGGAAGTGCATTTGTTGCACCAGGCAGAAGAGCACTCAAAACCACTTCAATTGTGGCAAACCTAAATTCTGGAGTGTGCTTGAATCTCTCTCACGAAACACAGATAGACTGGACACAAATGTCCTTACATGAATTTGAATAAGAAAATAAAATTTCAAAGACTTTCTCTACACTCAGGTTAAGTTTAGATAGTCAGCTATGCCTCTGTATGTTTGCTACCCAACAAAGGCTGGTCAAGGAAGTTCTGGTAAACCAACAAACCACAAGTAAGGGTCATTTGAACCAGCATGCCTCAGCTTGTCAGGGTGACAAATACCTCAGGACTGTCTTTTGAATGCTACCAAGCAACAGCTAAAGCAGAAAAATAATCTCTCAGCACTTTACGTAAAGTAGTATAAAGTATTCATTTAAAATAGCGATTTTAAAATACAGACATAATAAAAATTATCAGAATATGTATAAAATCAACTGCTTTAAATACAAATGTACACAAGAAAATTCCTTGTCTGGGCAGGCTGGCCTATACAAAAAAACAAAAACAACAGTAGACGTCAAAAACAGTACAATGAAGGGGCCTGCATTGTGTCAATAGGCAGGGAGTTCCAAAGAATAGGTGCTGTCATGTGAAAAGCTTGATATCTTGCAAATACGGAACATTATTTGGCGCTGTAACACTGCCCCTTCTGCAGGTTGGGTGGCACACACAGGGCAAGGCATTCCTTTAAATAAATAGCTCCCAAGCCTATATAAGCACCTGTTACACTAATTGTAACATATTGAATTTGGCCCAGTCACAGGCGGTTGGATCTTTGAGCAGGGTGCTGACAGAGTTTTAACTGCTCTCAGTTCGTGAAGGAGTTTTGAGGCTAGATCTGTCCAGGGTACAGCCCAACAGTGGGGGTTTTTAACACATCACGGCACTACCAAGTTGGTGAAATCTTAAGCAGGAGTTAACTGGTAGACCCTATGACCACCTCCAGTCCTGTCCAATCACTTGCCTTCTTTTACTCCCTGCCGCTACCAATGTCACTGTGAAATGTCACTGTGAAAACCCCAGCCAGGGCCGGCCCACCCATGAGGCAATGTGAGACGACTGCCTCAGGTGGCAGGATCCACAGGGGCAACATATCCCAATGTAGATCATTATTCCCTCTTGTTCACTTACCACTTCTTCCCTGGTGGGGAGGAGACGCCATTTTGTGGTTCGCCTCAGGCGCCAAAATGTCTATAAAAATTAGGATGCTCTCCAGGGTTTCAGAGAGGTGGTCATTCCCCATCATCTGCTACAACTACCTGATCCTTTTAACTGGAGGAACTGCCATGGATCACCTTGGTACCTACTGCTATGGTCTCCTTGCTCCCACGCAAGACAGACGATTCTCTCTCTTGCTCAGCTTCATAAGTTCAGGAAAGATACCAACTGTCTGAGGGCTCACAGTGCCAGTTAGGCCGGTCAGACTCCACAAACTATCTGGATGGGAAACCAAACAAAGACCATATGCAGACCATGCTTTAGCTCCTCAAAGAGTGGGAGACAACAACAATAGCACCAGTCAGTCAAAATGAGGCTTCTTTTCCTCGCTCTATTGTTTCAGTAAATACCAAGGCCTTTATTTTTTTTAATGGCTAGCTCACCACACAGCAGACAGATAATAATCATCGCCTAGAGCAAATACTGTCTAGCGTGGCTGTCTAAAAGCAACCAGGACAGGGTTGAGGCTCTTCTAAAAACTTTTCAGCAATAGCCTAGCAGGTGTAGCTTCTCCCACTGCAGTGTTGCAGAGATGCACCGCTGTGGCTGCAGAATGTTGTCCTGCTTCCAGAGCCCTAAAGCAATGGAAGACCTGCACCTTTAGAAACGTGGCCATGCTACACCCGATCCTTCCGCACAACATACATTAATAGAAAGCTGCTTGCCATTCCCTTACCTTTCATTTCCTTTCTGTGGCTTCCACTGACATCGATGCAGGTCAAGCAGCACAACTGCAAATGGTCCGGCTTGTCCTGGGAATACTAACCATGCTAGGTCCCATGTCAATCCTGTGCCAAAAAGAAGGCGAGGGGGGTGGGGAGAGATGAGGAAACGAAGGGGCAATATTTTCCCACACTTTATAGTCACACTTACTGTTTTACTATTCCTTTAAAAGGACAGAAATCTGTTTTTGTAAGAAAGTGAAGCTTCTGGGAGAAATTATAAACTGAGATCAAAATTGGGTCTTGGAAAAGAGGTAGGGGGAACAGATAAACAAATTTGTCAAAAATAACCGGAGTGTATGGCTCTGCTTTCCGGTGAACTTTTAGACCTTTGTAGAAAGAAGTTCTGAGAAACATTTTCATGGGAACATTAAGGATCCATCTTTCCCACACTGAAGCCAGCATTAAGACTTTTACTAACTTCTGTGGAATCTGGACCAGACCCTCTAATGGAGATATTAATTCCCTAACTGCTAATGGAGGGGGGGCAGAAAGCACAAACCAAATGAAACTGAGTAACAGAAGGAGTTGTGAATGTCCATGAATGTATGAAGCTGCCTCAGACCATTGGCCAGGGCCAGCCCTACTATTAGGCAAAGTCAGACAGCTGTGTTTGGGAGTCATGAAAGGGAAGCATATTGTTAGTTATTTCATTAATTATTATTTTTTTACAAGCAGCATTGTACCGAGTGCTGCCCAGGAATTCTAAGAAACCAAAAAGATCTGTGCAGTTTTGAAATCAGCTGTTATAAACTGTGCGGTTTGGAAAGGTTCAGTCTGCTAGCTCAATTCAAAATGGCATCTGATTGTATACCTATACAGACAAAAGACTTCTTGACCTCAAGGACCATCATGCAAAATATCTTAAGAGGTGTCCCAAGGCATAGCAAACAAACAAACAAACAACTTTCCAAAATACACAGCAAACTAACAGCCTTGGTGTTGCTCAGGAATTGAGAAACCAAAAAACCAGCTCTTCAGTGTGACATCATTTACAGACATTTTACAAGACGACCACATGACATTGGTCCTAAAAAAGTACAAATTGGCTCCCAATGTGTTTCCGAGCACAATGCCAAGTGTTGGTGTTGACCTTTAAACCCTACCCGGCTTTGGCCCTGTATACCTGAAGGGGCGTCTCCATCTCCACCATCTTCAGCCCAGACACGGAGGTCCAGCGCTGAGGGCTGCCTGGCAGTTCCCTCACTGTGAAAAGTGAAGTTACAGGGAATCAGGCAGAGGGCCTTCTCAGCAGTGGCACCCACCCTGTGGAACACCCTCCCGTCAGATGTCCAGGAAATAAACAACTATCTGACTTTTAGAATACATCTGAAGGCAGCCCTGTTTAGGGAAGCTTTTAATGTTTGATTTGTTGTTGTTGCTGCTGCTGCTGCTGCTGTTGTTGCTAGTAGTAGTGTTTTTGTTGGAAGCCGCCCAGAGTGCCAGGCTATAAGAAATATTTGATGCTTATGATTATTATGGAAGGGCCCTTTACTCTCAAGACTACTTCTGTCCAACTAATGCAATTCTTTTCTCTTGGGACTCCCATAGTAGATATTTTGCCCTACACGTGCACCCCACCACCTTTTTCATGAGCATCTTAGGAAATTCTTGTGAATTTTGAGACACACAACTCCCTGATTTCTTTTGACAGCACAATACTCATTTACCTGCTTCTGGTTAGAATCCACACACACAGCTGGTTTTCTAACTGAGAGGGCCAGCTCTGCCACGACGCAGAGTGAAGCAGCTGTTTCAGGCAGCTGAATTTGGATGTCGTTAACGAGCAACAGACTTATTTAATTTATCATTGTTGCATTTTTCCTGCAAAGAAAAGGGAAGAGGCAGTTGTGGGATTTTCCGCCTCAGGTGCCTGGGGGCTGTCTGTATCTCGATTCTTGAAAGGAGAGGGACACCGTTTGCTGTTCTTCTCAAGCAGCCAAAGGCCTTGTGCCAGCCTGTGCAATCACATCCCTACCAACAAATCATATTTTTTTACTTTCAAGAGCTGGCAACCCTGCGACATCACCGAGTCCCATTTCTTGAGTTTCTGACTTTGGGATACTGGTGATCTGGCAACTTGACAAGATGAGAAAGACTAATACTGCCCATTACGAAGTAGTTCCTAGAAGAGCTACTAAAAAGTGAAATAAGTTTCATTGGGAAGTAATAGAATCCCACTTCCTTGTTGGAAGTTTTGAAAAGCTCAAAAACACTTGGGCAGGCTTCTTTCTTGGTTCAGGACAGAGAATTGAACTTGTTAAGTTGTGGGCGAACATGTCAGACGACACAGCGATTCTTTAACAGCTCTTCTTTATTCAGATGCCAGAACAGAACTAGGCTGAGGAGCTCAGTCAGCCTGCTTATATAGAGCTCCAGAACAATGCAACTGTTGCCATTTTCTAAAACTATCCAATCGCTGAATGTCACTTTTCGATCCTTCATTTGCATAACTATCTACAGTATCCCCCTGCTGGCCCAGGGTGAGAACTTCAGTACCTAACAGAACTAGATGATCCACTGGCTTCTGTCCAACAGCAGGAACTGAAGGAGGAAAAGTAAACATTTGAATGCTCCCTCAGTAGAATATTGAGACCTGTTGGTGTGTCGCAAACACCCTGCAAATGGAAAACCTAACGATTAGGGCAAACCTAATCATCATAAACTTACTCCCCAACATGTAGGGGGCTTTTGATCTGGGGGAGCATTCAAACAGGTAACTTCCCACTTGTGGTTTGGTTTTGTAGGAAGGACTCATACAGTGTTTCCTTCCTTCCTTCCTTCCTTCCTTCCTTCCTTCCTTCCTTCCTTCCTTCCTTCCTTCCTTCCTTTCTGAATCAGCTATATTACAGTCCCAATAAAGCAGCAAGCTTAGAAAATTCCTGCACCCCTTTCAGAATCTTAAAAAATAAATAAATCACCCTGCATCATGAGAATTCAAAATGAACCACCACACAAACTGAGCACTGAAAACGAGCACTTTCCCTTGGAACGCTTGCATGCCTTCTTATAGCATAGCGCATGAAGAACCACACAATGCATTTGTGCATTCAAAATGGGAATCCTCAGGTTGCATAGGGCACCATGTTTAAGGAAGCATCTGTCCAGCTCTACCGCGGACTGCAGGATCTGATTACCCACCTATGAAATGGGTGTAATAATCCAAACAGCTGCCTCCTTGCTAATTGGTTCATTACAAGCACTCATTTCTCTAGCATATAATAATGGGATACATCTTGCAATAAATATGCTAGCTAAGCACTACAATATTGTCTCTATAATTTAATGGACCCACAGTGGGGAGGAGAGACAGTTCATGTTTCACATCTCATTTTGCCTTTGAATAACCAATAACACATTGCTAAAAGCTGGCTGCATGAAACAAGTGCTTCATTTGCTGCTTTGGCTTTCTGCTAAATTACAGCACTTTGAAGGAAGGAGAGTGGAGAAGCGGAGAGAAGGAGCTGACTGTTTTCTAAAAGCCGATCAGCTGACATTTAATTGCGGTTATGCTTTTTTTTTTATTGCTTTTGGCTTAACCTCCCTCTCTCCTCCTCTACTACCTAAATAACAGAGCGGTATCTTTTGCCATGGAAAACAAAAACCTATTAAATGTCAGGCACAAAGGGGAATAAAAAGATGCTGACATTATGCTTTGCAAGGACAAATTAATTTATGAAAAGAATGTGCGCTTGCCACAACTCATGGAAAAGGGGAAGAAAAAAAATCTCCACGGAGAAAATTATATTAGCCAAAAGAAAATGTAAATGTAAAGTCCTGGTAAGTATGGGAAGTTGCAAGAGCAACTCATTTTCAGTTAGCTTTCCCAGATCTTGTTCTGTGTGCAGCAATGGCACTCCTATGTGCAGCAGTTGTATTGGAAGTGCGACATCCTATGCGATTCCGCTGCACATAGAAAACGAGAACAGATGAACTGCCGTGGTGCAGAAAAATTGCAACTTAACCAGCAGGGTAAAATTACAGTCCGACTGCTGAGAACATGTGATTTTCGCATGAGAAGCACTTCCTGGAGGAAGATATTTTTATTCCCTGCGGCAACTAACAGTTTTACAACTTCGGGGACACGCATTGGAATCTCCTGCATCAACTAAGTACAGTGGTACCTCGGGTTAAGAACTTAATTCGTTCTGGAGGTCCGTTCTTAACCTGAAACTGTTCTTAACCTGAGGTACCACTTTAGCTAATGGGGCCTCCCGCTGCTGCCGGAGCACGATTTCTGTTCTCATCCTGAAGCAAAGTTCTTAACCCGAGGTACTACTTCTGGTTTAGCGGAGTCTGTAACCTGAAGCATCTGTAACCCAAGGTACCACTGTAGCGACTATGTTTTTGGACTTGTTCGTTTCTTAAATGCCTTCAGAGACTGAGCAGGGCTCCTACCGCCACAATAACATTCCTGCCACCTCTTAGATCAGAACATAAGCTAACTTACCCTCACAAACAACTCTTATCCATTTGGGGACCCCTGCTTATGTTTTGCATTTGCTTTCTTTACGGATTGTTTACTGCCTGCTCTAGGGAGTTAAAGTGGGTATCCCGTCTCCTTATGAGGTTTTGCCTAAAGAAATAAAGGCAAGAGGCTAAGAAATAAGGTGGCACTCCTATGCCTGTGGGTCTGGAGACTTCTCACACCAAACAGAGAAGAGGGGCACTTCCAGATGTTTGCCATTTTCAGGAGGGATTCTATATAACACACCCATGAATTCAGGTTGCACAGTTCAATATGATTTGGTGCTCTTGAGCAACAAAATCATTTCCCCACAGAGCCAGACATTTTACGATAAGAAAAGTGAGGGGGGAAAGGTGTGAGATAACGCCTGCTTAAGAAATCATCATCTGACCTCCCTGCAAACAAATCAGAACAAATGCTCAATAAACAGATGGCGTCTTATAACCTCCCCACAAACTTGTGCAGACAAATCAGGATGAATGCTCCATAAACAGGTCATCTGGAAATGAGCTGGGCGGGTTAGCTTCTCGGCATAAAGGGGAGGAAAACTGCTGATCTTGCCTCGTAAGATCACTGTTGCAGTCAAGGCACAACCTCTCCAGCCATCCCAAGTGTGGTTAATAAGTGTGCACAGGCAGCTGCAGCTGGGGTTGCGGGTGGCAGAAATTAAGGGTGCTCCTTGCATGAGCAGAAGTGCCTTTCTACAAGCAAGATACTCGCGGATCCAGGCCTTTGGCAATGGAAATAAATAAACTAAACATGTGGTTTCCTGAAATTGGAGATAAAAATCTATCAACTGAGTTTGTACGTTGATGCCATCGCTCTAGCCACGGCAGACCCAGCCAAACTGACAGGATCATTGCAGTGTGTGATTTCGAAGCAGTTGCAAAAGGTAAACAGATTGAGTTCAATAGACAGTGGCCTTAAAATAAATAATAAAGGTCTAGGTATGCTGGTAGTTTGCTTGTTTCTATTTGAAATGATATGAGCAGGCTGAACACTGGTGTCCCCCTTCAGGCGTTATAGATGTGAAGGGCATATTAGGTATATAGACATCCACAGGGGAAGGCAGGAACCCCAACCATACACCCTCCAGGCAAATTCATAAGGCAGCAACCAGTCCTTCAGATATCCAGGTCCAAAGCCCGAAATGACTTTGAATTGTGCCCTGGAACAAATGGGAAGCCAATGGAGTTCACTGGAACTGGTGCCAACCAGTGACCCAGCTATCGTATTTCATGCCAACTGGAGCTTTCTGAGTAGTTTACAAATGTGGTTCCACATACAATGCACTGCAGTGGTCCAATCTAATCCAGGTGCTGGGTAACAGTGGCCAGGATATTTCTTTTCAGGAGGAGGTGACACAGCTGGAGCACCAGACTAAGCTGGTGGAAGGTGCTTCATGCCACAGATGCCACCTGGGCATCCAAAAGAAA
The DNA here is from genome assembly GCA_034642415.1 of Podarcis siculus. Classification (NCBI taxonomy): domain Eukaryota; kingdom Metazoa; phylum Chordata; class Lepidosauria; order Squamata; family Lacertidae; genus Podarcis; species Podarcis siculus. Next base: position 82,803,903 of record JAXCMG010000003.1, on the reverse strand, counting down.
GGGCAGGATATACTAACTACATCAACTATCCTGTTTGGTCCCGAGTTAGCAGAGTCCAGCTCCTGTGAAAGAGCCGCAGAATGCTCTTCTTCACTTGCCGCAGGCACCTATTGGACAGTACTTGTGATGACATAGAAGACCACACAACCCCCATGCTTTATAGGTTGCATATCCATTGTTCCTTTAAAGCACCCTTCAAAAGAATCACAGGAACTATAGTTCATTAAGGGTGCTGGGAATTGTAGCTCCGTGAGGGGTTTTCTATTGATTTACTGAAATTTATACGGCTCCCTTCATTCGAAAATCACAGGGGAGTTTGCAGCATAAAAATACAAAGCGAAAACACAAAGAAATGAAAGAAATGAAACCACAGTTCCCAGAATTATTTGGGGTGTGCTTTAAATCCCACAATGTGCATGGAAGCATAGTTCCAGATTTTTAGTTCTGTAAAAAAAAAAGCGAGGGCTCCTCCACTATTTTCCCTCAACTTTCTTCTTTTCCAGCAGGGGAGTGACCAGCACTTGCTCTAAACCACCTAACATTTTTCAAAGGCAAATCTTTTCAGCCACAGCAAAACTCGTCCCATATGAGTAAGCCTCTTTCTCTCCACCTTGGCTACATATGCTAACACACACTACAGTTGCATGATCATTGCTAGTTTCGGCTGTAGTACTAGGCAGGAAGTTGCTTCCGTAGCTCAAAAAGGAATAAATAAAATACTCTTAGCTGATAGTGGTTTTGTTTTTATTCCTGCCTTTATTGCACTTGACATAATGTAGGCAGTTTACATGTAACCAAGCCAGATGGATGTGAAATATTTTTTTCTTCCCTTTTTTTTCCTTTGCAGGTGCTTTAATAGCGATGCCAAGAAAATCTGGATCAGAAAAAGCCAGTCCTTTTCCAAACATTCTAAAGGATTGAAGTATATATGGCTCAGCTTCAGATGACATATTTGACTGCACTACATAAAAATAAATCCCTCAAACCGCACTTAAAAAACTATAGCAAGGACTTTTAAGCAATACACACAGAGCTGTAAAATAAAACGGAGCTGGCTAATGAAGCATACTGATTTTTATAAATCCCTATATTTTAAAAAACAAAAATATCGCCTCGAGCTTAGCTTTTGAGAGAAACCACATCCTTTGTTTCAATAAATTGGTATGGAAATTCATATATAAATATACATTCCAAATAGCTTTTTATTTCCTATATATTGCTCTTTATGAACTATTCTGTTACATACCCCTAGCCTTTTTCAGATGGAAACAGGTATACTTAGTTTCCATGCCTTGTCAGAAGAAATAGCATTATAAATGATATCTTACAGTAAATGCATGCGAAACAGCAGCAGCAATGAGCTGCACCTCACTGTCCCTTTTTCTAGAGGAGTTCACATCAAGCTTTATTTATGTACATGCGCAGGTGGGAACTGAAGACATTCCCGGTAGCAATCCTGGACCCACCTACTTCACTGCTTGGAAGTAAGACCTATTGAATTCAGTTAAACTTACTTCTGAGTCGCAATGTAAGAAGGCATCATTTCCCGTTCCTCCTGGTTTTCGTCACACGCAGCACTGTTTCTGCTCTGCTGCAGTTCGTCTTCCACCAAAAGCTACAATCTTCATCTCGCTGTCTGCTGCGGCAAAACTGCATAACTTAATTACATCACGTCATTCCACTCCATTCATTTCAATGCAACAGAGGGGGGAGGGGGACATAATCAATTACATATTGTTTCCGGACTGAAAGCAACAACAGACAATACCAGTCGTATTTACTGGATTGATTTATGTGCTGCAATTGGGGCAAGCAGGTGAACAATAGCATTTTCTGCCCCAGTTTCAATTTTTGCTGGAATTCTACGACTTCCAGACAGAAATGTATAGGATTCGCTGTTGTGAGCAACTCAGCACCTCTGAGCATGCCTAAAGATTTCCTGAAGGGAAGAGGGTCTTCTTACCAAATACACACAGTGATTATCCTGTTTGTTGGTTTTGGTTTTCATCTGCTGGGGGGAAAGTGGCATGCTTCTATTGGCCTTCAGTTGTGTACTCCGTTTGGAACACATCAAAAGGACTGTGCTAACACGCTGGAGAAAATACAGAAGAGGCAAAAATAAATCCAGAATGCAAGATTCTTGCCAATCTAGGCAGAGGCAGAACTAGTGCACCCAGGGGTGGGGCCATGGGGGCTGGGCGAGCGTCCCAGGAGGCGAGCTGACCATGGGGGCTGCTTCCTGGGTGGGGAGGGAGCCACGTTGCTTTGCCAGCAGCCTTCCTTCCCTCTTCCTTTTGACAGCTCGGGGGAGGCTTCCCCCCACAGGAGGCAGCTCGAGAGTGGGGAGCAACAGTGTGCCCACGACTCCCAAGCCTTCCCCGAGCTGTCAAAACAAAGGGGGAAGAGGGGAAGGCTACTGGCAAGGCGGTGCAACTCCGCCCCTTCCCCCAACAGCTCAGGGTAGGCTTGGGAGTCACAGGTGGGCAGCGCACTGAATGTCACCCCCCTCAGTGATGACATCTGGGGCGGGCCACCTTCACCGCCTCCCTTCCTCTGCCCCTAGATCCAGGTAATTTGGGAGTTCCTTCCACTTCCAAATACCTGGGTTCTATGGCCATGGCCAGACTGCCACTATTTTTGGATGGGATTCAATCACATACAGGTTTCACAAACAACTGGACTTTTTGAGTTAAGGAAAGTGATGAGGAAATAAAGTGAAAAGTGTGGGATAAGATTTGGTTGACATCCCTGCAAACAAATCAACAGCAGCCAGTGTCAACTACGCCCCCTGAAAACTTTGTGCAAACCAACCGGATGAATGTTCAGTAAAAAGGTTGCCCAATTACTTTTAACAAAAAGATGCATCAAAGAAAGAGCTTATTGTAATACGAGGAGACGTATTTCTTAATGCAATATGGTAGGTGCGGAGGGGGGGGGGGAGCAAAGTGCTATCAAAGTGCAGCAACCCAGGTTAGAGTGCATTGTCAGGAATACTCCATATAAACACAGGAGCCTCCTGCCATTCTTCTGATCATCACTGATATTTCCTTTCAGTGTGTAGGCCTGTATACGGCAAGGGGCCCAGAGCAAGACGAATACACCCTTTCCCACAGCTCACAGAACTTTCGGAATGAATAGGAGCCTAGGCCCGAAAATGCCCGTGTGAGTGAGTTGCACTCATGTGAGCCACACCACCTCACAGTGGGCAGATCACATGAGTGGGGCCAACCCATTTGTGTAGGTGTTTATGCATAGCAGCCCCCGCCCACACAGAAGTTTCTGCATGCGGCAAAGGAAGGTGTATTAATGTCCATTTAATCCCCTGAGAGACCAGCCAGAACCTGGCTCCTCCTCCCTTTGGACTCTTTCCTCTTCCAGCTGATAATTATAAGAACGATGTAACCCAGTGCTTGAGTTTGCTTTCCTCCTCTGCCCGCCAAATTCCTTTCATGTTGTGTCTCTTTTAGGCAGCATCTGCACTGTCCGCTTAAAGCACTCTTAGACCACTTTAACACAGTGGTTTCCCAATGGGTGGTCCGTTCACACAACAAAAACTACCATTGAGATTTCAACATTTTCAAAAGACTTGGCTTTTGAAAAAACAGAGTATTCAGCTAACCAGGAACCACAGCTCTAATAAATATGGAGTATCCTAGGTACTGGCGTTTCTTAAGAGTGCTGGGAATTGTGGATCTGAAAGATTTGTGCCCTTAACAAACTACACTTCCCATGGCTCTTTGGGGAGAAGTCGTGACTGTTAAAGTGGTAAAGGTAAAGGGACCCCTGACCATTAGGTCCAGTCGTGACCGACTCTGGGGTTGCGGCGCTCATCTCGCTTTATTGGCCAGGGGAGCCGGTGTACAGCTTCCGGGTCATGTGGCCAGCATGACTAAGCCGCTTCTGGCGAAACAGAGCAGTGCACAGAAATGCCGTTTAACTTCCCGCCGGAGCAGTACCTATTTATCTACTTGCACTTTGATGTGCTTTCGAACTGCTAGGTTGGCAGGAGCAGGGACAGAGCAACGGGAGCTCACCCCGTCGCGGGGATTCGAACCGCTGACCTTCTGATCGGCAAGTCCTAGGCTCTGTAGTTTAACCCACAGCGCCACCCACATCCTAAAGTGGTATAAAAGTGCTTTAAATGGACTGTGTGGATGTGACCTTAGTCCCTGCCCTCAGACTTAGAATGGCTGCTTACCCAGTCACAGGGCAGGTGGCTATTGCGGCATGTCGCACAAGGCCCTTGCCCTTGGGAGCAATGTCAGGGCTAGGCAGCCGTCCGTGGGGAATTCCCAGACCAGCTGCGGGAGATTGGCGGGTTTTCCTGCTATCGGTTTATTTGAATACTAGCCAATCTGGTTGGGTCAGTTGGGCAGGGTTTGTTCCCCTTCTTGGCTCAGGCTTTGCTTCCAGGGAGGGGGGTGGGTCACTGAGGATGGGGCCGCAATATGTTTTACTATTTACATTTGTAAGCTATTCTGGGAGCCTTTATTTGGCTGAAGAATGGTGTAAAGAAAAACTATTTAAAAATGAAATAATAAAGGAACCTGACAATGCAAGGATCTACCACAAAAGTAAGTCACTCAGCAGGAATCTATCAAATTTCCACTTCCCAAATAGGGTTGCCACACGTAACGTAGCCGGTATTCAGCTCTCATAAACAGTGTGCGGGTGGAAATTGCTGAAATGTCCATGAAAATCCAGACGTATGGCAGCCCATTTCAGTAGTACGTGCAAAGAATTTGACAAATTTAATTAAAAGTAGCTGAACCCCCCTTTTTTTTATTTCACCAAAAACGCTCAACAACTTTGCCAATAAAAGCCCAACAACTTTTGTGTCCGGATTTTCACTTTTTGAAATATGGCAAACCTACAAAACAATATGTGAACTGAAATGCAGCTCTTCTTCCAAATATATCCAAATTTTGCAGTACAGTTCACCAAACAACCAAGGTTTATAAAACAGCATATATTAAGGCAGAGGGTGCATATAAGTGAAAGTAACGTTAAAATGCATTATATTGGGGGGGAATTGCTTGCAAAAAAAAGAATGTATACATTAGTAGGAAAAAAAATGCTGCAGAAATGCAGAGAACTGAATTTAAGATGGGGAAAATGTGAAACCGAGAGCACTGAAATGGACAGACCCTTCCATCCCTCGTCGGGACATGAGTGAACCAGCTCTAAGAGGCGTCTCAGCCAGAATGCAAATGTACAGCATGGGGAAGGGAAAAGCTGTAACTAATAAAAGTGGCGCAGAATGAAATCAATCCCAGCTTGTGTATCGTCTTAGAAGGATCTCAATGCAAGCAGGAAATAAGCTGTCCTTCGCAGTAGCATGTAAACCAATGCCCTCAAATATTGTTATGTGCTCCCTGCTTCCCAGAGCAGAGAGTAATTCCAAGGGCAGAATTATCAGGTTTAGATTCCGTTGCATGGAACCGGAGAGTTGTGGTGTCTTTGTAATATTTCATTTATAAAATACACAAACAGAGCATAAGCGGTGGCAAACAGTAACTCCTGCAAGGGATCAGTTCTGCTCCCACCTCAGAGTTTCAGAAAGAGAGAACTTATTTCACCTTCAGCTTCCTCACACATTCACAGCTCTGTATGTCTCCAAATCCCCAAACTGCTCACTAGGCCGGCCCCAGACATATTGCTGCCTGAGGCAAAGGACAAGATGCCCCCCTCTCCACTCCATCGACAGAAGCTGATTGGCCTGGCAGCTGAATTTAACTTCAGTGCCTAAGGCAGCAAGCTAGTTTAGGGGGACCAAGGCAGAGCATGTGGCAGACATATTATTTCCTTCCTTCAAGCAGAGGGAAATGTTTGAGGTTGCTCAGGAGGAACAGTCAGTGGGACGCCACTGCTGGCCTTCACCTGCCACCAAAATGAGTCATCTCACCGTACCTAATAGTAGGGCTGGCCCTTCCTCATTTGGCAAACACCACAGACGCTGGCTTGAATCCTCAAGCTACCCTCCTATTCGCCGAAGGGCCTTCGATCCAGTATGAGGGAGGGGAACTGATTTTTGCTTTTTTTCGTTTCCCCGGCATCACCTTTCAGACTATCCAGAGAGAATTTCTAAACTTCTGGAGCAGATCTGCTCCAGAAGTTAAGGAAATTTCTCTGGATAGTCTGAATAGTGATGCCAGCGTCTGTGGTGTTTGCGGGTGGGGCAGAGCAAGGAGTTGCAGTAAAGGATGCTTCCAATGAGCAGCCTCAAGACCATGAGTAGGCAAACTAAGGCCCGGGGACCAGATCCGGCCCAATCGCCTTCTAAATCCGGCCAGTGGACGGTCCAGGAATCAGCGTGTTTTTACATAAGTAGAATGTGTCCTTTTATTTAAAATGCATCTCTGGGTTATTTGTGGGGCATGCCTGGTGTTTTTACATGAGTAGAATGTGTCCTTTTATTTAAAATGCATCTCTGGGTTATTTGTGGGGCATAGGAATTAATTCATCCCCCCCCAATATAGTCTGGCCCCCCACAAGGTCTGATGGACAGTGGACTGGCCCCCTGCTGAAAAGGTTTGCTGACCCCTGCTTAAGACTATGCCCTGCTCCTTTAGGGGAATGACCGCTCCCCGCTTAAAACGGGGGGCGCCCTTTGCGTGGACGCGTCCAGCCCTGGATCTGGAGTGGCCCCATCAGCATAGGCTTTGCCTTCCCTCAGGTGGGATACCTGGAGGTCCCTGCCTACCTCAGTGAGTTGTCCAATCCCACCTGGGGGAAGCGTTGCCAGGGAAACCAGGCCAGGTAGGGGGAGGGATTACCTGCCCACACAATAGAGGGAGGATCTTACCTGGTAATCCTCACTTGGCTCCAGAGCTTCTCCCACCCTACCCACCCTCAGTTAATGTCTTCTTTGCAGGTTAACTTTTCTTCATAGGTTTTGCAGGTTAACCTTTCTCCACAGGTATGCGGGCGCTGCTACGATAAGGTCGCTGTTAAAGGGCCAGAAAGGAATTTCCCTGCATTGGCAGGTTTCGCCTTTCCCGTAGCAAAACATCACAACTTTGGCGGTATCAGGCCTTGGGCGGAATCCTTTACTCCATCTTCCTCTTTGCGGCGGCGATACCAGGGTTCCCCGTTAAAGGGGTTTCTGAAGGGAGGCTTTGACTGTACGCCGAAAGGTCGTCATTGCTCTCCCCTGTGGCGGCGGCGTAACGGGGGCGGCTGTCTCTGCTTGAACATATGTTCTCCAGAGCCAGCCCATCCCCCCCCCCCACACACTGGATAACCCTGAAGCTCCCTAGGTCCCCGGCTGGGGACTGGGGAGAGAGAACGCCCAATGCCTGAGCCAAGGTCTACCCACATTTGAAATTTAATAAAGTTGTGGCCAATTTAATCCCATAGCACGTTGTCTAGAGTCGTTATTCCACATGACGGGGGGGGGAACCACTCGGGATCTGGGGACTCCGCCTGTCCACGCAAAGGCAATCGTGTGTCGAACAGGAACAACCACTTACTTGCCAGACCCGGAAATCCCCTACCCAGAGGGCCTCAGCCTCGTTGGGATTCAACTTCAACTTATTGGCCATCATCTAGCCCCATCACAACATCCAGGTCCTGGACCAGTATTTGCCTGGCTACACCTGATTCAGGTGCAACAGAGAAACAGAGCTCGGCCATAGCTCAGTAGCAGAACATCTGCTTTGCATGCAGAAAGTCCCAGGTTTGAACCCCATGTCACCTCTCGTGATGCTAGATGAACCAATGGTTTGATTCACCATAAGGCAGCTTCCTATGTTCCTGCGACACGCTGCACTCCAGATCTCTTAACGAATTTCAACATATGCCAAGATTCAGAGAGTTCTTCAAAGTCAGCTATAAATAAAGACAGAAAGAATTGGGACATGTGCTAGCAAGGAAGCCAGGGCATCTGCTATGGCAGGCATTCGCTTGGGCAGCTGGAAGAACAGAAGATAAGAGCCAAAACTGAGGAATTCCTTTGTCACACAACACTCACTGGAAATAAACACGAGAGGCCTTTTAAAAAGGGAAATGTCACGGCAATGCGCAAGGCATGTGTAAAAATGTTGTGGATATAAAGAGGAAATGCAAGAGGGCCCTGGTGTCGTTTATTGGGATAATGGATGCTGTCGATAACAGAAAAAATCGTCTCTTGCTTATTATCCACGTTAATGTGAATTTCTGTGTCAATATGCGACGGAAACAGGGTTACAATAAAGTAATAGTTCTCGGAGTTTATCTGCTTACCATACCATGGTATCAATTTACTTGGGTCAGTTGCAAATTATAGGCACAGTTAACTCTCTGTGTTATGCGGCTCCTAAGGACCTGCCCAGACATGCTCTACAGTTTGAAATGAGAGACGTGGTTTCTTGGTAATTTCAAAATGTTCCTCACTCCTCTGGGAAACGTATATAAGGGGACCAGTTAAACCAGTACAGTTACTGAGTCCATCCTTCTCTAGCTAATGTTTCAGAGCTTGACCAATTTAGTAGCCTTGAGGGGCTGAAGACCTGGGCTCAGGGCTGACCAAAAAATACAAACAAGCAAGGCTTCCAAAGTGGCCAGCTGCCATCTTGTGGGAGCTTCGATGTTTAACAATTGGGACAATGTTTTGTTGGTGGGACTGCTTGGGTTGCTAATGACATATGACGGGGCCTTTTCAGCCACAGCCCCCCATTTGTGGAATGTCCTCCCTGGGGAGGTGTGTCTGTCTCCCTCATTACTAACTTTCAGGAGAAAATTAAAAATATTTCTGTTTACTCAGTTTGATGGCTGAATGACACTGTTTGCGGTGACCATGAGATAACTGTTCGTATAATTTTATTTTTTTTAATGATGTTTGGTTTTCTTTTTGTTGCTGTTGCTGAGTTTGCCATCTTGGGCTCCTTCGGAAGGAAGGAAGGAAGGAAGGAAGGAATAAAAGTAAAATAAATCCCAAAAACTCTTCAATATATATATATGAGAACTGTGCAGCAATTCATCTTGGGGTCTCCTGAGAGATTACCTTGTTGGGAGACCCTGAAGAGCAGATCCTGAATCTGGGACTGAAGGGATAACACCATTGTCCTCTGACCAAAGAGTAAACTGTAGGAAATTACGCTGTCTGGCAAGGAAGCCTCTTAAGCAAAACAGGCCAGATCAGATCAGATGATATTATTAAAGCCTTCAAAAAAGCCTTATGGGTTAGGATAGCAGAAATCCGTTTTCCCCATTGATGCTTGTCTTGGCTGTCAGAAACAGATGCAAAGCTATCCAGAGGCCATAAAGGTAGCAAGGGCTAGCTTTGGGCCTACCACTCACTTCCCACCTCAGTCAATTAATTAGTCTGAGAACAAATCCCTGTCTATGCCTGTCAAGGCCACTAAGGGCCAAATTACAGACAGTGAGTGAGACCTGTGATCAGCTCTTCCAAGGTGTTGATTTGGATTGTGAATATGGAGCTGGGAAGAAGCATTTTTAACCTCCCCGCCCCACACCTCTGATATAAATAAACCACCTTCCTGAAGTTTCTAATAGCATACCCTCCAACAGTTCTCCGATGAAAACAGGGACGTCTTAAGGAAAAGTGGGACATTCTGGGATCAAATCAGAAACCGGGGTGGCTTCTGTAAATCTATGACCGTCCCTGGAAAATATTCTAGCAACAGTTTCAAGGAATGGCAGGGGGTGTCAATTTATGTGAGATAATTAATGCAAGGTGAGAGGGTCAGCCCACCCCCACCCAATTTTCTGTCCCTGATTCAGTTGCTTTTAGAAAAATTAAATGACTTTGGAAGGTCTGTTCACAGATCCCCTGCTTCCTGTGTACCATGACCCTCACAATGCATATCTTCCAGCAGCCAGCCAAAGAATTACTAGAGCTGATTTCTGGCTGATTCCAGGCTCCCACCACCACTGCCTGGTTTCTGGTTGAAGACAACCTGGTGTTTTATTCTGGTGGTGAAAACAAGCAGCTGGTGCCTTCAGCAAGAGATTGGTTCTGCTCATCCCCCCATTCAGAGAACATCTCCTACAGAGAAAAGACATCGCCTAGAATATACCGTATTTTTCGCTCTATAAGACGCACGAGACCACAAGACGCACCTAGTTTTTGGAGGAGGAAAACAGCAAATAAAATATTCTGAATCTCAGAAGCCAGAACAACAAGAGGGATCGCTGTGCAGTGAAAGCAGCAATCCTTCTTGCTGTTCTGGCTTCTGGGATAGCTGCACAGCCTGCATTCGCTCCATAAGACGCACACACATTTCCCCTTACTTTTTAGGAGGGGAAAAGTGAGTCTTATAGAGCAAAAAATACGGTAAGTTAAAACGGCATCTAAAGAAGTTCCTGGAGCAAATTCACAGCTGATTGACATTGCTTTTCCTTTTAACATGGTGAAGCGACCACAAGGTACTATTTTCAGCCAACCGTGGTGGTGAATAAGTTTTAGGAATGCTTCGAATAACAAACGCAACTCTTCGTCACAAACTCCTGGGCTCGGCACACATTTCAAAGGTTTTCCAGGATGTGGTCAGGCATGATCTTGGCATAGCACAGAGACGGGTCGTCAGAGACTTCCAGGAAAATAACAATAGTTGAGGTGTGGGTACCCCTTCCACATCTTCTGCAGTGAACACACACAAATATGTTCCTTTGCAATTCTCCTGCCTTCCTTTCTTTGCTCGTTTTCCAATGGTCCCACTATCTCTTTGGCTAGTTTCCTAATAAAGCTGTGCAAGATATGACACTAAACCACCACAAAAGCCAGCAAGGGAAGGTGGTGGAGAGAGAATTCACACCAGAGATGAGGAAAGACAGAGGAACCTTGAAAGCCTCTTCAGCATCTTTTTGGAAGATCTGCAGTGTTGTGCCTGCACCAAGCCAGAATTGGAGCAAACAGAAAAAAGCTCCACTCATTATTGCATTGTTTGTGAAAGACTGCAAATACTGAGAAAAAGGCTCATGTCCAAAGATATCAAATAATTCCATCCCACTTTTAAAGGAATCTAGCAAACAGAATCGATGTTGCAACCTCACTGTGTGTGTGTGTTAAAGACAACAACAAATGCATTAACAAAGTGATCTGTGCTAACAAAAGGTTTTTAATTGTTCGTTGTGATTCTGCATAATCAAAGGGCCATGTATTGCAAACAGCAGCCTGTGAGGTTAAACACACAAAAGAGGCCTCTGGTTTATTTTTATTTATTAACAACTGATCTGTTATAATTAAACTCTTTCGTCAGATGTTGGCTTTGGAATCCAGTGGGTTCAGTTCTATTCATCTGAGCACTACATTAACTTGCAAGACAAGTTATACGGGCGCTGCCAAGGTTCAAGAAGAGGACAGAGCCCTCAAAGCTATGCCAGAACAGGTACTACTCACTCAGGCTGTCATAAATACTTGACTCAGATAGTAGCTCTGGAATCATATTTGCTCAGTTCATATCTCGACTTTTTACAAGCTATTATCATGTGTTATCACTCATGGCCAGCTGTCACTCTACGTGAAGTAATCTGTTTAGCCTTGTTGATTTAATATTCTTGTTATCTTCCTTGCCAGTTTCGAGTTGGCAAAAGTAACTTCTAGGCAGTTCTAAACCTAGATCCTTAAAGGGTGGGTTATTTTTATACTGCTAGCTTGTGATAGTTTTTCCTACGTGGGAAAATTGATTTACCATCCCTGTTACTTGTGAAAGTGACAATAAGAATAACAAGGCAACATCTTGGAATACACTTTTTAAAAAACCCATATAAGTAGATTTGCTCAGCTGAGTTCAGCTAAGTGCTACATTACTGGCAGGGTAAGTTACTCAAGCTTTGCCAAAGTTCAAGAAAAGGACATAAATCTTAGAAGTCTGCCAAGATAGGTAACAACCCTATCAGTATTACTCAATATGTTGGCCCATAAAAAGTCAGGAGAAAGGAAAGTGGGAAGCTTAGGGTACCCATGAAAAATCATAGGCATTTTTTGTCAACACAGTTAACACCTAAGGAAAGAGTGTGGCTTCAACACTCAGCAAAACAAAATACATTTTATTTATTATTATTATTATTATTATTATTATTATTGCTATTACTATTACTATTACTACTACTATTATTATTTTGTTTACCTCCAGATGATCCTCCTTCAATACACGGCTAACATCCTTATGCAGAAGAAAAGTTTTAATTTAAGAAATCGTCTTTAAGTGATGATAAATATGATACTGCAAAGAGAGAGAGAGAGAGAGAGAAGACAAAAGGTGATAATTTGTTTAAATAATAATAATAATAATAATAATACTTTTATTTATACCCTGCCCATCCAGCTGGCTTTCCCCCAGCCACACTGGGTGGCTCACAGCATATATCAGAACATGCTAAAACATCAAACATTAAAAACTTTCTGATACAGCTTATGTGCTTGAATAGTATGAAAACAGTCAAAATGTTTATATATTCAAAATCCTTGCTTCCACTAACAAATACAACTTCAAACTACAGGTAAGAGTCTCATTGCTGAATGTTTCTCTACAGGGGAAAAATCCATGCACATTGAAAACTAGGGGAGAAAACTACTGCCCAACTTCTAATTTTCTATGTGAAAGGTGATTTTTTATGTTGTGTGAAGCTTAATGCACAGTGGAGGGGAGGGAAACACTTTTTCAGCCCAAGGACCATATTTCCTTTGTGGGCAGCCTTCGAGGAGCAGGCACTGATGGATAGGACCAGAGCCAAATATGGGCAGAGTAACAGATGCAAACCTTGTCTCTACATTCCAGCCACACAAGAAAGGAGCACTGTCATAGTTCAAGGACATGTTCCAACCATGCAAAAACACTTGAAGAGGCTATGAACCAAGCCCAGTGAGGGGTGTGGCCTGGGGGTGAAGGAGTGGCTTTGGGGAGTCCAGAGCATTGCACAGAGAGGCCTGAAGGTTCTCCATCCTTGCTGAAATGGTATAACCCATGTATTGGCTTACCATCTCATTGAGAACTAGGTTTCATAGTTGGAAGATAACCCAATCTTATAAAGCCTTTCATGCACCTGGGTGTTTTAAGGCTTACGACATGAGGCCCATAATTCAAAAAAAAGGTAAGAAGTATGCCAGATCTGAGGTTATACTACGAGGCATCCTGTCTCTGTTGGCTTCAGGAATGGTTAACATTAGAAAACACCGATGTTCTAGATTTGAAGGGTCATGGTAACAGATTTGGTTGGCATGCATATTTATGGTATGAAAAGGCAAAAGTACATAAAGGATTTTTTAACCATTTGGTAAGAAAATCAATCTATGGTGTATGGGAGAAATATAAAAACTTACTAGAACAGAAAACACCATGGTGGCTTTCCCCTCTTGAAACGATATCATTGAAAAAGTTGAATGTGAAAAATAAATGGGCAACATATAAAGAGCTGTTAATGGAGTCAATTGAAATTAAAGAACTTTGAAGATATAAGAGAGTTATTAACAGACTGGCTACAATATCACCAATTAAATGATGCATTTAAAAAAGACAAAAGAAACGGATTTAGTAATGAAATTTCAAGGTTTGCAAAAGAGCTGTTGGAAAGTTAGGTAAAAACACTGTCTAAAACAAAAAAAAGGTAAGCAGTGCGGGCAACAACAATGGCGGCAGTGCGGGCAAAGCCCCAGTGAGGCCGGCGGCATCGCAGTGGCGGGAGCCATATCTGCCGCCTGAGGCAAATGGCTTCATGTTGCCTCACTGATGGGTTGCCCCAATGGGTGGTCTCTAAACAGAATAAAAACGAAAGGAGGGCAAAGGACAGGAAAGGTGTAGAGTAAGCAAAAGAACAGGCAGGGTCTGTCAGTGGTTTGGAAAGACAAGAGGTGAGAGTGAAACCAGAGTGCTCAGGGCAAAAGGCCCTGCACATAACCCAGCTAAAGCAAAACATTAAGATAATCTGCATTGGCTGCAATCTTGACAGTGAAGATGTACATATTCCTCATCTTCCCCTGCCCCCAACACCCCCCAGCTACAAGGAAGATCCTGGGATATGAAGACAAGCCACAATGGCAAAGTTCTACCTCCACTGTGAGAAGCAGTATGACTCTGAACCCCAACTGCTGAGAAATCACAAGTGTTGCGCTCTTGCAATGCTTGCAGGTTTTCACAGTTTGGCTGCTGTAAGAACAGGATGCTGGACTAAATGGGCCATGGGCCTGATCCAGCAGGCTCTTATGATGTTCTTAAGAGTTAATGCATCAGAATTCTGCAGGGCACAAAGAGAATAACAGGACAGAAGATTGGGGAGGGAGTGGGTTAACTGAAGGGGGTAAGCTGGGAAAGGGAAACTGGAAAATCATGGAAGAAAGGGAATGTTTGGCAATCAATGGAGCTGCTGTAGATATTGGGATAAGCCCTGGTGGGTGAGGTTGAGGAGTGTATTTTTTTTAAGAGAGTGAGAGACGCAGGTGATGTGGTTGGGGGCTTTGGAGAGCAAAGGGTTGATCTAACGGCCAAGGTTTTGGGGAGGGAGATGAAGTAGCAACAAGATGTGGTATATTGTAGCTCTGAGCCACGTTATGATTTTGGCTTGTAGTTCTGAAGTCCAGGGACTTTGGCCGCCCCGTGTATTTAATTTCCTTCTATCAGTTCTTCAGACAAAATATTATGTGTGCGTTAATGCTGAAGAGACGCTAGCCTTTGACCTTGCGATTCCAGAGGGAACATAAAACTGATGTCATCCAAGAAATAAAATAATTAAGGCATATCCATAGATGCACGGCGAACTGGGGGATGTTGTTTTCTTTGGACAATGAACTGATGTATGCTCAGACATATGGACACTGACATTTTTATGCTTAGTTGTACTCTTCCAGTCCCAGCGCACCTGCGGTACTAGTGGTTTTGCTTTCTGATCCTAATTTCCCACAGTGATAGTATGTCAGCAGCAACAGCCTGCAGAATTTGAAAATCTGCATTTTACTTTCCTTGTGAGCTCTGTGGGTTTTCTAAGTCATCCAGTAGCTTCAAATTAAAAGAGGCATTTCATCTGGAGGAATTAATCCCCAAACTTTCCATTTTGAGTTAACCTTGGGTGTGTGTCCCTCCCCTCCCCCCAATTCAGCTGAGTGATTGTGTTATCGCACCTGCAGTACAGTTTGGCTGCTGGGCCATGATCCGTGCACCGTATCATTAGATGTCAGGGGAGAGAACGTA
The DNA here is from genome assembly GCA_034642415.1 of Podarcis siculus. NCBI lineage: Eukaryota > Metazoa > Chordata > Lepidosauria > Squamata > Lacertidae > Podarcis > Podarcis siculus. The sequence continues at coordinate 82,788,778 of JAXCMG010000003.1, read as the reverse complement.
CGTCAGTGGTGCAACACTTTACTTGCAGAAAGTCCCAGGTGTGGCAGGACCTATGCTTTATAACTACCTGCCTGCTAGGTAGGCCCTCTTGCTATATTGTTTTAGGGAGATTCCAGGCAACCTGTTTGTGGAACATTCATCTCGATTTGTTTGCCAGGAGATTAGATGATGATGATGATGGCTATCTAATGAGCATTCACTCAGATTTGCTTTGGGTTGACGTTGCACTAAAGCAAAGGGCATTTTCTCATCACTGTAGTTTGTCAAGGGTGCTAGGAGTTGGGTGTGTGTGTGTAAACTACAGTTCCCAGGATTCTTCTTCTTCATCATCATCATAATTTATTATTTATTATTTATACCCCGACCATCTGGCTGGGTTTCCCCAGCCACTCTGGGCGGCTTCCAACAAGACACTAAAATACAATAACCTATTAAACATTAAAAGCTTCCCTAAACAGGGCTGCCTCCAGATGTCTTCTAAAAGTTTGGTAGCTATTTTTCTCTTTGACATCTGGTGGGAGGGCATTCCACAGGGTGGGCGCCACTACTGAGAAGGCCCTCTGCCTGGTTCCCTGTAACTTTAGGGGAAGCCATGTGCTTTAAATGTATGGTGTGGGTGCAACCTCTGTTGGGTGTTTCTTTTAAACTTGTGGAATGCACTCCCCACATAACTCTACCCACTTGGGCTCTCTAAACCTGCAAACTTTCATAATAGCTCCGTAGGTTGGAGCGTGGTGATGACAACACCAAGGTTGCAGGTTCAATCCCCGTATGGGACAGCTGCATATTCCTGCATTGCAGGCAGTTGGACCAGAAGATCTTCGGGGTCCCTTCCATATAATATGGCTTATTCTAATACCAATTATACCCTACGAGTTAACAGCTCTGTCTTGTGCTTATAGATCATACGTTCTTAAAAGAGGCGGCTCACTTTAACAACATGTGTTAATTCCCTGAATGATGTGCAGTTTCCCTAGCGAGAGAAGAAAGCGCTGACCTTTTTATATATGCCAAGAGACAGCCCGGTAAATCTCGAGAGTTCTGGTGATTTATCTGTGGAGGAGCAATCCTAAATCACAACAGCTGCAGGTCAACCTCCCACAATGCCATCTGGAGCCATCCTGGCCTTTAAGGTCACTGCAGAAAGATTCACGTTGCCACTTGGACTCCTGACTCTTCCAGAGCTGATGGCTAAACCTCCACCGGCGTTGTGAAGGTCAGGCCTGCCCTGTGAAGCTGCATGCAGCTACAACCTAGTTGCCAATTGGCAGGAATCTCTGGATCACAGAGTTGGAAGGGACCATGAGGGTCATCTAGTCCAACCCCCTGCAATGCAAGAATCTTTTGCCCAGCATGGGACTTGAACCCACAACCCTAAGAGTCTCATGCTCTACCAGCTGAGCTATCCCAGCTGGCAGGAAAGGCTCTATAAGGATTCCCTTAACCTGCCACACCAGAGTGTGAAGGAAGAAAAAGGACAACGTTTAAGAAACAGGAAAGTGTCCTTCTTTCATAATTATTCCAGTATGTTACTAAACGAAACCTTACACAGCCTAGCGAGCTGTTTTGTGGCCAAGCTGGATAGCTTTCAAGGAAAATGGGGTGGTGGGCGGTGGGGAACAACGACAAGGGTTTGAAGAATCAGACTGAGCACAGAACTTGTTTGTATTAATGGCAATAAAGTGCAATTTCACCGGTCTACCACTGCCATTTGCATCTGAGTTTTCTGGGACAGATTCCACCAGCTTTACCCACTATAAACAGCACTTCTGAGTCCTCCTGTGGAACAGCTTCCCCAAAGCTTTGTACTTAAATGCGATCATTTAAGAGCTGCCCGCTCTTTTCTCCAGAAGAGATGTTGTGTCTTTAAGCTGCACAAAAGAGAGACCATCAGCCAGTATGTTGCATCACTAGAGGGAAACGCACCTGTTAGATTCTTCCTGTTGTGCTGCTGTTGAAGGTAAAGAAGCCCTGCCAGGAAGAAACAAACAAACAAAATTAGCAACAGTACGTTAATGGTAGTTAAGTGTTCTTGGTTTTCAGCGTTTGAGGACCTTGGCCGGATGCTCCTTGAGCAAGGCTGGAAAAAATCCAGGAGGGACACAAAAACAAAAAGAAAGTTTAATTAAATTTTTATTATCCTCTTTCTGTTAAAAATTCTCTGGTTTAAAATTAACACTAGTAGGCCCTAATCCAGCACAGAGCAAGGTGTACTTATTGAATTAATTGCAATTGTGCAGGATTAGGACTACCATTCTCGAAAAGACCTGCTCCTGTGTCTTTAGTGGCAATTCGATTTGCGGAAAACAAAAGCTTTAGTTTCTTCACAGCATGGGGCTGAGCATTAACATCAGTTGCTAAGGCCTGCACACCGTGCTCTTGTCAAAGGCACAGGACCAGGCAGCAAAGGTTTTCAAACACAGCCAGCACCGCTTCTCAAAAAGGAATCTAAGCCATGTTGAGTAAAAGCCTTCCTTCCTGTTAAAACGGGAGAAGGGAACCTGTGGCCTTGCAGATGTCGCTGGACTACAGCTCCCACCATCCCTGATAATTGATGTGAAATGCCTGCAGATAAAAACAGCAACACCTGACTCTTTGAGGTCAAGCCTGAGATGTATGACCAACAGGTTATATAATATTATTGTGGCAATTCATGAACCAAACAGCACAGACTCTTTGGGTCAAGTTACATGTTACGTGAATATTTTTATTTTTAAGGTTTGTTTAAATACAGAACACATTCTTTTTGCACTTTTGCTGCAAGAAGCAAATTGAGGGAGGGGAGGACAAACAGTAGCCGAGTAGAATTTGCAGTGGCACATTGATGCAAGGAAGAAAGGGCTAAATCTGTCCCCACTTCCAGGTCAGATTGGGGTCCCATAAAGTTGCTTTTTCTTGCCAGTGTTAAGCAGACCTTTCTAAAAGCATATTTCACAAAACATATAGCTTAATTTTTACTTTTTACCTAACAGAGGAGCATTCCCTCCCCCCAGTGAGTTAAACTGCATTGATTTAAATCTCCCTACTCCGGCAATAGCTGGTCCCTTCCGAGTTTGGTTCCAGATTTCCTCAGTTTCAAACAGTAAACACTGCTTCCACCAAAGCCTGCAGATGCAGCTTTTTTGGGGGGTGGAGAAACCAAATTAAACCAGTCGATTTAAAGCAGCAGAGAAGGGTCTAGTTACCTCACAGTTGCTCAGCAAGGTTGAGCTGAACATGACACAAAAAGAAAGACACCAGCCAATGTGTGTGAGAATGTTTGCTCAGACTGATCTGTTTCTGAAAGCATCTGTGAAGAAGTGTTAAAACTTTACCGCTATGGTTTTCTGCGTTAATAATGACTATATTCAGACCCTGAAGAAGCACACTCATTTTCTGTCTCAGTCAATAATCTATTTAAGGCTGTGGGCCATGTCAGACATAGGTATCTCAGCCTAATAAACCATGGTTCATTAGGCTGGGAATGATGTGATGCATTCATTTTCTGTACTCCTTTGTCTGCCACTATCAGTACTTCTGTTGTAGTTTGTTTAAACCAGTGGTGGCCAAACTTGGCCCTCCAGCTGGTTTTGGACTACAGCTCCCATCATCCCTAGCAAACAGGACCAGTGGTCATGGATGATGGGAATTGTAGTTCCAAAACAGCTGGAGGGCCAGGTTTGGCCACCACTGGTTTAAACCATTCTTTTCCATTTGTTTAAACAACAGTTACTCCTTACATCAGAACCAGGAAACTGTGGTTTGATCATGTTCTACACATGAAGATCAGACCAGGGGTGCAAAACTAATTCTCAGCCTAATAAACCATGATAGTTTCTTTAGTCCTGGGTGGCAAAGGAAAAGTTATAGGAGATTCTTCAGCATATATATATATATATATATATATATACTAAATTTCCACAGTGTGCATGTAGTTATTTGGCCCTGTCAAGAGAGGATAACATGACCACACTTCTTCTCTTGTTCAGAAATCCAGGGATACAGAAGAGTACGTAAGATAACATTGGTGAAAAAAGTAAAGGGGCATACTTGTTTTTTCCCCCTACAAAGTCCACACACAATCTAGACCTCTTGTGTTTTATTGCATTTTTAATATTTTGTTGGAAGCCACACAGAGTGACTGGGGAAACCCAGCCAGATGGATGGGGTATAAATAAATAAATTATTATTAGTAGTAGTAGTAGTATTTTTTGCCCCTACAAAGTGCATATTGAGAAACTGGTTTCATTCCGAGAAAAGCTCGTTACAGATTGATTCTGTGTTACCCTGCACTGTGTTCATTTCAAAACAGGCATAAGGTGGTCCCAGGAATGAGGAGTGTATCCAAACCAAATGACCGGGCTGGGGGTTTTCTCAGGTGTATCAAATAACCACACTGAAATAAAAAAATAAGGTCTTCTATATATAATAAATGTTCATAAATGTACCAATCTAGCACGTACATAGATATGGGGAACCACATGTCTGAAGCAGCACAGGAAGACCGCCCTGAAACCATTTTGACTCCCAAACTGACCAAATGTTTTCTCTGCAAGGAGGGAGGGGGTGAGGGAACCTTCCCATTGTCTCAGAAATTGGGTAATCACCATTTCAAATGAATGGCCAGACTACCAGGAAAGGCAATCAGATAAGGCATTATCAGATAACCTGGCAGACGGGAAAAACAACAACATTCAAATTTCTGTTGTAGACCACCTTTTTGGTGGGGGGTGGTCTTGGGTTACACCCCTTCTGTGATGTATGTACAGTGGTACCTCAGGTTAAGTACTTAATTCGTTCCAGAGGTCCATACTTAACCTGAAACTGTTCTTAACCTGAAGCACCACTTTAGCTAATGGGGCCTCCTGCTGCCGCCGCGCCGCCAGAGCACAATTTCTGTTCTCATCCTGAAGCAAAGTTCTTAACCTGAAGCACTATTTCTGGGTTAGCAGAGTCTGTAACCTGAAGCGTATGTAACCTGAAGCGTATGTAACCCGAGGTACCACTGTATGATGTATGGAGGGGTGGTCTTGAGCTCCAGGGAAGGGAATTTAAAATGTCTATATAAGGGCAGGCACACCTTGGTTCTGGATCCTCCTCCTTTCCTGCATGTGAGGGGAGCACCCTGTTGCAACATTTCAATAAAGATCAGTCTTACTAGCTGCTTTGCTCCTCAATATTCTCTGGCTGGCCTCTGTTATTTTCTCCTACTGATGGAGAACCTACAAAGGACTCTAGAAGGGCTCTTGTGTTCCCCATAAGGGAATAAGGGCAGATTTTTGTTTATTACAACACCCACCCAGGATCGGCAGGATCTAGAACAGTGGATCCCAACCGTTTTTTGGCCATGCCCCACTTAAGTATCTCTAAAATCTTGATGCCCGCCTCCCCCAACATATAATTCTTATTATTCCAAAAGTGAACTCCTATTCATGTGTAAGAAGCCTAAAAGGTCCATTCACTGTTAATATCTCATTCTCGAATTACCCCCCTTAAAAATCAAATTTCCCCCCTGTTGGGAACCACGGATCTAGAATCAATCTAGATTGAAAGCGGCATGTTGTGAATGATTCTGGATCGAGGAAAACTACATTAGTGTGTACGTAGCCTTTGGCAGGAAGTCTAAGGATGTTTAATTGGAAGTAAGCTCCGCTGAAATCAATACATTTTACTTCCAAGCATAATGAAAGGAGAAATCTTTTTGATCTCCTCCCAGACACCATTTATTGATGGAACAGTGAGAACGCCCTCTAGTGGCCAAAATTAGAGCTGTGCTGCATCCTAAAAGATCAACAAATAAATGGCTCAATAATCTTTATTGTTTTAGCTGCTCCAGACTAATGCAATTAACCCCTCTGGAATACGTATTTGATGGCTGAAGAAATTATTGTGATAAAAATAGTTTGTTTGTTTGTATGTTTGTTTGTTTACAGTGATGTTTGTCTCATATTCAAAGTTAGTGAATGAGCATGGGTTTGGAAAAACGTATTCTTCAAAGCTACATGCAAACCACACATTTAAAGCACATCCCTCCCCCCCCCAAAAAAAGAATACTGGGAACTGTTGTTTGTTAAGGGTGCTGGGAACTGTAGTTATGTGAATTACAGTTATAGGTAGGTAGCCGTGTTGGTCTGCCGTAGACGAAACAAAATAAAAAAATTCCTTCCAGTAGCACCTTAGAGACCAACTAAGTTTGTTATTGGTATGAGCTTTCGTGTGTATCTGAAGAAGTGTGCATGCACACGAAAGCTCATACCAATAACAAACTTAGTTGGTCTCTAAGGTGCTACTGGGACGCGGGTGGCGCTGTGGGTTAAACCACAGAGCCTAGGACTTGCCGATCAGAAGGTTGGCGGTTCGAATCCCTGCAACGGGGTGAGCTCCCATTGCTCGGTCCCTGCTCCTGCCAACCTAGCAGTTCAAAAGCACATCAAAGTACAAGTAGATAAATAGGTACCACTCCGGCGGGAAGGTAAATGGTGTTTCCGTGCGCTGCTCTGGTTCGCCAGAAGTGGCTTAGTCATGCTGGCCACATGACCCAGAAGCTGTACGCCGGCTCCCTCAGCCAATAAAGCAAGATGAGTGCCGCAACCCCAGAGTCGGTCATGACATGACCTAATGGTCAGGGGTCCATTTACCTTTAAGGTGCTACTGGAAGGAATTTTTTTATTCTCTGAATTACAGTTCCCAGGGTTCATTGTGAGGTGCTTTAAAGATTATGGTATGAACAAGACACTCAGTTGGCACTTCTTGCCTACAATATCAGTTGGCCTCTGGTATAGTGAGATCTAGCAGGCTGGAACTGCTGAAACCTGCTCCTGTCAGTAAGGAGTGGGCAAGTCAAGTGGGGCTTGGAGCTCAGGAGAGTATGGGATGGGAAGGTGAGAAAAGGGAAGAACGTGGATTCATGAGTGAAACAGCGAATTAGCTTAAATAAACTTCAGGTGTTCCCATTCCTAAAAGCTTGTGGTTCCCTGAAACACATCCATTTACAAAGAAGGATTTTAAAGAAATTAACCCGTTATCAATCTCCTGTCTGGGAAAACCAACCAAGTACAAACTATTCAAGCCAAGAATAATTAAATAATGTGCGTAATCAAAAAGTTTGCTTCCCACATTCCATGTACCCACACACCTGAAAAGCTCCTATCATCATCGTTATTTTATTGATTCATTGCCCATCCTTCATCCTAAAGGTCTCAGGGCGGGTTACAGCATTAAAAAAATATATTTAAAACAACTCAAGGGCAGGAGAGAATCAACCTCTTGGCTTCTCGCTGTGGCACAAAGCTACTATTTTTAAAGGTTACTTGTGAGGCATATTCATTTCCAAGGCTGAATCAAACACGCATTCATAACCCTGTTTTTCCCTTCATTAATTACAGTAATCTGAAGCCTCAACAGAAGACGTAGCATGATGAGCCATTTTGTTTTAATCACCACATTACTCTACAACTTGAAAACATTAATCTAATAATCAGGCTTGCAAATGCTGACGGTTTGTGGAAATGTAATGGAAATCCAGCAGCCATTCAAGCGAACATCTGGAAAGGGCATTTTGTGGAGCTAATAAAATAAGAGAGTTTCAGAATTGATGCCAGTAAGCTTTGTCTCCTCGTTGGGTTTGTTTTTCCCCCCCTTCTCTCATCTCTTTTGTCTTTTCAGTTCCTGCTGAATGTGAGATCTTGGGAAGATGCACTTTCACACTATTAGCAATCTCCAAAGGGACCTTGGCAGCCAATTAGAGGGGCCGGTGGGAGAAAAGGACAAAAGAACCAAATGCAAAAATCAATATCAATATGAACTATCTGTGCCCTCTTGGCCCAAGACTTGCAACCCAGAGACTTACATTTCTTAAGGGATTAGGATACACTTACGAGAAACTCTCCAGGAAAATAAAGATGGGGACAGTCTAAAGGAGGCTTTTTGAATTTCAATGAGCAACGTGATCTTTTCATCGGGAAGACTTCCCCTCCCGATTGCTTCATTGATACACAGCTAACTTAAAGAGTTACCATATTTCTTCCATAATGCTCCATCCATGCTTGCTGGGGAGGAGGGGAAAACACACAAAAACAGGCTCTAACTCCCCCATCCCGCTCCCCTTCTCCAGATTTCCTGTCCTGTTATACCAAAAGCCGTAAACAATATGCTAAGCTAAGGTTACCCTGCCAATCAGCCTGAATTATTGACTTCTGCTATGAACTATTTACTAGGGGGTTCTTGGTGGATGGCTGGAAGCGGACCAAAGCTCTTCTGGGGGTAAATGGAAAAAAAAGAAGCAAACCCTCGTCTAGAATGAATGCTCTCCAGGTTTATTGTTACAAAAAGCCATTCAACAGTGACTCCACAATGCCGCTGATAATTTGCACTTAGCACTTACGTGTTTTGACCCCCTGCATAGCCACTAAACACCTGAAAAGTCAAGAGGTGCATTCAGGTGCACCAAGTAGCAACTTCACATTTTTTTAAAAACACAGCGAGGGCTGCTGTTCTTTTCCGGACACATACCAACACAATAGACCGAAGGCAGTTTCTGGGAATGCTTTTGATTTGTAAGCATTTAGCTGGCGTGCAATAAGCAAAAGCCAGGGACTGACGGGCAATTTTTGCATTTGGGAAGATAACAGTGCAAGATTTAACCCCTCTACTTGTTGAGCTGCCCTGTTTGGGGGGGGGGAGGCAGGCCACAGAATTATAGAGTTTGTATACAGTTATACAATTGTATACAATTATAGAATTGTAGAATTAAGGAAGTAATATTAGATTGTCATCTGTTCCAACCCCTGGGGCTCAATGCAGGATCTACAATGTAGGAATCAAGCAAAGTATTCCTAAGATACAGCCATCCACCCTCTGCTTAAATACTTCTATTGAAGCTCTTACTGGCAGGGGGTTTCTGATGACATTCAAGCAAAATTTGCTTCCCTGAAATTTTCATCTATTGCTTTTGAGTCCTCTGGAGGAATAGAGAACAACTCTGTCCTGCCTTCTTCTTTTTAGGTGAGTGTTGGGGTTTGAAAGCCTGTAAGGGAAAGGTAAAGGAACCCCTACCATTAGGTCCAGTCGCGGACGACTCTGGGGTTGCGGCACTCATCTCACTTTACTGGCCGAGGGAGCCGGTGTACAGTTTCCGGGTCATGTGGCCAGCATGACTAAGCCGCTTCTGGCGAACCAGAGCAGTGCACGGAAATGCTGTTTACCTTCCCGCCGGAGTGGCACCTATTTATCTACTTGCACTATGTGCTTTCAAACTGCTAGGTTGGCAGGAGCTGGGACTGAGCAACGGGAGCTCACCCCATCGCGGGGATTCGAACCGCCAACCTTCTTATTGGCAAGCCCTAGGCTCTGTGGTTTAGGCCACAGCGCCACCCGCGTCCCTGGTACATGTATACAAACAGCCTAAAATCTGCCCCAGGGAGTTTGATCCGCCAACGGGCCAGTATCCGCCATACATTGCACACCCTGTGTCTCTTGAAGATACAGGGCTTCAGTGCAAAGCTTCTGCTGTGCGTACAATACGGAAAGAGAATTACAGAAGCAGCCGGGCTCCAGCGGGTGGGCTTTCTCCCTCCAAAAACTGACCAGCCCCATGGGCAAAGTCGCTGTGCGATCACGAAACCATGGAAACAGCAGGATTATAATTACGGGCTGGAGCCTAATCAGGGGCATGGTAACTGTTTGATCTCTTCCCTGCCTTCCAGCCCAGACATCTCATTTTGCGAGGTATGTGTGCTTATTAAGGGAACATTTGCCTCTGGGGGTAACCTGGCTGGCAACCTTATTTGGTACCACAGGGTGACTTCCTCTGGCGGGTGCTGCGATTTGGGAGGGAACTTCATCCACCCCCATTCCGATCCCTTCACTATTCTACTTCTGCGGAGTCAATTAAATTACCTGTTGATCAAACAGGGACAGAGCAGGAAGTCAGCCTGCCTGACGACAAGCTTTTTCGTAATCTATCTATTTCAGGACATTGGGGTGAAGGAAGACACATAATTAACTCTGAAGCAGGGAGACTACAACTGAACTGAACAATGGAACTGCCTCCGTCTGGAAGTTCCAAATGCCTTATGGCTCCCCTTTCAGGGAAATTCATGAACATGGATTGCTTACAGCATCCAAATAACTCTTTTCATCTGCTCATAAGTAGGAAGATCCAAGGCAGGTGTCAACACCTTAAGCTACAAGGCTACAGTACCCCAGCAGGGCCCACTGCCAACATCATCCCTAGCCTGCTCCCATTATAAACATTTCTGGCACAGTGCTCAGAGCAGAGCTGGGTGCCATATTAATTTCCGGCAATGTCCCTGCCCTAGCATCTTTTTGGATACTGAGATGCAGAGAGACTCAGCCGTCCAGTGTTGTTCATAGAACAACTGCTAACAGGTAAGCCTAAAGGGGGTCATCAAAAGACATCACTTTCTCAGCCTCCAGCCCCCTCAAATCTGCTCTGGATGGAAGCGTAGCCAAACAACTGTGAGCCTTAACTGCTTTTCCACATTGCAACAACATATGCACATAGGCAGGGCTAGGGATCACTGTTAAATGCCACCTAAAGTACATGAAGTTGGCATGAACAGCAGGGATAAGAATCTCCAGGCCTCATGCTCTGCGAACTAGTAATTCATAGAAATCTTTGTGCGCAGTTCATAATAATAATAATAATAATAATAATAATAATAATTTATTATTTATACCCTGCCCATCTGGCTGGGTTTCCCCAGCCACTCTGGGCGGCTTCCAACAAAACACTAAAATACAATAGTCTATTAAACATTAAAAGCTTCCCTAAACAGGGCTGCCTTCAGATGTCTTCTAAAAGTTTGGTAGTTATTTTTCTCTTTGACATCTGATGGGAGGGCGTTCCACAGGGCGGGCGCCACTACCGAGAAGGCCCTCTGCCTGGTTCCCTGTAACTTGGCTTCTCGCAACGAGGGAACCGCCAGAAGGCCCTCAGCGCTGGACCTCAGTGTCCTGGCAGAACGATGGGGGTGGAGACAGTCCTTCAGGCGTCTCCATGGAATCGTAGACCCTGTGGACCATCTAGTCCAACCCCCTGCAGTGCAGGAATATGCAGTTGTCTCATATGGGGTTCAAACCTGCAACCTTGGAATCATCAGCACCACACTTTAACCAACGGAGCTAGTTCGAGCTGGAGAGCTCTGAAGATAAGGAATAGTTTTGTAGACCTAATCCGGCTCTCGACTGTTGCCACTCACAAATCTAACCTGCTGTTATCTTACGTGTTTTGCGTTTTTATGTTGTAAACCACCCTGCAATCTTGGGATGAAGGGAGGTATATAAATTTAATAAATAAATAATGAACAAGATGAGTAAGACAGAATCTACCCCCAATGGTTTTGGTTTTGGTTTTAATGGGAAGTGCCTTCTTTCTTGCAACATCTGGAGTTCTGCTCTTGACCAATAGACAGGAAAGGAGAGTAGACAACAGGCCCTGGCTAGTAACAAGCAAACTCCCATCTACTAAGGGAGTTTCCAGACTGTCACTCTTTTCAGCTGGGATTCCGTCACATAGAGGCAATTTTTTTCAGTTTGCAGAATTAAAGACGACTGGGAAGCCTTGCACAACAAACCTCCTTTTTTTCAAAAGATCAGGCTTTTTGCAACAAGGAAAGTGATGACAAAACGCCCTGGAAAGTGCAGACCAACACTTGTTTTGATCATCCAGCGTCCTCACTAACAAATTAAGAGTAAATGCTAACTAACTAACCAACATCCTTGCAAACAAATCAGGACGAATACCCAACGAACAGGTCGTTGGAAGCGCCCTATGTTTGGCATTGACACAGTATTGATCAGACTTCATGGAGGTTATTCCCCCAACCCTGCGCTAGATAGAAAAAGTGTGACATAGTATGAGAAAGCTTCCTATCTTCAAAAAAATACAATTCCATGTTTGACAGTTCAGACAAATTCACAGAGGATAATATCCACACCCACTCATCATGAGGGATGTCTACTACCTTGGTATCAGAGGTGATAGGCCTCTGAATACCAGTTGCCTGAAATCGCAGGAGGGGAGAGTGCTGTTCACTCATGTTCTGCTTGAAAGCATCCCACATGCATCTGGTTGGCCTCTGTGAGTACAGTGGTACCTCAGGTTAAGAACTTAATTCGTTCTGGAGGTCCGTTCTTAACCTGAAACTGTTCTTAACCTGAGGTACCACTTTAGCTAATGGGGCCTCCCACTGTCGCCCCACCACCGCCATGCAATTTCTGTTCTCATCCTGAAGCAAAGTTCTTAACCCGAGATACTATTTCTGGGTTAGCGGAGTCTGTAACCTGAAGCATCTGTAACCTGAAGCGTCTGTAACCTGAGGTACCACTGTACAGGATGTTGCACTTGATGGGCCTTTGGCATGAACTTTCTAATGTCTTTTGGTGCACATCAAAGCTACCTTGTCTTCTGACGCACTGGAGGATTTAAAAAAAGGAGGAATGGTTGAGGGACTTGGGTATGTTTAGCCTTGAGAAAGAGGAGAGGAAGATCTGATAGCCATCTTCAGATATCTAAAGAGCTGTCACATGGAGGATGGAGCAAGCTTGTTTTCTCCTGCTCTGGAGGGTAGGGTGCAAACCAATGGATTCAAGCTACAATGGATTCAAGCTACAAGCTAAACATCAGAAAAAGCTTTCTGTCAGTAAGAGCTGTTTGAGAGTGGAATGGACTACCACAGAAGGCAGGCTCTCCTTCCTTGGAGGTTTAAAAGCAGAGGTTGGATGAACATCTGTCATGGATGCTTCAGCTGAGATTCCTGCATTGCAGAAGGATGACCCTTGGGGTCTCTTCCAACTCTACCATTCTATGATGTCCAAAGAAGCAGAAATTCCCTTGGTGCCAATATAGCAAAATAAAAACTTTTTTGTTCTCCCAGGCTTTTACGATCTCTTGGTTTTTTGACCTTTCAAGCCACTTTACCAAGCCCTCTTTAAAGCTCTCGCTTGTTTGGTATCGATCGACTGGATTGCGTTTTATTTGCTGCTGTACAGCCATGTTATTTTATTGATGGTGCAAATTTCAACTATTGTAAAGGCACTCTGAAAGCAGTCCTGCTGAGGGTGTGAGATAGAAATTTAAGTTATTAGTTAATTATTACCATTCTTGCAATCTAACAAGCCTTACCTCTACTCCAGCAGACATAGGACTTTTTTTTTTACACAGTCAGAGATTTGGGACCTATTTGCACTGCAACAACCACCACATGTGCCCAAAAGGTAATTCACACACATCATCTTAGTAAAAAAAAACAAAATGTTTTTAGAACTACCTTGTATTCTTATTAAGGCTTTCTTAGGCACCTGCCCCTGGGCTTTCACAGATGGTCTTGGTGAAAGTTTCCCAAAGACTATAGTCAATCAGTCTGTCTGTCTATCCATGACTGTCGAGAGTTATGATATTATAGATACTGCAGAAAAATTGCTGAAAACCATTTGTGTGACCCTGGTGTATTTTTAAAAAATGCTCTCTTCTTGGCGAGCTAAGCAACCATGGGTTGCATGAACAGTTGCAGCCCTGTTACAAAATACTGTTTTGCACCAAGACACAAAACACCTGCTTTCTTGCTCAAGTAAAAACAAGGCAATAGTCATAGCAAAACCATGAACGAAAAACCACAAGTGACCAAGCACTTCTGAGTCATTCCCCCCCTCCCCAACCTCCTCTCATACATTGTGACATTCCTCTAAAAAACTCTCAGCCACCTGCAGCCTGCACAAAAACTGCTGATCAGCAAGTCTTTTGTTTGCCTTAAACACCGGCATAATTACATGTCCGTATACTGCCCAGATGGCTGGAGCCTTCTTCAGAAAACATTCACCCATAAGCCCTAATGATTAAGGAAAACTGGCAGGGGCCTTTTCCCCCTAAGGCAGAATCCTGGAAAAGCTCCCGCAAAACCATTTCCCCCCCCTCTCTTTTCTGAAAGATAAACAGAGCGCTTGTGGTCATAACCAAAGTTTTCAGAAAGAAGCACTGCTGAGAACCTTCCTTTCTCCAAAACATGCAAGGCTGATTCTCCTTAACATTTCCCCACTCCCACCCCTTGCCTCAAGATCATTTGTTTGGACATAAAAGCCAGTCAAAGAGTTTCCAATAGCGCCTTTAAGTATCGAATGTCATATTCCTGGTGGAAGCTGCATGGAAAGAAAACCAGGGCTTATCTTGGGCAATAAAGATTTGGTGTCTTCAGGGCAATATTTTGGAATGATCCTATGAGTGGGTGCACGCACACCAACAGCTCCTCTAGACATCACTTTTTATTGTGCTTTTATTATTATTCGCACACACAATGTTATCAGGGAGGTTGCACGTTGATCCTGCATTCAATACGGTTTGTGCCTGTAAAAAGTTTTGGTGTGGTCACAAGGCTTCATTTCTAACCAGTGCTGGAAATCCAGTGACATTTTATACTGCAAACGTGCAGCTCCTTGCCCCACTTTTATCGCTCCAGGCAGCAGCAGCGTGGCAGGATTGGGGAAACATTGCAGAACAACCGATTAAGCACAATAAATCCACCACAAATGCACTATTATTGTGGCAATAATTCGCTGTAGAATACACCCACAATAAAATACCTATCTGGAGGAGCCCACAATTAAGGTGCAATAGTCTCTGTCACTGAAATAATTTAGAGGTGATTCATTAATAGAATGAGGGCCGTCTTACCCATAGGAGCTAGGGGTGTGGGGCACCCGGGCGCCAGCCTCTTAGGGGCGCCAGGCCGAGAGTCCGGGGCCTGAAAGTTGAGTCCAGGGAAGAGCCCACTGGTCAGTTGGAGCACCACGGTGGGCTCTTATGCTGCGGGCGGCTCTGCGCCGCGAGTTCGAGGCAAACCGAGCCAGCAAGATGCTGAGGCGGCCGGCTGGCTCCGCCCTCCTGTGCACCTGGGACTGGGCAACCTGGGGGAGGGGGTGCCAGGTGGATCTTTGCACCCCACCACCACATATGCTTAAGGAAGCCCTGAATAGAATCCTGACTTCTTGTTAGATGTCATGTGCATGGTTTTGTCAATGGTGTTGGAAAGGTTATACAGTGGTACCTCTGGTTACGTACTTAATTCGTTCCGGAGGTCCGTTCTTAACCCGAAACTTTTCTTAACCTGAAGCACCACTTTAGCTAATTGGGCCTCCCGCTGCCGCCGCGCCGCTGGAGCACGATTTCTGTTCTCATCCTGAAGCAAAGTTCTTAACCCGAGGTCCTATTTCTGGGTTAGCGGAGGCTGTAACCTGAAGCGTATGTAACCTGAAGCATATGTAACCTGAGGTACCACTGTATAGAGCAATTTTATCTGTACTCATGAATTTTGAGCTGGGAGATGTAGTCTCACCTCTGCAATGGAGTTTTAGCTGGTCCATTACAGGGAGAAAGATACAGAAACAGTAACCCAAAAGTGTCAGGGAACAATTACTATGCCATAGCTTTATTTTTCCTTTCAAGCAAAGCTGGGTTGTTCTTGTTGTTGTTTCTTTGGGGGGTAGAATTTAGAATGCAAAAGTAGCTGGGGAGGAAATGGGGTGCTTAATCCATTCCCCACCCACTGTTTTTCCAGTCCTCCTCCTCTGCTTCACCATGCTGAATGGTTTTATATCCCATGATTATGAATGACCTAGCTACAAGAATGACTGAAAAGCCTACTATTGAAAAAGCAGAGTTTCATTTCTAAATGAAAGCATCTATGCAAGCGCAAAATGTAGAATTTGGATCCCTGATACGAAGTTGCATTTATGGGCCTCAGACAGAGGTGCTTTGTCTACACATTGTCAGGGTAATTAGTGCATGACAGAATCCCCCTGAAGCCCCACGTAGCCTGAACGGGACACTTCATCCTGCATTTATGAGCTATGGCAAACTGTGCGATGAACTTCCGCTGCGGTCAAGACTAAGTGCCTCGGGTCTCTATTTGTCCATACATGGTTTTTAATCACAAAGTCCTTGTCTTCATCCCCACAAGGAGGACCAAGTTCAGAGTGAGAGAGGAAGAGAGAGGAAGAGAGACAGAATAAATAATAAATCGTAATAATGGAAGCCCTGCCCGTGAGGGACATCCTTAACTACTACTCAGTCTTCAGCACAGGCCTGTCTGGTCCTGGCCTTAATGGCCTTCTCACATTGTTAGGATCTGGGTCAGGCCCAGAAGAGCACATGAACAAGGTCCCAGTTCCAATCCCCAGCATCTCTGGCCAAGGCCAGAAAATAAAGGTAAAGGTGAAGGAACCCCTGACAGTTAAGTCCAGTCGCGAACGACTCTGGGGTTGCGGTGCTCATCTCGCTTTACAGGCTGAGGGAGCTGGCGTTTGTCCACTTCTGCAGACAGTTTTTCCAGGTCATGTGGCCAGCATGACTAAGCTGCTTCTGGCAAAGCCAGAGCAGTGCATGGAAATGCCATTTACCTTCCTGCCAGAGTGGTACCTATTTATCTACTTGCACTACATGCTTTCACAAAATATTCCTTGCTAAAACCCTGAAGAGCCACTACTGAGCTAGACAGAACAACAGACTGATCTGGTATATAAAGCATCTTCTATGTTCTAAATTGTGTTTGTGTGTGTGTGTGAAAAACATTTGGCAGGAGACCAGGTAGGATGATGAATTGTGCCTCCTGGCCGATTGAATTCTCATTTTGTTGCTATACTATATTTTTATTGACTGCTTGCTGATTTTAATAGCTGTATTGGTAGAACTTTTAAAGACAGAAAGGTAAGATCTAAATATCATAAACACATCACCACAAAATAATAATAATACCATCCTAGGGACTGGGGCTTTGCTATATTAGTCCAGAAAAATTTGCAAGCTACCATTTCTTTGCATGATATCCAAGTAAGTAGTTATCATCTCAAAGGTATACAGAGGCACTGGTATTCTGGTCATGTTTTTAGGAACCAAAGCATTCTGACACATAGGTAGATAGGTACTGCCTGTTCGCCCACTTTAAATCTCTCTCTCTCTCTCTCTCTCTCTCTCTCTCTCTCCACACACACACACACACACAGAGCAAGAACAGAAGAGAAGTTAAAAGCGCATTAAGGGTTTATTAAACTGTGAAACAATTGTTCCTAAGAACAAGGTTCAAGCCTATTGACTTTGGCTCATATTGACAACACAGATTTCCATCTACCGAAGGGAGGGGTGGAGGAGAAAAGAGTTTTCTTCTCTGGAATGGCAGCTTTCATGGAACTGTCTCAACAAATATGGCACTTGCTCTGTGGATCCCGCCCCCATTCCCAAGGGTATCCCCTTATGCACGCGCCCTCGGCATTATCTGAACTTTGATGTGACCTTATTGCTAATTTGGACCTCTTGCCTTTCATGCTTCACAGCTGCACAACTCTTTGATGTAGGGACTTGAATTTCTGGTTGAAGACTGTCCAAGTGACTCAAGTTTGTTCCCTTTCCCCCCCACTATACAATAGTGGGTAATTACAGTTCCAGGAGACCCAGAGTCACACTGGAAGGAGACCATCTGTGCTCATAGCCTTGGACATACAGTACTCTGTAGTCTGGGAGAACATAAAACCAGTTCCGTTGGATTTCGTGTTATCTGATATTTTCTGCTTGGTGCACCTTTTATACAAGGGCCCTGGGTCATCGATTGGGCACAAGGCAGCTATGATAGCTGTACCAATTCTGAACTGTACATCCAGACAGCTGTCATTTCGGGGGCGTGTTTTAGCATCTCCAGTCCCTAAAGCACAGATGCAGAGGGGCTTCCAGTCAGGTGTGCACAGCTGACAAAATGCACCCCATAAACCTATGCATGTGGTATATTGTAGAGTGATAACAGACTTTTTTTTAAAAAAATCTTCTGGTGCAAATTCCTCCTAATAAAACACATTTTTGTATGCAGTGTCAACTTAGTATCAAGCAATTTCTTTTAATATAATGCATTTTTGTATGTTTTACTTGTATATTCGTTTTTATGCACATATCCGACTAATACATGCCTTTCTGTAAGTAATGGTTGGTTGTGGAAAAAATTCAGATTAAGCATGAATTTTGAAGGTTGGCTGTGTTTTAGTTACAGGTAGGTATCTGAAGAACTGTGCATGCACACAAAAGTTCATGCCAATAACAAACTCAGTTGGTCTCTAAGGTGCTACTGGAAGGATTTTTTTTTATTTAGTTTGCATGTTGTTTCAGAAAGCATTAATCTTATAGATTCACAAACTGAACTGAATTTCCCCCCTATTCCTAGTCCTTACCTTCTTGAGTTCTTTCTTACACTAATAATTTTGTCTTCCTGAGCAATCATTACCAACACCAGGTTTCAAACCAATTGGTAGTCATGAGACTAGCAGTACACATTTTCAGGCATAATATGTCCTCTTAAAATTGCTGGCTAAGGGTCCCTAGTAGGCATAAGTGAAAGCCACAGACAAAATTCCTTTTCCGATTGTTTTTCCTGTCTCAAGAAGCATATTTTTGTGGAAAATCTATCGACCTGAGGTTTGGCTGTTCCATTTTACACTGCCTTCCCTACAATATAATTGTAGGGAAGCCATGGAAGTTTTTGTACCTGCTTATGATGCTCGCAGTTGCCCTACATCATGGATTTTGTAGTCTTAGAACCACACATTTTCACATATGCATGTTCCACAACAAGAATTACCGTACTTTTCCGTCTATAAGACGCCCCCCATGTATAAGACACCCCCTATTTTGAGGGACTCAGATTTAAGAAAATGGGGGGAGATGGCCCCGTGTTGAAGACGCCCCCTAATTTTTGACATTATTTTTGAGGGGAAAATCTAGTCTTATACACGGAAAAATACGGTATATGTTCCCACAAAAGTGCTGAAATGTTACAAATGTTTGGCACAAAAATAAACCTAAAAAACTCAGAACTATCATGAGAATACATAGCATACTCATACAGATCATAACTAGTGGTAAAGTTGGTGCTTTTGCATATAGAAGATTCCATTTTCAATATTTGGCAAATCCAGTTAAAATGACCAGTGGGAAAGTGATGGGATTGAGGTTGAATCCTGACAAGACAGAAGTATTGTTTTGAGAGGATAGGGGTTGGGTGGATGTTAGGGACTTTGTGGTCCTGAATGGGATAACTGTGCCTCTGAAGCACCAGGTGTGCAGCCTGGGAGTCATTTTCGACTCACAGCTGTCCATGGAGGGGCAAGTCACTTCTGTGTCCACCTGCTGTCTACCTGCTCCATCTGGTACGCTGGCTGAGAAAAAGCAGAACCATGACCCACAGCTTAGACCAGGCATAGGCAAACTCAGCCCTCCAGATGTTTTGGGACTACAACTCCCATCATCCCTGACCACTGGTCCTGTTAGCTAGGGATCATGGGAGTTGTAGTCCCAAAACATCTGGAGGGCCAAGTTTGCCTATGCCTAGCTTAGACCATGGCTTGCTTTTCCAGTGTGGTGTAGTGGTCAAGAGTGGTAGTCTCGTAATCTGGTGAACCGGGTTCGTGTCTCCGCTCCTCCACATGCAGCTGCTGGGTGACCTTGGGCCAGTCACACTTCTCTGAAGTCTCTCAGCCCCACTCACCTCACAGAGTGTTTGTTGTGGGGGAGGAAGGGAAAGGAGATTGTTAGCCGCTTTGAGACTCCTTAGGGTAGTGATAAAGCGGGATATCAAATCCAAACTCTTCTTCTTCTTCTGTGCACTGTTGGAGAGGAGCAAAGCGCCCCGGATTTACAATGGTTTCCCACAAGGTGTGAACTGGGCCATTGTGAGACAACAAGTGCCCGTGTCATAACTTTATTATAATAAACTGTCATAGAATATTACTGTTATGTACTGAAGTTCTCACCCTGGGCCAGCAGGGGGATACTGTAGATAGTTTTCACTCAGGTCCACGTCAGTTATTTTAGGCGGGAAACCCTGGGTTGTTGTTGCTACAATGTTGACAGCCGGCTGCCTATAAAAGCAGGCTGGCTGAGCTGTTTGCTGTTCAGTACTGTCCAGCTTTCAAAATAAAGAGCTGCCTTGGAGAAATCGCCGTGTCGTCTGCTATGTTCGCCCACAACTTAACAATTACTGCCATTGTAATGTATTAAATTAGTTGCTTTCTGTAGTTGTGTTGCATATTACAATTAATGTTCATAAATAAGGTTCATTGCTTGGAAGAAGGAATAGGGAGCAAGCTATGGGAGAACATCATAGGAACTGGATCAGGCCAATGACCTATCTCTTGCAGCATCCCATTCTCACTGTCGTCGACCAGATGCCTGTGGAACACCAAGGGGAATAACCTGATCACAAGAGCACCCTTTCTAGAAACTGGCATTCTATGGAGGCAGAACGCAACCATCTTGGCCAGTAGAAGAAGAAGAAGAAGAAGAAGAAGAAGAAGAAGAGTTTGGATTTGATATCTTGCTTTATCACTACCCTAAGGAGCTTTATCACTACCCTAAGTAGACACCGATAGCCCTCTCCTCTGTGAATTTGTCCAATCCTCTTTCGAAGCCATCAGAGTTAGTTGTCATCACTGCCTCCTGGGGGAATGCAGCCTGCATAATTCGACACCAACTAAGTCAGCCCAGTGCAAGATTATAGCTTTCACCTGGGCCTTCTAAAATAAGCACCTCAGTCAGAAGTAGCCTGCAAAGTTTTTTTAGTGGCTGACAGAGGAGGCATGAAGAGCTGTATTTATAAGCTGAGCTAAGAGGAGGGGGCTTCTACCAGCCAACTTGGTTTATATGACAGGTGCAGAGAAGGAACAGAGCACCCCGTTCCTCTACTACCAGCCTGCTCACTCACTTGCATGCGATTCCTAGTTGCCTGTGGTAACCAGGCTAGTGCTTAAATGCAAGGCTATTTTACCTACTTTGAGCTTCATGTTGCTTTCCAGGCAAGGCCAAACTTGGCCTTCCAGCTATTTTGGGACTAGAATTCCCATCATCCCTGACCACTGGGTCCTGTTAGCTAGGGATGATGGGAGTTGTAGTCCCAAAACAGCCGGAGGGCCAAGTTTGGCCATGCTTGCTTGAGACCAATACGCCATCCTCTGACTAGCGATTTACAATGGGGAGGGATGCGTAGTTGAAACGATGGATCATGCTTATACTTCTGACTGCAGGTGTCACTTCCTGCTTCTATGCTGTCCGCTTGAGTCTGTCTGTCTTTCTTTCTTTCTTTCTTTCTTTCTTTCTTTCTTTCTTTCTTTCT
>JAXCMG010000003.1:82741108-82766477 GCA_034642415.1 Podarcis siculus | reverse complement strand
CCCCCCAAATTAGAGCAGGGGGCAGTTACAGAGCAGATCGGTGGAAGCTTTTAACACACAACCCCCGTGATATTTGCAAACGAGGCCATAGGAGCTCCACGTCCAAAGCTGCATCCAGCTGTTGCGCAAAGTGCAGTTTTGTAAAAAAGACGGATGAAGTTGCGTCTTACCAGCATAGCTTCCTGCCGAGGGGGGTTCCTTAGGTCAGTTTGGCCAGCCTGCTGAAGTTAGCTGTCGGGGTCCGTCCATGAGCCAAGCGCAGTTTTAAGACGATTTTTAAAATAACAGAGAAGCGGCGCTTTTGCAAGAACTGATATACCATCATCTCCTCCAGCTCTTTCCACGTGCGCAGGAGCGAAGAGCGCACAGCTTCGCATTTGTAACGGGCGCCAGAAATGAAAGTCGCCTTGCTCGGCTCACATCATTGGTGCGGCGGGTCACGTTACCGGCTGGTTTCAAATTTTGTGTGACAGCTTGGAAAAAAGAAAAAGAAAAAACCCGAAAAAGGAAACAGGAAGCTGCTCTCTCGGATCTAATTATGACACGTTTGCGGTGCAAAGCGTTTCACTCATCGGGCTCCTTCCTCCATTCAGAAGCCTTGCATGCCAAATCACTCAGCTACTTTTCGGGTCCCGGGGAGCGGGGCGGTTCATGTACAGCAAGCATCCCCCCCCCAAAAAAAAACACCACCACCAACGGAGATCTTTTGCTCCTGCCCAACTCGGTGGTTTGAATCCCCGCAGCGGGGTGAGCTCCCGTTGTTCGGTCCCTGCTCCTGCCAGCCTAGCAATTCAAAAGCACGCCAGTGCAAGTAGATAAATAGGTACCGCTCCGGCGGGAAGGTAAACGGCGTTTCCGTGCGCTGCTCTGGTTCGCCAGAAGCGGCTTAGTCATGCTGGCCACATGACCCAGAAGCTGTACGCCGGCTCCCTCGGCCAATAAAGCGAGATGAGCGCCGCAACCCCAGGGTCGGCCACGACTGGACCTAATGGTCAGGGGTCCCTTTACCTTTTTAACTAGAGGTTGAAAACGAAGCATGCCTTCCGCGTGTGTGTTGGGTTCCTTCGCCGTTGGAGGCGACCTGAATCTCAGTTTGCTGGGAATAGTCAAACTGGGGAGCTCAAGCTGGGCGCTGTGAGATTGGGATGCCTGGCTCAATAGGTCTGCGACCCAATCCAGCAGGGCTCTTTTGGACTTCAGGTACTTGCTGCTTTAACAAAACACCAGGATCCAGGGTGGTGCATGTTTTTTTGAGGAGTTCATCATCTCTCTGAGCGCAGCTTGAGTGCCAACGATTGACTGATGGTCAAAGGTCTGGAAGCCAAGCCTTAGGAGGATCGGTTTGGGGGGAGCTGGGAATGTTTAGCCTGGTAAAGAGGAGGAGACTGAGAGGAAATACAACAGCCATCTTATATTGCAAGGGCCCTCACATGGAAGATGGAGCAAGCTGGTTTTCTCCTGCTCCGGAGGGTAGGACCCGAACCAATAGCTTCACCTTACAAGAAAGGAGATTCCGACTTAACATCAGGAAGAACTTTCTGACAGTAAGAGCCATTCGACAGTGGAACAGACTCCCTCGGAAGGTGGTGGACCCTCCTCCTTTGGAGGTTTTTAAGCCATCTGTCATGGATACTGAAATATACTCGGAGTCGAGAGTGGATTTCATGCTCTTTATTCAGCTCATAGTAGTGAGGAATGAAAGTTCCCCCAAAATATCTGCTTTATATACATTATTTACACAATGGGCCGCACGTGATTGGCTAATTCTGGGATTCTCCTGTAGGCCAATCAGGTTGTGGATTCACTTCCACCTGGAGCTGGATTGGGTGGCTCCTGCATACCAATCATACTGCTGCATTGTTCTAGGACCGATCAGACTGCTGCATTCTGGACCCTATTGTTCTAGGACCAATCAGACTGCTGCCTTTTGTATCCTATTCAACTCAGTACATAACAGATACTTTAGCTGAGATTCCCACATTGCAGGGGGTTGAACTAGAAGATCTTTGGTGGGACCCTTCCAACTCTATGCTTCTACTGCTTTTCTCTCAGCAAATGAAATAAACCTCAAGTTTAGTTATAAATAGGATTTATATAAAATAGGAATGTGGCCTTTCCCCCCTTGACACTATTCCTCCCCTTGCTTTCTAAACATTGCCAGTTTTAACACATGGATTTGCAGCTGTGTATGAGCTGGGCGTGCAATCATTAATTTCGGTGAATTGTAAAATTGGCCAAGCAAGGAGTTGCGGTAGCACACTTGCATGAGTGTGCTATGCATTTGTATACCGTCTTGCTTGCTTAGCAATCAAGAATAAAATACCACTTGGCTGTACATATATTAATTTTTAAGTTTAAAGCAACTGCTATAGTTTGGATTTTCATTGCTTCTGTTCTTTGTTAGCCTACTTGGTTCCTTATCACCACCCATTTAGCTTGCATGCTATAAGCACAGATACATTCCTCGACTAATGTCCCATCAGGAACTGGAGTGTGTAACATAGTGTTCACGGGCGATTGAAGTCCCGGCTGGGGATGTCCTTGACTGGGGGCGATTGAAGTCCTTGACTGGGGGCAAGATGGCAGGGTGGGAGCAGGAACAGGAGTCCAGAAGCCAGGAGTCAGAAAGCCAAGAGTCCGAGGGTCAGAGAGCCGGAAGTCAAGAATCCAAGGGTCAGGAAGCAAGGAGTCACGAAGCCAAGGGTCCGAGTCAAACGCAGCAAGGCAGGGAACGTGTTGCTGTGGCAAAGAGCTGAAGAAAAAATGCTGACCTTATATCCCTTCCCAGCTTTTGCCACCAGGTGCTGCGAGTTACCAATTGGCCTCACCTGTGTGGCCACACCTTGCCTCCTCAGAACGAACTTAGGAAGGCCCCAGTCCTGCAGTCCTATTGGTCAGAGGGCCTGGCTCCTGCACACACACCTGACACATAGCGTAGGCATAGAATGAATATGCACTGCATGCAGTGCGTTCCAAGTTCGGTTTCTGACACCTGTTAAAAAAGGGAGAGAGAATTGGTGGCCTTCAGCTGCGGCTTGACCAGTGGTTCTCAAAGGGTGTGGCACGAGAGGATGGAAAGTGTGGCAGGAAGATTCAAGGGCCATCAAAGAAACAGTTAAACACAGTATAGTATATAAGAAAATTATTTGCAGAATATGGAGATACCTTTTCAAAATGAGAGCAAGAGCATCTGGTGATACTGAGGATATGCTTTCCAATGTATTTCTTGTCAATTAAAAACTTGGTGTGGTGCGAGCAATTTTTTTTATTCTGAAAGCGTTATTCAAGAAAAAACGTTTTGAGAACCACTGTGCTAGACCATAACTCAGTTGATCTATGACATTGGCCATGCTGGTTGGGGCTGAGGCCCACAAACTTCTAGAAGACTACAGGTTCCACAGCTGTTGTTGTGAGCCTGAAGACCCTTCAGAGGAAGAGTCACAGTGGAACAGACTTCACAGGAAGGTGGTGGACTCTCCCTTCACTGGAGGTTTCTAAAGAGGTTGGATCTCCACCTATCAGGGATTCTTCCCTCTGCAGCCACAGCAGGCGCTGTGATTCTCCAGCAGTTTGCCTTCACCCCTGGAGGTGCACTCCATTGTCTCTCGAGATAGCCGGATGCCAGCAAAAATAGGTTTGGTTGATAGGGTTGTAACTAGCCCAGGTTTTAAAGGATATTTAATATTGGTGCTGTTAAGTTTTCCATATGTACTTTGCAGGATTCAACTAAGTTGTTCCATGCATGGAACAACGTGTGCTTCCTCCTGCAGGCCCTAAATCTGTTCTGGAGGGCTGGCGGCACACAGGGGAAGAAAGTCCTGTTGCACGAGCAGACTTTGTTCCCCACACACCTTAGCACTATGTTGAATTCCATCCACTGTTTTATACAGTGGTACCTCAGGTTACAGATGCTTCAGGTTACAGACTCCGCTAACCCAGAAATAGAACCTCGGGTTAAGAACTTTGCTTCAGGATGAGAACAGAAATCGTGCTCCGGTGGCGCAGCGGCAGCAGCAGGCCCCATTAGCTAAAGTGGTGCTTCAGGTTAAGAACAGTTTCAGGTTAAGAACGGACCTCCAGAACAAGTTCTTAACCCGAGGTACCACTGTACTTTTAAAAACCACCTTGGGTGGGCTATACTGAAAAAGGTGGCTAATTTTATAAATAACTAAGCAGATCACAACATAAGGAAAACTGTATTACTGGGTGGGGTGGGTAGTGGCAGGAAGAAAGTTGAAGCGGCACAGGGCTAGAATTTTCATTGGCACCCCTCTGTTTCTTGTAACATATAGTTCCTCTCTGAAAGTGCATGGAACCTGAATTCATCATGATGGATAGCCAGCACTCTCACCCTTGCTACCGTTCTACACTGAAGGAGAATGCATGGCAGTAGTAGTATACTATAGGTTTTGCTTGTTTTGAGCGATCAGACTTTGGAAATATATGTGCAAAGGTGACTTCAAAGAAGGCACTGAGCTGAGCTCTGTGTGTTTCTCCCACCTGGAGATTCAAATCACAACATTTAGAAGAAACGGGCAACGTAGCGCCACTAGTTCAAGAATGCTGTGTCGAAAAGAGCTGTTTACAAATTGATTCCAGGTGGTTTATTTTCCCAGTTCATCATCAATATTTCTCTCTCTCTCTCTCTTTTGGCAAACAAGCTTTATTTACAAAAAGTAAACATATTAATTAGCACGGGCATGTAAACCGTCCAACAATATATAAAGCTCTCTCTTTTTTTTATCACTCTCAAAACATAAAAAGGGAATGGAAAACGGCGAGGAAGAAGTTTGTAAACTTAGAAAGCAAAGCCTGACTTCATCAATGCATCTTTCGTCCGATGTCAAATGCTAAACGGATACTGGCGTTTTGGTCGCTCGGTTGTGTCAAATTCAAGTTATTGCTTTCACAAAAACATTGCCTGTGGATTCCCCAGCAACAGAGGGGCGAGTCTTAGAAGGGCACGGACTGGCATTCCCAGGGGCTTGAATTTCAACAGCAATTCAGAGAAGGTTGTGCAACCTAGAAGAATAAAGGAGACGAGGGAAAAATGATTACACCTTCAAGTAGAACAAATATACCAAAACAGTGCATTTTAGATGCAGAATGGCAACTCTGCTTCAGCACAGAACAGTTCATACCTGTTGTGTGATAGATAGATAGATAGATAGATAGATAGATAGATAGATAATTTATTATGGTCAAAGACCAGCTCACACAAAAAAAACAGTGTTCATAAAGATAAAATATACAACTGGAGCAGATTTCAGCAATAGCTCATGAGTTAAAATTGAGATATATACATGCACCCGTACAACTGAGATTTGGGCTACCATAAAAAATTGACCCTGAGGCGCCCCAAAGAGCGACTTCAGCATTTCCCTAATAAGCTATTTTATTCTAGAGGTTGTACCTGTTGCGTGTATAAAATATGTTGCTGCATTTTACGTTTTATTATGTTTTTATATTCTGCTGGAAGCCGCCCAGAGTGGCTGGGGAAACCTAGCCAGATGGGTGGAGTATATATTATTATTATTACTGCAACTACTACAACTACTACTACTATTATTATTATTTGCACAGCTCAAGAGCAGAGCACAAGGCTTGCACGGAAAAGGACCCATATTCAGTTTCCAACATCTCTGGGTGGCTCTGATTCCTGCATTGCAGGGGGTGGGACTAGATGACCCTTGGGTTCCCTCCCAACACTACAATTATAAGATTAGGCTTAGGTTGAGATGGACCAACTTTTGCATTTTTGTACAGTGTTGGTAATCCATGGCTTTCTCAGTGTTATTTCCCCCACCCACCCAATAATCATGATTAATAGCTGGGTTTCAATCTTACCTTCCAAGCCTCCAGCTAACAGCTGCGCCGGTGTTGGAACAGAATGATATATGAGGAAGCAGGCCAATATACTTAGCTGAGATTCGTCGGTTGGCTGTCCACTTAAATAGGAGTGCAGGCAGACGTCGCCTCCAGCTGCAACACACAAGAGAGGTGAAGCTCAGATTTAGCAGATGGAAGCGCAGCAAAATGTTGCAGTGTGGAATGTTCCTGGTTCAAGGTTCTGACAAGCAAGGGCATCCATGGTTGCAACCAGCTCAAGGATATCATGCACTCACTACCGGCTGATTTGCCCCTTATATACAATGCCCAGAGAGAGAAAAACATTGTCTATTCTTAAGTGGTTGTCACCCACTTAAGATTCCCCCAGGAAATGACAGCCCAACTCTTAGCTGATAAACACCTAAAAATTACACACTTGGTAGACAAATTTGCTCTGGCAGCTAAGAAGCTATGTTGATGATTTCTAATTTTAAAACTTTTTGCTGTAATTTTTTTTATGCTGTAAAATTCTATAGGTAATGTTGTCTGGTTTCAGAGGAAAGCCTCGTTCTTGCTGTTTGTCATTCATTGTAAAGGCCCTTGGCTATACACACAAAAATCGATGATAACCAGCCAGCCATGACCTTCCAAGATACTCCAATCCATTTGCCCTTCTCCTGGTTTTCCATTCCGCACCGCTCTCAACAGTCAACCCGCATTCTGTGGCAACTGAGCATGCTCAATCCTCACTGGTTTGATTAGAGTCCTTTTCTGGCAGCATGGAGCTGAATATGCTTAGACTCCCCCCTCCCCAATGATCAGGACTTTCTAATTTCTCTATGAGAATAGAGCCCCACCTTCAGAACTTCCTGCTCAATGGGGGAAGAGGTGGAGCCAACTGAGATGGAGACAGGGGCACAGGGCCTTCTTGGTAGTGGCGCCCGCCCTGTGGAATGCCCTCCCACCAGATGTCAAAGAGATCAACAACTACCAGACTTTTAGACGACATCTGAAGGTAGCCCTGTTTAGGGAAGCTTTTAATGTTTGATGCATTACTGTATTTTAATATTTTGTTGGAAGCCACCCAGAGTGGCTGGGGAAGCCCAGCCAGATGGGCGGGGTATAAATAGATTCTTCTTCTTCTTCTTCTTCTTCTTCTTCTTCTTCTTCTTCTTATTATTATTATTATTATTATGCTTGAAACAGGGCTATGGTGAATAGAGGGAAGCCAGAGCTGTTTGATTCCTCCCAGGACAAAGCTTATTAAAGATGCACAGAGAGATAGTCCAGATCTCTTCCCACCTTAATGGCACATAGGTGGGGAGTGCCCACCATTCCCCCTCTTCTTTCTCAAAGGCCTCTGCATATTGAAATCTACAATATGCAGCATGAATTTGAGACAGAAGCATGAATTGGAGCACATGGTACTAAATGAACCCTCTCCCCTAAAGAAGCATCAGTTAATGCTACCATGACACCCTTTAAAAAGGTAAAGGTAAAGGACCCCTAACAGTTAAGTCCAGTCGCAGACGACTTTGGGATTGCGGCGCTCATCTTGCTTTACGCCGAGGGAGCCGGCGTTTGTCTGCAGACAGTTTTTCTGGGTCATGTGGCCAGCAGGACTAAGCCGCTTCTGGTGAAACCAGAGCAGCAAACGGAAACACCATTTACCTTCCCACCACAGTGGTACCTATTTATCTACTTGCACTTTTTGGCATTCTTTTGAACTGCTAGGTTGGCAGGAGCTAGGACAGAGCAACGGGAGCTCACCCCATTGCGGGGATTTGAACCGCCGACCTTCTGATCGGCAAGCCCAAAAGGTTCAGTGGTTTAGACCTCAGCGCCACCTGTGTCCCTATGATACCCTTTGGTCACCTGCAAAAAAAATATGCTTTTGTTTTTGTTTTAAATTTCCTAATGTTGAAGCTCTGTTTTTTAAAAAATAAACCTATTAGCAGCAGTATAAAAAAAGCAGTGTTAAGAAAATTGGTTTGCATTTTTCTTTTCTTTTTGAGATTGTCTATTGGTTTTACAGTGGTACCTCATGTTACATATGCTTCAGGTTAGACTCCGCTAACCCAGAAATAGTGCTTCAGGTTAAGAACTTTGCTTCAGGATGAGAACGGAAATCGTGCTCTGCGTGCACAGCGGCAGCGGGAGGCCCCATTAGCTAAAGTGGTGCTTCAGGTTAAGAACAGTTTCAGGTTAAGAACAGACCTCTGGAACAAATTAAGTATGTAACCAGAGGTACCACTGTATTGTGCAAGCTGCCTTGGGAGTAATTTAAATTGAAGGGTGGCACAGAAATGAGTAGAACAAAATTCTCAGACGTTGAATGTTGTCTCCAACAAAGTCATTGCATGAGCGGAACAATTTCCACTCGTGACACAGAACTTCTCCATCCTCTCCCACCCCCACACTGCCAACCCCCCACCCCCACCAGTCTGCTCCGGGAGTTCCCCCAGCCCCCCCCCCAACAAGGGGAAGAGAGGGAGGGGAAGTTCCACTGAACACGTGGAAGTTGTTTGGCTCGCACAATGACTTAACTGGATTCAGCCCATACAGAGCCAGGTGCGGGGTTTTTTTGGAAGAGCTTCAAATCACGGTGAGAACCAAATCGTTTTAAGACTTTCTGGCTTGCGCATGCACACAAAAAACCTTACTAGAGATTACAAATGAACATCGGGTCGTTTGGGGGCAGAAATTCATGCTCTTAGGAATTTGTGGTCTTGGCTTAGCTACGTTGCCATTCAGAGGAGAGTCATATCTGCCAGCTGCACAGAACTTGCTTCATTTAGCGGTAAATCCTCTGCTATTTTTACCTTGCAGCCACTGATCCAAGGTATTATCGATGGAACACTTAATCACAGGTAAAAACTCAGAGTTCATAAAAAGGCCCCGGTGTGGATTTTTCCTCATTCTCTCCTGGTGACTTCTGGAATTGAAAAATTCTAGAACCAACTTTATCTGCCACAAGTCAAATGTCTCTGACATTTCTCTTTTTTCCAGTCTTCTCACAGCCTAGCGGAAAAGGAAAAGGAGCTTGAATTAACTCAATACTGTTGGAGCTACAGATAACTAGTTTATAAAATGAGTTGTTTAGAGACTTACATAATTGGAAAGAAAGATTAGCTTGCATGATCAGTGTCACAAGGTGGCATGAATCTGCTACGACTACTCGTTTATGCAGACACGTTTCCACAGGTTAAAAATCAAGATATATTGCGATTACAAATGCAATAGGCTTTTCGTCTTTGCTTTCTTAACGGGCAAAAACCAGCAGGAAAATAAGCAACACTTTGCTGAAATGAAAAGGATTGCGCAGCATGCTTTTACCTGGTCAATTGCAATGTAAGCCGGCAACATTTCGGGATTTTCCTGAGTAACACACTCGTACAGGATAGAAGAGAAAAGGTCGAACACTTCCTGTTTCTGAAAAAATGAAGAAGAGGTCATTCAGGGGAAAAAATACATCATACATGTTGCAGTGGGTGGGGAGCCAGATGTTACTGGAATATCACTCCTACAGCAACTGACCATTGGTCTTGCTGGCTGAGGCTGATTGAATCCAATAATAATAATAATAATGGTAAAGGGTAAAGGGACCCCTGACCATTAGGTCCAGTCGTGACCGACTCTGGGGTTGCGGCGCTCAACTCATTCTATAGGCCGAGGGAGCCAGCGTACAGCTTCCGGGTCATGTGGCCAGCATGACTAAGCCGCTTCTGGAGAACCAGAGCAGCGCACGGAAACGCCGTTTACCTTCCCGCCGGAGCGGTAACTATTTACCTACTTGCACTTTGATGTGCTTTTGAACTGCTAGGTTGGCAGGAGCAGGGACCGAGCAACAGGAGCTCACCCCGTAGTGGGGATTCGAACCGCCGACCTTCTGATCGGCAAGTCCTAGGCTCTGTGGTTTAACCCACAGCGCCACCCGCATCCCTCTAATAATAATAATAGTAATAATTTATTATTTATACCCAGCCTATCTGGCTGGGTTTCCCCAGCCACTCTGGGCAGCTTCCAACAAAGATTAAAAATACATTAAAACACTGGTGATTAAAAACTTCACTAAACAGGGCTGCCTTCAAATGTCTTCTGAACATCAGATAGTTGTTTATCTCTTTGACATCTAATGGGAGGGCATTCCACTACCGAGAAGGCCCTCTGCCTGGTTCCCTGGCAAGCTGCCCACACTGGCATACTGCCTACTCTGCTGGTACTTTAATTAAACTTTGGAGAGGCTGACTTTGTCAACTAGAATGCGAATCGTCCCACCCATACGTTCTTTAATTTTAAAATTCCTCCTGTGCAAAACCAGGATACTCTAGTCTTCCCAAAGCCTTACAATAATTCCCAGCAATTGGGCATTTACAGGCATGCTGTCTCTGAGAGTGGAGTTTCACGTTGCCTCTGCTGAAGCCTGCCTTTTAATTTTTTTTTAAGTTAGGTTTTGCACCTGACAACTTACTTGCCCCGTGTTTGCAGCCGGTTTGCAGAAATAGTCTGCGAATGAAAGCAGCGCAGGATCAGATGTAAAAGCAGAAATAGCTTCTGGCTGAAAAGGAAGGTGACATTTAAAATTAAGGATTGTTTCCTTCTTTGCGGTTCATGGGGAAAGTGCAATTCATACAACCCTTCCTCACTGCAGGCTGCAACCTCCCAGACAAATGGTCCAGCCTTCTTGGGGGAAAACGTAATGGAGATAACACTACCCCTTAGCAAAAAGCTCTGACCTGAAAAATAGATTCATGCAGCTGAAAATCTTACTACCTTACCAGCACAGCTGAGCCAACAAAGTGGTATCATCTGAGCCCTTTGAGGGAGAATGAGACAGGCGGCTGAAATTTCCCCCAATGCAGGTCAGTTTCTCATGCTATTTTGCACTGACGTGAGGTGCCACAGGGGCCAACGCGGAGACATTTGGAGTCTTCCCGGTGAAATTTGCACCAGAATGACAGCTGCCTTTCACAGCTTGCGTTAATTTTCCAAAAAAATGGCTTTTCCTTATAAACACCGGCCTCACAACCCAATGGAAAATTCAGGTTTTTTCGCTTTTTGCTTGTTATATACTGCAGGGGTCAGCAAAGTTTTTCAGCAGGGGGCCAGTCCACTGTCCCTCAGACCTTGTGGGGGGCCGGACTATATTTTGAGGGGGAAATGAATGAATTCCCAAGCCCCACAAATAACCCATAGATGTGTTTTAAATCAAAGCACACATTCTACTAATGTAAAAACACCAGGCAGGCTCCACAAATAACCCAGAGATGCATTTTAAATAAAAGGACACATTCTACTCATGTAAAAACACGCTGATTCCCAGACCGACTGTGGGCCGGATTTAGAAGGCGATTGGGCCGGATCCAGCCCCCGGTCCTTAGTTTGCCTACCCATGTTATATAGTTTATATTCATTGCAGCTTTTTTCACTCAACAGTGGCCATAAGGACTACCTTGAACGCCCGGGCATCCGCATTCCGGTGAGTGACAGTCTGCGCCAAAAGGCTTCGCCAACCCATT
The DNA here is from genome assembly GCA_034642415.1 of Podarcis siculus. Taxonomy (NCBI): domain Eukaryota; kingdom Metazoa; phylum Chordata; class Lepidosauria; order Squamata; family Lacertidae; genus Podarcis; species Podarcis siculus. The sequence goes on along the minus strand of JAXCMG010000003.1, from coordinate 82,755,129 downwards.
GGGTCCTCTTTGTATGAAAGCTGCCCAGCCCTTAGTTTCACATACAGGACTCCATCTTTTGAAAGAATTGATCTGCAAGAAGAAAGGAAGGTTTGGGGGTTTTTTGTTTCAGATTAAGAAGTTATACATGCTAATTCACATATCTTGAGGACAGATTATCATTGCACCATGCAACACCTGAAAGCATTTCAAATTCCACACTCAGTTCCCTACCACAAATGCCAAGGTGAAGCACTGTTGTTTTATTCTGCAGAGTTTTATCCACTGATATACATTTATATCCAACATGGAACTTATTACGTTCCCAGGTGGGCTCCCATCCAGGCACTGGCCAGACGCACACCTGCTTAGCTTCAGCAAGGTGGCTGCATCATGAACCCATAAGCTATGCATTAGAGTTGTCGGATAAGGATATCTGCATGTCTACTGTCATGAAGAATATGAAAGAGAAAGCCAAGAAAAAATGGCGCGGAGCAAATGTCACAAAATGGGAAAGCGCTATGAAGGTTAATCAGTGACCCAAAAAATATTTCAAAAAAGGGAAACCCAGATATCCTTGAAAGCCTCAGACAGATTTCTTTTTTTGAGCAGATTTCTTGCTTTTTTTGAAGTAGGAACACCATTTTGAGGGATTGGTTGGCTATCTGCCCTAGATGTTTTCAATTCTATTTGATTTTATTGCCTGTTTTCACCCTGCTGATATATTAGCAAACCAGATGAATGTGTGTGATTATTCCTGTTGCTGTTCTGTCAATTTTCACACTGTGTAACACCTTTGTTCTGGCAGTCTGCACTGGATTCATTTTATAATGTGCACAGAGCTGGATCTCATGTGAGTTTCACATGCAATAGGGAGGAAACATCTGCTCTGCTTTGCAGAAGATGGGGAAAATCCACAGGTGTTCCACACATACGAGAAAATTGCTGGGTCAAGGTTGACATTTATATATATTTTTTTTTAAAAAAAACAGTTTAAAGCTGCATATCTGCTTAACACCAGCCACTGGACAACTCCTACAAGCAAACAGATTTTCCAGCAATTGCAACAGCAGCTTAAATTTGGACTCTGGTGTGTCTGCAGTGCAACCATAATTGTGGGCTGCTGTACTGTTAATGCAAAAGCTTCACCAGGACTACTTACTTTAAATGGTGTGTGCCTCTGCTTAAATCAATCAGCAGTTCCCAGTATCGGGGGCCTTTCACTCTGATCTGGAAACATAAAATAAAAAGAAAAATCAGTTATACATATTGGATGGGATCAAAACACCACGGGCAGTGTCATTCACACCCAGGGACTTTTAATGTCCTCCTTTTCAAGACCCAAACATGCATGGTTTATTACAGCAGTTCTCAACCTGTGGGTCCCCAGATGTTGTTGGACTACAACTCCCATCATCCCTGAGCTCTGGTCTTGCTAGCTAGGGGTGATGGGAGTTGTAGTCCAACAACATCTGGGGACCCACAGGTTGAGAAAGGCTGGTTTATTAGACCTCTAGGAGCTGTACTCCGTATGTCACAAAAGATGCACCTGAGATGACATTCCACCAATGATCTTTCCATTCCTTAAACGGAAATCCAGAGCGGGACTGCAGGTGCAAAATAGTGGGGGTTTTGCAAACCAAGTTTAAAAGCAGAGTTGTTAAACCGAGCAACCTAACCCCAAGCCCTGTCTCCACTAATTCTCATGGTACCGCACCCTACTTTCTATAATATCAAACCTATGATGTCGTAAGGTGGCATGCCAAGGGACTATACTATTTCCATCCATTGCATCTTGGAATTACACTATGGCTGCTTCTACCCCCACCCCTAGCTGTGCTTGTTGGGGCTGATGGGAGTTGTAGACTAAAACAGCAGGAGAGGACCCAGCCGAAGAAGGCTGCCATAAAGCAAGCTCAGTCATATACCTGCTTCAGTAAGTGGAGTTCGGGAAGAAGAGTGGGTGCCATCAGTTCCTCGGTTGTTTCCTCGTACCACTGAGTTCCCTTTGGTGGGTGGGTGGGGGGTAGAAATACAAAATAAACCACACACTTTACTCAACCTGTATCACTAAAGAAAGCACATGACAACCATGCTGGCTCAGAGAGACTGTGTACATTCTGCCCCCACCCTTTGGAAAAGTCCCCTTCACCCCACAGAACCAAGTCTACCTTGTAGGTAACCTCCAGCAGTGAGTAGCAAGGCGTATCTGTATCCACGTCCACAGGGACAAGGAGCCTGGGCTCTGCTGCCAGAACATACAGATGCCGCAAGGCCTGGAGGTGATACCTGTGTATACAAAGAGTGCAATTACTGCAGGAAGGTTATTTTAAGGCTCCGTCCTGAATCTAACTGCTTTCAACAGGCACCGGGAAACTGAAATAAAGCCTCCCAAGGAGCAGAACGCATTATCTGTTGCAGGATCCAACCAGGCTTTCCTAGGATCTTTGTTTTAACCAAATCTGCTGGTTAAGGCTTACCTGTTATCCGTACTGTGAACTGGGAAGTGAGGATACACGGCACAAAGCAGGGCAGCAATGGAAGAATTTGAAGTGCTAAGTGAGTACCTGCAAAGAAAGAATATATACAGTCATACCTCATGTTACATTTCCTTCAGGTTGCGCATTTTCAGGTTGCATCCCGTGGCGACCCGGAAGTACCGGAAAGGATTACTTCCGGGTTTCGCCACTTGCGCAAAAATGATGTCACGCGCATGCACAGAAGCGGCGAATCGCAACCCGCATGTGCACAGACACAGGTTGTGTTCTTTCCAGGTTGCGAACGGGCCTCCAGAACGGATCCTGTTCGCAACCAGAGGTACCACTCTGTGTGTGTGTGTGTGTGTGTGTGTGTGTGTGTATGTATACACACACACACACACATATATGGGACGCGGGTGGCGCTGTGGGTTAAACCACAGAGCCTAGGACTTGCCGATCAGAAGGTCAGCGGTTCGAATCCCCATGACAGGGTGAGCTCCTGTTACTCAGTCCCTGCTTCTGCCAACCTAGTTCGAAAGCACCTCAAAGTGCAAGTAGATAAATAGGTACCGCTCCGGCGGGAAGGTAAACGTCGTTTCCATGCACTGCTCTGGTTCACCAGAAGTGGCTTAGTCATGCTGGCCACATGACCAGGAAGCTGTACGCCGGCTTGCTAGGCCAATAAAGCAAGATCAGCGCCGCAACCCCAGAGTCAGCCATGACTGGACCTAATGGTCAGGGGCCCCTTTACCATGTGTGTGTGTGTGTGTGTGTGTATAATGCAGTAAAAGAGCATGGAATTGGTGCTTATCCCTGCAAAGCAGAAATTAAGCGCAGGTTATCAAATATATTCCTTTCTAACAATAAATGTCTGCTCTATAGGGCTGTGCAAGGCAGCTCTAATTTAGTTCAGGGCCCAATGCAATGATCCAAATCGGGCCCCAGACCAATTGAGCCCCCAAATCTAAACAGAGGTGTTGCAGACTCCTAATGCTTCATTAAGCTTCTAAACCAAAATTAAGCATGCAGTCATTGGCCGGGGGGCAGGGGGAGAGAAGGAGACCTGCCAGTAGTGAGTCTTACCTGCATCATCTCCTTCCCCCACCCCTCCTCTTTGCTGGCTTACAAACCCCACCACCACTTGACAGACGCAAATCGCTCCAGGTGGACCTGACCTGGGGTTGCCTCAGCACGAACAGGACAAATTCCGGATCCACCAAATGAGTCCAGGGTCCAGGATTTCTCCAGACCAGATGCACAGCGCTACTGCTCAGCCCCTCAAATTTTTATCAGACACCTTCCTGTGTTTTTAACTCCTCCCTGTACTTCTGAGTCCTTTAAGATTGGAAATTGCTGGTGGTTCTTTTTTTTTAATAAAAAAGGCGAAAGGCTACCTGTTCAGGGAAGTTTTTAATCTGTGATATTTTACTGTATTTTTGGTTTCTATGGAAGCCGCCCAGAGTGGCTGGGGAAACCCAGCCAGATGGGCGGGGTACAAATAATAAATTATTAAATTATTATCATTATTACCTCAATATTGCAATTAAGTGGTATACAAATTTTCATAATAAATATTAATAATAACACAACAATACAGTGGTACCTTGGGTTACATACGCTTCAGGTTACATACGCTTCAGGTTACAGACTCCGCTAACCCAGAAATAGCACCTCGGGTTAAGAACTTTGCTTCAGGGTGAGAACAGAAATCGTGCTCCGGCAGCACCGCGGCAGCGGGAGGCCCCATTAGCTAAAGTGGTGCTTCAGGTTAAGAACAGTTTCAGGTTAAGAACGGACCTCCGGAACGAATTAAGTACTTAACCTGAGGTACCACTGTATCTACTTTGGAAGAAAAAAAGGATTGTGGACGTAATGAATACGCAGGGAGATATTTTGGTGTTCATATGCATATTCACTTTGCGGGGGAAAGGCTTCCCTTTGAAATGACGTTATTACCTTCCGCCTCCCAAAAAGAGGAGCCCGAGAGCCATATGATGCGCCATGTGGAACCCGTAGTTCATCTCCCCACCAGTCTTCTTGTGCATGAAGCGGCAGAGCTGGAGGACCTTCAGGTTTCCCGATCCCGCCATCACCATCGCAAGGGACATCAGCACCACACTCAGGCAAGTCTCCAGGTTGTAGTGGCCTGCCTTGAATATGGACACAGAGGAGGCAAGTGGTCAGTTCCACTTGTGTCTCCGAAGCAGGCAAGCAACACAATCCCAGGCTCAGGAACAAGGAAGATCTTATTCAGAAATTATTATTATTATTATTATTATTATTATTATTATTATTATTATACCACCCTTCATCTGAAGACCACTGGGCAACTCCACAGCATAAAAATGCAGAATGAGAACGCAAAATACACAATAAAAGCAAAAGCAAACCAACAACTTCCCTCCCACAATCCTATGCATGGCTACTCCCTGAGTTCAATGGGACTTTCTCCTGGCTAAGTGTGTGTGCCTGGGTTTTAAAATAAGGACAACCATTAAGGTGTCTGTTGTAACCATTTCTCATAGGGTAGAGGCTGCTCCTTCATCTAAACTGGGAGCAGGCGAAAGGTAAGTCAGAACTCTTGGGTGGTTTGCAGCAGGCCAGCAAAGGGATTCCCAAATCGCCAAAGAGCAGCAAAACATGTATGTAAATCTGGTTGCTGAGCTGAATAAACTTTCGGGGGGGAACCAGGAGTTGATTTTTGCACGAAAGGATGGTGAGCTCACTTGGCAGCCCCAGTCCCTTCCCCACTTGGAAAACTTCAGTTTGTCCAAAATGCAGTTCCCATTTAGATGATGATGATGATGATAATAATAATAATAATAATTCAAGGTCCTCAGGTGTGCTTAAAAGCCGTAAATGACGCAGGCCCCAAATATCTGAAAAAACACATCCTTCCCTACAGATCCTCTTGGGCACTGACATTGGGAGAGGGGCCCCTCTGTCCTCAGACGCTTGAGGGGGGTGGAAGCCTTCAAAAAGGACTTCTCTATGGGAGCCCCTAAGTTACAGAACTCCCTCCCCACAGAGATGCACCTGGTACCTTCATTATACAGCTTCTAGAAAATGATACAAGACCCTGGCTTTTGGCACTTGAGGTGTTTATTTTTTAAGACTCCTCTCGTTTTTATGACTGGAAGTTGTTTAAAACTGTTTTTAATATTGTGTTTTAATGTTGTAACTTGCTCTGGGACTTTAGGGTCAAGAGTAGGCAATAAATAAATAAATAAATAAAGCAAGCAAGCTGTGGAGCAAACTCAGAACAAGTACCCATTCCTCTTCTCAAACTCTTTGTTTAGCTAGCAGAAGGGCAGGTTACTGCAGTACTTGAGGACATGTGGGGTCAGGGTAATGGTCCAATGATCCCTCTCCCCCTCCCCAAAAAATTCAACCAAAACAGCATTATAAAATTTTGGATTTTACTATTAACAATAGTGAATCTGGAGAAACTTACTATGGAAGCCGTAGCCGAGGACAAACACTTCATGAAATCTTTTGCAAATGTGTACTAGATGGAGGAATTCAAAATTGGCACATGTCAGGAAAGCACAAGAAACAACCATGGGGCAGGGAGTGAACCTGGACTCTCAAGACATGCAAACCACTCACTCGTCCACCCTGCTAAAGTCTCGCCCATAAATATGCATCCTTCATTATTCTTTCGTAAGATCAGAATCAGAAGAGACCTGAAAGCCACCTGGCCCTGAAGCAAACACTTCTAAACCTATGATCCAGAGGTAAGAAGCAGGGCTTACTCAGTTTTTGCCCCAGTTTCATCAAACCACATACATACACACACACACACACTGCAGCCTCCCTTTGCAACCTCCCAGAAAACATGTTAAAACCATGTTTCTTCAAACAGGCACCCTATAATGTTCTGAACATTATATTATTGCAGTAAAAAGACTGCAGGTTATTTTAAGTTTGATGCTGCTGTTGACCCTTTGTGGATCTGTGCACTGCCAGCAGAAAGCAGGCATGAGCTAGTTGTCCCAGGCATGAGATGCTGAAATGTCATTCATCATTATGGTAAAACCATCCACATGGCTCAAGCAATGTAGTAAGGAAGAATTGGAAGAAACTGTTAGAATTCCTGCTCCATGATTGCAGTCATGGGATTGTTGTCTATCACATGATGGTATATGTTTTGACTCCACAGAGTGGGAAGTGACGGAGACAGGATGTTTGTGTTACTGTGTTTCCTGAAGTGGGACTACTGTCCTTTGTTCATTTTTTCTCTTTGCTGTCTGATGCTAGAGAGAGAGGGAGCCATGTTGCAGTGCTCCGTCTGTATTTATATGTAAATAAAGTAGATTAGCCAAAATGCTGAGTTGCTGAGGTCTGATACGCAAACTGCAAGTCTATGATAATAAATCCTGACCAGCGACTGATGCACTTACCAAGCAGTTAAAGGCAGCTAGGTTTTCTGAACCGGCAAATCGAAAACCCAAAGACAAACAGGCCCCAGCGATGATGTAAACATGAGCCTGCCTAAAAAGAAATGTTTGGCATGAGGTGTGTCTTCATATACATTTAAAAGATTGTATCAAATTACACTGGCTTCCACTCCCTCTATGGTTAAAAAGAATATCATGCAATTGAGCTACTTCTGCAACAGGAAAGCTGAATTCACCCCACCACTGGAGGGGTGAACTGACCTGTCATAGGAATACTCGCAAATAAGCCTTTGCTCATTCAGGATGCTGTTGCTGCACACTCTTTTCCGTGAATTTATCCCATGACTCATCTGTAATGATCAGGGGTCCAAAACCACACGGGAGTGGTCAAGCATGTGGAACTTCAAAACAGTAAATCAGGGCTTCCATTGATCCAAGCAACTGGCCATGCCCATGTGGTTGTGGACCTTTACCTTTCCCGCCCGGATCTGGCCACAGTGATCCATGCGACGGTCACCTCCAGGCTTGGCTACTGTAATTCGCTCTACGCGGGGCTGCCCTTGAAGCTGACCCAGAAACTCCAGCGGGTGCAGAACGCTGCAGCAAGGCTCCTCATGGGGTCTCTGCCATGGGAGCATATTCACCCAGTGCTTTTCCAGCTGCACTGGCTCCCGGTAGATTATTGGGTCAGGTTTAAGGTGCTGGTTTTGACCTTTAAAGCCCTTCATGGCCTAGGACCCTCGTACCTACGGGACCACCTCTCCCGGTATGCCCCACGGAGGACCTTAAGGTCCAAAAATAGCAACACCCTAGAGGTCCCGGGCCTTTTCAACGCTGGCTCCGGCCTGGTGGAACGCTCTGTCTCATGAGACCAGGGCCCTGCGGGATCTGATTTCTTTCCACAGGGTATGTAAGACAGAGTTGTTCCGCCTGGCCTTTGGCTTAGAATCAATTTGATTCCCTCCCCCTCTTTCTTTTTTTCTTTCTCCTCCTGTGATGAGGCTGCATTTTAATGTTTTAATGTGGTATTTTAATCTTTTTTTAAGTTGTATTTCAAACAACTTGTTTTTATTATTGGTTGTTAGCCGCCCTGAGCCCGGCCTTGGCTGGGGAGGGCAGGGAATTTATTATTATTATTATTATTATTATTATTATTATTATTATTATTATTAAACATTACAGAGGTGCTGTGGGATGATCCTGCAGGAAAGAGGCTTGGGTTGGGAAAGTAATCTTGATACAACCTGGTTTATATATTTTCAAGAGGTTGTTCTCATATTGCTAATACAGTGCAAAAATGCAACCAAACCCTGGGGCTTTGGGACTAGATGGATGGAAGGAAACCTGGCAAAGCCACTTATTCAGCGCATTTCTATTAACTTCCAAAAGCTCAACAAGCAGAAGGAGAAGCCAGCACACGGTCATCTCTAAGGGTGCATGATTGCAATACATTTGCAGTACAGTCATACCTCAGGTTACAGACGCTTCAGGTTGAGTTTTTTTGGGTTACAGACCACCAAAACCCAGAAGTACCGGAATGGGTTACTTTAGGGTTTGGCGGTCGTGCATGTGCAGAAGCGCTAAATCATGCTTTGCGCATGCACAGGAGCGCCGAATCGCAACCCGCGCATGCGCAGAAGCACCGCTGCCGGTTGCAAACGTGCATCCCGCATGGATCATGTTCGCAACCCGAGCATCCACTGTACAGGCATTTATGCGTGTTCAATTACTGCACTCATGGGAAAGCAGCAGGGCTGTTGCACTTTCCCACATGTCAGCAGTTAGCCAGGAGTCTCAGCAAAGCCCTGCTGCACCTCCAGCTCACAAGGAGACCTTCCCCAGAGGGGAGCAGGACTTGGCTGAGCAGCTCGGCAGACACGCAGGGAAGAAGGTCTCAGGGCAGTTCACAAAAAAGATCGCAATATATAAAATAAAAATAAAAACAATATCCCAATAATAGCCCCCACAGCACAAGGAGCTGCCATGCTACAGAACCTCCCGCACCCACTGACATAATACGTCTAGGGCCCCTGAGTTTGTCCTTTGCTATACCTGCCCAAGGACTACAGGAAGTAGGAATCGGTCCCATTTCATTACTTACGCCAGAGTCTCCAAATTCAGGTCTTCGGAAGAAGGCATTTCAGTCGCATGAAGGGATACGCTGTTCTCCCTCACAATCTGTTAAAAACAAGCCAGCAGATGCAGAGTCTCATTTCTGTTTGTGCAAAGGTTTCTATAGCTTCGTGGATACACTTTAAAAAGTAAAGTCAGAACCCAGCTGCAAGATTTTAATTTGGATGCCTGAAAACAAGAGGCCTCCGGTAACCTATTCTTCCATTACAGATACAATCTGTAAGCATCACATGTCTTCTTTTATAGAGACTAATGCAAGTTACAGCTCACTTCTACACATGGTTAGCCGGAATTGACTTCCATGAATGGAGCTTGTTCTCAAGTCAGCATGCTTAGAATGTGTGGTTTGTCTTGTTTATGTGAAATAACCTGTCGACTGCATGCATGTCTCTAGCCACAAAGTGTAGAACCCTTTACAGTTGTAAAGGAAAAATAGAGGAAACCAGAAAATTTGGGCAGTTTTGCAGGTCTGCCTACCGGAAGCATCACATGCCTTTTCTTTAGTTTATTACTCTTTAGCAAGGAGCAGTAAAGGTGAAATTATCACCTGAATCCTGGTTTAAGAACATAGGAAGAGCCTATTGGACCAGGCCATCCAGTTTGGATTCCTTTTTGCAGTGGCCAATGCCTATGGGAAACCCACAAGAGGACCCTCCTGTGGTTTCCAGCATTGGAAATATTCCAGAAATAGTACCTCGGGTTAAGAATTTTGCTTCAGGATGAGAACAGAAATTGCACAGTGGCGGCGCGGCGGCAGCAGGAGGCCCCATTAGCTAAAGTGGTGCTTCAGGTTAAGAAGCATTTCTGCTTCTGACTGTGGAGACAGGGCATAGACATTTGCAGCTAGTAGCCATTCATAGTCTTATCCTCCATGGATCTGTCGAATCCTCTTTTAAAGCCAAGCTTGTTCACTGGGCAGAGTGAAGTGGTTGCAAAGGAACTGCAGATACCTGCAGGCAACTTGTGCATATCCTGGTTTATTAAGACAGAGGCATTATGGTGAAAACTCGGCCAGTGTGTGCACAAGAAAACTCATGGTCCTCTGAAACAGGTGGCATGAAGCAAATGAACAAGGCACCCTTGTGAAGACCTGTTGGTATGTACAGGGTTCCCCGAGGGTAGAAATTCCCTGAACCGCTCGCTTCGTGTAACAGTTTAGTTGGAGGAGTGCTACTTACTTGTGGCACGTTGCTGTCAATCCACTTAGAACTGGGCAGAATGTCATCCCACAAAATCAAGCACCGAGCAAGCGTCTGCAAACAAAGAAGAGGATCAGAACAGAGTAAAGGAAAGCGAGTTGTGATGAGCTCAGAAACAGCAATCGTGTAAGAATTCCTAAGCAATCAATTTGAGTTGTTATAAGAAGTTATAGGCACTTCTGTTTTAAGCTCAGAACCCTAAAGCACCCTGCAATTCTTAAGACTGTCGGAGAAAACGCAAACCCTCTTTCTCAGCACGGGACGATCATCTACGCAAGCATTCTATTTTGCGAACTCGGTTTGAACGATTTGTGCACCATCACACAACCAGACACTGGCTTTCATAGTCTAGAGTGTTAGATTGGGGTTCAAATCCCCGCACAGCCATGAAGCTCACTGGGTGACCTTTGGGCCAGCCACGGTCCCTCAGCCTAACCTACCTCACAGGGTTGTTGTAGGATGTAACGGGCAGGAAGAGAACCACATATGCCACCTTGAGCTCCTTGACGGAAAGGTGGGATACAAATGCAGTAAAAACAAACAAGTAATGCCATGAGCCAACGGGACCAGATCAACTGCAAAGTAGCCTTTGACTCAAAGCCTAATACAGTGGTACCTTGGGTTACAGACGCTTCAGGTTACAGACGCTTCAGGTTACAGACTCCGCTAACCCAGAAATAGTACCTTGGGTTAAGAACTTTGCTTCAGGATGAGAACAGAAATTGCACGGTGGCGTCGCAGCAGCAGCAGGAGGTCCCATTAGCTAAAGTGGTGCTTCAGGTTAAGAACAGTTTCAGGTTAAGAATGGACCTCCAGAACGAATTAAGTTCTTAACCTGAGGTATCACTGTAATTTGAACAAGAGCATCTTGTTTAACTGTCTGAGTTGCACTTCTGAGCTTCCTTTTTTGCTGCTGAAAATTGCCCAAGAATATATTTTTTTACATAACAAGCAATTTAGCGGACAGATTCAAGTGCAACTCAAGCTTACATTGCCAACCGATGAGCACGCAGGTGTTTTGGCTTTGCTGAATATTGCACTTCTGCTGGCCACATTTGGCCTTGCATGTACAAACTTTCTCTTATGCAAAGTGACTCTAAAACTGGGACAGGATGGAGAGAACTGTTGTGTGTGTGTGTGTGTGTGTGTGTGTGTGTGTGTGTGTGTGTGTTTTCTTAAAAAGATGAATGGCCTAGGCAGGAACGGCAGCCAGTATGTGTCCAGACTGAAACATGCAAAAGTAATTCATACAATTTATTTTAACAGATTTGCATAAAGTAAACCCAATAAAAGGTAAACTACTTAGAAGCTTTTGTTGATTCAGTGGCATATAAACCTTCTTTTTTTAAAAAAAACCCTCAATAAATAAGGAAATTCCGTTTTGAGCAAAGAGCATTGCAGAAGAGCAAAAAAAAAAAAAACAAAGACCCCAAAATATGAACATACCCTTAATAATAGAAATTCTGGTTTCACGAAGTCCAACAAATACATGGTATCCGGAGCTCGAAGCCAGTCAGCAATGGACCTAGCAAAATGTAAGAAAATAAAATAAAATGAAAGAGTTCTGAATTACAATGGCTTGCTTAGGGAAGCATGAAGACATGCTTCAGTAGAGCACATCTTGAATGGCTGAGTTTGCTTGCTGCTTTTCTAACTTCCTCTCTAACCTTTCGGCTCTGCCGCCCTCCTGCTACAATCCTCACTCATTTCAGTAAGTTGCAGAGGCACAATTCCAAATGCTCAGACCGAACTGCAAAGCTTCCTTGCATTTATTGAGTGTTCCTCCACCACATTCTGGGGACTGCCTGCATTGTGATGAGTTGCAGGTACCCTTAAGCATGAAGCCCTGTGACTCTTAAAAGCTTACGTCTCTTACACTTAAAGCACGATTCCAAACCCAATACCTGTTGTTAGTCTTTAGGTAGATCATTGCTAGCGCCAGAGTTGCACCTGGGCACGTCACGTCCACATTTATGGTGTCTCCTTCCTGTAAAGAATAAAAGCAGGGAGATAAATCAGCCTGAATGCTAGACAACGATGTCACACGCAGCTTTTATATTTACTTACTTTCATTCCGCTTACAAATGGCTTCCCGTAAAATATCTCAAAGCGATTTCACAACAACTTTGCTTTGTGCGGGAGGTGGGCCAAGGGAAACCTCTGAAGGTGGTCTAATGGACTCCTGCCCCCCAAGAAAAGTAGGGCTGAGCCTAACCAGTAACTGAGATGGGAGACTGTCTTGGAACTCCACTGATCGCGCTCTTGCCGGAATCTCCACTCGGCCAAGCTGATAAAGCTCATCTTCCAATGTTAATTAACAACCTGAGCCTCTGATAAGGCTCCAAGGCATGTTCCCCCATTCAGCAGAGCTTCCAGCAGCATGTGGAAGTGATGAGATTTGTGGCTACATAGCTAAAGAGTTTTATTTCTCGCTACGCAGACAGCAAAGAAAAATACACCCTCTCTCTATGAAAGCAGAGAGCAACTGAACAACAAAGGAACAGGAAACCACTAACGTCACATCCCATCTCCCGTCTCCCGTGAGACTTCCAACAGCCTGGAATGTGTCTGGAATGTAAACAGAGCCTTGTGACTATAAGCAGCTGCTCAGTGGCAAACAGAAACTAACAGCTCTGAGGTCCCTTGACAAAGGTGCGAAGAAACGAACTAACCTATTCCTTACAAAAGGATGAAGGGGAGAAGCTACAGTGCACAACGGCTGATCCTTGCAGTACTCAAAGGGCAGAGCTCAGTTTCAGAGCATCAGCCCCTGGCATCTTCAGGTAGGGTTGAGAAAGACCCCCTACCTGAAACCTTGGGAAGATGCTGCCAGCCGGCGAAGAAAACAGGGAGCTAGATGAACCAACAGTCCGAATCGGAATAAGGCATGGTTTAAGAAAACTGAAGTATGCACCTTAATCTGGTAGCTTGGAGACTTGTGCTTTTCACGGTGCATTCCAGCTTGAAAGCGCCGGTGGCCGCCAACCATATACTGGTAAAGCTGCTCAGGCACGTTGAGGTCTGACATGCCTATCAAGTTGCTGCCGTGCTGCAGGAGGAACGGAGAGCAAAGGGTTAAATAATAATAATAATAATAATAATAATAACAACAACAACAATAATGATGATGATGATGATGTATTTGTACCTCGCCCATCTGGCTGGGTTTCCCCAGCCACTCTGGGCAGCTTCCAACAAAGATTAAAAATACATTAAAATGTCACACATTAAAAACTTCCCTAAACAGGGCTGCCTTCAGATGTTTTCTGAATGTCAGGTAGTTGTTTATCTCTTTGACATCTGGTGGGAGGGCGTTCCACAGGGCGGGCGCCACTACCGAGAAGGCCCTCTGCCTGGTTCCCTGTAGCTTAGCTTCTCGCAGTGAGGGAACCGCCAGAAGGCCCTCGGAGCTGGACCTCAGCGTCCAGGCAGAACAATGGGAGTGGAGACACTCCTTAAGGTATACTGGGCCGAGCCCTATCCTGTTCTACAAACTTGTTTGCGGCCCAAGGTGCCTGAAGCACACTCAGCAAACAAGCAGGTGCTGCATTTGGATGAAAATCTAGCAAACAGTCCAGCATCTCTCTCTCTCTATCTCACTCACACGTTCCCCAAAAGAGAGAGCTACACTTACCCCAAGGCAAACCATGCCCAAAGCTAAGCCAGCTGCTAGCGAATAGGACTCTCTGTCGGTGCAATACTCCATTTCAGGGCCTGGGGGGCGCCCTTAAATTTAAAACAACAACAACAACAAGAGTAAGTCAAAATTAGAAAGAAAGAAAGAAAGAAAGAAAGAAAGAAAGAAAGAAAGAAAGAAAGAAAGAAAGAAA
>JAXCMG010000003.1:82706884-82741098 GCA_034642415.1 Podarcis siculus | reverse complement strand
AAAGAAAGAAAGAAAGAAAGAAAGAAAGAAAGAAAGAAAGAAAGAAAATAGTTGATTTTTACTCAGTTAAATATTAACCTGAATTTGAGTACTGAAAAGTTTAGATCACCATATTCTGCTCAATATCATATTAAGGTAAAGGTAAAGGGACCCCTGACCGTTAGGTCTAGTTGTGGCCGACTCTGGGGTTGCGGCGCTCATCTGGCTTTATTGGCCGAGGGAGCCGGCGTACAGCATGACTAAGCCACTTCTGGCGAACCAGAGCAGTGCACAGAAACACTGTTTACCTTCCCGCCAGAGCGGTACCTATTTATCTACTTACACTTTGACGTGTTTTCGAACTGCTAGGTTGGCAGGAGCAGGAGCAGGGACTGAGCAACGAGAGCTCAGCCCATCGTGGGGATTTGAACCGCCAACCTTCTGATCGGCAAGCCCTAGGCTCTGTGGTTTAACCCACAGCGCCACCCGCGTCCCTCCAATATCATATTATCAGGGATAAATCAGGGGCCAATTTGGACAGCTTCCTTAAAGGTTTTAGCCTGTGGCAGCAAAAATAAAACCCATCCATTCGCACAACTGCATGAAATCATTCGCGAGAGGAAGCCCACACAGCGCTTGCTCCAGATGTTGTGGACTACAACTTAGCTTTAGCCAGCATGGCCAGCGGTCAGGGATGATGCAAGTCCAGTAACATCTGGAGGGCACCTGCGTTCATGACCCGGATGCCGCCCCAAGAGATTTCCTCCCCTGGAGCTTTACCTATTTCCGACAGCAGAACCTCGGCCGTGTGCCTGTGAGCCGTGCCTTGGTACACCAAGCCAATCCCTATCACGGCTGCCACTTGTACATTGTGAGGCACATCCAGTTCGGTGGAAGTGGGCGGCAGAAGAGCAGGGATGTGGATGCTGAGCAGGCGAGTGATGGACATGTCCATGGTGCCCAGCTTGGCGGCGGAGACCCCAAGCAGCAGCCCAATGCTCGTCATTTCGTGGCCCTGCCAGGAGAAACAAACGCATCCATCAGGTGCCTTTTTTGAATGGAACAAATGCACAAATACACATTCATGAGCTGCACCCCAAACCGAAAAGCCTGAGGCCATGTTTCAGGATTCTTTTATTTTACATCTTAATCAGATACCATATTTTTCGCTCTATGACGCACCCGACCACAAGACGCATCTAGTTTTTAGAGGAGGAAAACAAGAAAGCAATGCAAAGCTTCTTGAGCGAAGAGGGAGGAGCACTCCAGCCGCGCTCAAGAGGCTTTGCGTGGCTATCCCTGAAGCCAGAAGAGCAAGAGGGATCGCTGCATAAGATGCACACACATTTCCCCTTACTTTTTAGGAGGGGAAAAGTGCGTCTTATAGAGCGAAAAATACGGTAAATGCTAGTGATGCAATGAGGACGAGGGTACCTTCTTTCATATGTGATGGACCTGTAAAAGGGTCAAAGAGTATTGGGAAATAATTTATAATGAACTGGAAAAAATGTTTAAAAGCACCTTTCCGAAAAACAAACAAAAAAACCCCAGAGTTATTTTTGCTGGGGATAATTCAGATGGAAATTCCCAGGTGTCAAAAAAGGCTATTTATGTATGCCACTACGGCGGCCCATGTTTCGTTAGCCCAAAAATGGAAAACGAGCATGGTCCCAAAGAAGAATGGCAACTTAAACTGATGGAATATGCACAGCTTGCGGACCTAACATATAGAACAAGAGAACAAGAAGAACATTGGTTTAAAGAAGATTGGGAGATGTTTTCTGAATATATGGGGGGAATTGTGTGCACTTGAAAACGTTGGCAGCATTAAGATGAATTCAACAGTGTAAACGAGTTTTGGCGGAAGTGATAATGGAATACTGAATGGTTTAGTTTATATAACATACGCAGGGATTTATGCTATGTAAAATGAACCATGGAAAGAGAAGAAGGGAAGTCACTGATATTTTAAGGTTGTATAAATGAATATTCTAAATTGTAAAACAGGAAATTTACTAAAAAATACATTCTTTAAAAAAGGATTCATTTATTTTAACATACACCACACACAAACAACAAACATATACTGTTTGGAGGGGGCCCTTCCTTGCCCCCCATGACTAATTTTTTTTAGGGATGTGGGGAACTGCAGCGGTGAGGGAGGAATTGGCAAAGATCTGGTGCCTTGCCTTGCACAAGGAGAAATGCTTTTCACCAGTGCGAAGGCATCGTTGATAAAACCATGGTTTGCTGCAATGCAGTAATGAAGGTTATAGTTGCTGGTTTGCCTCTGGAGGCAGAGCTGCTGGGCAAGCAGAAAACAAAGGCAGACAAGCAGGCTTGAACTGTGGTTGCCTGTATGTCTGGGTACTAAACTACGATTAGCAGAAACCATGGTTTGGCAGGACCACCTGACATTTCAGAAATGCAAAAATCGTGACGTTCTCTTCCCTTTGCCTTTGGGTCAAGCGTCTCACCTTTGTCAGGTAGTCATGGATGTTGAGTGTGGCGAGCTTTGTGAGGTGGCCGTTCAAACCCAGGGCCATGAGGAAGCCTGCATATTCATTGGCTAGTTCGGCATTTTTGGGTTTGTTGTAGACGATCCATGCAGAATCTATCTGAGAAGCAGGCGCGATCTTCAGCCCAGCAGCAACGCCATTGTGGAAGTTGGCCCAGCAAGCCATGTTAGGAGGCACGTCTATGTTCCCACTGTTGAGGTCCACTGTGGTATTCCTAGGAGGAGCCCGGCCTACAGAGTGCACAACGACCAACTGCATGTGAATCAGAACCGTAGAAGAAAACCCCTTTCTGCTTGGGAGGGCTAAGCACAGTTAGCTGCTTTGGCGTCACAGTAAACTACAGTGGTACCTCAAGTTAAGAACTTAATTCGTTCCGGAGGTCTGTTCTTAACCTGAAACTGTTCTTAACTGGAAGCACCACTTTAGCTAATGGGGCCTTCCGCTGCTGCCGCGCCGCCGGAGCACGATTTCTGTTCTCATCCTGAAGCAAAGTTCTTAACCTGAAGCACTATTTCTGGGTTAGCGGAGTCTGTAACCTGAAGCGTATGTAACCTGAAGCGTATGTAACCTGGGGTACCACTGTAATGGCGTCCCTTTGGCTGATTCTTTCTGCCCTCCTAGTTCTAATGTTCTTCGAAGGACTCATCAGGTGACAAGGCATCAGTGTGGCATAGATATTCTTAACCCGAGGTAATATTTCTGGGTTAGCAGAGTCTGTAACCTGAAGCGTATGTAACCTGAAGCGTATGTAACCTGAAGCGTATATAACCCGAGGTACCACTGTATAGTTAGTTATCCGCAAACATCAAAGTGACTTGTGTTTTATACATGCTGTAAGCCGTTCAGAGTGGCTGGGGAAACCCAGCCAGATGGGCAGGGTATAAATAATAAAATTATTATTATTCTTTATTATTATGACAGTGGCCTGGTTCGATTGCTGCTTCTGGCCATGGAGGCAGAGCACAGCCATCACAGCTAGTAGCCCGATAAACCCTCCTTCGAGGAACAAACTTGCTATAAGAGCTACTAATTCTTGTTCCTGTTGTGACTCAAATTATCCCTAAATTTCCTTCCTTCCTTCAGATTCCCCCACTGCCTAATCCAGAGGAGTGTCGTGGATTTAATGCTACAATGGTAGCATTGTAGAGCAGGCAGTGCTCTCTTTGTGTGTGAGCACGCAGGGAAATCAGGTTATTATGCTAAGTATTGCAGGAACTCACCTGTCAGGTTTAATTTGGGAATAGGCAATGGTTCTGTTGGTACTGGATGATACGAGAACAGAGTGAACATTCCTCTTCCCAAAGGGAGAGCCATCGTCCGCTGACACAACTGCAGCAGCCTATGGTGAAAATCAAACACAGAAAAGAATGCAACCAACAATATTATTCCTTTTTAAACACACACACACACACACACACACACACACACACGGGTTAACTAAATTATGTTACAATCAACTTCAAAATGGGCAATAAAAAAGCTGTAAGAATATAAAATACAAATAAAGAAAGCATTTCTCATAGAACAACTACCACCAGACTTTTAGGCAACATCTGAAGGCAGCCCTGTTTAGGGAAGCTTTTAATGTTCGAGGCATTACTGTATTTTAATATTGTGTTGGAAGCCGCTCAGAGTGGCTGGGGAAGTCCAGCCAGATGGGCGGGGCATAAATAATAAATATTATTATTATTATTATGAATACATCTAGGTTTTTTTCTGGGGGGATGCAGGAGTATGCATACCCCTAAACATTTTGTGAATCTAAGTTTGGCCTCATTGAGGAGCAGTATTTCAATATGAGTAGGAAAATGAGAGTACCCCTAAACATTTTTTTAAGGAAAAAAAGCACTACATCAAACATTCCACCAATGTGAAATATGCAAAGCAGATAGGAAACCTGTGAATCTGTGGACTGGGTGACAGATGAACGTATGAATTTTGATTTCTCCATGCTTTATTTGTGAATATTTTATAGCAGGCAGCAGATTGTGTGAATGGAGTCTACTGAAAAAGACAAGAGTTTGAAGTGATGCAAGGACTTGTCTGTGGTGGTTGGTCTGCAATGGCCCAGTCACTCGTATGCAAGTCATCAGTTTAAGTCATCCAGTGAGATATTATAGTCTACCCTGCTTTTTCCTTTCAGGCTTGGATTCTTTGTCTGTGGTCTTGGGCTCAAGATGGACCCTGTTCCTGTTCCCATCCTCTCTTTTGGAAGCACCTGAACTCAGGCAGAAGACAAGAGAGAGTCCCTCCAAACAAACCACCTGTGTTCTTTATGTTTTGATTAGGCCTGGGGAGGGAATGGGAAGAACCAGAGATCTGTTCAAGAAAATTGGAGATATGAAAGGAACATTTCGTACAAAGATTACCATAATAAAGGACAAAAGTGGTAAGGACCTAACAGAAGCAGAAGACATCAAGAAGAGGTGGCAAGAATACACAGAGGAATTATACCAGAAAGATATGGATGTCTCCTACACCCCAGGTAGTGTGGTTGCTGACCTTGAGCCAGACATCCTGGAAAGTGAAGTCAAATGGGCCTTAGAAAGCACTGCAAATAACAAGGCCAGTGGAAGTGATGGTATTCCAGCTGAACTATTTAAAATTTTAAAAGATGATGCTGTTAAGGTGCTACACTCAATATGCCAGCAAATTTGGAAAACTCAGCAGTGGCCAGAAGATTGGAGAAGATCAGTCTACATCCCAATCCCAAAGAAGGGCAGTGCCAAAGAATGCTCCAACTACCACACAATTGCACTCATTTCACACGCTAGCAAGGTTATGCTTAAAATTCTACAAGCAAGGCTCAAGCAGTATGTGGACCGAGAACTCCCAGAAGTGCAAGCTGGATTTAGAAGAGGCAGAGGAACCAGAGACCAAATTGCAAACATGCGCTGGATTATGGAGAAAGCTAGAGAGTTCCAGAAAGACATCTACTTCTGCTTCATTGACTATGCAAAAGCCTTTGACTGTGTCGACCACAGCAAACTATGGCAAGTTCTTAAAGAAATGGGAGTGCCTGATCACCTCATCTGTCTCCTGAGAAATCTCTATGTGGGACAAGAAGCTACAGTTAGAACTGGATATGGAACAACTGATTGGTTCAAAATTGGGAAAGGAGTACGACAAGGCTGTATTTTGTCTCCCTGCTTATTTAATTTATATGCAGAATACATCATGCGAAAGGCTGGGCTGGAAGAATCCCAAGCTGGAATTAAGATTGCCGGAAGAAATATCAACAACCTCAGATATGCAGATGACACAACCTTGATGGCAGAAAGTGAGGAGGAATTAAAGAACCTTTTAATGAGGGTGAAAGAGGAGAGCGCAAAATATGGTCTGAAGCTCAACATCAAAAAAACAAAGATCATGGCCACTGGTCCCATCACCTCCTGGCAAATAGAAGGGGAAGAAATGGAGGCAGTGAGAGATTTTACTTTCTTGGGCTCCATGATCACTGCAGATGGTGACAGCAGCCACGAAATTAAAAGACGCCTGCTTCTTGGGAGAAGGGCAATGACAGGCCTAGACAGCATCTTGAGAAGTAGAGACGTCACCTTGCCAACAAAGGTCCGTATAGTTAAAGCCATGGTTTTCCCAGTAGTGATGTATGGAAGTGAGAGCTGGACCATAAAGAAGGCTGATCGCCGAAGAATTGATGCTTTTGAATTATGGTGCTGGAGGAGACTCTTGAGAGACCCATGGACTGCAAGAAGATCAAACGCATCCATTCTTAAGGAAATCAGCCCTGAGTGCTCACTGGAAGGACAGATCGTGAAGCTGAGGCTCCAGTATTTTGGCCACCTCATGAGAAGAGAAGACTCCCTGGAGAAGACACTGATGCTGGGAAAGATGGAAGGCACAAGTAGAAGGGGGCGACAGAGGACAAGATGGTTGGATAGTGTTTTCGAGGTTACCAGCATGAGTTTGACCAAACTGCGGGAGGTAGTGGAGGACAGAGGAGCCTGGCGTGCTCTGGTCCATGGGGTCACGAAGAGTCGGACACGACTAAACAACTAAACAACTAAACAACAACAACAACAACGGGGAGGCTTCCACAGCTACTGCCTGTGCCAAAAGCTCTTCCAGACTGACAGGTCTGCAGAGGATTTGGCAAGTCAAGTGGCAGATAGACCATTGCGCTAAAACAGAGACATCAAAGGTGCTTCCAGGCAACAATGTTTACTGAAGATTCACCCCAATTTGTTTGCAGGGAGATGACATTTGCTATTGAATGCATAAGGTAAAGGTAAAGGGACCCCTGACCATTAGGTCCAGTCGTGACCGACTCTGGGGTTGCGGCGCTCATCTCGCTTTATTGGCCGAGGGAGATGGCGTACAGCTTCTGGGTCATGTGGCCAGCATGACTAAGCTGCTTCTGGCAAACCAGAGCAGTGCACGGAACCGCTGTTTACCTTCCCACCGGAGTGGTACCTATTTATCTACTTGCACTTTGAGGTGCTTTCGAACTGCTAGGTTGGCAGGAGCAGGGACCGAGCAACGGGAGCTCACCCCGTTGCGGGGATTCGAACTGCCGACCTTCTGATCGGCAAGTCCTAGGCTCTGTGGTTTAACCCACAGCGCCACCCGCGCCACCCCTTTTTTTTGCATATTCCTTACAATTTGTTTGTGGGTAGGTTAGATGATGTTTCATCAGAGCAAATGCCCTACAGTGTATTTCCCTGTCACTTTCCTTACTGCAGAAAGTCCAGTCTTTGGCAATCTGTGGGTTTGTTGCACCAGAGCTCCCAAAGAACAAATTTTGCAACCTGAATTTGCCCTGTGAGACCTGCATTGCAGGGGGATGAACTAGACAATCCTTTGGGTACTTTCCAACTCTACAATTCTATGATTCTACGAATCCCCCTCAAAAACAGTGACAGTCTAAAAGAGCCCTCAATCTCAAACCTGCAAAAGAACACAGCATTTTCGTAAGGAAACTTTCTACTGAGCTTCCCGACTGCCCACTCCCATTGCTGATCCCAGCATCCTTAGGAACTTCCAGTGCCTGGAATCACTGCTAGGAAGCCTGACTCTGGCAAATGTGGGGATCTCTGCAGTGACACAATATGACACTCCGACAAACAAGCTTCTAGGAAAGCCGACAATTTACCGGTTTTCTTTTTCTTCTATATATTCGTGGTCACTGACTTCTGGCATCTGAACTACATTGACACGGACAGGGTGAGCACTCTGCAGAAGTCTGCGCACCTCTTGCACTCTCAGGTCTTCGCTCCATATTAGTGACATCACTTCCTGGTTCATATCATTCATTCCGTCGTCCTCCTCTTCTGACTCGGCTGTTGAGGGCATTTCGGAGGAGAGCACCTGGGTGTCAGACTTTTGGAGAGAAAGAGAGAAATTGTATTTTGAGTGGGGAAAGGTTGGAATGTTTGAGGCTATATATTTAAGGGAAAAAATGAGTACTGGAGGCGAGAAACGTAACAGAGGTACATAAGGTTATGCACAGTGTAGAGAAAGATCACAGAGGAAAGCATTCCTCTCCTTCTCAAAATACTAAAACCCGGGGTCAGCCAATGAAGATGAATGGTAGGAGATTAAAGATAGGTAAGAAGAAACACTTCATCACACAAAGCATAGTTAACCTATGGAATTTTCTACCACAAGACATAGTGAAGACTACCAACTTGGAAGGCTTTAAAAGTGGATTAGACAAATGCATGGAAGATGAAATCCATACATTCAATTTTTCCCCTTTTTCCATAAAAAGGCATTCTTGGTAAAACCAGAAATGCTCTTTCACTTTAATTTAAACAAACGGAAAGCCAAGCACAGGCATTAAATTTCAGAAACTATTTTAAGGGATCTTCCAAACTTTTCTCTGGAAGATACTTCTCTGCTACTTACAGCTTTACACTTTGGCAAGTTTCCCTCGCACGCCTGTTTGGAAAGATCCTGACGGCCAATCAGAAGACAGACTGCTTCCGGCCAGTCAGAGGCAGGCTGCTGTCGGCAGTGATATATTGCATCTCTGATAGGAAGAGCAACTCCAAATGGCAAAGACTCCAGATCTCTTAAGGTGAATCCTAATATTATAAAGAAAAGAAACCTTGGGGTTATTTTGCATGCTAATTTCTACAAACCCATCTTAAGTCCAAATATACACATTAATGCCTGTAGGCACAAAAGCAGAGATGCAAACATACCCTGTAGATCAGGGGTGGGGAAACCTTTTCTGGCTACCAAGCCAGATCTTAATCTCCCTTGGCCCCGGTGAATCAAATCTGACAGGTTTCAATCACCTGGCATCAGAGAATCAGGTGATACTGTGCTTCAAAGACCCAATTGTAAGGACTTCAAAATGCAACATGGGGGGCTGTTAGAAAGTGCTTTGCAAGCGGTCACATACTGTTCCTTAAGTCTCTGAAACGGCTTTCAAACAGTAGGGTTTGGGAAGGATCAAGAGCAGTGCTGAGAGGGAGAAGCAGTTTCCATGGACCGCAAACCAGTTATACCTCCTTGAGAAGTTGATGGGCAGGAGGGAGTACATGTTGAGAATCTGAATACGTGCAGCTACTCACACAGAGTCGATTAGGGTTTGGCAGACAGCCAAGGAAATGTGGAGGAGTAAGTCTGCCTGGTGATACAGAGGCATGGAGACAGCTCCATGATTGGTCACCTCTCTCACGGGACTAATGATTAATGGCCTACTAACTAGTACGAGTGTCAGTGTAGGAGTTGGAGGTTGAGAGTTCTGAGTCGTGTATGAGAGAGTTAGTCAAAGATCCGTGTTCTGTTCTGTCCCTGTAAATAGTCCACTGTATGTAATAAACACCTAACTACAAGTTCCTGGTTCCTGCTTCGTCCATCCTGTCTGCAGCCAAGCTGCCAATTGCTTTTGTGAATTCTGCATTTACTCTGCTAGGTCTGGCTAAGGTCCTGCAACTAGTCGGAAAGTTGTGAAACACCAAATAGGTTTTGCCAATAGTACAACTTGTCTTGCTCCAGCAAAGGAACGATTGGACACACTTTGGATTCCTGAATGTTCCTATGAAGCCCCTCTATTATCAACCCATAGGGTGGGAGTGGCTTTCCCAAAACGGCCTTAGCAGGCCGGTGATCCCTGCCCCCTACACACAGTAGGTACAGGCCCATGGCATTAGAATCCTTCAGGATGAAGACAAACAATGGTTTTTAAGAGAGTATTCTAAGTGAAACACTGCTTCCCATGGTGCACATTCATATTTCTTTTGCCCCACTGGCTGTAAACACTTTTCAGGCTTTTGAAATGATAAAAACCTATGAAACATCTTTGGCCAGGGACAACAGCAGTATATGCACACAAACAAGCAGTGGCCCCACTTTCAGACTGCTTTCCGCTCTGGAAAAACAACAACACACATGTCTCTAGATTCTGCTTTCACGCATTTCAAAATGAAGTTGCTAGCCTTTATTTATATGCACGCAGAACACCCACAGAACCAGACCCAAGTTGTATTATTAGTGCTTAATTTTTGGTTTGGAACATATGTATTTTCTACCCTCGGATCTCCAGTTGATGGGCGGATTTATAAATACTTTAAATAAATAAAATAAATAAATTCCTGGCATAAAGTTGGAAGATCTCCTTACCTACATTCGTCATCCAGACAACCAGCTTTTCTGCAAGACTGGAAGCAGATGTGCTGTGCCGAAAACTGCATCTGCACAACAATGGGAAAAGCAAGAGGAATGTAATGCGCTGCTGTTGCTCTTGCAGAAAGACCTGAAGCCCAGGGGCCAAAAAGGGGCTTCCATGCGTCTCCACCTGCCCCTGATGATTCTCCCTAGGCCACCCCAACCTCACCAGCCCCGCTCCATGTCCTCCTCATCTATTTCTGCCTGGCTGGAATGTATCCTTGAACTGTGACAATGCATCTTGCTTGCCTGGACAGAGAGGGGTGTGAGTGTCACATCCATTGCCTTAGGTGTCAACTCTATCCATTGCCACTGGTGTTAGAATTCCTGCTCCATGATTGCAGTTATGGGATTGTTGTCTATCACATGACGGTATATGTTTTGACTCCACAGAGTGGGATGTTTGTGTTACTGTGTTCCGTGGGGACTATTGTCCTTTGTTCTTTTTCTCTTTGCTGTCTGATGCTAGAGAGAGGGAGCCATGTTGCAGTGCTCCGTCTGTGTTTATATGTAAATAAAGTAGATTAGCCAAAATGCTGAGTTGCTGAGGTCTGTTACGCAAGCTGCGAAGGCTCTGCGGATCCCTAAGTGTGCCGATGTCTGTTGGCATCGGTCGCTGTGATGTTCGGGCTGAAGAAAGCTTTTGAAGCTCCCGAACGATCGACCAGGAGGGAGAGAACCTGGCAGATGGGCATGTGTCTCTACCAGGGTCCTACTCGAGAGTAGGAAGGGATCCTGACAGGGGACACCTAAGCACCCCCAAAAAAGTATGCTGGCATGGGACTGAGCCTCCCCAAACTTGAGGGGCTGGGCCTTGCCAGGCCTCACTGTAGCAGCAGTGGTTCTTGGCAGGCCTCATAGCCTCCTCCTGACACGTGTGAAGGCCTCACCGCCAGTGTTGGGCAGAACTTGGCGCCTCTGTCCACTGCCCTACCCACTTTTGCCTCCGGCCCCACTCATTACCAGAATACCATTTTCCTCCAGAAAGTTCCTCACGGAGGAACGTGGCCCTCCTGTTGAAAAATATTCCTCACATAGGAGGAAGGAGACGTGACTCTTGTCCTCTCCTACTTTGTTCCACAGTGAGTGGCCACAGTTTCCAGACAGATTTTGAGCCTTGGCCCCTCTACTGCCTGAAAGGAAGGAAGCAGCAGGGATGGAGCCAGGGCAGATCAGAATGCACCCACTGCAACCACAACAGGGTCTTCCTCTTGCTGGTGTGGCCCAGGCCTCTTATCTCCCCCTCCTTCCATCTGGCTCTTAGGGAAAAATTCCCTGAAAAACTAAGGCAATTCAGGAAATAGACCATAAAGTGCCGAGGAAAGAGGCGGAGGAAAGAGATCAATAGTTTAGAGGTCCTTTGGGGGGGGGGATAAGACTTTCCCAAGGGCAGGAATTGAGCAGAACCCATAAACCAGGCATAGGCAAACTCCGCCCCTCCAGATGTTTGGGACTACAATTCCCATCATCCCTAGCTAACAGGACCAGTGGGTCAGGGATGATGGGAATTGTAGTCCCAAACACCTGGAGGGCCAGAGTTTGCCTATGCCTGCCATAAACCGAGAGAGTAGTTTTCATATTGCTCAGGGAGGAGATAGCAAGCAAGGGCGAGCACCAAAATACCGTACTTTTCTGTGTATAAGACGAGGGTTTTTTTACGTTTAAATAATTCTTAAAAATTGGGGTGAACGATGGGCATTCTGGTGAGCATTTTTAGGCACCCTCCCCCCAAGAAAAGCTCAACAACTCTGGGCAATCTCCCCCCATTTTCTTAATTTTGAGTCCCTAAAAATAGGAGGTTTGTTATACACAGAAAAATACGATAGCTCCCAAGTGGAACGTTACGCCATTCACTAATTAACATACCGAGGTTCCTCCAGCTCAGTTTGCTGCTTTCGCTGCCCTAAGGAAAAGAAAGGAGAGAGAATGAAAATGCACCGCTCTTACCTTTGCTTGAGAAGATTAAAACAAGCAGCAAAAAAACAGGGTAGGGAGACTTTTCTGTGGTGGCTCCTCTCCTTTGGAATGCCCTCTCCCGGGAGGCCCACGTGGAGAACTTGTTGCTGTCATTTCAGCACCAGGCAAAACCACACCTGTTTCCGTGGGCTTTTTAGAACTGCTAAAGTAAGCAGCTTATGAATGGTTTGGTTTGACTCTCTGCTTGAGGGAGCTGTCATTGCTTTAGTTTGCTGCTCTTAATTTGTACAATTTCTTTTTTAAAAAAATAGTAGTAGTAGTAAATTGCACTTTTTGTTTCTTACAGCTCTGTAAGCCACATGGGAACTTAAGAAACATATGTTGAAGGTGCGGAGATACAAATGATGTAAATAAAGCAAGCAAAACAAAACGAACATCCCTATGGGCACTGGAGAGCCTCAAAAAACATATTACCTGTAGTTATCCTGGACAAATAGTTGGAGGCCTCATTTAAAACCGCTTTTTCATCGCCGAGGATGTACAGCACAACACTCTGCTCAGGAGAAAGAAATTTGCTTTTACAAAAGATCCAGTAGATTCATCTTGTACAAACCTAAGTGTCATATCCACTGCGCTGGGCAATTTTTCCCTCTGGCTCCCCTCACTATTGTCTTGCATCCTGTCTGCCCAGCTGCCCGTCAAAGAATGTGACCCTTGGGATAAAAGGGATTCCTCACCCTTGATTTAGAGTAAGGGGATGAGCAACGTAAGATGAAGATAAAGAGTGAAGTTACAAGTTGCTGTAAAGATTTTGTGCTGAAAAAGTCAACGATTTTGCTAAGAATGTGAGATGCTAGGAGTGCAGCTCATTGTTGGCTTCAGTATACAAACTGTACAGAATTGGGTATAGGTAATGTAATTCTCTGCAGGGAGATCTGTATTCTGATATAAGTACTAGCTCATGGGTAGGCAAACTAAGGCCTGGGGGCCGGATCCGGCCCAATCACCTTCTAAATCTGGCCCCGGACGGTCCGGGAATCAGCATGTTTTTACATGAGTAGAATGTGTCCTTTCATCTAAAATGCATCTCTGGGTTATTTGTGGGGCATAGGAATTCGTTAATTCCTCCCCCCCCAATATAATCCGGCCCCCCACAAGGTCGGAGGGACAGTGGACCGGCCCCCTGCTGAAAACGTTTGCTGACCCCTGTACTAGCTAAAGGCCACTACTGTTAGATTTTTTTAAAAGCTGTTGCTTTAAATTGCTTTTAAATGCTATATGTTAATTTTGATTTTTGCATTTGTAGGCTGGGGGGGGGGGGAGTTGGTATGGGGTTTTTGTTAGGAAGTGTGGGAGTTTTTATTAGTTTGTACACATTAGTATCGTTAATTGTTTTAATTATTTTTGGCCTTTATATTGTAACCTTGTGTTGTGAACTGCCCGTAGACCTACGGGTATAGGGTGGTATACAAGTTTAATAAGCAACAACAACATGCAGCGAAGCATGCCGACACCTATTTGCAGTGCCAATTCTGCAAGTGTTGTCTGCACATACCAGCACCACCAGCTTGCTCCTTTCGCAGATTCCAGGCAAGTAGGGGTAGGGTGGCACACTGTCTCCCTTCAAGCAGGAACTCAGCCACTGGAAGATGCTCGGAGGTTCAGCCGAAAAAAAGGAGGGGTGATGCATGAAACCTGTTTGGGCTGAATCATACAAAGTATCAGGTCAGGTGTGCCATTATAATAATACGGAGGTGGTTCTAAAAAAGAAGGTAAGGACTCTTGGACGGTTAAGTCCAGTCAAAGGCGACTATGGGGTTGCAGCGCTCATCTCACTTTCAGGCCGAGGGAGCCAGCATTTGTCCACAGACAGCTTTCTGGGTCACGTGGCCAGCATGACTAAACTGCTTCAGGCACAGTGGGACACCGTGACGGAAACCAGAGCACACAGAAATGCTGTTTACCTTCCTTCCTGCCACGGCAGTACCTATTTATCTACTTGCACTGGTGTGCTTTCGAACTGCTAGGTTGTCAGGAGCTGGGACAGAGCAACGGGAGCTCACTCAGTCACAGGGATTCAAACTGCCGACCTTCTGATTGGCGAGCCCAAGAGGCTCAGTGGTTTAGACCACAGCGCCACGTATAGAATTAACACTACCAGACCAGCTTGGGACCATTCATATAGTGCTAACAACCTCCTTCACTAGAGCTGGGGAACTTGGGGTCCCCTGCCCTCAAGATGTAGCTGAGATGGGGGACCAGTGCTTTCCAGGTGTTCTATTTCAACTCCTAGCAGTCCCAGACAGCAAGGCTAATAATCAAGGGAGTTGTAGTCTAAAGCATCCAGAACTCACCAAGTTCCCCTTACATAGATTATGGTGCCAACTATCTCTGGCCACTGGCTAGGCCGCTTGGGGTTGATGGGAGTTGGGGTACAATAACAACATCTGGAGGGTCACAGGTTCCCCATCCCTGAGCTATGTTCCAGCCTGCATATTTGCAAACTAAAACACCAGCGACCTTGGGCCAGCCAAAGGAAACCAAACCCAAGTAAGTCCTGAGCACCTTTTGATACTTCTCACTGCCTGGAGAATTTGGATGCACATAACAACATTGCGGGAACTTTGGTGTCTACGGTAAATATATATTTTATTTTCTGGGGGCAGAATTAAGTGCTTCACAAACAGCATCCATGGACACTGCCTTTGGTTTAAAAAAATGTGTATTTGTTAAGAAGACTTCTTCTCAGCCACAAACAACAGCATGCATATATATATAAAGACAAAACCCTAATAAGTGCAAGTTGTTTGAAATAAATATAATGCATAGAATTTAGTACCACAGTTAATTGTGATTGCCATATAGCAGCCTAGGTTAACCCGGTGCTCCCTAGATGGTTCGGACTACAATTCCCATCAGTCATGCTGGCTAAGGCTGATGGGAATTGGAGTCCAAAGCATCCTGAAGGGCACCCAGTTGGAGAAGGCTGCTGCGGAGGACTAGGTAAGAGACTATAAGGACCATGAACCATTGGCAATCTGTTTTCCAGTTCTGGGATTCATTAAAATAAATGATATTACTGGATTGTATACCGCATGTGGAGAAAGCTAAACAGATCTAGGACTGCACTTTAGTAACAGCTCCACAGCCAGAGTCTGGCAGCATGGCTTCTGAACACACAGTAGATTAGTGACACAGTTACGAATACGAATGTTCTTCTCCAAAGCAAACCAAGCTATTCTCTAGAAACGCACCTGGATCAATTATGCAGGCTTGGCTGGAAGTCTTTACAAGCACTGGATAGTCTCTGTAGTAGTAATCAAGATAAGCTTCCAGTTTCAAGTCCCTAAAAGGGGAAAATAATAAACAAGTGCATAGAGTTATAAACTCTGATGGTGTCACCTCTTACTTTTCTCTATACTATTCTCTAAACATTCACCTGTTCACTCCATTTACTTAAATTTGTAAAAAATAAGTAAAGATCAGATGTGCTTTAAAGCCCAACTCCAAATCCTGGCCTGCTGCCAGGAAACATCACTGGCCAGAGTTCACACCCACAAGGACATACCTTGCCAGCTGAACCAGAAGGACAACGAGGGAACGAATCCCTTCGCCCATCAAGCAATTCAGCTTGAGCTCCTCGTAGATCAAGTGGAGCACGCAGAAAATAGCTGGGATGTGGGGGAAGAGAAGAGTGGTGGAATCCAAGCTGTGGTTGGGCGAGAGGCTGTCCCTAGGAGATTTCACTTCCAGTGGATCCAGCCGTAGAGCTTTGGCCAAAGGGTGAGACTCAACATTTTTATGATAGTCAGAATTTAGCAGATATTCCCAGTCCTGGATTAAAGGAAAGGAAAGGAGAAAGGACACATGAGACAATCCTGCATACTAAATTGTTTTAGTTTATATAGTTTATATTTTTAAAAAGAAAGAAGAATGCAAAGCAGGGAGTTAAAAACACCAAAGACAGCAAGATCACCAGTGCGATCTTATAGGCAGCATTTACAGTTCTCAAGCTGTTTTTAAAAAGATGCTTATTAACACGCTGTTGGTTTTGAGATACATAGTCCTGTGGCCTCTGAAAGACAACTGCTGAATATTTTTTTTATTAGCAGGAGCTAATATGAATGTACTTCTTGCAACAGGATCCTTCTTTCGCTGGTGTGGCCTATTTGGGAGCTTATTCTGTCAAGACATTGTTTGCTTGCTCATTAGCATTTAAGGACATTCTCCAGCACAGTTCAGAAACTGGCACCCACAACAATGTCTTTCATATTGCGAGATCAGGAAGAAATGTTGCCTAGTCAGCTTCTGAAACACGCACCAATGGTGATCATTTGCATGTGTCAAATAGATATCGGAGAGTAGACAAAGCTTTGGTTATTAGCCTAAACCTCTTGATCCCAAACACAATATAAATAAATATTTTTTTATTTATACCAGGCCCTTCCCGGTTCAGAAAACCGGGCTCAGGGCGGCTAACAACAAATTTAAAACACTTAATTGATGCAACAAAAAAACAGCATAAAATACAGTATAAAATGTGAATAACAATAAATTCAAAATTCAAAAATCAATTTAAGGGGGAAATCCATCCAATAAACATTAGATGATCACCAGGGCTAGCTGGCTAAATTAGTCCTATTTGGGCCAGCGAGGAGACCAGGGGAGAATTAGCTGTGGGATCCCAGAGTGGGAAATCTTCATAAAAAGGGTAGGGGGAGGGAAGGAAGGAAGGGGAATAAAAGATCAGGCTAAGTTCAAATTGAAAGCCAGGTGGAATAGCTCTGTCTTACAGGCCCTGCGGAAGGAAGTTAAATCCTGCAGGGTCCTGGTCTCATGGGACATGAGAAATACTTTTTTCAATGCCACCATTAACAATCTGAGCTACCTTGTACCAAAACCAAACTCCAAATCTGATGATGTGGGCTCTAGTCTACAAAATATTATGCCATAGTACATTTATTAGTCTTTTAAAGATGCCCCTGCACTCTCCATGTTTTTACTTGTGGCTATCCCTCTGGGAGCTTTTTATGTTGAGCTGCTAATCACCAAAGTTCGTCAAGTGATACGCAGACCTGTGAAGTCAGCCTTCAGTCCAAAACACCAGGTCGTGGCTGAAGTGCAAACTCTCACCTGTTGGACTACAATTCCTACCGCTGCTGTAAGTCGAAAGAGCACACCTGATGCTCACATAACACCAAACAAGCTCATGCAAATGTGCGTGTTTTTTAGCTAAGCGCCATACAAGTCTAGGAAGCAGCACCTCCCGAATCAGAGGAAGGCACAAAAATCCTCCGATGGGTCAGGAACTACTAATTAAAATGATAAATCATTCCCTTACTTCATCTGATCCTGTCTCTGACGGCCGGGCTTTCTTGGGAGCAATGACTGGAGAAAGAGAGCCTTCAAAATCAAGCTGAAATAAACAGATAAATAAATCATCACACTGGGCACTGAATTTCAGTTTTCATACATTACAGGAATCGTTCTGTCAGAAGAAGCAAAGCTGATTTGTGCAACAGTTCCACGTACAATTGTGATTATTTCTTTGCATTAGCCTCTGCCACCTGGAACCCTGCCCCTGATTTGGACTAAAACACTCACCAGCCCCAGACAACCTGGAGGTTGGCTGTCCCTGCTCTAAGATCTATACTGAACTATTATATAGAGTCAAGCAATAACTAGTAAGATGTGTGAGCACCCAAAATCAAGGGAACCATGCTGTTGCTAGTGCATAGCTGTCAACTTACAGATTTGAAAATAAGGGACCAGCAGCCTCGAAAATAAGGGATCAGCAGCCAAAATAAGGGATCAACAATTACTTTGATAAAATACATATTTTGTTGTGTGCAAATGGCTTTAGATACCTATTAGGTCCATAAATTACCATATGGCATATATTCAACACAAAAAACCAGCAACAATTTGTTGTTGACAAAGGACAGCTGGACATAGAAAGGGCCCCATTACCTTCAGTAGCTTATTTAAGGGACATCATCAATAAGGGACAGCAGCGGGACATGGTGCTGGGATAAGGGACTGGCCCGCCAAATAAGGCACGCTTGACAGCTATGTGCTAGTGCTTGCAAGATTCTGTGTATATATAGTTTAATTCTAAGATAGACTGCATCAGAAGCACAGGGAAGGGACAGGATACATTATCTCAGCAATACCTTGTTACTAGCAGAAAGCCTGTTACACAGCTTGAAGGTATTTGGATCAATAATAATAATAATGTAATAATAATTTATTATTTATACCCCAGCCACTCTGGGCGGCTCCCAGCAGAATCATCATCATCATCATCATCATAATAATGTGATAAAACATCAAACATTAAAACTTCGCTAAACAGGGCTGCTTTCTGGTGTCTTCTAAAAGTCAGATAGTTGTTTATTACCTTGACATTTGATGGGAGGGTGTTCCACAAGGCAGGCGCCACCACCAAGAAGTCCCTCTGCCTGGTTCCCTGTAACCTCACTTCTCACAATGAGGGAACCGCCAGAAGGCCCTTGGAGCTGGACCTCAGTGTCCGGGCAGAATGGGGATGGAGACGCTCCTTCAGGTATACTGGACCGACGCCATTTAGGGCTTTAAAGGTCAGCACCAACACTTTGAATTGTGCTTAGAAACATACTGGGAGCCAATGCAGGTCTTTCAGGACCGGTGTTATGTGGTCTCGGCGGCCGCTCCCATTCACCAGTCTAGCTGCTGCATTCTGGATTAGTTGCAGTTTCCAAGTCACCTTCAAAGTGCGCATTGCAGTAGTCCAACACTTCAGAGCACATGGTGGAATTCCCACCCTTCAAGTGACGCCTTAGTACAGTGGTACCTCAGGTTAAGAACTTAATTCGTTCCAGAGGTCCGTTCTTAACCTGAAACTGTTCTTAACCTGAAGCACCACTTTAGCTAATGGGGCCTCCTGCTGCTGCCGCGCCACCGTTGCGCGATTTCTGTTCTCACCCTGAAGCAAAGTTCTTAACCCGAGGTACTATTTCTGGGTTAGCGGAGTCTGTAACCTGAAGCGTATGAAACCCGAGGTACCACTGTATTAAGCTGTTGGTGAGAAGTCAAGTGATGTCGCTGCAGAAGTCACTTACGTTATGAGTCCAGGCCACTCTGTCCGTGTTGTAGCCCATCATGTTCATGAGGCAGGTAACAAATAAGTTCCACTCCGAGTAGTAACTTGGTCCGCCCGGTGCGTTGTAGGCATTGTACCACCTGACGAGCATCTGCACGGCTACTTCTCTGGGCAGGACACACTTAATGCCTTGTAAACATCTTTTGACTGTTTAGGGTAAAGGGGTGAAGAAAGAACTGCTCAGATTACCGTTTGGACATTGAGCTACTCAATCCATTTCTGTGACTTGGAAGCCATTTGCTTCTGGCCCAGGGTGACACCATCAAATTTTATAAAACTATGCATGGCATGGAGAAAAGCAGATACAGAAAAGTTTTCCCTCCCTCTCTCATAACTCATGGACATCCAAAAAGGACTTGCTTTGAGCCCCAGCCTACAGGAATCAGCTGTGAAACGATGGGGTTAATTTTGCTCTCTTGATCCTGTTCTCCTCATCATGGCATAAAGTCCTGGAAGTGACAACTGGTCAAGCAATTATGCTCTGAGTCCTATCCAAGTTAAGTCTACACTGGTTCAGAGCTTGGGTTTTAATTTGCTGATTCTATGTCACTGGTGAGACAAAAGGGGGGGGGAGGGAAGGAGAGCTCACGAGCAAGAACAAAAAAGTATTATTCTTCAATATCATACCTAATTCTGAAGTAGCAATTTCTGGGATGGTAATTCTGACCATGGAGCCACTGCTGAGTTCCTGGGAGAAGAAAAACAACAACAGGTGAATTATCTAGCATATGCCATTCACATAAACTAAAGTGATCGGTTAAGCTCTGGCACAATGGTTGCCAGTGGCTTGATTTGAATCAATTTTATAATGAATGATTTTAGAGTGTTGTTTGTGCTGTACTTTTGTACTGTTTTATTGTTGTTAGCCGCCCTGAGCCCGGCTTCGGCTGGGGAGGGCGGGATATAAATAAATTTTATTATTATTATTATTATTAACATGATCAAGAGACCCATGCACAATCAAAAGCATGGTCTTCTTCTTTTGGCAAGAGGCCCCCAAAGGGAAGAATATAAAAAAATGGGAAAGGAAAGATCCTTAACACCAGGGTTTCACTCTCTCTGCTCATCAACAAGCAAACTGTGGTTTGGAGATCTAACAAATGATGAACCAGAAAGTTTATCTGTTAAACCCAGAACGTGAAAGAGAGGAGAGGGAGACATAGCTCACGAACATTGGGACTAAGTTTTAGATTAACGCATGGATGAGCAAGGATTTGAAATTGGGTCTCCCAGAACCAAGCTGGAAACCCTTCAACGACTGTGCCACACTGTGCCTCGACTGAGGTCAGCTAACTCTCTATCCACAGAACACCACTTACCAGAGTCACTCTGTTCTGGACAGGATCTCTCACAGAATGAATAAAAGTTGAAAGTTGCTGAAAAGTGCAATCATCAATGTAAGAGGAATTCTGAAGTTTGGAAGAATCCCTCAGCTCTGGAACAGGGGACAACACTCCCTGCTTAAAAGGGGGGCAAATAGTAAAATCTTTTAGCACTGTTCTCAACAGCCCAGATTCAGGATTAAACAAAACAAATTTCCTTAGCAGGTTCAGAAAGATATGAATTGAGCTGCGACTACAGTTTCCTTACAATTTGTTTGTTTACAATATTTAAATACATCGAATACAGAGATAAATCACAACAGACAGAAACAATGGATTAACATTCACTGCCTTAAGATTGCAATTTTTAAAGACCTGGGAGAACAAAAAGGTCTTCATAGAACTGAAAAGACCATAAAGAAAGTAGCAAGCAAGTCTCTTTGGGGAGGGCATTCCACTGTCAGGGGCCACCACTGAACAGGTCCTCTTCCTAGTTTCTACAAGTCTCCTTTCACTTGGCAAAGTCACCCAGAGCTGGGCTTCTGAAAAGCATCTCAAGCTTCAGGCAGGTATATGTGGGAGAATGTGAGCTTTCGGCTACCTTTGTTGCCCACTCTAAAGGACTATGAAGGTCAAAACTAGGATTTAGAATTGGGCATGTGTCTGCAACATGTGGTGTATGAGCAGAATGCCAAGAACCACACTTTTTATTTAAAGCCTTCCACCTGACCCTTACGTGGCCAGCTTTTGTGGGCCTCATTTCTTCCCCAAAGAGCCCTCCCCGCAAGTCCCCATTCTGTGTCCAAACACAAACAGGGCAATAGTGACAGCGATGATCTATACACCCACAGAGCCCCTTACCTCATCTAAGGGTCCGAGGTGCTTGTTCAAGGGCTTGGAAGGAGTATTGGCATTGTCCAGAGGGGTGCTGGGGCGAGGCATCTGATTGGACATCGTCAGTGACGGAGCTGGCAAACCAGGTATAAAAACCTTCCCTACCTTGTAACGGGCGAGAAATGAAGAAGCTGAGTTCCAAGAGAGAGAGAGCTTTTAAAATCCAAAGCGTCACTAAAAAGACAAGCCTAGCAACGAATGCAATGCTAGAATTCAGCTGTAAGTAATAAATAACCACCTTTTGCCTCTAGCTGCTTCCCCCCACAGAAGGAAACAAAGTCCTTGGACTTTAAAAGGTTGCCAACCCTCAAACTAGAGCAGGGTTTCCCAAACTTGGGTCTCCAGCTGTTTTTTGGACTACAACTCCCATCATCCCTAGCTAGCAGGACCAGTGGTCAGGGATGATGGGAACTGTAGTCCAGAAACAGCTGTTTGGGAAACCCTGAGCTAGAGGAAAGGTTTTTGAGGTTTCTTTGCTTGGTTTGCAACTGAGTAGCATATAAATTTTATGAAAATAAACACTATAAAACGAACACTTACCCGAACCACTCCGGTGTACAGGACTAAGTTTCCATTGCTTTCCAGAACCAGCATTGTGTCAATGCTCTGTAAAGGCCAAAAGAAAAAGAGTAAATTCATCCGCTGGCATTTGAGCACATGCGATCAAGTGGCATTAAGCCTGTCTGCACACTCTACATTTCAGTCTCATACTTACTTCCACTGGAGCTGCATCCTTTGCCGGGATGTTGGTGACAGAGCCGAAGATCAACTGTGACATGTCGTTACTCTGTTGAAACTTTACACAGCTAAACACCAGTGGAGGAAAAAAGCAAAACCTTATACAAAGAAATCTCTCCAGTATTATTTTTGCACTGCAGTTTTCCAAAAAATATCACGGCTGCCAGTTGGGAAGGCTACTGATGCTTAACTTTTTGTATATAAATATGAATGAATGCTGTTGCTTGACCTGAAGCGCCACGTTTATAGAGGAACTCGGTTTCGTCATCAAAACCAAGCTTGGTCAATGAAACTTTTTGATACGATTTCCGAAATGGCAAGCCGTGGTTTGTAACTGAACGATAAATGAGAATAAAATACACAATAACCATTTCATCACAGCGTTCAAACATTCTAAATTAATACATACAAGCCAGTTTAAAAGGCTGACAATTAAAACAGTTTAAAAACAGTTAAAGCATTAAGATCAGAAGTTCACATTCAGGGGAATGCTTGCCTAAACAAGAGCCAGCGGAATGCCAATACTGATGGGGCCTCTCGTATGCCTGTAATATTTCTCAATTACCATGATATGCGAATGAGACCCCTTTCTGAATGCTAAAATTGGGATTTGCAATAATATTCAGCTCTCTTTTGGTGATGTTTCCAGTATTTTAGACAACAATTCGAGAAAGTCACATATCAAAACGCACTTACCGTAACTGAAGCTGGGACTCCACCAAGTAGCACAAAAACTTTTGCCCACAAAGGTCTGTCGTAATAAATACTTTGGAAGCTTGAGAATTCTTCTCTCTGTCAATATTCAAATAATCAAAAGAAGAATAAAGTCAGGCTTACTCAAATAAAGTTTACAAATTAAATTGTAGATTATTTTATGATTCCCTAACAGAGCAATCCTAGGCGTAGGAAAATCTTCCCCATTTTATTTCATCTCTGAATCCACTTTGCACAATCAGAGTTTTGCAGTCTGCAATCTGGGTATGAGCTTTACTAAACCTTTCCTAATAGAGCAAACTAACTCTTCTAGCACAACTGAAAGAAATGGAATGCATCGAGAACAAGACAATAGGAGATACGGTCAAGCACAGTACTGTCACAGGGGTCTCCCCCAACAACTCTTAATGAACCAGAGCTCCTAGAATACTTTAGGGGAACCCATGACTGCTTAAAATGGTATATCACGCTGCTTTGAATGTACAGTGTGAATGTGGCTGACATCTATCGTGATTAGATTTGTGTCAA
Organism: Podarcis siculus; assembly: GCA_034642415.1. Classification (NCBI taxonomy): domain Eukaryota; kingdom Metazoa; phylum Chordata; class Lepidosauria; order Squamata; family Lacertidae; genus Podarcis; species Podarcis siculus. The sequence continues at coordinate 82,717,708 of JAXCMG010000003.1, read as the reverse complement.
TCTGAACTTTTTCTTTGGTTTATTACGGTAGATCATGGCATAAGTATGATGCCTGAGTTTTGAGTTTCCTCTTCCCTCCTTGTTCCTTTTCCCTTGTGTGCTGTATTCTTATTAATTTGTTTGTTTGTTTATTATAATGTAAGCCTGTGGGTAGGGAATGTCTTGTTCTGATTTAATGTAAACGGCTCTTGAGAGACATTTTTGGCTGAAGAGCGGGGTACAAATACTCGAAAATAAATAAAACATTGACATAACTTAAAATATGACATGGGATCCTCCATTATGAATCTTGCTTGACCCTGGCAATAGCACCCCGCCCCCCACGTGTGCTTTCGAGCAACTAACATACAGAGAGGCATTCCACCTCTGGGAGCAATGGCAGAACAGATCTCCCCAGGTTTTTTCTTCTTACTTCGGAGCAAGCATTGGGGTGGGACGAGGCACGGAACTGGATCAAGGCAGCAGCACCTCCTAATTTTTAACATTTCCGGGTGGATACCGCGCTCGGCTTCTTAACTCTGCTTTTGCCGGCGGACAGGCACGTCAGTTCAGACACATACTTGCAATGCTATTCTCTTCTCCAAACTTTACGAAAAATAAAACATCACACTCAAGAGAAAGCAGCCCCCTGCTGTTGAGACCCCTTGCTGAATAGATAGGATTATTCCAAACCTTGTGGTAGTGAAGGCCTCCGTCCACAGATGGTCTATGCAAAGCTCTGGAACAATGAGTTCCGTTTCCGGGGCGAAGAACGAGTCCATCGCACTGTTTGGAGAATGGCAGGCACTGTGCCTCCTGGGAGACTGTGCATGGTTAGAGAAGTTGAATCTCTGCACTCCTGAGAACGAATGCACCCCTAGGGCCGGGGAGTGAGATCGGCTGTGAAAAGAAAACCATTTCCCCCGGTGATGAGTTACACATCCAACACCCCTTTTTTCCACCAGAAAGCCAAGGTGCTCACACTTCCAAGAGAGGAGGAGGTCTACGTTTTAATTCTCCAGATCTTCAACTATGAACTCATGGGCTTCTGGAAAGCGGCTATCTTTCAGCAGGCACCAGCGTGTATGATATGGAGATAAAAAAAAATACTGGCCTCACTTTCCACACTGAGCAAGGGGATCCAAAGAGCTGCGTGGCAGCCACAGCGGCTTCCAACACAGTGTAAGACAGTGTTCCCCAACCTTGGGTCTCCAGCTGTTTTTGGACTACAACTCCCATCATCCCTCGCTAGCAAGACCAGTGGTCAGGGATGATGGGAATTGCAGTCTGAAAACAGCTGGAGACCCAAGGTTGGGGAACACTGGTATAAGGGACTGCAGCCTGGATGGAAAACTGACACAATCCTTAAGTTTGTACGGAACTGCTTGAAGCTTGCACTTGGGGTGATGGGGAACAGGAGCAGGCTCTTAGGATCCTGCTTAAGGACTATAATTAGAACTACAGGCAACAGGTTTTATTGGAATGTGTGAATGTGGCCATGTAGCAATGCAAGAAGGAAGCAATAGGCCCTTAACACCAAGGAGCATACAATCTAAGCCTTCACCAACTCCCAATGTTTTGCATTACAACTCCTTACAGCCAGCACAGAAATATTTCTTAAGGTAATGTTCTTTGCAGCTGGCCAGGAATTGACAAGGCGATTAACGTTCCAAGGGGGCAGCGTTTCCAAAATGTGGAATGTGGAAACTGCAATGTCCCTATCACAGTTTCATAATGCAGGAAGAGTGAAAATGGGGGTTGTGTTCAACACAGCACTAAGGCAGGGTCCCATTAGCGCAAGGATTACTGCTAGCAGAATGGGATTCTCCAAACCTCTCCTCCACCCAACTGCCCCCTAAATCTGCTCGAGGGATTCCCCCAAACTCTCCGGACCAGATTCAGGAAGGGTGCAGGGCGTGCATGGGGAAGTTCCATTGCACTCATGCTAATCTTCGCATGAATAAGGCCAAGTTAGCTGAATACCCCCTGAGATTCTTAATTTGCCCCAGTGGGAGAGAAAGGTTGGTGACCCAACAAGATCTGAGAGGCTAAAATCTGCTAGGGAAGCTGAAGAGCAGCAAATGCATTTCAGCTTACGGAAGATATGATCCCAACACATAGGAGCTCGGCCTCCACAACCCTTTAAGGCTGGAGACTGAAGCTGCAACCACCCACAGAAGATTTCAGTAAGCCAGGATTTGTAGCATGCATGGTTCCCCCGTATAGTTCTTTGCAAATTGACAACCAAAGCTTACCAGCCTACCTTAGAGCTGCCATGTTGGATATGGAGGGTGATCGGGAGTGAATGCTGGGGGACGATGCTGACCTGCTCTGACTGTGAATAGAGGAATAGTTCTGGAACGGGGAAGCCACGGGCGAGTCGCCCTTAGACAGGCTCCGAAGGTGGACTGTGAAGGAGCTGCTGGCGGCCGCATACTGAGGGGTCCCCACCTGCTCGGAGAATTTCAAGACAGCGCTTTGCTCCTGCAGAGAAGAGCACAACAACAAAAATCGGCTTATGTTGTTCGAAACTGCATAGCTTTTACGTAACAGGATACCTTGAAGTACAGATCTAACTTTAAAACATAGAATCATAGAATTGTAGAGATGGAATGGAACCTAAGGAGCCCAACCCCCTGTGATGAAGGAAGATGCAACTGACCCATACAGGGATCGAACCTGCAACCTTGGTGTTACCAGCACCATGCTCTAACCCACTGAGCTATCCAGGCTCCATCACATGAAATGCATCCAAAGTTTAAGGGGCCAACTAAACGAGGAGAGGAGAGGTCCAGGATCATAAAAAAACATAAGAAGAACCCTACTGGATCCAGCCAAAGGTCCATATAACCCCTTCTTCTTCTTCTTCTTCTTTGGTGATCACTCATAGCTGAGTAAGATTGTCTTCCATCAAATCAGCCTTAACAGTGAGTCCGTAAGTGACTGTGGAGGCCAATTCTGGATCCACATGCCCTTCCACAGTGGGGACATAGGTTTCCGGGCAGGATTTGATCAGTGAGAGTTTGCCAAGCGTGCCTTCCTCTTAGCGCACTTCTCCATTTCGTCCGGAGTTTGAGTGTCTTCAAAGCCTTTGGTAAAGGCTGTTCTCCAACTGGAGCGCTCACAGGCCAGTGTTTCCCAGTTACAGTATTGGTGTTTATACTACATTTTTTAAGATTTGCCTTGAGAAAGTCTTTAAACCTCTTTTGTTGACCACCAGCATTACACTTTCCATTTTAAAGGTCAGAATAGAGCAGTTGCTTTGGAAGACGATAATCAGGCATCCGCCCAACATGACCAGTCCAACGAAGTTGATGCTGAAGAAAGTGGTGATCTTTGCTTCCATATAACCCAGCACCCTGCTCTCAAAGTGGGCAAACAGATGCCTATGGGAAGCCTCCATGCAGGACCTGAGTGCCACAACTTATGATTTTGAGCAACTAGCATAGAGGCATCCCACCTCTGACAGCAGTGGCAGCACAGATCCCCCCAGGTTTTTCTCCTTACTTCAGAGCAGTCATTGGGGTGGAACGAGGCACGGGAACTGGATCAAGGCAGAAGAGCCTCCTAGTTTTTAACATTTCCACGTGGATCCTGCGCTTACCTCTGCTTTTACTCGACGAAGCGCCCAGATGGTATGCACACTCTGAGTGGCATCGTACGTCATTAGGATGGAAGGCTCAGCGTTGAGGAAAACAATTCTCATCGAATAGTCGGCAACGTACTGAACTCTGGCAGAGCCAAACAAACCTGCTAAGCGGGAGAAAAGTCAGGTTAGCCACCTAAGAGATAAGGCCGCGCAGGGGACACAGTTCAAAAACAACATGTGCACACCATTGTAAACATTGGCAATAAGGAGATGGCAGGAGTGTGGTGGTGCAGAATTCATGTGGGGCCTTGTGAGGCTGTAGTAATATGCCTTTGCTTGGGTTATTTTCAGTTTTGCAGACTTATATGTCTATTTCAACATAAAAACCCCTATTACGGTACATAAGTCACCTGCATTTTAGAGGATGAGAAACAAGTCCTAATAATATATTAACAAAATGAATGAGCACCTCTCAGCAGAAGACTAATTACAAAAACCTCTTCCTGGCATTCCCAATATGGATTATTTTAAAATTTAGAGAGGGCAGAATTAACCTCTTGAATTTATTCACAGCTACATTTTCCTGAAATGTTCACAAGCTCAGCACTGTAAGATAGTTTCATATACGTTGTATTGTAACATTTAAAAAATGGTATAAAAGGGTAGTTTATAAATATAATCAATGTCTTTTGTCCTGACCCCTTGGAAAGTATTTCTCCTGTGTGTGCTTGTTAGGGGTACACCCCCCTATTAATTTTCTAATTCTACTACCATTAATGCAACAGAGAGTTGAAACGTCTTCAGCAAAATGTCTTTTACTAAGATAGACACTCAAAGGTTTCTTTTTGAATTTTGGTCTCCCCAATCAATCAATCACATTACAGTCCTTGCTTCAGCTACCAAATACTATAATTGAGGCCTCCAGAGAAAGAGGAAGTGCCAGGATTTCCCCTGTACTTTAATCTATTTCCACGACCTGCTAAATTTTATAACTAATAATTAGTGCCCAGGTTGGTTTGCTTTTTTCCTCCTCCCTCCCAATCGCTTTACCTCTTGTGCCCTGACTTTTTGATTGTAAGACTTAGAAAGACTTTTGCTGCTCTGCGAGCTTGGTTCTCCTAAATAGCAGAGCAAAAAATGCTCAGTCGATGAAGCAATTAGTGTTCCAAATTCCTAAATGTCACCAAAAGCAGGGACCAGCAAAACGTTAGTCAAGCATCTCCGAATACTGCTCAGCTGGACTTGTTTTTCCTCCTTGTTTTTAAGAATTACATATTTTACCTGCTGACTTACAAACCATTGGTGTTATTTCATCTAACGGATGCAGCATGCTGAACATGGTGGGCAAAGGTTCTCTGAAAAGAAAATGGGACAAAATATTAAGCACTGCAGGCAAAACGGAGAGCAGCAACTAAAGGCTGCACTCCCAACCTGATTTACCTGGGAGTAAGCGCCACTGAATTCAATGGTGCTTTCTTCTGAGTAGACATGGTTAGGATCACAGACTTAACTCAGTACAGCATCCTAAATGTATCGTGAACTGGTAAATAACAGAAGGTTTGCATATAACAGCAGACTGTAGTTTGGCAAACCAGGAAGCGTCCCCTGAAGCTGGGAACATACGGGGAGGCAGGAAGGAGACACGCTTATTCCCAGTCCTCCAAACTACAACTCGGAAGATCAGAGAACATGACATTTGAATACAGCCTGTATCTGTTGACTTTAATAAGTTAGTATCACATTCAGAAATCATTTTTAAGTTGGTTTATGCTTTTAATTTATTTTTAATTTGAAACTTTGAAATGTAACCCCCAAAAAGCAAGATAGGTAAATAAACAAAGTGTGTGACATTACAGTGGTGCCTCGCAAGACGAAATTAATTCGTTCTGCAAGTTTCTTCGTCTTGCGGATTTTTCGTCTTGCAAAGCACGGCTATTAACGGCTATTAACGGTACTTAGCGGCTTTAAGAAAAAGGAAACAAACTCGCAATTAAGAAAAAGGAAACAAACTCGCAATTAAGAAAAAGGAAACAAACTCGCTATTAACGGTACTTAGCGGCTTTAAGAAAAAGGAAACAAACTCGCAAGAACTCGCAAGACGTTTTCGTCTTGCGCAGCAAGCCCATAGGGAAATTCGTCTTGCGAAGCGACTCAAAAAACGGAAAACTCTTTCGTCTTGCGAGTTTTTCGTCTTGCGAGGCATTCGTCTTGCAAGGTACCACTGTATATCTCAGAATATACAGAACAGAACAGCCCTACTAATATTATGTTGTGCTTTGCACTCTTCGAACTGATACAGGTTACAATTCCAGGATGAGGCACGGCATAGTCACAAAAAACCTGGTTCTTGCAGATATTCATGCTGTCCAAATACCTGTGTATGCTTCTGGGGCTTTTCGGTTAAGTGATTGACACATTTGTATGTACTTTAAATTGATACCAATCTGCTACAAAGGTGCCTGCGTGTTTTTCAAGTCAGTTTATTTTCAAAGGGACACTTAGCACAACTTGGAAAATTTAGAAGTTAAAATCAGATTAAAAGGAAAATCTCATGAGATTTTTATCCACTCTGCTAGCTACAGAATTATCCTGCAAAGAGACATGCCAAGGAATGAAGTTAAAGAGCCACAGAATATGTGGGCCATCATATTTACTAAGGACACTGGACCAGCTTCTTACCATGCAGTCAAGAATCAATAAAGTCTAATTACCTGGCTGGGCTAAGAGGCACTTCGTGCGAAGAACTGCTACGTTCAAACAGCAAGCCATATTTTGTTGGCCAGACATTGGCTACCTATATATATATAAAAGTTATATTTTTAAAAACATTATTCACAAGTTTATATCCGTGATATTTGAAAGCTTCTGATATTCAGCTAGCTGGCAAATAATGTCAAGGCTTTAGGTACCAGGACACAAATGATTTCTGCTTTGTTTATAACATGGGTAGGGAAACAAAGGTCAAATACAGCCCTCCAGGTCTCTCTCTCTCCCTCGGGACTGTCCCCAAGCTGCCCCCCACCCCACAAGCCATGCCCTTTGCCAGCCCTGCTTTGCCCCCTTCTTTTTTGCTTGACTGGAATATGTCCTTGAACTCGGATAATGCTTCTTACTGCCCTGCAAGGATGTCAGGAGCAGGTGCCGGGAGCAAGTCAGCAATAACTCACACGGCGTCTGTTAAATTAACTCTTTATTCAAAGAAATATGACAGCTCAGGAGGCCAGGCTTAGTGATCACAGCAACTCTTCCTGATTTCTGAATTTGGTTTTCACATATGCTTACCTGAAAGGGCAAAGAAGCAATGTGATCCTTTCCTTCAATGCTGTGGATATTTATGCAAGAGCTCTGTAATATACAGATACACTTTTCTACTACTTCGGTGCTATCTGAAATTGGGGAACAAATAAGCATAATTTAATAATCTTCCATTCAGCTACCCTTCTCCCAAAACCAGACTGTATTTCACACACTTGGTTTTGGGGAAACTATAGCATATTTCAACAGATTGTGCCTTTCAAGTTGGATCATTGATTACTATTGTTTCTCAAGTTTGCTCCTGCAAGCAGATTTTAAACAACTTGTGAGAAGGGGGAAAGTGAGGCATACGTATTAAAAAGAAAGTTAATCATTTCCAGACTTCAAATGAAGCATAATAAAAATGAAACGTACCTTCCGTTTTGTCAGACTTATCCTTGGGTATAGAGAAATCACACCACAATGCCTGAAACAAAATAAAAATATTCAGCTGGAAGAGTAAACCAGGTCTGGCTATCGGAAAGCTTGTTATCTGAAATCTCAGTTATCTGAACACAAAGAATTATACCCAAACCTCACTACACGAACAGCTGATTCAGATATCTGAACAGCCAGAGTTTGCCCACGTCTTCATTTGCGTTTTGCTGGTTGGGGGCAGCCATTTCAGGCAGAAACCGCTTGCATTTACTATTTGCAAACTCCATCTGCAAGTGCCTATGCTTATTTTATTTCATTTACTTCCTTCAATGTATAGCCAGACCTTCCTCTTTTAATTATCCGAAGGTGGGTTACAATACAATAAATACATAACACATCTGAGTCAGGACAACAAAAACATAAAGAGAAGAATCATACACCAGGCAATACTGGCAAAATGACACAATCCACACACCAGAGCATTTCTTGTGTAACAAGGAATTTGATGTTAATACACTCTTTTCACCTAAGTCACAATCTCCATTCATTTTTCATTCTCCTACCCCACCTTATTCCTGACGGGATTCAGAAAACATTTTATAATCCTAACTATAGTAATGAATATACAATAAAAATGCTCCTCTCTGTCCCCATCATCTTATTCTCTCCTCCTCCATGTAGTGCTGGGAGAGACTCCTGCCTGAAACCCTGAAGAGCTGCTACCAGTCAGAGCAGACAATATTGAGGCAGGTGGACCTGACGTGGTATAAGGCTGCTTCCTATGTTGCTGCTTGCTTATATAAAAAGATCACACAACCCGAACTCCTGCATATCTGACTGGTCGTCTGCGCCACTGATCCCCAAGAGCAGGGGTGTCTAACTCAAATTCATCGGGGGCCGCATCAGCAGTTTGGTCACCCTCAAAGGGCCGGTTGTATCTGTAGGACTTACAGTACAGGAGAGAAGGGTTCAGGCAGCCGTTGGATCTGTCACATCACAGGATGGCATGTGCTCAATATAAAAACAAGTGGATGTTTCCTGAATGCATGTAAAGTGGAGGTTTCCTGTGTAGAACGGCCGGCGCCGCTAGAGGGCAGACGTTCTCTGGCTTGTAGGCTGCCGCACATGCACTGAAGAGGCAGCTTTCTTGTGTCAAAAAAATAATAATGCGAGAATAAAAGGTGAAGGCTGGCGGCCGGCGGCGGCTACATGGGCCACATGACGAGGTCTGTCGGGCCGGATTCGGCCCGCAGGCCTTGTGTTTGACACCCGTGCCCAAGAGGCTTTCTCCTAAGCGAGTGCAAGGGCAATTCTGGCCTTGGTATCATATGCAACTTGCAGCTAAACAAGCTAAACCATGCCAGTTTCCATACCTGCAAAACAGGGCTGTCCACCGTAAACGCTTTGTAAACTGCAGAAGCTTGGCTTTTACTCCCTCTGCTCCAAATGACCATATTGCCGGCCACGTAAAGCTCTTCGTCGTACTCGACTTCTTCGCCAACATCACTAATGCCCTTCCTTAGCTGCCAACTTTCCTGAAGGGGGGGAAATGAATAAGAAATATTAGCAAATGCTGCGTATTATGCTTACTGGTGTGGTTATTTCTCAAAGACTATCTAGTAGGAAACAGAGAATGGTCCTAGCTAGTTGTAGTTGCATTAAGTCAATCTTGCCCTGGTCAGTAAAAGTTGAATACATTTCAATTTGCATGGCCGGAAGGAGACCAAAATGATTTAAAGGGAAATTCTGGAACACTCTGGGCGGCTTCCAACAAAATATTAAAATACAATAGTCTATTAAACATTAAAAGCTTCCCTAACAAGACTGTGTTCAGATGTCTTCTAAAAGTCTGGTAGTTGTTTTTCTCTTTGACATCTGGTGGGAGGGCCTTCCACAAGGCGAGTGCCACTACCAAGAAGGCCCTCTGCCTGGTTCCCTGTAACTTAGTAGAATGTGTCCTTTTATTTAAAATGCATCTCTGGGTTATTTGTGGGGCCTGTCTGGTGTTTTTACATGAGTAGAATGTGTGCTTTTATTTAAAATGCATCTCAGGGTTATTTATAGGGCATAGGAATACATTCTTCTTCTTTTTCTCCAAAATATAGTCCGGCCCTCGACAAGGTCTGAGGGACAGTGGACCGGCCCCCTGCTGAAAAAGTCTGCTGACCCCTGACCTATCTGTTCATGTTATTAATGTTCCTTGAGTGTTCACTCATCAATAAAATATCAAAATGTGTACCACCTATTCCTATGACTTAGAAACCATTTTAACAGACAGTTGTATTTTCCCATCACATCTTCTCCTCTTCCCTTCCTCACTGGCTGATCATTTTGATTCAGAACCATAGAACTGGAAGGGACCATCTAGTCCAACCCCCTGCAATGTAGGAATCTTTTGCCCAACCTGGAACTCAAACCCACAATCCTGAGATTAAGAGCCTCATTCTCAAACCAACAGAGCTATTCCAACAGCACATTGGCACATAGGCTTTGCCTGGTTTAAATGCTGACGCCAAAGGCAGCTCTACCTTGTGTTTCTCGTGGATCGTAACTTCCTGAAGGGATCCCACCAAACCAGCCGCTCCGTCCGACGACCAAAGTTCCGAGGCTGGTTGCAGCTGCCGAAGTTGCAGGTTCAGCGCATTCGGGTGGTGCTTGCAGTGGTCACGGCCAAAAGGGACAAACTCCTGCAAATCCCCTGCTGCAATCATCATTACCCTCTCTTCATAGATGTTCGACATGAGTTCCAAATATCAACATTATTTCTGAAGACCCAATACAGAAACAGAGGTGGTTTCAAGTGTGACTTTTTCAGCATGCACAATACTTCGACTCTCCCTTATTCATTTGGCTGCCCTCATTTATCATTATCATCACCAGTGCTTCTTTGGTTTAAAAAATAAATAAAGGTGCCGGTACTTATATTGTGATAGAAGCGCCCTGTATACCCGAAGAAGTGTCTCCACCCTCATCGTTCAGCCCAGACATCCAAACCGGCCCTTTTATTGCACTGAAAATGATCAACCTACACTGAAAATGCTTGAATCAACTGGAGCAAGCTTTTATAATGGAAGTGCACTGACTTCTAACAGATGCTGTGTATTAAAGGAATATCTTATGGTTGACAAGAGTACAGTGGTACCTCGCAAGACGAACGCCTCGCAAGACGGAAAACCCGCTAGACGAAAGGGTTTTCCGTTTTGGAGGCGCTTCGCAAGACGAATTCCCCTATGGGCTTGCTTCGCAAGACGACAGCCCATAGGGAAATCTCCGGGACAGCGGGGAAGCGCAGCGCGTCTTCCCCGCTGTCCTCGGACCTCCTCCGAAGGCTGGCGGCGGGGCGGTGACAGCTCCTCCCGCTGCCGCCGGGCTTCGGAACGATGCCCCGATGCCGGGGGGCGGGCGGGAACGCCTCCCCCCTCCGCCCGCCATCGGGACCATGTTTCGATGCCGGCCGGCAGGCGGGAACGCCTCCCCCCGCCGCCCGCCATCGGGACCATGCCCCGATGCCGCCGGCGGGCGGGAACGCCTCCCCCCGCCGCCCGCCATCGGGACCATGCCCCGATGCCGGGGGCGGGCGGGAA
>JAXCMG010000003.1:82678918-82706484 GCA_034642415.1 Podarcis siculus | reverse complement strand
CCCAGCCTTCAGAAGAGGTCGGGGGACAGACTGTCCCCGGACCTGGTCTGAAGGTGGTTTCCGTAGGAACGCATTAATTGATTTTCAATGCATTCCTATGGGAAACCGTGCATCGCAAGACGAAAAACTCGCAAGAAGAAAAAACTTGCGGAACGAATTAATTTCGTCTTGCGAGGCACCACTGTAACTGCACAATCCTAACCATGTATCCTTAGAAATAAATCCTATGGACTTCAGTAAGCTCACTCCTAAGCAACTGAGGTTAGGAGTGCAGCCTAAGTTAAGCACGGACTCCAAGCATATGTTCTAGGTTACACATTCCTCATAGAATTGTAGAGTTGCAGGAACCTCAACTGAAGCTTACATCACAGGCGGCCATCCAACCTCTGCTTAAAAACTTCCAAGGAAGAGGATCCTTGGAATAACACACCACGGTGTCTATCATGTCCTTTGGACATATGATGAATGGGCAACATAAAAAAATAATAATCTTGTGGTTATTTGGGGAACCCAACTCAACAACATTCACAGTGCAATCCTCTTATGTGTTTACAATTGGAAGTCCAACTGAGCTCAACAGCACGTACTCCCAAGGCAGGCTTTGGTGTTTCTTATGCTTCTTACGAATATCCCCTGTCCTCGCACAGGGTTGTTGCTGCTGTTTGCAAACCCAATAAGCTTGACACTTGTGCCCCCCCCTTTTCCATACATCTTGCTTGAGGAGCCCTGGCAAGAAGAAAACTGGAAACCCCAATTGGAAAAGGAAGAAAACACAGGTCACTGGGGTGTTTTTCTCCACCAAAGAGATTGCCTTTTTATTGTTATTACGGTATGCATTTTTTAAAATTGTAAAACACACACACACACACACACACACACTGCTTGCAATCTCAAGATGAAGGGCGGTATAAAAACTGAATGATAATAAAAGCAATAGCAATAACAACCACAATATATCCAATATTTAAATTATTATTATTATTATTATTATTATTATTATTACGAGGACATGGACAAATCAGCCTGCCCTCCTCTGGGATCGATGAGCCGGGCGAGGCTGCAACCCGCACACCTCTTTGCCCGGGAGGAGAGCCATGCCAGCCCGGCGGCTTCCTCACGCGCGCAGGGCACGCGCCTCGAGCGCGGGGCGGGGATGCAGATGCGCGCGCCATACGGAGCCCCGATCCCGCGCCGAAGGAAGCGAGCCGCGGGAAGGGATGGGTAACGGGTCCAAGGGAGGCAGGAGAGACTGGGCTGGCTGTGGGGGGACCAACAGCTGGCTGACGAACCTGAGTGACACAGGAAAGCGCGGTCGGCTGCGGGCCTGGGCTCCAGCGGCTCCTCCCGGTGTCTCTTGCCTGGGTAGCGGCGGGCAGGCGGGCGGGCGGGCGGCGCGGTCTCCCTCCGAAGTTCTCTCAGACGGGCGCCGCCATCTTGGGACTCCCATCACCGCCCGCGCGGCAGGCCGAGGGCGGGACTAGCGCGGGGGACGCCGCAAACTGGCCAGGGGGAGAAGCGCGGGAATGGGGGGTTGGTGGCGTTCGGGGTTGCGGGTTCCCGCAACTGCTAGGGCAGCAAAGAGAGGGCAGGGCAGGGCAACAGTCCCTGGAGAGGGTACGAGGACTAGTGACTAAATAAAAATAATTAAAAAATAAAAATTTGTCCAGTAGCACCTTGTAGAGAAGAGTGCATGCACACGAAAGCTTATTCCAGAACAAACTTTTTTTTTAACATATCATTCTCAACAGTAATTAAACATACTTTTACATCTTATTCAAATTTTTGACTTCCATCAATCCTGTCTGAAAATTTTCCATCAGTATGAAAATTTTCCTCTCAGTATGCATTCTTATCTTCCCTATTACATTTCAAACTCATAACCAATATCTCTTTTTCTACTTCGTAACACTCCGTATATTTCTCCTTACAAAACTTCTTGTAGTCCTACTAGCGTAATTTGTTGATTACAGTTGCTCTTCAAATAATTCATACACTTCTTCCAAACTTCTGTAAATCTCTGGTCCCGCAGGTTTCGAATCCTTCCTGTCATTTTGTCCAATTCTGCATAGTCCATTAATTTCGTCTGCCATTCTTCTTTCGTCGGAATTTCTTCTTGTTTCCATTCCTAGGCTAACAATACTCTTGCCATATACCAGAACAAACTTAGTTGATCTATAAGGTGCTACTGGACAATTTTTTACTTATTATTATTTTTATTTCGACTGCGTCAGACCAACATGGCTACCTACCTGAATCTAAGGACTAAATACTTTGTTTCTTGCTGCTGTCAGATGAGCTTCATCAGATCAGCTGTGCAAAACAATGCAAAGCGGGGTGGGGGGAGAGAATAGGGATCAAAGTGACTAGGAACAGCCAGGAATTTGTATTGAGGTAGTTTTACAGATTGCATGGTGTGCACTTCAGTGGTCTCTTTGCACACGGCCCATAAGCCTGCAATTGATGAGTGTAGCCTAGATATTGCACAAACAATTAAAGGGGACGGAGAGAACTCAGCTGCAATTTCTATGGCAATAAGAGGGATGGGGTCGCACATTTCTCAGTCCTACTATGCTGATTCATCAGTGTCTCTCACACCAAATGTAACTGACCCATAGGACTCTAGGAACTTCAAACAGGTTATATGTGCCTTCGTTGTCCATGAACTGTTTCAGTAAAAACAGTTTTTTAAAAAGAAAAACAGGGTGCTGGTGTTGTAAACAAAATTTGCCCTTTTCCCTTATGGGGTACAACTGGGTCAAAACACTGACACCTAGTGGTCAAGATGGCTATCTCATTACAGTATATGCACTTGCTAGTGTCACTGAAACTCAGTGGACCTTACTTCAAAGAAGCCGCATACATAGTATAGGGCTGCTCCACACATGCAGGTGGTCAAGTGCTGAGGTGGTGGCATAGACTGTACCACTTCAGGCTTCAGGATGCATATCACTTATTTAATAAAAAAATAAATGCAGCTACTTTAGGAGAAAAGGTCTCCATGTTATGGATACTGCAAGATGTGAAGAAGAAGAGTTTGGATTTGATATCCCGCCTTTCACTTCCTTTAAGTAGTCTCAAAGCGGCTAACATTCTCCTTTCCCTTCCTCCCCCACAACAAACACTCTGTGAGGTGAGTGGGGCTGAAAGACTTCAGAGAAGTGTGACTGGCCCAAGGTCACCCAGCAGCTGCATGTGGAGGAGCGGGGAAGCGAACCCGTTTCCCCAGATTACGATACTACTGCTCTTAACCACTACACCACACTGGCTCTCAAGCCAAGGGAAGGAAATTAACCTTGCCAATAGTTCTTGCTATTATTTCTTATCCTAGTGAGGCCACAAGATCTTCTCCGTATAGTTCCTCATTTGAGAAAGGAAAACTACTCAGTAGGTATTTTTATTATGTCACATGCTGCCCTGTTGAGTCCTGGAAATGAGAGCAAGGCCCGGGGCTATGTTCTGTGGAGTTCTGGCCCAAAGTAAAGCAGCTGCAAGCCCAGTGACGCAAACACACTGAGATGTGAAGGTGGCAGAAGTTTGCCCGAGAGCTGAAAGGTGATGTAATGGCTGGCTGCAGCCCTAAATATAATACTTACTCCACGGAAACTGGAGAACCTTCCTTCCAAGTAACAGCCTAATTCTATGCAGAATTAGGTACACAGATTTCAGTTGTCATTATCTGTGCCTAAAACATCATTGGACCAGGCAGAAAAAGGGTTTTGAGTTCAGGTTCTAAATACAACCAAGCTAGAGAATAAGAGGGCCTTGAATGGTGACAGGGTTCAGCATTCCTGGGCACCTACTGAGTCTCATATCCCAGTAGGGGCCCCACTGCCAATCCCTGGAGCGTCTCCTTGCTGTTGCTACCTGTTCAGTTGGCCTCTCCAAGCAAGCCAGAAGGTGAGAGGAGGAGGAGCAGCCTCAGCCTGGAGGTGGTGGTGGTTGAGCCCAGAGGGCTTTGGGGAACCACAACAGCCATTGAGGCTAATGGAGCCACCCTTTCCTCACTCTTCGGAGTAACTGATCTGTGTTGTGTGATCTTGAGAACTAGCCACCATCACAAGCCTGGGCATAACGGCACCAAACTAATGGCAATTACCATGTAGATGCTGTAGTCACATCTCAGTGCCAAATGCGCCCTCAAATATGTGCTGAGATAGCACTGCCTGATCCAATGAGCTTAATTGCTCACACATCAGTTCGTAGGATCAGCCTGATAGAAGTCCTCCCCCCCCCCCATTTCAAACAAAGTACTGTAGAGTTCTCTCCTTGCTTTCAATAGCGCATGTTGCTAACTTGAACAGTGGTTGTCTTGGTGTTCCAGTAAATGGCTAACAAGCACACGTCTCGAATTTCAACATACCCTGGAACCAAGTTCTCATTATTTTCCTGGACACTTATTAGTCCAAGTTACTTTCACCAAGTGGAAGACAAAAGCCACAATTATGCAAGCGTTTAATAAGGCTCAGCTGTGTAAAACCCCTCTTCATGGTGACAAGTCCCTGGAGTGGACCCAGCAAGTTAATATGCCAAGCAATGTCCGTTGTAGTTTGTGAATGGGACTCTGGCTTCTCATTGAGAACGTAGGGGCGGAATCTATTCAGGTGTTCAGCCCCAGTGAACAATACATTCTGTGACTGTGCTCAAAATATAGTCGTCGTTTTACTGGTGTGTTTTTTTAAAAAGTACCCTGCTCCACTTTCCAATGCTCCCAGCTTACACAAATATAAATACCACATTTACATTAATTAGATGAGAACTGAGTATTCCATTTTCTGGAATAATAATAATAATAATAATAATAATAATAATAATAAAATTTATTTATATCCCGCCCTCCCCAGCCGAAGCTGGGCTCAGGGCGGCTAACAATCAAAATAATCTGACATTCTAAAAACATTCATTATAAAATTAATTAAATCAAATTAAATTACTGGATACTGAGATAACCAATGGGAAGTTTGCATCACATGTTACTGAAATCAAAGAATAAAATGTCACTCCTTTCTTTCTACATCCAAAGCTTTATTGCTTAGCCAAATAACATCACCAGTTATCCAAATAGTACAAAAAAGAAGTGGAATATACAAATCAGCATATCATTAAAATGTAACCTAACACAATCCATTGCAATATCCAATATCTTGTTAATAATATAGCAGAAATTATTATATAGTACTATATATTACAGAAATGGTTTTTTTTTAAGTGCTCATGAAAATCCACCGGCATTTGGGTGTGAAATTTGGCTAATGTACACGTTTCTATGCAAATGTGCCTAATATACACATTTTTTGCAAAGCAATTTCCCCTAATAAAAGGGGGGTTTGTATGGCATTTTCACTAATACATGCATTTAAGGAACTCTTTATGGTTTTCCCAGTAGTGATGTATGGAAGTGAGAGCTGGACCATAAAGAAGGCTGATCGTCGAAGAATTGATGCTTTTGAATTATGGTGCTGGAGGAGACTCTTGAGAGTCCCGTGGACTGCAAGAAGATCAAACCTATCCAGTCTTAAGGAAATCAGCCCTGAGTGCTCACTGGAAGGAAAGATCCTGAAGCTGAGGCTCCAATACTTTGGCCACCACATTAGAAGAGAAGACTCCCTGGAAAAGACCCTGATGTTGGGAAAGATGGAGGACACAAGGAGAAGGGGACGACAGAGGACGAGATGGCTGGACAGTGTTCTCGAAGCTACCAGCATGAGTTTGACCAAACTGTGGGAGGCAGTGGAAGACAGGAGTGCCTGGCGTGCTCTGGTCCAGGGGGTCAAGAAGAGTCGGACACGACTAAACAACAACAACAATTACCCCACCCCAGTACATAACTTGGTTGGAGAACTGCACTGCAAGATGCAGAGAAGAGCAAATTTTGAAGCATGGCTGTATTTTGATGCTCAGATTGATTCAGAAAGTGCGATTCAAGTAGATTCACCTTTAAATGTAAACTAATTCCCCCCCCCCCCAAAAATAAATCCTTAGCAGAAAAGCACACTTAGTGACTGCTCTTCAGCAATGGAATTTTCATCCCTGGAGCCTAGCTATTCCAATGTTGTTATCTAATCACCAGACTGTTAATCTCTCCTCAGGAAGGCAACTCATTTCACTTTGATGCATTGCTTTTAATTAAACTCTGGTGCCAACAGACGCAGACTTTAAGGAGCATATCCGCTCTTTGAACAGCCACATGTTGAAAATAAGTGATGGAGTAATGACAAGCCAACTGTATCTCCAGTTGGTGGCAGTAGGTGTCAAGCAAACATTTTTTAAAAATTTCAGAAGTGATTACAATAGTGCGGTCTCACATTGCACGAGCTGTGCAGAAGCAAAAAAAAATTTTTTTAAGCAGCCTCCAACAGATCTCTTTGTTAACCTGAGCTTTGAAATGCAAGTCTTTTTAGAGGACTCCCAATCTGGCCATACAAATTAGTAAATCTGTACAATTTCTTCCTTGGCAGAGAAGTCGACATGAGAAGGGTTTCCTAAAGATTCTAGCATAAGCAGGATTTTGCTATTGAGGATGGTTTGTAAACCACTGGATTCAAGCAAAAGCCAAGACTACAACAATATTTGCAAAAAGAACTTCTTTGCTGAAATAGAAACATCACTACCCAGCAGCCCTGCTGACCTTGAGGCAATTTAACTTTGTTAAATTGGAAATATTAATTTACATTGTTGCAATTTTGCTTGTTTGCCTTATGATAGAATTGTTTAGTTGTCCTGCTCATATGATTTTTTAAAAAAATTTTTGGCGATTTCTGTATATTGTTTCTCTGTGTTTTATTTTATTACTTGGTTCCGTACTCTGGGATTGAAAACATTTGATGAAGAGTGGCCTATACATGCTGTAAACAAATGAAAAGGAAAAGAAAAGAAGAACCAGCATCTTGGCTGCAGGCCTTCCTCCCTAACCATACATCTGTAGAAATTTAAAATTAGTAAAGACAGGAGGGGTTGTGCCCCACAGGAACACAGCAAAACTAAGAATTCTTGGTTGAAGGGGGAAACGATTCCCCCTGCTGCCTTATAACAGCTGTTTCACATTTTGCTTTGTTATTTTCCAAGGGTCGATCTTGATGTTATGGCACCATGACCCTGTGTCAGAATCAGGTCACCACCAATTTTCCTATAAATTGGAGGGTGGAGGAGAGAAAATACGGTCCAGTGGAGGCAGGGGTGCTACTGCTTCCCTCATTTGGTCAGTTTGGGAGTCAAAATACCGTATTTTTTGCACCATAACACTCACTTTTTTCCTCCTAGAAAGTAAGGGGAAATGTCTGTGCATGTTATGGAGGGAATGCCTACGGGTGGCATGCTTACGGATTTTCCTCCTCTAAAAACTACGTGCGTGTTATGGTCGGGTGTGTGTTATAGAGCGAAAAATACGGTATTTTCAGGAAGTCAAAATGGTTTCAGGAAGGTCTTCCTGTGCTGCTCCAGACATTGGTACATTTATGAACATTTATTATGTATATAAGACCTTAAATTTTTATTACATTTTGCAGCTGAAACTCCTTCTCACCAGATAGATGTATATATACAGTGGTACCTCGGGTTACAAACACCTCGGGTTACAAACACTTCGGGTTACAGACTCCACTAACCCAGAAGTAGTACCTCGGGTTACCTCAGGTTGAGAACAGAAATCGCAAAGCAGCAGCAGGAGGCCCCATTAGCTAAAGTGGTACCTCAGGTTAAGAACTGTTTCAGGTTAAGAACGGACCTACAGAATGAATTAAGTTCATAACCAAAGGTAAAGGGACCCCTGACCATTAGGTCCGGTTGTGGCCGACTCTGGGGTCGCGGCACTCATCTCGCTTTACTAGCCAAGGGAGCCGGCGTACAGCTTCCAGGTCATGTGGCCAGCATGACTAAGCCGCTTCTGGCAAACCAGAGCAGTGCACGGAAGCGCCGTTTACCTTCCCGCCGGAGCGGTACCTATTTATCTACTTGCACTTTGACGTGCCTTCAAACTGCTAGGTTGGCAGGAGCAGGGACTGAGCCACGGGAGCTCACCCCATCACGGGGATTCAAACTGCCAACCTTCTGATCGGCAAGCCCTAGGCTCTGTGGTTTAACCCACAGCGCCACCTGCATCCCAACCAAAGTACCACTGTATATATATTTCCTATAGGGTCCCTCCATTTTTGTGGGGGTACATTCTGCAACTTGTCATCGACACAATAATAGCCAATTTGTGGTCACTTTATACTGGACCATCCATACTTTATTAGTCCATCAGAGATGCTTCCCTGGTGTTCTTGCATCAATGCAGACCCTCCAAGTGTCCCTATTTTTCAAGGACAGTCTCGGATTTACAGACGCCATCCCGATTTCTGATTTGATCCCGGAATGTCCAGCTTTTCCTGAAGATGTCCCTTATTTTCATAGGAGAAATGTTGGCGGGTCTGGAGTTCTGCGACTCCCGAACCACGTGGATAAATAACCATACAAACTTTAGAAGACATCTGAAGGCAGCCCTGTTTAGGAGAGTTTTTAAATGTTTAATGATTTATTATGTTTAATGTTTTTATATATGTTGGAAACTGCCCAGAGTGGCTGAGGCAACCCAGTCAGATGGGTGGTGTATAAATAATAAAATAATTATTATTATTGTGGAACAGGACATCCCTAATTTCATCTGAGAAATGTTGGAGGGTATACTATTGCCTTCTGAAGAGGCACTCCTGTGCTGCAGCATAATGAAAGTGGGTCCCCCCCCTTAAAAAAACCAATTTGTGGTATAAAAACTTAGAGGATTTCAACAGGAAGTTACAGGACAAGCACTGGTTGAAAACAAAGCAGTGGGTGGTATTGAGTCTAGTCCTACTCAGAGTAGACCCATTGACACCTAAGGTTCATTCATTTCAGCAGGTATAAAGTACGTACAACTCAGTATGCCCCCAAACTTTTGCAGGCACAAACATCATTGAAAGCTGGGTGGCGTATAACTCAGTGGCGTGCGGTCCATGAACTAGTGGCTCTAGCCTAGTCCCCTTAATGTTCCCGGCAGGACCTTTCCCTGTACCTGCTCAGCCATTGCCTCCAGGCTCTATGTATGTGTGTGTGCATGCAAGTCTCTCTCTGATTACCTCCATAAAGGCTGCAAAATTGCACAACCCTGCAAAGCAATGCACACACCTGAGCAGGAAGTAACTGCTTCAGGCAGAACTGCAGCCCCTTCTCCTTCATTTTTTAAGGAATAGCAGTTGGTGGAATACAAGACCCCTGCAACCTTAATAATCTCCCTTCCTCCTCTCTCTCTCTCTCTCTCTCTCTCTCTCTCTCTCTCTCTGTGTGTGTGTGTGTGTGTGTGTTTGAAAGCATGGTGTTATAATAAACCGCCAGTCCCAATCTGCCAGAACCTGAAGGATCAGCAGAAACAGGCCACAACCAGCAACAGCACAATCATAGTAAGGAGATGATGAAGAAAGAAAGGGGTGTAAAAATAGCTTTTTAATTGGGAGGAGGAATCCACCCTTCCACCTCTGGGCTTGTCTTCTTCAAAAAACAAAGCCAAGCCAAACTTTTCTTCTTTTTTTTGCAAGCTGCTAGGAATTGGCAAATTGACCGGCTGGGGAATGGGCTTCCTTGGGAGGCTGTGAACGCTCCTTCATTGAAGGTTTTTGCAGGTGGTTCGACTATGGAGTCACCAAATCTACATACAGTGGTACCTCAGGTTACAGACGCTTCAGGTTACAGACGCTTCAGGTTACAGACTCCGCTAACCCAGAAATAGTACCTCAGGTTAAGAACTTTACCTCAGGATGAGAACATAAATTGTGCGCCAGCGTCACGGCGGCAGCGGGAGGCCCCATTAGCTAAAGTGGTGCTTCAGGTTAAGAACAGACCTCCAGAATGAATTAAGTTCTTAACCCAAGGTACCACTGTACAGCCCTACAAAAAAATTCATCGCACACCACTGGTATAACTGGCTCGGTACCCTCATGAACACAAATGATTTTGAATGTGCCATAATAAAAGGGGATGTCGAAAGGGGCCCATAGTGGGAGTTAGCCCCGCGGAGAGAAAATCAGGCAGAAGCAACGTTAGAGGGAAGAGGCCTGGCCAGGGAAAAGATTTGGCACATGTAAACACCACCCTGCTGCCCATTCTGTGCTTTAAATTCACACAGAGACACAGTTTGCTACGTAGGAAAATGGAAGCGATCCAGGCCTGGCACTCGAGACTGTTGCTGCTGTCACGTCTTGCTTGTCCCTTGGCTGCCGGAGGCACGTGCCTTTTCGTAGCCGCTGATTGCTTCAAGATGTCAAGACGTTTTCAGGGCTAAAAAGAGAGAGAAGCAGAAATTCAATATCTGCCAGTAGTGCAGCTTGGACTGTATACTGAATAAGCATTTTCTTTTTTTCTTCCCAGACATTAAAAGGCATCTGGGAACAATTTGCTTGTCCTCCCGCCTGGCCTCACCATTATTTATTTAATTTTGAAAGGTACTTTATATCTGGGACACACTATAGACATGACTGTATACAGACTGCTTATATCTATAATCTGGGAGCCATTAAAAGAGACAAAACTGTCCAGTTTTATAATGTGATTGTGAAACTCTTAAAAGTATAGAAAACCCTTTTTTCCTCTCCACATGCCCCCCCCCCCACCAACATCCCCGCCAGAAAAGCCTTTCACAGATGATATCAACTTCTAGTGCATTTATAAACTTAGTCCCAGGTGTGGTTTAACAATCCGTCTTCACAGGGAATTCTGGGAATTGTAACTCTCTGAGCGGACTAGGGGTCTCCTAACAACTCTCAGGACCCTTAGCAAACTACAGATCCCAGAGATCTTTGAGGAAAGCCATGACTGTTTAAAGTGTTATTACACGGCTTTAAACCTATGACGTGAGAATATGGCCATAAATGCTTACAGCTTGCCACTTTCTTCTAGCCCTGAAGTACATATTTCCCTCCCCTCCCCTTTCCTTGGGGCTCTGGTCCTTTTAGCTTGTAAACCCGATGACAGGGCCTGCTTTTTAGTTTATGTGAGTCACTTTGAGATACAACAATTGCCTGAAAAGAAAGTTTAAAATGCAGTATTATCAATAAGAGAACATTTTACAGAGATGGGCAATAAGAAGTATACCTTTTGGACAGATCCACACCAATTAAAGCACATTTGACACAGATTTAAATGTGCTTTAAATACATGATGCGGATCTGCCCCGAAGTTTAGAACATTCGAGATAAAGGGAAGCCCTTTAAATAATAATTTTAAAATGCTATCATTGGCTTGTAAATTGAGATCTGTGCTCAAAATGGGGTAAAGGTGCCCTTAATGAAGCCTAAACTAGCCCTAACCCTGACTCACCACAATTTTATCAAAATCTTATGCCACATACAGCGGTACCTCGGGTTAAGAACTTAATTCGTTCCAGAGGTCCGTTCTTAACATGAAACTGTTCTTAATCTGAAGCACCACTTTAGCTAATGGGGCCTCCCACTGCCGCCACGTCGCTGGTGCACGATTTCTGTTCTCATCCTGAAGCAAAGTACCTAAGGTACTATTTCTGGGTTAGCGGAGTCTGTAACCTGAAGCGTCTGTAACCTGAAGCGTCTGTAACCCGAGGTACCACTGTAGTTGGCTTAAAACTAACTAAGGTTAGCATCACTCCACTCCAATAATTTGAGCGCCAGGTGAGATCCTGCTATCGCCCTTTTCAGGATAAAGGGGAGTTTTCTGGCAGCTTAGAAACTAGCAGGATGTTTGAGTATAAGCTTTCCTCAGATGCCAAAGCGGATTCTAACCGGGCAGATCCGCACACAGACAAAGGGATCCGGACGGGGGCGGGGGGGGGACGACGACGACGACGTAAACAGTGGAGTCAAAAGGTCAGGCAAAGGAGATAAAATTTCACAGTGGGAAGCTCAAATGGATACAAGTTAAAAGGTGACCATTCACATCGTGGGCATAGTCAGGGGAGTGCAGGGGGCAGCTGCCCCCCTAAATCAAGCAAATAAATAATAAATACTTAACTAACTGACCCATCGCATTGCAGATAACTCGGTTCTGCCTCCCCCCCATAAATCTCGGCTACGCCTGTCAACTTTTCCCTTTTCTTGCGAGGAATCCTATTCGGAATAAGGGAATTTCCCTTAAAAAAAGGGAAACAGCTTTGCGCCCGCGATTCACATCTTGTATACGTTTCAGCTTTGCACAGCCGCGTCACAGCTTTGCATTGAAGGCTTTACTGTTTACATGCCGCCTTTGCCAACCTGGCGCCCTCCAGATGTTTTTGGACAACTCCCATCCGATGGGGAGTTTCCCTCCAAAACATCTGGAGGGCGCCAGGTTGGCTGCTTTGCAATGCTATCCTCTCTACGTACGTGTTTGTGTGTGTGTGTGAGCGCGTAAAAGCTCCTGCCACAACCATGCAAGCTTCCGCGGGGAGCCTTTAAGGCGCTTCAAGATTCCTGTACGACCTGCTGCGTCCCTCCATCCAAGTGCTATTCGCCCCCTGGCGGGAATCGGAGCCCCTTCTCTCTTGCCCGACCAGAAGGAGGCCAACCCTCCCAGACCCCCGAAATCCGCCTCTCCGCGCCCGCGTCGGAGGAGGAGGAGGAGGGACCTCTCTCCGTCCCCGCCTCCGCTCAAGTTTCGCCCAGAACTTTTGTTTTGGGTCAGCGATCTCCGGCTTGGAGAGGGCGATTTTCGGCGGCGGCGGCGGCGGCGTCTGTGCGCCCCGGAGGGACTCTTCGCCCGGCGGCTCCGGAGGGAAACCCGGCTCCGGAGGTGGCCTGGTGGGGCTGGAGCGGGGCCAGCGGGGGGACCCGGCGGTGCCCAGATCGGACGCTTGCCAAGCCCGCTTCCAAGTCGCCATGGGAGGCTTTTGGGGGCTGCTGCTGGTGGCATCGGCCTTTTGCGCAAAAGGTAAGGCGCCTCTTTCTCCACCCGCGTTTGGTTACGCGTCCGAAGTGCTGGAACAGGAGTTGGTTGGATGTCGGAAAGGTGTTGTTGGGGGGCGGGCAGGGTTACCCCGTCTTCCAAGTCTTCTTTTTGGAGGGGGTCTCATTCCCTCCCATTTGGTAGGCTCCAGAAAGACGCTGGGACTCGGGGTGGGGGGAACGTCATCCCTCCACCCTCCTGCGCTCTGCGCGAAAAGGGAGTTTGCAAAAGTTGGTTGGGGGGGGGAGAGGATTACTTTTTGTCCTCGCTTTTAATCCGAGCACAGCTCGGGCTTGGCACCTGCCTGTGAATGAAGAGAGAGAGAGAGAGAGAGAGAGAGAGAGAGAGAAAGAAAGAAAGAAAGAAAGAGAGGGAGAGATCTCTGAGGGGGATCAGAGATTGTTTGTCTACATCTCTTCTTATACATCCATCTCACTAGGAATGGAGTTTTCTTGAGTAGAGAGACCTTAACTTCCAGGCAAGGTTTTAAAAAGGGTGATATTCAGCAAAGCTTTTACTCGTTGGAATGAACAAACCCGATTAAGGCAGGTCCTTTCCTTTCGGTAGGTCTGAGTACCACCCCCAACTTTCCATAAATTAAGCCCACAAAACACACACACTCTCTCCCTGCTCTGGCCACAGTTTCCATTGCATATGTGGGAGCAGTGCATGGCCATTGGTTCCTTTTGAGCAGTCATTAGGAATACAATGAATTCCTAAATTTAGTGTGCAAATGTATAGAGGGATAAACACAGTGTGTAGCTGCTATGGATAACTGACCCGGTGGGGGTGTGCGGCTGCTTTTGGGGGCACAGTGGGATGAAGAAAGCTGTTGGGCATCTCTGTTTCTGCCTGGCACTTCTGTTCCATCCCATTGACTTTGCCCGGAATCCCCTCCTGATGTTTGCTCCAGCCATGGATCACATCTTCACCCCCCTGGCAGCCTTCAGAGGAAGGGTGGAGCCAAGCAGGCAGAGGGGAACTTACCGTATTTTTTGCTCTATAAGACTCACTTTTTCCCTCCTAAAAAGTAAGGGGAAATGTGTGTGCGTCTTATGGAGCGAATGCAGGCTGCGCAGCTATCCCAGAAGCCAGAACAGCAAGAGGGATCATGGCTTTCACTGCGCAGCGATCCCTCTTGCTGTTCTGGCTTCTGAGATTCAGAATATTTTTTTTCTTGTTTTCCTCCTCCAAAAACTAGGTGCGTCTTATGGTCTGGTGTGTCTTATAGAGCGAAAAATACGGTACTTTTATTTATTTGTTCATCTCAGGCATTTATGTTCCTGCTTAATTGTTTACGTTTCTAAGCGGCGTACGCAAGAACAATCCACAGAAAATAGGACAATAAAACAAAACAAAATTGTCGTAAAACCAAGGAGTTGCTGTGGACAGAAATAGCCGTAGATTACTATTCTTGCAGCGGATTGCATACATGCCTTTTCAACCTGCCTTAAAGGGCTGCATTGCACAATGTGCTTCTAATCCAAGTGATACAGTCAGTGGTTACAGTATAGCTCAGCTGTGAAACTCTTTGGGTGGTCTGCCTCTCACCTTCCCCTACCCTCACAAGATTTTTGTGAGCTTTGTTTAAAAAGGGGGGGGGAAGATTCCCATCAGAGTTCCTTGGAGGCCTTAGACTTAGGCACATGAAGTAACACATACACACTGCAGCAGGATGTGTGCACCAAATAAACTCACACCTTAACAAGGCATGTACTGTATGTTACAAGTTGCACATGCAAAAGAACTGAAATTATATAGTGCTCCACGGCACGACTGCATATGAAAGGAAATGCATGCCACATAGAGCAAATCCACACCGTATATTAAAGCACATTCAGTGTCCATGACCTCCCCCAAAGCATCCCTGGAACTATCATTTGCTAAGGTTGCTAGGAAGTGTAGCTCTGTGATGGGTGAACTACTGTTCCCAGTATTCTTTGTCGGGGGAAACCTTATTCGACTCCTAACATAACATTCAGTGTGGTTTTTTCCCTTACTCTGGTGAAGTCATAGCACCAGCGTTCTGCCCTTTCCTGGCACCTGGCGTGCACATGTGCGCACACATGCACAGTGGTACCTCGGGTTATAGACACTTCAGGTTACAGACTCTGCTAACCCAGAAATAGTACTTCGGGTTAAGAACTTTGCTTCAGGATGAGAACAGAAATCGCACGGTGGCGGCGCAGCAGCATCGGGAGGCCCCATTAGCTAAAGTGGTACCTCAGGTTAAGAACAGTTTCAGGTTAAGAACGGACCTCTGGAACGAATTAAGTACTTAACCCGAGGTACCACTGTAGTACTTCAGGTTAAGAACTTTGCTTCAGGATGAGAACAGAAATCACGTGGCAGCAGCGGGAGGCCCCATTAGCTAAAGTGGTACCTCAGGTTAAGAACAGTTTCAGGTTAAGAATGGACCTCCAGAACGAATTAAGTTCTTAACTCGAGGTACCACTGTACTAGATGGGACCAGGGGCTGGGCATGGAGGGTACACAAAACCCAACACGCCCAGCCCAACCCTTACCCCCGCTGGGCAGGTGTGGGGCAAGGAGGGTTCACAGGGCTGCGCTGCCTGCCTTTCCATGCAGGGGAAAACCAGACCAGTTGACATAGCCCTTTGTGGGCGCATCCCCCCAGCACTAGCTGGGCAGTCATTCAGCAAGGGGGCTGGGGCCGTGGCGGGAAGGCCAGGCAGGGCTCCGGGGCCCAGAGACCCCCAGCAGCAGGCAGGTTAGAGATCCCTGCATGGGGGTGCTTCATTCGTGCCCTCTCAAAATCATGTTCTCGGGGCTCCAGCCCCTGGCTCTCCCCACGCTACACCCCTGAGTCATGGCATAGATGCAATCTCGCCTATAACAGAAGTGAAACAGAAGTAAAACTTGGATTTTTACAAGTGCCCCGTAATGTTTGGTCTGCATTAGAATCAGTCCTTTAGTGGGCAGAGCTTAAACTTTGGAACTCCCTGTCTTTTGGCATTAGGCAGAAGTCATCACTACGTTGTTTTGAAAGCTTCCTGAAAAACCAGCCAACACATATATTTCCATTACCTATACAGTGGTACCTCTGGTTGCAAATGGGATCCGTTCCGGAGTCCCTTTCGCAACACGAGCAGACCGCAACCCGCGTCTGCACGTGCGCAGGTCGCGATTCACCACACCTGCGCATGATGTCATTTTGCGCGTCTGCGCAAGCGGTGAAACCCGGAAGTAACCCTTTCTGGTACTTCCAGGTCACTGCGGGACACAACCTGAAATCGCGCAACCTGAAGCAAACGCAATACGAGGTATGACTGTATTTGTTTTTTAAAGTTTTACTGGTTTTATAGGTGTAATTTTCACAAGTGAAAAGGGATTGGTTTCTGAGAATTCTCGTTCTGTGGAGAGAATAGGGTCCTCTCAGAAACCCTTGACAAACTACAGCTCCCAGGATTCTTTGGGGGAAGCCACAGCAGTTTAAGGGGGACGCGAGTGGCGCTGTGGGTAAAAGTCCTCAGCGCCTAGGACTTGCAGATCGTCAGGTCGGCGGTTCGAATCCCCGCGGCGGGGTGTGCTCCCGTCGTTCGGTCCCAGCGCCTGCCAACCTAGCAGTTCGAAAGCACCCCCGGGTGCGAGTAGATAAATAGGGACCGCTTACTAGCGGGAAGGTAAACGGCGTTTCCGTGTGCTGCGCTGTCTCGCCAGATGCAGCTTGTCACGCTGGCCACGTGACCCGGAAGTGTCTTCGGACAGCGCTGGTCCCCGGCCTCTTAAGCGAGATGGGTGTGCAACCCCAGAGTCGGACACAACTGGCCCGTACAGGCAGGGGTACCTTTACCTTTTTTACCTTTATGGCAGTTTAAATGGTACAATACTGCTTTAAAGGCATAGTGCAGATGGGGAAAGAGACTTGCTTGGCTTGTACTTGCTTGACTGGTTTTTGTTTTTTTCACAGAAACATGGTTCACACATTATGGCACCGTGGGTGTCTTTTGTCCTTCAACAGTGGGGGCTGCAAATCCTTGAGTAGCCATGAGCAATTGGGACGAATGTTCACAATTCTTCACAGGCAAAGTTCAAGCAAAAAGTTTAGTTAATTATTAAGCATATTCAGCGGTCATGCATTTCAGTTTTTGCTGACCAGCACTTACTCATTTGCTGCTCAGGCACACAGCGCAACTCCCTTCTGTTTTCTTTCTGTAGAATGGATGGCAATAATTCCCAGAGCTACAGTTCAGAGAATAGTTTTAACTCTCAGTCCCTCTTCTGAGGGAACTCTACAAACTGTAGCGCTGTGAGGATACCAGCACCCTCTTGGCACCTTTAACAAACTATAGTTCCCATGATTTTTTGGGGAAGCCATGGCTGTTGGCATGATACTGTTTAAAATGTACAGGGCAGATGGGCCTAGCACAGCTAGCCCTCTGGGTCGGTGGAGTGAAATTCTATGAGGAAAAGTTGATGTTGTTGGATCTGTGTAACTCAGAGAAGCAGGACAGCTGAGAAGGAGAATGATAGCAGCACTCTTCAAATCCCCAGAGGGCTGCCACATAAAAGAGGGCCAAGGCTGGTACTCCTCTCCCCCAGAGGGACAGAATGGACTTCAGTTACAGGACGATATATTTTAGTTGAACGCAGCATTAGAAACTCAGGCACCAAATGGCTCCTTAAACCAGGGCTACCGTCACCAGGGACATGGGTGGCGCTGTGGGTTAAACCACAGAACCTAGGACTTGCCGATCAGAAGGTCAGCAGTTCGAAGCCCCGCAACAGGGTGAGCTCCTGTTGCTCAGTCCCTGCTCCTGCCAACCTAGCAGTTCGAAAGCATATCAAAGTGCAAGTAGATAAATAGGTACCGCTCCGGCGGGAAGGTAAACGGCGTTTCCGTGCGCTGCTCTGGTTCACCAGAAGTGGCTTAGTCATGCTGGCCACATGACCCGGAAGCTGTATGCCGGCTCCCTCGGCCAATAAAGCGAGATGAGCGCCGCAACCCCAGAGTCGGCCACAACTGGACCTAATGGCCAGGGGTCCCTTTACCTTTACCATCACCAAAACGGAACGCCCAATAAAAATGAATATACTCCCAAAGATGCTATTCCTATTTCAGACAGTACCTATAGTTAATGATATTCGAAATTTTAAGGAATGGCAGAAAGAACTAAAGTTAATTTGGCAGGGAAGAAAACCCAGGATAGAACATAAAATTATGATTGACACCAAAGAGAGAGGTGGTTTTGCCCTCCCTGACTCACAATGATACTTTGACGGATCATGTTCATGCTGGTTGAAAGAATGGATCTTACTAAAGAACAGCCACCTGTTAGACTTGGAAGGGCATGATCTAAAATTTGGATGGCATGCGTGCCTGTGGTACAGGAAGGATAGGATATATAGGAGCTTTTCAAACCACGTAATCAGGAAAAATCTCTTTAGGGTATGGGGGAAATATATAAACCTATTAGAAAGGAAAACAATGATGTGGCTGTCACCAACAGAAGCCCTGGCAAGGGGAAAAGAATAAATAACATACAGACAGACTGGAGTACATATAGAGACCTGCTAATTGTCACTGGGGAGGATTACAAATTGAAAGAGTATGGAGAGATAAAAGATCATGTGACAGATTGGTTATGTTATCAACAGTTGAGTGCAATATTTGTTGTTGTTTAGTCATTTAATCGTGTCTGACTCTTCATGACCCCATGGACCAGAGCACGCCAGGCACTTCTGTCTTCCACTGCCTCCTGCTGTTGGGTCAAACTCATGCTGGTAGCTTTGAGAACACTGTCCAACCATCTCATCCTCTGCTGTCCCCTTCTCCTTGTGCCCTCCATCTTTCCCAACATCAGGGTCTTTTCCAGGGAGTCTTCTCATGAGGTGGCCAACGTATTGGAGCCTCAGCTTCACGATCTGTCCTTCCAGTGAGCACTCAGGGCTGATTTCCTTAAGAATAGCGCAATATTTAAGCTTGATTAAAAAATCCGGATTTGCGGAAAAGAATTTGCAGGTTGAAAAGGCGCTATTAGGATCCAGGGTCAAGATATTATCTAAAATGTATAACTTATTACTTGAGTGGCCTACATGGAGGCAGGCTGTGTTTGGGAGAGGGCAGTGCCCCATTTGCCCCAATGGCCCAGCCTTCACTGAGGTCCCTTCCAAATCTGTGATTCTTTGCAAAGTTGCCTCCCTTGTCAACAACCTCAAACCATCTGATAATCTGTATTCCATCGCCCAGTGTAGACAACGGCAAGATGCTGTAGGTAAGGGGGAATGTTGGAACAAAAAACTTGACAAAACCGTGTGTCTTAATTTGCAGGTCCTGTTGAAGCGAAACAAGAAGCGAAGGGATTCAACTCATCGGCACCCGTAAAATCACACTCACCTTTAGAGGACTCGAATGGCGCACACCGATTTCCCCGCTCCTTGGAGGTCAGGATAAACAGCACTCCCACAATCTATGCACCGACACGTCCCGTAGAATCCAATACTGTGAAAATGAATAAGCTCACGTCTACTGAAGGCAACGCTGCTCACCCTCTTGGGTCATTTAAGTTCAATCCTACAGTAGGCAGTATCGTGGTTGCTGAGCACATGGAAATAAAGTTTAATTGCTCTATCAGTGTTCCTAAATGGCTAATCAACCACGACTCAGCGCTTATTTCCTTGTGGAAGAATGGGAAGGAGCTTGTTGGCGCTGACAGGATAGCCAGCCAGTATTTTCAGTTTGATGACAATGAAGTGACCACCATGATATCTACTTTCAAGTAAGTAACCTCCGTGCAGTTCAAAAGTCCGGTCAGCAGCTGCTTAATATCGTGAAAGTGTGAAAAAGCGCGAGTTAGAATCATAAAGCCTCAGGAGACTTAGGACATGAGTAGAATGTGTGCTTTTATTTAAAATGCATTTCTGGGTTATTTGTGGGGCATAGGAATTCGTTCATTGCAGTGGTACCTTGGGTTACATACGCTTCAGGTTACATACGCTTCAGGTTACAGACTCTGCTAACCCAGAAAAAGTACCTCAGGTTAAGAACTTTGCTTCAGGATGAGAACAGAAATCGTGCTCTGGTGGCGCGGCAGCAGCAGGAGGCCCCATTAGCTCAAGTGGTGCTTCAGGTTAAGAACAGTTTCAGGTGGACCTCCAGAACGAATTAAGTGTTTAACCCGAGGTACCACTGTATTTTTTTTCAAAATATAGTCCGGCCCCCCACAAGGTCTGAGGGGCAGTGGACCAGTCCCCTGCTGAAAAAGTTTGCTGACCCCTTGTCTAACTGAATTGTAACAAATGCCTGCTTTGATGCAATTTTGGCACTTGCTGAAAACTCTCTCTTTTTCCTGCACCTTCACTGGCCACTCCATGGCCCAGTAAGGACACTAAAACCAACAGATTGAACCCACTTAACCTTGACATGGCCTATTAGTTAGTTTTGATGTAAAGGCAGGCTTTTTCACCAGTGTTGTATTTAAGCAGGGACTGCATTCCATGGGATGCTGCATCTTAATTGGCATTCCGCCGGCCTCCGAAGATGCACCTGTTTACGCTGATGTCTTTACCATCAATCAATCAATCATTTTATTTGTATAACACCTTTCTAAAGTTAAAACTGTGTTCAAGGCAGTTTATAACATATAAAAAAAATTACATAACTGCAGACATAACAATAGTAGATATGAAGAATAAACAAAATATCAAATTGAACCAAACCCACCAAATCGAACAATTTCCACATAAATCATCAGATACAAAATAGAAATACTACAAAAATTTCACAGCGACAACCCCCCTACCCACAACAAAACTCCCTAAACAACAGCCCCATCCAAGATTCTGTTCAGCAGCCTCATATTTTGTAGCTGGAGTCAGTCCGGGCCTTACCCTTCCAGGCCAGGTGGGAAAAGCCTTGCAAAGGAAGGGAGCAGGTCTTCCAGAACTCACAGCCAAGAGCCTGCTGTTTTTATTGCTGTGCTATTTTATTGCACATTTTAATCATGGGCATTTATATTTTAATGTTTCAATTGAATCATTTTATTGTGTATTTTAATTATAGTATATTTTAATTATGCCATAATTTAACAATCGTGTGCAATTAACTTTTATGTCTTCTTGGCACTCGGTAGTATTGAATAATAATAATACCATCCATTGGTTTCTTATTAACTTACTGGCCATTCTATTTTTAATTGCAATCTTATTTTTTTTGGGGGGGGGGAGGTTACACTGTCTTCTTACCATGTATGAAAGGTGGAATAGAAATTTTTTCATAATAAAAAACCCAAATTTTAAGTCTTTCCCCCACTTCTCCCATGCAGTATACCCAACGTCCTACGCTCTGATAATGGGTCCTACACCTGCAAACTGAAAGTCAACAGCGAAGAAATCGTGTCAGATCCTATTTTGGTTCTGTTGGAAGGTATGCTTAGTTTTGAAAGAAAGCACTTGATAATGTAGTACTGTGGATGAATAGCTAGCTTGGGAGATTTTGTACAACAAATATGAGAGTGACTATTCCGAGAGAACTGGAAGGAAAAAAATGAACTAAACGCAGAACTAGTCTGGGAAATTGCAGGTAAACCTGGAGGAAGATGCCATTTTCAGGCAATTTCTCCCCATTATCTTCCGGCAAATCCACATGGTGTAGATCGCCCCGATTCTGTGGAGAAGCTTTTTGAGGAGTAAAGGGATCTGCAAGAGGGAGAAGGGGAAAGAAAAGACCCCTTGTATGAACGGTCTTCTGTTTGCAACCCATGTTACGCTCAAAAAGGCAAATGAATGTACAGTATTTTATCCATCTGCTTCCAGAACAGAGGGCAGACACCCTTGTTTCAACACACACACACACACACACACACACACACCCCACACACCCAGGTTCCAGATCTGAAGTTTGCCATGATGGGATCATCCCTATTGATCTGTGTTATTACAATTTGCTCTTTGGAGTTTACACTTGGTCGCTTAAGTCTGCCTAACCATCCTTTCTCTCCTGTTGCGTGGCAGGACTGCCGTATTTCATTAAGCAGCCCCAGGGGCTGAACGTGACCCGGAACACGCCCTTCAATCTCACCTGCCATGCTGTGGGGCCCCCTGAGCCCATTGCGATTCACTGGCATTGGAACAGCAGCCAAATTACCAAGAAAGCTGACATTTCTCCATCGGTCTTGGCCGTGCCAGGTGAGCCGAATCATTTTCGAGACAAGATGGGCTCTCGTGCTTTTAGTTGGTATGTTGAAGAAGGAATTTCGTCAGGTGTTGCTTGCTGTGCATTAAAGATGCAGGAGCTCTCTGGAACCAGATGCCATCCAAATACTTTGGACCACAGCATCCAGCATCTCTGACTGTGGACCATCTGGGCTTCTTTGAAGGTTTGGGAAGGCTGTTCTGGAGAGCTATTGCTAGGGGAAATGGAGGAGCCCTTGAGGCATTTCCCCCCCTTGAGATAGCCACACAATTTCTTTGGTTTAAGGGATTGTTACAATGGGTGTGGTCCCTTCAAGTGGCTTATCTGGTTCTTACCAAAGCCTTTGAGAAAATCGTTTCAGTATTGCAGAATGTGGTAGGCATTTCCTTTTTTTAAACCATTTTTAAACAGCTTGGCTAATTTTCTCAGTGAAGTCACTTTCAAGGTTTGAGAACTCGAAGAGAGAAAGAAGACGAACTCCAGTTAACCAGGGATTGCCTTAGATTGCAGTGTTTCTTTTGAGCTTTACTTTCTGCTGACCTGAATGAAATCTCGCCTCGTTCCATGGCCGCACGTCTTGTTTTCTGAAGCGAGCTGCTGCTTATCTTGCTTGGCTTTCAGCCAAAGGCCTTGCAAACTGCATGCTTGGGAAATCTGAGGTTCTTCAGAAATTTATTCGGAGTTGCAGGAAGAAGGCTGGAAACCTCACATCAGTAACAGCTGTTTGGCAGTCGAAGAAACTGCCTTGGCACAATGGCGAGGGCTCTCCATACTGGAGGTATTTAAGCAGGGGTTGGGCAGTCATATTTCAGGGGTGTTGTAGATGCACGATTCCTCCATTGACCTGGAGGCTGGACTAGATGACAGCAAGGAACCCAACTCTAGCTTCCTGTGCTTCTATCAGCCTTGTAAATTAGACTTACCAAAGTTACTAGCCTGCCAAGAGACTAATCTGAGTTTTCATGCTGGTTATTAAGGAAAACTTTTATCCAACATGGAAGTGCAAATTGCTAGTCTCTTAGCAGGCTAGTTTAAAAATTGCCCTCTTCCAAGGTGGAGGAGAGATGGGTGGATTAAGAAATGAAATAGATCAGAATTTAAGGCAATGTTAAATTATCTAACTTTGGGTACATGATTCCAAGTGTGGTATTTTAATCTTCCCATGATTCAGCTGGAATGAGGAGAACCTTCCGCTGAGTTATCCCTGGAGAGCTACAGATTTTTGGCGGGGGGGGGGGGGGAGTTGCAGACCTTAAAACATCAGGAAAACTCCCGCTGTTTAAGTTCTGCAAAGTTTTTCTTCCTTGGTTTTATTTTTTAAAAAAATAAGTAAAAGAAGGAAGTTGTCTTTTTAAAAATCAGGTCACCCCAGCCATCTACAAATAACTCTGTCCACCCACCAGCCAGACTGCAAAGCACTTCCCACAGGAGGAGAAGCCACAAGGCGAATTCTGCCAAGCCTTGCTGCTTGTTCAGCTCACAACAGTTTCAGCAAGTGCTTGGATGGAATAATGCCCCGCTAAAAGGGAGGGCAACAACAGGGCTGGGTGGATCACATTGTGCCTGCGAAGGACAAGTTGTTCTTTTTACACCCAAGCAACATAAAAAGGGGGGGGGGAATCTTCAGTTGTCTCTTCTGCTTTTGGCTTTGTTGCTTCTCAAGAAGTGAATCTTACCTCTACCCAAAGCCAGAGCCTTCCATCTTAGGTGGAACTAGGCTGGCCAGATGGGGGAAAAGACAAGGCTTCTGCACCTTTAATAGCTGGCTACCTGGTGAACATCCATCTTATGCACACAACTATTAAAGGTATAAGAGCCCTGTTCTCTTTTCCATCTGGCCACCCCAGGTAGAGTTTAAAGTAGAACGAATGAATGGAAAAGCAGTGGTTATAGTAACAAAAAACTCGTATTGCCCTGTCTACAAGCCCTTATTATAGTAACAAAAAACTTGTATTGGCCTGCCTACAATTCAAGTGTTTAAAAAACACATATTCGAGTGCAGATTGGAAGAATGTCTGACTATAGTCAACTCCTGGGTAAGTGTGTATAGGATAGCCTTACAATACAACCCTATGCAAGTCTACTGTATACCTGAAGGAGCGTCTCCACCCCCATCGTTCAGCCCGGACACTGAGATCCTTCTGGCGGTTCCCTCATTGTGAGAAATGAGGCTACAGGGAACCAGACAGAGGGCCTTCTCGGTAGTGGCGCCCGCCCTGTGGAACGCCCTCCCTTCAGATGTGAAGGAAATAAGTAGCTATCTTATCTTTAAAAGATATCTGAAGGCAGCCCTGTTTGGGAAAGTTTTTAATATTTAATGCTGTACTGTTTTTAACACTCTATTGGAAGCTGCCCAGAGTGGCTGGGGAAACTCAGCCAGATGGGCGGGGTATAAATAAATTATTATTACTATAATAATAATAATTATTATTATTATTCAAAAGTAAGTCCCATTGCATTACAGGCAGCTGGGGAATCCTCTTTCCTTCTGCTTTCGGAAATCCCAGTCAGCAAACCCGAGTTTAGGGGTGCAATCCGGAAATGCGAAACCAGTGGCCCTCCAGATGTTATTGACTCCAGCTCCCTTCAGACTTAGCCAGCATGGCCAATTGACAAGGAAGATGGCATTTGTGGTCCCAATAAGATATGGTAGCCCACAGCCCATCCCCTGCCTGGTGTAACCTCTGCCTTTGTCCTCTCCTAGTCTATAACATCTGGACTCTACCAAGCTGAGGGAGGCTGCTGCTGTAAAAGCAACTGAGCTGGCACGGTTCCTCTCTTATTCACTGACGGTTTGTCAGACATTCTCCATTTGTTCTCCGCTTGGCCATATCTACAGCAGACGGCACGGGCAGGTTTTTAAATAGCTCTGTCAAAGTGTTCAATCACTTCTTTGGCAAAGGGAAATAATTTTACGAAAAGGGGGGGGGAATGAGCTAGTCTTTCCCATAAAGAATCTCCCTTGCGGTTAGCAAAGTGCCACGCTCAAGATGTTTATCTAAATCGTCACAAACAACACCTGGGAGTCAGGTTTCTTTCTGTGGTCTTGTGTTCAAGAAGGAAGCCGAGTTGGAGGAGAAGTGGTTTCAATGGCTTTTTCTTTCTTCCTCTGTCACATTCCCGTTGGCCACCTTGCTGAGATTCTCGTTTTGTTCCGCCTTACTTTGATTTTATGATTTATGGCCTTGTTTGAATTGGGTTGCAGGTCTTAACGAAACAGCCGTTTTCCACTGCGAAGCTCATAACGTGAAGGGTGTGGCTACATCGACGGAAGCCCGAATCAATATAAAAGGTCAGCCATAAGTATGACATGAGCTTGATTGTTCCCGCTAAAGCCTTGCTGGTGCACGCCTGCAATTCTTGACTGCTTCCAACTTGCTCAGGTTCAGATATTCTGTGATGAGCACAAGGGGAGTGTTGAGAACCTGCCTGTATATCAGTGGGAAGCTGCGTGGCCAATTTCTGGACAGCATTTGGTCTGGGTGATTTCTCAACAGTTGTCGTTAGCGATGAGGTGGAGCCTGAAAGATGATTCAGACTGAAATTTGCAGATCTGTCATTATGACCCCCAACATTCAGGTGGAAAATAAGATAAGGCTCTTGCACCTATCGTAGTAGGCCCAAACACTATCTTAAAATGCTTGCTGGAATAAGTGGTTTTTATTATTGAACAGAATTTCTGCATGCTAACTTCCCTAAGACACATACTTTTTAAAATCTTTGTTGGAAGCTGCCCAGAGTGGCTGGAGAAACCCAGCCAGATGAGTGGGGTACAAATAGTAAAAAATATTATTATTATTATTATTATTATTATTATTGTTGTTGTTGTTGTTGTTGTTATTATTACTACTACTACTACTACTATTTTATGCATGCTAATAGACACATATCTGTACACTGCATTCGCTTGGGGAACTGCCACCACAAAATCTGGAACAGTGACCATTTAGAATAGCTGTGTTTCAGTTTGTACACTGTTTCGGGAAGAGCAATTTAGGGAATTTTGGGTTAAAAGGCAAACAGGTTTGCTCCATGTATGGTGTCCTACAGTGATGAAGGCTCCAGGAATCTCCTACAGTGATGGAGCAATGGAGTCTCAGCTCCTCTTGGGTCTTCTACAGTGGAGTCTTCTGAGTCAGAGGGTACCACTGCTACATCCTCAGGCCAAGGAAGCATCAGTCCTGAAGGTTCGACTGGTAACAGGAGTCTAGGGGCTAGTCCTGCATGCCTTTCCTCTTGAGGTTCGGGGTCCATCACCCAACGAAGAGGAATCCTCGTCCCTGACCCTGCATGTGCTTACAGCCATGTCAAGGCGAT
This sequence comes from Podarcis siculus, assembly GCA_034642415.1. NCBI lineage: Eukaryota > Metazoa > Chordata > Lepidosauria > Squamata > Lacertidae > Podarcis > Podarcis siculus. The sequence goes on along the minus strand of JAXCMG010000003.1, from coordinate 82,680,116 downwards.
GATTCTTGCTGCCTCTGCCCTTGCAATGTTTGGAGAAACCTCTAGGTCAGAGCTTTCCAGACCTTTTATGTTGGTGACACACTTTTTAGACATGCATCATCTCACGACACAGTAATTTGGTTTTACTAGCAAACCGGAGGTTAAACTAACCCCTTTCCAGCCCCGGGAGGAACACAGGGAGCGTTTGCACAACACACAACACACCCACACACTACAGCCGACACACTAATATGCCACAACACACAGTTTGGAAAGCTCTGCTCTATGTCGTATTTGGCTCTCATTGATATCATTGGAGGCATGATGGGGGTCTGTTGATTTGGGATGGGCCTGAATATCAAAAAATTGATTTAGATTCATATGTTTTATCTGTTATGATTGGCCCCAATTTACTTTGGGCAGAAGTGAATCCTCTTGTCCCTGATTGACACACAGTGTAGGGGACTTTATGTAGTGGGAAAGATTTTTAAAGATCCTGGGATAGATGCTCAAGTTTGTTAAGGTATTCCATTCAGCAGCAGCCTAATGTAAAAATAAAAATCCCCTTTTCTTTCCTTTGTTTGTTCTCCAGGGATCTTCCTAGATTTAGGACTCAGAAAGAATACAGTTTACTTCTAAATAAGGCAAATTGTTATTTTGGGTCCTGAACAGAGATCATACTTAGCTCTGCTTTGCTATGTCTCTTGCAATGTGTTCCAAAAATAGTCCATAATTCTGTAATTCCTCAGATGGTCAACTAATAGTTATTCCATTATTTCTTTCCAACCAGTTCCACCCGCCATAAAACAGATTTTGAAATTGTGTGATTTTTTTCCCCTATGGGACCCGAGGCACAGATCCTTATGGATTCTCATCATTTTTACAAGGGGTTCTCTCAAACCCACAATCAGAGGTTGATTGTTTTGTGATTGGTTGTTTTTGTTGTCATCGTATTTAAAACCATAAATATCTGTAAATTGGATCAGTGGTTTTGTGGTACTGTCAAGCACCAGATCTTTGATTTTTTACTGCACGTAAACTTTAATTTGATGCTGGCTTTTTTGGGGTGGAACCTTGAGCAGAATCACACAAATCTGTATTTATCCTAATGGATCTGAATTTTACCCAGATTCAACTGGAAAAGCAAGCAATATGTCTGTCTATGCACACATTCTCTCTCTCTCTCTCTCTCTCTCTCTCTCTCTCTCTCTCTCTCTCT
>JAXCMG010000003.1:82646785-82678908 GCA_034642415.1 Podarcis siculus | reverse complement strand
TCTCTCTCTCTCTCTCTCTCTCTCTCTCTCTCTCTCTCTCTCTCTCTCTCTTTTTTTTCTCTCCCTCTCAGAGTAGTGGTGACTCAGGGGAAGGGGGAGAGAAGCAATTGGGGTGGGGGGTTGTTGCCCAAAACATTCCAAATGTGTTCAAGGTTGGTGATCCCTGAATAAACTGGTTGCCAAGCCTTTTTTAAAAAACCAACAACACTCTTGTTTGCTCGAGATGGGTTGGCTTTTGGCTTGGATAACACTGTTTCTATTATTTTTCTAAAATTACTTGCGTTTCTAGCTTGCTCTAGGAGCTAACAGCAACTTAAAAATAAAACTGTATAACTCAAAATTCATTAAAACCAGACTGTGACGATGTGTAGATGTATAGTCAGGAGCAATGTGTGTTTGTGGGAGCAGATGTTCCTGCACTGTCCCTTCAGTGCCCTGTCTGGAACACTCATACAGAAGAGACCTTCAGACACTTATTTAAAGTCCTTTATGGGCTCTTTCTCCTCTGTAGCAGAAGAGCAACACTTAAGGTGAAAACCAGAGTCCCAGGTAGCAGTCAGGATGCTGCAGAGCTCAGATATAACGCTGTGACTGTAGTGTCACCTTTACCCATTTTTCTTAATGGTGCTTTGAAGCTGCAAAATCAGACGTGGGGAACCAGTTGTGGCTGGACTAAAACTCTCATTATCCCTGATCTTTAGCCATGTGGGCTGACACGGGTGGGCACTGAAGTCCACCCTCTGGAGGGCCACAGCTTTCTCATACCTGAGCTAGAGTGTTGCACTTAGACTCAGGAGACCTGGGTTCAAATCCCTGCAGGCATAAGCACTTAAGAAGATCCCTGCAGGTTCTGACCTATCTAGTCCAGCATCTGTTCTCACAGTGACCTGAATGCAATAGCACTCTCCCGTCTGCAATGGTTGTGAGTAAAAAAGTGTGGGGTGTGTGCTTGGCAGGCCAGGATGGGGTGGGGACCACATAAACTTACCCTGAGCATCTTGGAAGAAGGGAGAGGAACAAATAAAAAAACACAAAATCATATTATACCTGAAGGAGCGTCTCCACCCCCATCGTTCTGCCCGGACACTGAGGTCCAGCGCCGAGGGCCTTCTGGCGGTTCCCTCACTGAGAGAAGCCAGGTTACAGGGAACCAGGCAGAGGGCCTTCTCAGTCGTGGCACCCGCCCTGTGGAACGCCCTCCCAGCAGATGTCAAAGAGAAAAAACAACTACCAGACATCTGAAGGCAGCCCTGTTTAGGGAAGCTTTTAATGTTTAACAGACCACTGTATTTTAATACTTTGTTGGAAGCCCCCCAGAGTGGCTGGGGAAACCCAGCCAGATGGGCGGGGTATAAATAATAAATTATTATTATTTTATTATTGTTACTAAATGTATTTTTTTGGCTGCCATCCTAAGCACACTCCCAGACTCTTAAACCCCACGGAATACAGTGGAACTTGATTTTGAGCAAACCGGCATATAGGATAGCGGGCACTGTCTGGTCGTAATTTGGCAAGCAGATCGCTTGGCCGTTTTTATTTCTGCCCCCTCCCCAAAGCTTAAAATGGAGCAATTCTGATGGTTTTGCATGGTGTCCAGAAGGCCTGGCAATGGTGTGTGTGTGTGTGTTGTGCTGGCTGCCATATTCAAGCACTATTGCTGAAGATCTTCTTCTTTCTAATGCAGGAATCCCTTCCCCTCCTCTCGAGGTGCAAGTGAGGAGCAGAACAGCTCACACGATAGCCGTGTCCTGGGTCCCAGGCTTCGATGGCTATTCGCTTTTCAGCCGCTGCAGAGTTCAGGTATGCCTTTATCCGCTGTTCAGCATTTGTGTGGTTGCTTTTAGCTGATGTTTCATATGGAATTTCCAGTGCCGTCATACAGTGGTACCTCGGGTTAAGTACTTAATTCGTTCCGGAGGTCCGTTCTTCACCTGAAACTGTTCTTAACCTGAAGCACCACTTTAGCTAATGGGGCCTCCTGCTGCCGCCGCGCCACCGGAGCACGATTTCTGTTCTCATCCTGAAGCAAAGTTCTTAACCCGAGGTACTATTTCTGGGTTAGCGGAGTCTGTAACCTGAAGCGTATGTAACCTGAGGTACCACTGTATATACAAATCTCCTCAGAAGTAAGTCCTGTTGAGGTTGCAGTCATTGATACTTCCCTGTCCTCTGTTGCAAGGCTGCAGAATATGGGGGGATGTGGCAATTCTTCTGGGTGCACTGCTGCAAATCAGGATTTCCCTGCGTGTCTTAGTTTGCCTTCCTGCAAAGGGAAGCTTGAAAACAGAACTAGTGTTATGCAGAAGGGAAATATATCTAGACCCTGCGATGGTCACCAGCCATTTGGACCTTGATGTGGTTTGTTCTTTCGGCCTGTTCTTCGTGTTCATCTTTTGGCTGGACAGGAAATGATACTTTGCCTTTTTAGCATTAAGTACGATTTTTACTGTTTGGGTTATTTTATCGTATTATTTTTTTTGTGTAAGTCGCTTTGGGGCTCTTTTTAAAGCAATGAATAAAATTGAAAATAAAGGATAAGCTGCTTCTCCTCCAGTGGCGTAGCGTGGGTTGTCAGCACCCGGGGCAAGGCAAGTAATATGCGCCCCCTAACCCGTGGATTTTAGGTAGGGGCAGAGAGCTGTGAGTGCGAGCGTGCCCCCCCCAGATGTTGCACCCGGTGTGGCCGGGCCCCCCTGCACCCCCCACGCTACACCACTGTTCTCCTCTATTAACCTGGATTCCTGGAAGCCAGGCTTGGCTAAAGGAAGAGAAAGCAAAGGGTAAATGGAAAGAAAAAGAGAGAGTCGCCTTCCTCATTGCTCAGAGTAATATGCGCAACTGGCATTTTCAGTTCTTCTTAAAGAGAATTCTGGGTGGCACATGTAGGAGGAACTCTGATCAGAGTTCATAAGTGAGTCATCTGAGCTACCGAGGTCCAAGTGGCTGTTGTCGATTTTATGAGTTCAGGGTACAAAAGCCTGGCGTCAACTCCTTCAGTGTCTGCCTGCAAGAAATTAAACAGCAAGCGTCTGGTGATGACTGGCTCAGTCATGCAGGTGAAATGGCAACACAGCCCCCTTTGAGTTCATTGATTTACTTACATCCGTAGTCCGCCCTTTCCATCAGGCTTGAGGGGGAGAACAAGCGCAGAAGATCCCAGCGTAACAGAATGAAACCTTGCCGTCCCACAAATCCTTTGCAGACCTAACCCAAAGCATTGAGGGCCAGCCCAAACAGGTAGACCTCAAAATACTCCTGAAATGTGCCCAGAGGGGCGAGTTTCAGGTGCAAAGGGGCTCTATATCCCGGACAGGCACAAGCAATGCCTCTCTTTTGCCCTTGCTCTCAGGAGCTGATACGCAAGCTTTTTGCAAACATCCATTCCAGGTGTAACTGAGTGCGCAGTGGAGAGAAACAAGGTGGCACTTGCTAGCTTGGCTTTCAAACTCCACATGCTCTAGGCATCCTTTGTGCCAGAGTCTGTGTGCACACACCCAAAGGCTGCCTATGCACAAACTGCCCTGGTCAACAGTATGGATTGGGATTGTATAGTTACTGGTGCCAGATTTTGGGATGCCTTGAGCAAGAGGCTCTCACTGAGGCCCCCCCATCTCCAAGCGGGCACAGCTATAATATGATGGTCATTTGCATGCAGAAGAACCCAGGTTCAGTTGCATCCCTGGGAGAGAAACCTGTCAAAAACTCTGGAGAGCTGCTGCCAGTCCGTGTAGGCAGTACTGAGCTAAATGGTCTGACTTGGTGTTAGACAGCTGCCTATTCTTTTATGATACTGTACAGAAAACACTTTGGATCTCCTTACTCCAGGAGATCAGATGAGGTCCTTTCTTTTTAATGCTTTTCCTGGAAGCAGAAAGCTTTTTGTTTGCCAAGTTGTTGAACGCGCTGGCTTAATGTGCGCAGGGTGTCTGTGTGTTTTCCTGTTGCTGTTCTTAAATGTTTAACTCTGGGTTTTATGGCGATGAGTTTAGGTTTTATTGCGTGTCGCCTTGAGTGCCCTCTGGCTGGGATGGTGGCTGGAGAAAAAAACAACAAGGTTGGACCCTGCCCCTCCTGTGAATTCTGCCTTAACTATTTCAACTTTCAAAGATTGTACCGGCGAAACGCTCTGCAGTTTGAAAATGGCCAGGAGTTATCAAGCGAGGCACTGTCTGCTTAAGCATTTGACACATTTCACAGTAACGCTGAACGCATTTTATCTCGCTTCCCTTCGGTCACGCCGTGTCAAATGAACAGAACTGTGTGGATGTTGGAGCGCAGCCAAATAGCTTTGGTATCTAAGCGGTTGGCGTTTGGGGTTTCTCAGAAGCCACCGGCTTCACAATAACAGTTTGTGCATCCTAAATTCCTGGGGGGAGGGTATTTGTGGGCTGCCATCCTCCACATGGTTAAACAACTTGCATCCCGTTGATTTCTGGGGGGTGGAGGCAGCCTGTATATTAGGGCTGCAGCCCCTAATGTAGCTGTTGAATGCTGAAGCAGGGGGCGTTTGCTTGTTTATTTCGCCTGGAGAAATGGGATACGAGGAACAAAACTCTTGCCATCCAGCGTTTATGACCTCGAAAACACAAGGATGCTTCAATTATTTCGTTGCTGCCGTTTCAACCCATGCTTCCTCCAGTCAAAGAGCACAGAGCAGTGCAGAAGGTTTTCCCCATATCCTCAAATTGACCCTGCAAGATAGGTTGGGCTGAGAGCAGATAACTGGCCAACTTTGCAGCTGGACAGGGATTGTGAACTAAGTCTCCCTGCTCTGTTTAACATTCTGCTCTTTACATTGTGCTGCTGGTGGCAATCCAAATCCCATGGAAGCTGCTAGTTCAGGCAGCAAAACACCTATGCATGTTCTGAGTGGCCGGGAGGAAACGGATTTGCTGCTGGAGATGGGGAAAGGGGTGTTTTGAAAGCATGCTAGCGATTGCCAGAAAAGCAACAGGACTCTCCGGTTGGAGGCAATAAGCTACAGAGCCACAACTTCATTAGTGTCCAGCTGCACATTTATACAAGTAACTGCATCCTAACAGTATCTGTTAGGATCTGGAGAAGTGTGCATGCACACGAAAGCATATACGAAGAACAAACCTAGTTGGTCTCTAAGGTGCTATTGAACATTTTTTATACAGTGGTACCTCTGGTTACGTACTTAATTCGTTCCGGAGGTCCGTTCTTAACCTGAAACTGTTCTTAACCTGAAGCACCACTTTAGCTAATGGGGCCTCCTGCTGCCGCCGCGCCGCCAGAGCACGATTTCTGTTCTCATCTTGAAGCAAAGTTCTTAACCTGAGGTAATATTTCTGGGTTAGCGGAGTCTGTAACCTGAAGCGTATGTAACCCGAGGTACATATTTCGACTGCATCCCAACAGCGCTGTTTTATTCTTTTCTTTATTTAAAAAATATTTCTTCAGGAGTGATTTTGACTAGGAGAACAGCAGCAAGGTGGCAGGTACCTGTTCCCTTGATTCTTTCCTCACCACTATCGTTTCTAGCAGAAAACATTTTTGGAAAACAGAAAAATGGGGCAAGGCTGTAACTCAAGAGAAGGGCACGGGGGATGGTATTCAGCTCAGTTTTACTCTTGAGTAGTCCCATTGAAATTAGTGGAACTAATAGACTCGTGTTCATTAATTTCAACGGGTCTACTCTGAGTACAACTTAGTTGAATACCACCTGTGCTTTGCAAGCAGGCAGTTCCTGCTTCAGTTTCTGGCATCTCCTGGCAGGACTGGGAAGGGACTGTGGCCGTGACCCTGGAGAGCTGCTGCCAGTCAATGTTGATAATATTAGCTCAATGGACCAAGTAGATCCCTATGTAAAGGGATGGAGAAAACATAATTTTCCATTCTTCCCTGTATTTGTCACATGCACCGCCGCTTCCATTCTGCTGCAGTCCACCTTCTGCCACAAACTATGCTGTTCATCTTGCTGCCCGATGTTGGTGAAATTATGCAACCCACTTAATTTCGTTGTTCCACTCCATTCATTTAAACACAAAGGAAACTCGATGCAAATGGCAGGGGCTTAAATTCAGTGGTGTATTGTTTGCAGACCAAAAGCAACAGCAAGAGTAAATATTCGCTGGGTTGATTTCCATTCTGGACATTGGATGAATAAGTGATTTCTGCTCTCGCTTCGGTCAGAATCCGCCAACGTCCCTAGTTATAAAATAAATTTTTGCACCAGCTAGGTTCTGTGCAGAACAGAGAAAAACCCCAGCCAGAGATCCGTTGCAGAGCCACAAGATCTCATGGATTAGTGACCAAGCAACACCCTCTGAAGCTGCCACGATTGGCTAAAACAGGTCACAAGAACTCCTGGCTGGAAGCCACAAGCCCATTGCTCCCTGTTCTTTCCATGGCTGGTTGTAGACCAATGGAAAGCCCCAGGATGCAGGCAGAAACCCAACATCCGGGGCCATGCAGGGGTGCAGAGTCACATCCGCACAGCAGGCCGCCCTTTGTGATCATGCTCCGCTTTTAAATAATTGTTTCATTCAGCTGAGGAAGTGCCCTTGCATGCAGATAACTGGGCAGCACCAGGATTTCCTCTAGCTGGGGCTTGTTCCTAAGAAAGGTCAGGGCATTTTTCCCCCCATATCTCATTTTGCACAGATGTATTCCTTCTAGTGCCGAAACATAAAAGCATCTGTGAGCCTGGTTATTGCGTTTCCTATGTGATATTTCCACAGTATCAGCTTAAGCAGCACCAGTTGCCTTCTGGAAACTCTAATAAGCTGCTTTTGTGAGTTGCGGTGGGTGGATCAGGAACAGGGTGATGATTTTCCTTTCTCGATATTGTCACGTCAATGGTATTTGATGCTGCATTCCTGCTGAAACTCCGGAAATAGGTTGGAAAATAATAATATTTTTAAAGAAACCCTATGACTTAATAGTCTGTAACTGGCCACTTTACAGATACTGTAATAAAGGAAGAGAATTTCTGAATTCGAGAGCATTCAAAATCCCCAAGGCAAGACGGCTTTTAGAGCTCTTAGCATTTGATACTCACAAAACCAGGCCAGAATTACTGTGGTGTTGATGTTTTTAAAAGGCGGCGTGGTGTGTGATTTGGTTTGGTTCCTTTCCCTGGACCAAATGGCCTCAGACACCTTTGGGAACACAAGAGCCAGTAAGGTGATGGCAAATGAAATACACCCAAAACAGAAACAGCTGGTTTTGATTACGCTCCCGTATTTGCCTGCCAGAGCATCTGGTAGCATCAAGGGCTGCTTAATTTTCGTTTTCTGTCTGGTGATGTGCAGCACTGAAGTGAACGCTGCCAGAGATGAGACTAGATTTGAGCAATACAGGCAGGGAGAATGAGACTGAGTTTTGCAAAAAGGAAAAATTAAAAAAATTAAGATAAATGTGCCGTGTACAATGTAAAGGTAAAGGGACCCCTGACCATTAGGTCCAGTCGTGACCAACTCTGGGGTTGCGACGCTCATCTCACTTTATTGGCCGAGGGAGCCAGCGTACAGCTTCCGGGTCATGTGGCCAGCATGACTAAGCCACTTCTGGCGAACCAGAGCAGCGCACGGAAACACCGTTTACCTTCCCGCCAGAGCGGTACCTATTTATCTACTTGCACGTTGATGTGCTTTTGAACTGCTAGGTTGGCAGGAGCAGGGACCGAGCAACAGGAGCTCACCCCGTCGCGGGGATTCGAACCACCGACCTTCTGATCAGCAAGCCCTAGGCTCAGTGGTTTTAACCTACAGCGCCACCCTTGTACAACGTACTTGGCTTGTTTTAATGATAATTTGAGAGGGGCAACAAAACAGAGAAAAATGGTTCTCCACTGAGGGTGAGGGTAAGAATCATTGCCTTCACTTTTATTTGGCTGGAGGTGGGAAATCACATGGCTAAATACAAAGACTAAATGTCTTTGCGAAAACAAACAAGCAGGCACCCTGCACACAAAAAGATAGCATGTCAGGGATGAGGGTTCTAGTTTCTCCCTGCCGTGCTTATTTTCTAAGTACAGGGATTTGTATGTTTGATTTCTCTCTGGACACATCTAGTCACATAAGCCCTCACTATGAAGATTTGAAGCTCATTTTATGACTCAGGTGAGAGCTAGGCCTAGGCAGATTCAGGAATTTCTAGTTGCTTTCCCTCTTCACATGAGTAACGCATGGAGAAACTGTGGTTTGACCCCAAATGTGTTTCTGAAGCTTGTGTTGGGCCTTGAAACCTCTCTTCCTCTCGCCTTGGTCATTTGCTGTAACTCTGTGGAAGGGAAAGTTTCCCCATGTGCTCAGCCATGAGCCATTCCTTGCTGTTCAACATGCTTATTTTCTGTGGCGAGAGGGCAGGCTTGCCATTTCCCTTCTTGCAAATTACACAGGGCTGCTGGCAGATAATGGTGCCTGTAGCTTTGGAACTCCTTGCTGAATCATCTTTGCCTTAACCATTTTTGTTCTTCATTTCAGGTGACGGATGCTTTTGCACCAGGCAATGCCTCTGTGTTGGTTTTCAACACTTCTGTGCCCCCTCATCTGTACCGTATTCAGAATCTGGGGGCCGTGAAGGATTATAACATCCGTGTTTCTTGTATGAACGAAGTAGGCTGGTCTGCCTTCAGCCCGTGGATAACTGCCAATACAACAGAAGGAGGTAAGTAAAACAAACTATTTCTGGGTTAGCAAAGTCTGTAACCTGAAGCGTCTGTTAACCCGAGGTACCACTGTACTGTCAATTAGGATAGTGGCTGCTGCATGGGAATGTAGTTGTGCGAATGTTGTGGGCACCTATTGGACAGCGGCAGTGACATCACTGATGATGAGCAATGCACCCACCCACCCTGCTCTCCCATCTGTGCCATTTTCTTAGCAGATGGGTATTCACTTTCTGTGCCACTCAAGCAGTGCATGTAGCCCTTAAAAAAAAAAATTAAGAGTGGAAGACACTAGCAAGCCCTACATACCCTGTGCCTATCTTGTGATCTACATGCATTTGTTTTTGTCTTGTTCTTTGAATTCTGTATGCTCCCACCCCAACAATTCTGCAGCTCGCATCTTCCCAAAGTCAACAAAATGGGGAAATGACCAGCCTTCTGTTTTTCCACTGTGTGTTTTTCAGCTCCCTCTGCTCCGCCTGGGAATGTCACGCTCTCTGTCAACGAGTCCAGCTCTTCTGTGATCGTCACGTGGATAAAGCCTCCCTCTGCACAGCTGAATGGTGAACTTCAAGGCTACAGCATCTCTCATGTGTGGCAGAATTCAGAGGTGTTTGTAAGTATTGAAACAATGGCTTCATTCACACGTCACCCTAAACGATGGTTAGTGATAGGCAAGGTTTTTAGACCAACAGGAAACCTTGGTTTGCCAAGCATATTTGAATTGTGTTTTATAAACCATAGAGAAGCAGTAAGGCTGGGCCCAATGATCAACTATGGTTTGCTAAACCATGGTTTGTAAACTATGGGTTAGTGTTACATGCAAACCAGGCCAGTGAACAACTTTAAAAACTCCTATTAACTAGAGTTTTTAAAGTTCTTTTGAACACTGAATAAGGGAAATACAGGTGCTGATGTATCGCACAAATGCAACTAAATGCAACTAAGGCAGAGTGGTGAATTTGCTCAGGGAAAGGGATGTTCCCTCTGCAAATGGCCCCAGATATTTAGCAGCAGTTAAGAGATTGAGGTGGCAGTCCTACACCCACTCACCTCATAGTTAGTCCTGCTGAACTCAGTAAGAGCGTATTTCTAAGTAGACATGCACAGGATTGCACCGTGAGGCTCTTAAGTCTGCACTGCTCCAGCCTTGGCATTCATCCTATATCCCTGGCTTTATGAATGAGAGAAGAAGATTAGGCCCTAAAATCTTCAGCTGCTTGTAGCTTAAAAAGATGTTTGGGAAGACCCTGCGATCTAATACTTTGAAGCCTTTTGTGTTTGCTTATGAGAGCATTGCAAAAAGCCTGTTGAACTTCGAGACCTTGTCAAGTGGGGAGTCTTACTCACAGCAAGCCTCACTCATCCCTCCCAGCCTCTGAGCAGGTAGAGAACGGCAGTGAAGTCCCCACTTTTATCTGAAATGTGTTGGCCTACATCAGAAAAATTGTGGCATCACATAGCTACAAGTCCCATGAGGAAGGAAAAAGGAAAACAAGAAGTTTATACTTGTGATATAAGCATGATCCAAAACAGATCCTGAGTCCTAGTTTAGGTTTCCACTGAACTGATTTTATTTATACAGTGGACACTCAGGTTGCAAACGTGATCCATTCAGGATGCTCGTTTGCAACCCGCAGCATTCGCAACCTGTGTCTGCGCACGTGTGGGTTGCGATTTGGCGCTTCTGCGCATGCACAAAGCACAATTTAGCGCTTCTGTGCATGCGCGACCGCTGAAACCCAGAAGTAACCCATTTCTGGGTTTCGACGGTCCATAATCCGAAAGAACGCAACCTGAAGCATCTGTAACCTGAGGTATGACTGTATTAGATTGGCTTTTTGAGTCCAAAGTTTGAGGTATTGAAAAGAAACTGCACCGTGGCTCACCAAAATCCTATGTATGCCTACACTGAAGTAAGCACTGTTGTGTTCATTGGGACTTGCTCTCATGTCAGTGCGCAAATGTTTTCGTTGTTTTCAAATCTCATGGAAGGAGGGAATGTGATTCATGCTTGTTTTCTGTACGACTTGAGTTTTCTGTTCCCTTTTTAATGTTTTTGGGATTTGGAAATCAAAGGGCTCAAACCCACTGAAATCAGCAAAGTGATAATATGGTCTTGTGACTAGTCTAGAGTGGAGACGCAAACTCATCAACTTGTCTTAACTAAAGGTCACTTCCTTTATCCTCAGAGAAGGAAGGCATAAATCTAGGCATCTTGCCTCTCTAGAAAAACGCTGGATGCCAAAACTTTTAATATCTAGGCAGTTCACATTCTGCATGTGCCTGCAGCTTCTGAGATGCAATAAAACACACTCCATTGTTTGCTCTTGAACGTTCCTGAGTACGACAGAAAAGCGTTTGTCAGGCTGTAAGTTCTTAATGAAGCTCTTTCAAAAGACAAGTGGCTTCTAGCTACAGGACAGATTTATTATGCAGCAGAAGTTGCTTAGGCAAGAGTTTAATACACTTGTAAGATGGTGCAAATGTGTACTGCTCCTGATCTTAGGAGACTGAGAACGGGACATGGGATCACCTACCCCATTTCTTCAGCCTTTTTGTTTTGGGACCTGAATTCTGCTTGTCTTAACAGTGATTATAAGCCTCATATCAGGAAAGATGTGAACCATTTTTTATGCTTCTCCGGTTCCCTCTTAACCAGGGGTTGCAAACTAGATTCGAACCCTGGTTAAGAGAGAATGGCTCAGTTTGCATATGACGCTAAACCAAACCATGGCTCAGTGTGGACACGTGAGCATGCGGGCTTCTGTAATGCTGCAAAAGTTCCTTTTAAAAAGAAATTTGTTCAAGTTCCTTATCCAAGGAACTAGTTCCAGTTAAGTTTGTCCTTTTACAAAATGAACTAGTTCATAAAAAGTTCATCCTCAGCCCAAAACAGTTCAGAATGTTACAAGGTGCTGTGTAGAAATGTAAGGTCAAAAAGTAAATCAGAGGCAACAGACTGATAACAAGATGTCTGAAAGGCAGAATGACAACAGGTAAAGCTTTCCCCAAAGTTGTATTTCCCTACCACAGAAGACTTACCTTACTTAATTAGTGCCAGCTACAGAGCTGCTAGAGGCACAAAACATAATTTGATTGGTTTCTGTACTTGCATTTCTCACTGCGAGCTGCTCGGGTTGGAAGAGAGTGAATCTCTTCAACAAGAAAAATATAGGAAATGCCTCATATTCCTTCCTCCTGATTGCTTAGCAACAGTGACTAAGCATCCTCAGCAACAGCAACACCTCTGTATCTGCCCAATAAGCCTTAGATCATTGCCTCCATATTCTAACTTTTTTAAATGAATTCTGGTCGATGCTAAGAGCCTGTGCCTCCTGGTTGGGGTGGGTTGGAGGAGAATAAACATGCAGATAAATTCGAAATCATTCAAAGCTCTTCTCCCCGCCCCCAAATAAATATAGTTTACATTTGGTTCACCTGGCAATTATGGGAACTACTTTCAGGTGTAGTTCAGAGATTTTAGATCTAGTTCAGTGGACTTTTGTTTATGTGAACTCTAGTTCATGGCAAATACTAGACTTCTGGAAAAGAGACTGTGGCTGCCTCATTGCTCCACTCCTTGCTGCTGCTATCCCCAGTTAAGCCATGTTTCGGCTTAGTGTGTCATCCGTACCCCAACGTGGGGTTTGTTTCCTCCAGATCAGTGCCGGATTTACGTATAAGCTAAACAAGCTATAGCTTAGGGCCCCACTCTTTTGGGGGGCCCCAAAACAATTAAAGGGGAAAAAACTGGATGCACATTTCCAAAATATAAGATAAAAAGCAAATAAAATAAAACCTACATACAGCAACAGTGTTTTGTGTTGTGTAGACTCCTATGATGTAAGTAATGGGCCCCGCCTGCTAGCCTGCTCCCAAAAATATCACTGGTTTGCTCCTTTCTATATATAGGGTGCCTACATTCTGCATGGACTGGTTGCATAGCAACATGTGCAAATGGCTTTAGATACCTATTAGGTCCATAAATTACCATATATCATATATCCAACACAAAAAACAGTGAGAATTTGTTGTTGACAAAGGACAGCTGGATATATAAAGGGCCCCATTACCTTCAGTAGCTTAAAAAGGTAAAGGTAAAGGGACCCCTGACCGTTAGGTCCAGTCATGGCCAACTCTGGGGTTGCGGCGCTCATCTTGCTTTATTGGCCAAGGGAGCCTGCGAACAGCTCCCAGGTCAGGTGGCCAGCATGACTAAGCCGCTTCTGGCGAACCAGAGCAGTGCACAGAAATGCCGTTTACCTTCCCGCTGGAGCGGTACCTATTTATCTACTTGCACTTTGATGTGCTTTTGAACTGCTAGGTTGGCAGGAGCAGGGAGCAAGCAACGGGAGCTCACCCCGTTGCTGGGATTCGAACCGCCGACCTTCTGATTGGCAAGTCCTAGGCTCTGTGGTTTAACCCACAGCACCAGTAGCTTAGGGCCTCATCAAACCTAAATTTGGCCCTGCTCCAGATAAACCACGAGATGTAAACCAAGAACAAACCTTGGCTATATAAAGGGGTATATAAACAGATTTGACTTGTGACCCACCATCACCACCCTTTGCTCCATGTTAACCAGTATCCAATCCCTCCTTTGTTAAAGCTTCCCCATTTTGGGGTGGTGTGTGTGCCAGTCGGTCTATTAACAATCAGCTGAGAGCCTTAATCATTTCATAATTTTGCCTAGTTCCTGTTTACACAGACCTTTGATGCAGCCTTATTCAGTTGAAGCTGTACTACCGTAACACATTGCCCTACAAAGACACTGAGCATTACATGCCAGCCTGCCAGCTGGACTGTGAGTCACCCAAGAAGTTATTTTTTGTGTGTTTTGGTTTTCAGTAGCGGTTCAGCAGGAAGCAGGACCTGTCATTCTTTCAGCTGTTCAGCTGACTCACTAGATGTCCAGGAAATAACAGGGAATTGACGGGAAAGGGAATCTCTTGTTTCAAATCAGATATGCTAGCGTTCTTGGAGGGATATCTGGCTGGGATGCCGCTGCGTCACTTAAGCTTATTAAAACAATTTGCTTTGCTCCTGCGTAAAGCTGCTTTAGCTGTATGTGCCCAAATGCCCATTTCGTCTCTGGAGGAATTCTAGCTACAAGCATGGCATCTAAGATCAAAACAGCACCTTGCCTGTCTGCTGCATTCCCATGCACACAAACAAATATCACAAGTGTTAAGAGAATGCCTAGCTGTCAGAATAAATATTTTCATTAATGGCAGTACTGCTTTAAACACAGGTGATTTCCAGACCATTAGTAAACGCTCAAGAATATCTTAAGGTTGCAGTCCTGTGCAGAGCCAGTGTGGTGTAGTGGTTAAGAGTGGTGGACTCGTAATCTGGTGAACCGGGTTCGATTCCCCGCTCCTCCACCTGCAGCTGCTGGGTGACCTTGGGCTAGTCACACTTCTCTGAAGTCTCTCAGCCCCACTCACCTCACAGAGTGTTTGTTGTGGGGGAGGAAGGGAAAGGAGAATGTTAGCCGCTTTGAGACTCCTTAAAGGGAGTGAAAGGCGGGATATCAAATCCAAACTCTTCCTCTTCTTCTTCTTCTTCTTCTTCTTCTTCTTCTTCTTCTTCGAAATAAGTCTCATTTTCGTTAATTGGGCTTATTCTCAAGCAAGTGGACATAAGGTTGCACACTGATGCTCTGTCTCAAATATTCATGGGCAAACATGTGAGGAGGTTGGCTTTGGGTTCCCAAGATTCCTGAAGCCCAGTTATTTTGCCTATTCTCTGTTCCTTGTATAGCAACTGGTTTGCCCCCATTTGTTTTATCTCCTAAGTGGCCCTTTTTATGTGTTTAATTATATTTATTGATACTTGTCCAAAGATATACAAAAGTTCATATCCAATACAAAGTATCTTTTCATAATACACTGAAATAAAAGAGATGTTTAATCTAAAAAGGAACGGAGATGGAAAGAAGAAGAAAAGAGTAAAAAGGGGGGGGGAAGGAGGGAAGGAAGTACAAAAGAAGAGAGAGATAGAAAAAAGAATAAAGAAAGATAAAAAGACTCCTGGTTCTTTGTCCTGCAGCTAAATATCGTATTCACTCATTAAATTCCAACCACTCTATCTTCCGTAAACAAAAAAATTTTCAGTCTTCAAATCCAGATATTCCAAGTTCATTCTCTCTTTCACACAAAAAAACCCATAAAAAGTTTCCAATCCTTAATCAATGTCAGTAATGATTTTTCTCTAATTAAACACATTAACTTTGCTTTTTAAGTGGTACTTCTTGCTGGGAACATTCCTGTGGCTTTGCAAATTCAGAAAGGAGTGGGAAAAGGCTGAGCACAGAGAGAAAGCAATGAATTTTACAAACCGTTCCCATCCTTGGCTTTCTGATAGCACTCCAGTTTGGGGAGTTCTTTGTTTGCCGTACCCCCCTCTTGATTATTTGGCTCTGCCTTTAAGGAGGACAGGTTTGCAATGACGGGGCTTGATGGTCCACAGCTGGAAGCTTGTAGAACTGGGTAAAATTTACGTTGAGTTTTGACTCTGGCAGTAAGAGCATTTACAAAGAAATGCTGGCCAGGGCTACCATCCCGTACTTGGAGTCCTCTCTTCACGGATACCGTAGATCTCCATGAATCAATAGCTGTTCTCTTGACATGAGCGCTGCCTGTTTATGTTCAGCAAACAAGCATGAAATCTGATCTGGAAATCTGTTGGATGGGGATAAATGTTGGGTTTTCAGCTAATTATCCAGTCTAATGGGAGGAAATATGTCTACAAAGTCTTTCCCCATTAATTCCTCTGCGTTTTAAAGAACCTCTCCCCCCCTTTGCAGCAGAATCTCTCTTCGCGTACCGGTAAAGATTCCAGTGCCGTTCACATTCCAATCGTGGCCATCAATGCAACCTGCATGGTGCGAGTCGCTGCCATTACAAATGGCGGAGTGGGGCCATTCAGTGATCCAGTGGCAGTTTTTATTCCAGGGAATGGTAAGTTGAACTAATGTAGCGTGATAATTAGCTAAGGGATGCTTGCAGCCTGGCAGTATCTTCAGGTGGAATTCAGTGGCCAACCTAGATGGCTTTAAAAAGAGGATTGGGCGAATGAACAAAGCATAAGGCTACTAGCCACAATGGCTGTTCTCTGCCTCCACGGTCAGAGGCAGTGATGCTTCTGAATTTCTGTTGCTGGGAACCAGAGGTGGGGAGAGTTTTCTTGTGCTTGGGCCCTGCTTGAGGGTTTCTCACAGGTTGGCCATTGTGAGACCAGGATGCTGGCCTAGACGGCCCATTGGTCTGATCCAGCAATCTCATCTTTATGTTCTTATCATAACCTGGCAAATTCAAGGATGTGCAATAAAAGTTTATTTGGAGCTGTTGCGCAACACACATGCTTGCCACCTCCAAATCAGACTTTTTGCAATAATAAAAGTGTTGGAGAAATGCAGTGGAAGGCGGGAGATAACTTTGGTTGTTGTTGTTAAAAAAATTTACACTTTTCAAGTTTATACATTTCACTACTTTTATACATTTCCTTCATTTTACAAGCATTTTGACATTTCAAAACTTGACTTCCTTCCCCCTCTTTCTGCGGTTCCTTAAATTTATTTTTTATATCTTCTGCATATGCAAATTAACCTAATTTGCTGATTTATCCATCTTCTTTAAATATATACTCTTATAAAACTGCAGGTTATCACAGTAATCCTGCCAATGTTTTTATCTGTTTACAGTTTACCTGTAAACATTCAATAAACCATTTCCATTCTTTTATAAAAAGTTTGTTAACTTGATTTCTTGTTCTTCTGGTAAGTTTCGCTGTTTCTGCATATTCCATGTTTTTGTATCCATTCTTCCTTTGCTGGGACTTGTGCTTCTTTCCATTTGGGGGCAAGTAACATTCTTGCCGCTGTGGCTTGAGATAGCTTTTGAATGACAAAATGTTGCTTTGCATCCTTGCAAACAAATCAGGGCACATGCCGTGTAAATACTCTACTATGATTCTGTGACTGAACCGAGAGATGTGTATTTCAATATAGAACCTTCTAGAACCTTCTAGAACCTTCAGTTTGGAACAGGCAAATCTAGTGAAGCCATCCACTTGCACCAACACTGAACATATTTGAAATCTTCTTGTGAATCTCCCTCATAAGCAGCTCCCCAGGTCCCCAAACTGTCTTCTTCTTCTTCTTCTTTGGCGATCACTCATAACTGAGTAAGATTGTCTTCCATGAACACGGTCTTAACAGTGAGTCCATAAGTGACTGTGGAGGCCAATTCTGGATCCACACGTCCTTCCACAGTGGGGACATAGGTTTCCAGGTCGGCGCTGATCACAGTGTGGATTTGCCAAGCGTGCCTTCCTCTTAGCACTTTTCTCCCTTGCGTCCTGACTGCGTGCTTCTTCAAAGCCCACGACACCTTTGGTAAAGGCTGTTCTCCAACTGGAGCACTCACAGGCCAGTGTTTCCCAGTTGTCAATGTTTATACTACCTTTTTAAAGATTTGCCTTGAGAGAGGCTTTGAACCTCTTTTGTTGACCACTGGCATTACACCTTCCATTTTTAAGTTGGGAATAGAGTAGTTCCTTTGGAAGACGATAATCAGGCATCCGCACAAGATGACCAGTCCAACAAAGTTCATGTTGAAGAATCATCGCTTCAGCACTCCCCAGGTCCCCAAACTGTATGAAGATCTCCACTCCCTTTTCTCTGTAACGCGTCTTATTGTCTTAGGTTTCGTATCTACTGCCTCTTCTTCAACTCCAGCATCAAGAAGCACACATTCACTGACGATAGTCCTCGGGTTTATATGTGGAGTTGTCGTCGTTGGGTTAATCCTGTACGTGTCTGTGATTATCAGGAAAAAGTTCACAGAAGAGACCAAGTTTGGGTAAGTACACACAAAAAAGACAAAATACTAATCATTTTAAGCTTGGGAGCTGGTTTCTAGGGGCCCATTCACCCCTTTAGCCGAAATTCATTGATTGGGCGATGCAAAAATTCACTGGGTTTCAGGAGCAATCTGCCATAAAGCTGGCATTAACGTCCACCTTTAATGTTGAGCCACAAAAACCTCCATGCATCTAGGATAGTCACAATCCCCTGTGATGAAAGCTACCTTCTAAAGTCTATATTAAGCAGGATAATTGAATAGAGGTCAGTGTGGTTGGCTAGTTAAGTGCTGAACTCCCAGGCTCAGCCCAAGACTTAAGTAAGTTAGGCTGAAATGCTATGCATGTTTGCATGTCAGTAAGAGCCATTGAGCACAGTGGGGCTTACTTCTGAGTAAAACTACAGAGGTCCGTAGGACTGACTCCCCAGCAAGAATGCACAGGATGGCAGCCTTGACCATCCGTTGAATTTCCTCCTGCTGAAACAAAATTGGATTTAAATAAACTGGATTTTAGCTCCATGATGCCCCAGTGAGTAGTAAGAAAGGACACAGAGCCCAAATTCATGTAACGAGCAGATTTGGATAATAGAGGCTCTGTAACCTTTTTGTGAAGCATGATTCAGTTAAGCATGTGATTGTGAATAGTTTTCTGACTGCTAAAGGTTTTAATTGTCCTGGATATTTTTACAAAAAAATAATAACACACAGTCAAGTTTCTCTGAACTTAAGGCCACTCTAATCTGCACCCTCTGCCTTAGGTCCCCTTTTGGTCATTCTAAAACTGGGAGGAATCAGGAATCAGAGGAATTGGGAGGAATCGCAGGAATCAGATTTATTTTAGAGGGGCAGCCTTCTGGAAATAGAACAGGTTGTGCTTTGCAACTATGAATCCTGTTTACAAAATGCACCTCTTCTGATCCTTAGTCACTTTTAACATGGGAGGCTGCTGTTTTATCCAAGGATTGTTTTCTTGCATCAACAAAGGCCCATTGTAATCCTAGCTCACAAAACTCCTTCCCTTGTGACCTTATACAACGAAGTTCCAAACAGATCAGCTCTTGCCCTTTTCTCGTAAGACCTTTTGAAATGAGCAGCTGTTCTGAGTGGGCCAGAGAGAGAGAGAGAGAGAGAGAGAAGTATATTCCTAATGTACCTCTGAAAACCGGGCTGTGGCGAAGCCTTGATGCAGAATAACAATGCCCTAATTGGTGCTTGTGTACATGTTTCTGCACATCTGTTCAAGAAGGACAAGGTGTGTTTCCCACCCCCACAAACTTACACAGATCTAACTTTTAAGAGGTTGAACCCTGGAGAATCACAGCGAACAAGTCGCTGTGACATTTGTTTAAAGGGGTGTGGAACTTTTTTCAGGCAGAAAAAATGGTTTTTCATTCTTATCTGGGCAACATGCACACTCTGTTCTCTCTAGGCATTGCCCGTGTTTAGGACCTGTTCCAGAAGTATATGAAGCAAGACTGGGGAGGGGTGTTTGGCTATTAAAAGAGATGGAGAGGCGAGCTTCTTGCAGGAGCAGTGTGACAGCTGCCCACACCTCCCTCTGTTCTCTAAGGCTTTAAGGCATTTTCTCCTTGCCAGCTCGCTGGCAAAAATGTCTTTAGACAGCAGAGTGTGGGGAGGTCAGGTCACCCCCTTCCCCATGCTCTCCTTTAGTGTAGAAAGTTACCCTCGCACCAACTCTTCCTATCCATATATTTAATAAACATATACACATCTGGCCTGCCCTTTAGTAAGTTATACTGGTAGTGCAGTGGCAAATTCAGAAGTGCAGTGTCGCTTCATGACAGTCGCGGCCATAGACCCTTCTAAGTCAAGAGTAAAGGTAAAGGTAAAGTCCAGTTGCGAATGACTCTGGGGTTGCGGTGCTCATCTCACTTTACTGGCCGAGGGAGCCAACGTTTGTCCGCAGACAGTTTTTCTGGGTCATGTGGCCAGCATGACTAGCCACTTCTGGTGAAACCAGAGCAGTGCACGGAATTGCCGTTTACCTTCCCACCGGAGTGGTACCTATTTATCTACTTGCACTGCGTGCTTTTGAACTGCTAGGTTGGCAGGAGCAGGGACAGAGCAACGGGAGCTCACCCCGTCGTGGGGATTCGAACCAACAACCTTTCAATCAGGAAGCCCAAGTGGCACAGTGGTTTAACCCACAGTGCCATCCGCGTCCCATAAGACAACAGTATAATCCTACAATTATGCAATAATAATATTTAGAGATGCATTGCAGCTATCAGTGCAGATCTCCACACACTGCCCTTCACACAGGCAAACAATCTGGCGCTCCAATGTTTTATTTTGGCGCAATGTAGAACCTTGAGGTTCAACTGTACACAACGGAATGTGCACATCATTCAGTAGAAACTAGAGCACCTTATGTTTTCAGTTCCCCTAAATGCTTCACTTTGGAGCATACAGAATAACTCTTCCTTGGTGTTCTCCCTTCTCCAGAATGACCCTAAGAGCCGATCCTCAGTTGCTGACTCCCCTCCTTTTACTTTCCTCCTTTCACTCTTAAGTGAGAAGACTTCTTAACAGTGGGTAAAAAGGCTCCCTTTCCCTGCTGATTGGGTGGCTCTAAATTGCTGGAGACAGGGAGATTGCTGGACCCTGCTGCAGAAATATTAACAGGTCTTCGATTCCTCAGACACCTCTGAGCTACACCAGCTTTCAGTAAAGACACTTGTTGAGTTTAGCTTTAAAGTAAACTTTGCAAAACTCCGAACAGCTTAGTACACTTGAGTGATGCTATTCCAAGTTGCTCAGTTCCCAAGCTCCATCACATCACCAAAACCACAGCTTTTTGGAGGGCACTATGGGTGATTTGAGCTCGGATATTGTGAAATCTTGGTCTTTTGTGTTCTGTTGTGCTGACCTGGGATATTAGAGGAAGTAAGGAAACTGAAAGTTTGCATTGGCTGGGTACATGGATGGCACAGATGACTCTCTTAGTTTTGTTTAGATGGAAACTTCCCTCTTCGGGTGATTATTATTATTATTATTATTATTATTATTATTAATGTCTATTGCAGCCTTCCTCCCAAAGGTGCACAGAGTAGCAAACAACAAAGCAGTAAAACAATATAAGTTGAAATAAAATAAAAACATATTTCAAAGACTAAAAGCTCTAAGCATTTAAAAACAATAAGAATAGCCACTTGGGAGGTGAGGGGCAGGATTTCAGAAAAAGGTAAACCTTTTACTGTGTGCTTTGTCCCTCTTCTATGATTCTTACCCCTTTTCTTTCTTTCTTTCTTTCTTTCTTTCTTTCTTTCTTTCTTTCTTTTTCTATGCATGTTAATTGCTTTCAGGTTAATCGCTTTGGCCTTTCCAGCTCAGAAAGTCTTGGTTTCTCTTTGAGAAGCTTGGAACTGCGAGCCAGGAAGGGAAAACACAACAGTGTACGGAAGCGAAAGTTTATAGGGTTTTACATTGTTATTCATAAGAGCGTGGTTATAGGAATAGGAAATGAATAATCCACATAGCTTTCCCCCCCTGCCCCAAAATAGCTGAGTGACTCAGCATTCTTTCATAGTCAAGTTTAATTCAGGAGTCTATTTGAGATAAAGTAATGGAACCGAGTGTATCGGTCAAGCCATTCAAAGGAAAAACATGAGAATAGCGACGTTTCCTATTGTTTTTAATTCATTGTGAGCCCAACACCTGTCTGTGACGACCCCCGGGCCTCGTTCTGCAGCTGTGAATCCCGTGCTTTCCAGAGAATTCAGGCTGAGGGGAATACTGTTACGGCGCTGTGACAATGTTATGCTTTCTGTCCACCCACCCGCTCTTAGGTACGCCTTCAGCAGTGATGAGTCAGAACTGGCTGTAAATTACAGAGCAAAGAAGTCCTACGGGCGCAGAGCTGTTGAATTGACACGTAAGTTTTGGATGTGTCACTACAGCTGCTTAATGTTTTGTTTCTTTATTTTTTAAAAAAAGCAGTACAGTGGTACCTCGGGTTACATACGCTTCAAGTTACATACGCTTCAGGTTACAGACTCCGCTAACCCAGAATTAGTACCTTGGGTTAAGAACTTTGCTTCAGGAGGAGAACAGAAATCGTGCTCTGGCGGCGCGGTGGCAGCAGGAGGCCCCATTAGCTAAAGTGGTGCTTCAGGTTAAGAACAGTTTCAGGTTAAGAACGGACCTCCGGAATGCATTAAGTACTTAACCCGAGGTACCACTGTAATGCATTTGGTGGATCAAAATGATTTATCTGAGGCCGCCCTCTGGGTGTCCCCTCCAAGGTGGAGGCACAGAGGGTAGGAATGAAAGACAGGGCCTTTTCAGTGATGGCTCCTCACTTGTGGAGGACCCCTAGAGAGATCCCCTCCCCCCCATCATTAGTATCCTTTTGTTGTCAAGTTAAACGTAAGTCTTCTCCCAGGCGTTTGGCAGTTGATGGTGCTTATGATTGATGTACATTACTGCTGCCTGCCTTATGGGTTTTTGTATGGATTTTATCTGCATTATGCTAGATGCTCTTAAAGTTTTGTAAGTCACTTGCTGATACTCTACTTTTCTTTTTGGTAAGGAAGAGAAAATCCCCCTTTCAAGGGTCAGTCAGTCACTAGATTATTCACCCCTGCTCTGAAGTAGAATAGTCAAGGAAAAGCTGTTCTACGTAACTTTTCAGCTTGGCGTTGACCAAGCTAAAGTTAAAGCTGGGGTCAGCAAACTTTTTCAGCAGGGGGCCGGTCCACTGTCCCTCAGACCTTGTGGGGGGCCGGACTATATATTTTTTTGGGGGGGATGAACAAATTCCTATGCCCCACAAATAACCCAGAAATGCATTTTAAACAAAAGCACGCACTCAACTCATGTAAAAACACCAGGCAGGCCCCACAAATAACCCAGAGGTGCATTTTAAATAAAAGGACACATTCTACTCATGTAAAAACACGCTGATTCCCGGACCATCCGTGAGCCGGATTTAGAAGGTGATTGGGCCGGATCTGGGCCCCGGGCCTTAGTTTGCCTACCCATGAGTTAAAGCATAGAAGAGGCCACCCGCTTCCTTGGGTGCCAGTAGGTGTCCTCTGGTTGTCTTAGGCTTTTGAATCAAAATGTATGCCGTCTCCTTTCCCCCAACTCATCAGAAGGCCTCTCTTGCAGTGGGCAGCCTTGGTGTCAGCGAAGAGCTACAGGAGAAACTCCAGGATGTTGTGATTGTTAGGACCAACCTGGCTCTGGGGAAGATCTTGGGAGAAGGTAAGAATGGCATACCCTAAGTGAGTCCTTCTCCTCCCCAGACTGGCAGGAGAAAGCTCCTGCTTGCCCTCTGCTGGGCAAGGTGAAATCTAGCTCCCTTAGCATCTAAAAGACCAGACTTGCTCCCTGGGAAAACATCAAAGGGTTGAAGCACACTTAACTCACAGGAAAGGCTATTATTATTATTATTATTATTATTATTATTATTATCATTTCATTTCATTATTTCATTTCATTTCATTATTTCTTTTTTAAAAAAGTTTTTATTTGTACTTTTCAAGTTTATACATTTCATTAGTTTTACAATCAATTCAACATTTCAAAGTTTGACATCCTTCCTTCCCCCTCTTTCTGCGGTTCCTTAAATTTATTTTTTAATATCTTCCGCATTTCCAAATTCATTTAATTTCCTTATTTAATTATCTACTTTAAATATATACTCTTATGAAACTGCAGGTTATTAAAATAATCCTGCAGTTTTTATCTGTGTGCAATTTTTCTGTAAATATTCAATAAACCATTTCCATTCTTTCATTAAAAGTTTGTTATCTTGATTTCTTATTCTTCCGGTAAGTTTCTGCATATTTCAAATTTTTTGTATCCATTCTTCCTTTGCTGGAACTTCTGCTTCTTTCCACTTTTTTCATTTCTTTTCATTTCTGTACCGCTTTATATTTTTAATTTTAAAATCTCAAAACGGTGTGCAACCTATACTTAAAACTTCAAATAAAACCATCCAGAATGAAACATTACTTAAGAGAGCCCAATAAAGCTAATGACTGATTTCTAAGTGCAGGACAGATATAAATGCAAGGTGTTTTTCCCCCTTCTTCATTTAGGGGAGTTTGGATCAGTCATGGAAGGGAATCTCAGCAATCCTGATGGAACTACCCAGAAAGTAGCTGTGAAAACTATGAAGTGTAAGTACCAGCAGATCTGGTAGGCCTAGAGTTGTTTGTTTGTTTTTATAAGAAACATTCAGATGCCCCTAGGTGTGTTGCAAGCAGGGCCGGATTTAGGTTTGATGAGGCCCTAAGCTACTGAAGGTAATGGGGCCCTTTATATGTCCAGCTGTCCTTTGTCAACAAGAAATTGTCGCTGTTTTTTGTGTTGAATATGTTGTTGTTTAGTCATTTAGTCGTGTCCAACTCTTTGTGAACCCATGGACCAGAGCACGCCAGGCACTCCTGTCTTCCACTGCTTCCCACAATTTAGTCAAACTCATGCTGGTAGCTTCGAGAACACTGTCCAACCATCTCCTCCTCTGTCGTTCCCTTCTCCTTGTGCCCTCAATCTTTCCCAACATCAGAGTCTTTTCCAGGGAGCAGTGGCGTAGCGTGGGGGGTGCAAGGGGGGCCGGCCGCACCGGGCGCAACATCTGGGGTTAGGGCAAATCCACGGGTTAGGGGGCACAAATCCACGGGTTAGGGGGCGCAAATTACTTGCCTTGCCCCGGGTGCTGACAACCCACGCTACTCCACTGCCAGGGAGTCTTCTCTTCTCATGAGGTGGCCAAAGTATTGGAGCCTCAGCTTCAGGATCTGTCCTTCCAGTGAGCACTCAGGGCTGATTTCCTTCAGAATGGATAAGTTTGATCTTCTTGCAGTCCATGGGACTGCCAAGAGTCTCCTCCAGCACCATAATTCAAAAGCATCAATTCTTCGGCGATCAAATTTATGGGCCTAATAGGTATCTAAAGCCATTTGCACATAACAAAATATGTATTTTATCAAAGTAATTGTTGAACTGAAATACAATTAAGAAGTATATTAATAGTATAATACTGGCGGGGCCCATTACTTACATCATAGCAGCCTACACAACACAAAACACTGTTGCTGTCTGTAGGTTTTATTTTATTTGTTTTTTATCTTATATTTTGGAAATGTACATCCAGGTTTTTTCCTTTAAATTTTTTTGGGGTCCCCCAAGAGAGTGGAGCCCTAAGCTATAGTTTGTTTAGCTTATACGTAATTCCGGCACTGGTTGCGAGGGAGTTTTTACAATACTGTGGAGCTCCTCTACAAAAGAAAATGATAGAAAATCCTTCTAGATTTAGAAGTCCAGCAAGTACTTCTTGGCCTACATATCTCAGCACAGAAGACATAACACAGGGTAAAATTATTACAAGTGGTAATCTAAAAGCAAAGTTTTATTCTCTGTGTGCGTGTTCCCGAGACGTGTGAAGTTACAGCGCAGAAAATGCGTTAGGAAAAGGTGCTTGAATAGAAAAGAGATGAAGCTAAAATAGAGGCCGGAGCACAAAGGACATTATCTTTGTTCCCCAGCATCCCAGAAACCTTTTCCTGCACACAAGGATTAGTTCCTTTTAAATCTCCCCCTTGCTCACAACTAAACTGTATTGGTACACAGAAGGTGATGAGATGAACACTTGGCAGAAACAGTTTCCCATTGTTCTTAGGGAGTCTTGTGAAGGTCAATCAGAGCTGCGAACAAATTGTGTATCTTTTCCACCCTAGTACATGGTTTCAGCTTGACTAAAGCCTTGCCAAGCCTTCTGCTCTCATGTTCCAGCATGGGATACAGGCAGACAAAAACATTTCTGTCTTTAGGACAGGCCTTTGGACCTGCTTAAACCGTGAACCAGAGTTCTCTTGACGAAAGTTTGCTTCCCTCCCAACCCCAAAATTCCTGATGTGATTGCCTCCATCAAACCGTGTTTTTCGCTCCATAAGATGCACCTGACCATAAGACGCACCTAGTTTTTAGAGGAGGAAAACAAGAAAAAAAATATTCTGAACGCAACAGTGGGTGCATGATTTTTTGGGTGCAGTCTGTAGCCATGGACATGCTATGTGATCTGATGGTGAATTTGGGGTGACCCAATGTAAAAATCCCGAGGATCCATGGGCTTTTACCTCCCCCCTCCCAGGCAGCCCCCTTTATCGCTAGCGTCCCTTATCTCCCTCCCCGATCGCTTGCCGATCAGCTGCTTCCTTTCAACACTCACTTCCCTCTTGTTTGCCTTAGTGTCTTTTCCTTAGCTGGAGCAGTTTTTTGCTCCTCCTTTTCTTCTAATTTCTCTCTCTCCTCTCCTTGCAAGTTCGCTGTCTTTACCTCCCTCCATCCCAGGCAGCCTCCTTTACTGCTAGCGCCCCTTATCTCCCTCCCGATCGCTTGCCGATCAGCGGCTTTGTTTCAACACCCACTTCCCTCTTTCAAAAAAAAAAGAGCATGATCTGCTTTTCGCCCCTGGGCAATTCGGCTCCAGGGACCATGCATTTGCTTCATAAGACGCACAGACATTTCCCCTTACTTTTTAGGAAGAAAAAAGTGCGTCTTATGGAGCAAAAAATATGGTACTTGCCCTGAAAACTGAGCTCATTAACACCAATCAGTGGTGCCCACAGCCCTGCTTTGAGAATGGGAGCCCAAAGAGGTATTAGAAAACTGAGCTTTTCTTGCCCTAAATCTCTCTTTCATTCTGATACTTCCTCTGAATCCATGGTCCTCATTCCCCCAAAAGAAGGGGAATTGGAACCTGAAGTAGTCACACATTTCTGGTTTTGGGAATCCGAAATCGTAGAATAAATTTGCAACAGAATCTGATGATATTGGAGTTATCTTAAAAATACATATAATCCTGTAAGGATCAAAGTTAGAGTTTTGGGGCTTGGGAGATCTGGATCCCTATTTAGCCACAGAGTGAAAGGGTTGCTTTCTGAACACAGATAATCTATCTTGAAATATTCAGCCAAACTATCTAGTTATGCCAAAAAAATGTTGCTGAGGTAACAACTCCGGTCAGGATATATGGTGACCTTTCAATAAACTCACAGTATGTGTGAGGGGGGAGTATGTTTTGTAATTTCTAGCTAGGCAGCCTCTTCCTTTCATAGTTAAACTGGCAAATGCTGGGGAAAAAAATATATTAGGGCAATGCCTTGCTTTTGCCCTCTGTTGTTCACTGTGAAAGCCTTATTAAAATAAATTTAATGGATTGATTGCCACAGGCAAAGGGATATTTACAATTATTTTTAAAAAAATGGGGAAGAGGGTATTACCCTTTGTAATAAGCATTTTCTTCCCTTTTCTTGCAATTTTTCAGTGGACAGTTTTTCCCAGCGAGAAATCGAAGAGTTCCTCAGAGAAGCAGCTTGCATGAAAGACTTTGATCATCCAAATGTCATCAAACTTCTGGGTGGGTCAACCAACAAGTGGCAGTTGTCAGGGACAAGATTTTATTAATAGCACAAGGCCGGTGTGTGTGTGTGTGTGTGTGTGTGTGTGTGTGTCACTATCTCTGCGGAGGCCTAAGTAGTGGCTATTTTGTCTGATAAATCAGGTTTGGGGAACATCTAGCCTGCAAACCAATCTGGCTGGGGTGAGGAGGGATGCTCAGTTTGGTCCACCAGGCCATTTCCCCTGAACCATACTCAGGATTTAATCTCCGCTCATAATCTGATGAGCAGAGATTAAAGCCCCTTGCCTTCTCCCTTAAGCAGGAGGACACCAGGAGATTTGAAGCGGAGCCCTCCACTCCCCATTTTCACCAGATAGATGCCTTGGGATCCTTGGGATGAAGTTCTGCTGGACCAATCCCCCTATTTAAGTTTTCCAGCAGACATTTGTTGAATGAAAGCGCTGTGCTGATTTTATTTCCATCCCTTCTAGGTGTGTGTATAGAACCAAGTTCTCAGCACGTCCCCAAACCCATGGTGATTCTCCCATTCATGAAATATGGAGATTTGCATAGCTTCCTTCTTCGCTCAAGACTTGGAATGGGCCCACAGGTAATCAATTATTTGGGAGAGAATTGCCTTGTTGGTAGGACAGAAGACTGGGAGTCTGCCTAGAAATGTGATAATAGCTTGTATTGCTCATAGAATCACAGAACCATAGAGTTGGAAGGAATTTAATAATAATAATAATAATAATAATAATAATAATAATAATAATAAATTATTTATACCCCGCCCATCTGGCTGGGTTTCCCCAGCCACTCTGGGCGGCTTTCAACAGAATATTAAAATACAATAATCTATTAAACATTAAAAGCTTCCCTAAACAGGGCTGCCTTCAGATGTCTTCTAAAAGTCTGGTAGTTGTTGTTCTCTTTGACATCTGGTGGGAGGGTGTTCCACAGGGCAGGTGCCACTACCAAGAAGGCCCTCTGCCTGGTTCCCTGTAACTTGGCTTCTCGCAGCTAGGAAACCACCTGAAGGCCCTTGGTGCTGGACCTCAGTGTCCGGACAGAACGATGGAGGTGGAGACGCTCCTTCAGGTATACTGGACCGAGGCCGTTTAGGGCTTTAAAGGTCAGCACCAACACTTTGAACTGTGCTCCGAAACGTACTGGGAGCCAGTGTAAGAACTCCAAAGATCATCTGGTTTAACCCCCTGCAATTCAGGAATCTCAACTAAAGCATCCAAGACAGATAGTCATCCAGCCTCCGCTTAAAAACCTCCAAGGAAGGAGAGTCCAGCCACCTCCCGAGGAAAGGTTGTACTGCTTATATTGCGAGAGAGAACAAAACCCCTGCTTCCTCCTCCTAAGAAATGAAGAGGTCCTCATCTGGCAACACTGCCCAGTGTAGGAGAACATTTAGAGGCTTGATCTGAATCCTGCTATGCCATTTCAGTGTAATTTTAGTATTGCTTTTCTGCAGCTGAGAAAACAAAACAAAAGGCATGCTGTGCCACACAGAAAGCAAAACTGTTTTGAGGAGAGAAAATACAAGTTGTCTGTGGTTCCGTGTAAAAAAAGGGGGGGTGAACAAATGAAGATCTTTAAGTGATATGCAGTGCAAACCTATGTATAAAGGTAAAGGGACCCCTGACCATTAGGTCCAGTCGTGGCCGACTCTGGGGTTGTGGCGCTCATCTCGCTTTATTGGCCGAGGGAGCCGGCGTACAGCTTCTGGGTCATGTGGCCAGCATGACTAAGCCGCTTCTGGCGAACCAGAGCAGTGCACGGAAACGGCGTTTACCTTCCCGCCAGAGCGGTACCTATTTATCTACTTGCACTTTGGTGTGCTTTCAAACTGCTAGGTTGGCAGGAGCAGGGACCGGGCAACGGGAGCTCACCCCGTCTCGGGGATTCGAACCGCTCACTCCCAAAGTTCCACTGTGTGCAGTGCAGCTTATTTCCAGGAAATTTTCCGCAGGCTGCAATTCTGAATCCAGGTAGTCACCTGCCCGTAGCCACATGACTGCACCAGCACAGCCACACAAGAATAACATATCCTATAAAGCAATCTTCCCCATCCTTGGGTTCCCAGATGTTGTTGGACTACAACTCCCATCATCCCTGACCATTAGCCATGCTGACTTAAGGACGATGGCTGTTGTAGTCCAACAACATCTGGGGCCCTAAGGGTGGAGAAGGCTTTATAAAGACACAAGGGCTCCATCAAAGGTTCAGTGGCCAAATTCAATAACTGGAGGGATACCGTTTGGCAAGAGAGGTTCATGGAGGCATCAGTGTGGGGGACAGTGGAGGATAAAGGTAGACTGAACCTCTTCTCACCTCTCACAATTGCCTTGGATGGATAAAGGGATGTTGCACTCTGGAACTTTAAGCGAACAGGTACTTTTGCCAGGCAGAATGAGTATTCGGATCAGTTTGCTTTGTCACTTGGTTTGGAACGGGCTGGGACTTCATTCTTGTTGTGTGCATCTGCTGAGCTACTGATTCCTGACCTTTGAGTGTTGCCTACTTATGTCGCACTTGGCAAGATATAAAGGCCACAATCTTGCCAGACAGAAGGAAATCTGATGTCTGTTCAAAACCCCACTGATGCTAAAGTCCAGTTGCAAGAAATATGACAGCTTTCTGGAGGATTGTTCCTGTAAGTGACCAGGCTGTGGTCTTCCTTGTTAGTGTCAAAAACGGATGGACTCTTATCCTTGTACTGGAACAGTAGAGAAAGGCTTTAATTGTTCTGGAGACAAGGTCTCTGGAAGAGATGGCTGTCCTACGTTTTGTGGCAAAAGCAGTTCCGTTGTTTTCACAAAGGAGTCCTATTGAAACAGGACAACACACTGAAGGGCCTTTCAGTGGAAAGCAAATCGTCACAATAGCTGACGATGCTCTTTTTTGTGATAAACGAATAGCTTAATTTGATTTCTCACATTTATTTCACTAAAGAAAATATGGGGGGGGGGAAGGAACCCTGCTATAAACAAATGATGATTCTGTCCAGCGGCTGTAAACAAAGGAGTTGTTCATAACTTAAGCGTATGAATCTGCGTGAGCTGCAAACAAGTGGAAAATTAAATGATGTCTTTGCATGTAATTGGGAATAGTCAAAGAGAGCTTTATCCTGCCTGCCGTTGTGCTGGAATGGAAAATGGGGGCCACATTTCTCCCTCTTCTAAAAGGAGGAGGATGAATTTCATTTTATCATTTACTAGAGCCCAGCTCTGAAGGAGCACGTACGTTCGATACAGGGTCAGTGAGGAGCTGGCTGGGGAAGAGGTTTTCTGTTGTGCAAGGAATCCTGAGATATATTTTGTCGTCAGTTCACTGAGACCCAGTGTGGTGTAGCGGTTAGAGCATCGGACTAAGACCTGGGAGAGGAGGGTTCTAGTCCCTGCTCAGCCTCAAAGCTCACCGGGTGACCTTGGCTGGTCACTGTCCCTCAGCTTAACCTCACAGGGTTGTGGTGAAAATAAAAAGGAGAGACCATGAACCATGTACGCTACCTTGAGCTCCTTTGAAAGGTGGGATATAAATTGAATATATAGATAAGTATCTAATAGATTGATAGGTAAGGAATTAAGAAAATTCATGCTGGCCAGGGCTGATAGAAATTGTAATCCAGGACCATTTGGAGGGGCACCCTTGTCCTAGGAAATGTCTAGGGAAATGTGTTTTGGTTGCTCTCGAATGGGTTTTCTTTTATCCTTGTAAACAGCCTTAAATCTCTGATTAAAAATGGAAGTTTGTTAATTTTCATTACAGTGGTACCTCTGGATGCAAACGGGATCTGTTCCGGAGCCCCGTTCGCATCCTGAAGCGAACGCAACCCGCGTCTGCGCGTGCACGGGTTGCGATTCACTGCTTCCGCACATGCGTGTGACGTCATTTTGAGCGTCTGCGCATGTGCAAGCGGTGAAATCCGGAAGTAATGCGCTCTGTTACCTCCGGGTCGCCGCGGAGCGCAACCCGAAAATGCTTAACCTGAAGCTACTTCAACCCGCAGTTGTTGCTTGTTAACAATACGTTGAATTCATTACGATTTTTCTTCTCTCCTCCTCTTTCCCAGTATGTACCACTGCAGACCCTGTTGAAGTTTATGATCCATATTGCTCTAGGAATGGAATACCTCAGCAACAGGCATTTCCTCCACAGAGACCTGGCTGCTCGAAACTGCATGTGAGTTTCTACGTTCCTTCCTTCGACTCTTAATAAAACAGTCCAGCTTCTGTCTTCTTTCTGGGGTTTGCCATTCCAGAAAGAGGAATGAAAAGCGCGTGTTAATCTTGCTCTGAATCTGCAGCTTTGAGCAAAAGTCGAGGAGAAACTACTTTATTTCAGAATAATCATGCTGGAACTTCAGTCTGCAGTTGCGGGGAGTGTTCAGATTTGAATGTTCTCTCGGAGGCAAAAAGGCTCCCGGCACTTAGAAAACTTGCACATTAAAGAGGAATCCTTCTCCCAAGTTTGCAAGTTTTCTGTGGCCTGGCCTAGATGAACCAGGTGCAGAGCCCAGATCTGAGAATCTGGGTTGCCACCGAACTGGTGAAAAGTGATGGTGGGAAGTGGGTTATGATATAGAGGTGTAAAAGAGTGGCTTTCACTTCCCTGACCTCTTCTCTGCAAACCACCGCAGACCTTGACATGGAGGCAGTAGCTGGGGAAAAGGGAGCAGAGGAAAGACATGGTGGGAAGTGGTCTTCACTTCCTAAACTATTTCCATTCAAGCTGGTCATGTGACTTTAAGAATTGGTGTCAGAGTTTTCTTGTTTTCCTCTCCTTTCTGTATCCGTGTTTGCTTTGGTGTAATTTATTTTAGACTGCAAGCCTGCAGGCATGGACTGTCTCTGATCTTATGCAAGCCTCTCTCGGAGCCTTTTTAGCTGAACTGCAAGGAAGAAATGCTTCAGATAAAAGGATATGCCCAAAATGTGCCAGAATCTGGATCAGGTCTCCCCTAACTTTTCAGACTGCTGTCTAGTAATTTGTTGAGGCAGCAATAAAAGATCCTAGCAGGCCTCACCCAGCAATTCCAGCTTGTTTGGGGCTTAAAGTGAAAAAAAAACCCTTTTATTTTCTTTAGCTGCCTGGATCCAGAACAGGCATAGGCAAACTCGGCCCTCCAGATGTTTTGGGACTACAACTCCCATCATCCCTGACCACTGGTTCTGTTAGCTAGGGATGATGGGAGTTGTAGTCCCAAAACATCTGGAGGGCCGAGTTT
>JAXCMG010000003.1:82633777-82646685 GCA_034642415.1 Podarcis siculus | reverse complement strand
AGGGATGATGGGAGTTGTAGTCCCAAAACATCTGGAGGGCCGAGTTTGCCTATGCCTGATCCAGGACATCTTTATCTGTGGACCTGTGCAATTTATTTTATTTTGTTTTCTCCAATTTGTAGATAGCCTTTGACTGTGTAAATGTGATCTCAGGGTGGTTTCCGTCAATGCACAAAATGCAATCGTACATAAAACATAAATTAAGAACATACCAATTAAAAAAGGCAAACAATGGAGCAACAGCATGAGAATAATAAATGGGTAGATTGATGGGAATCGTGTCAGGAGACCTCCCATCAGTGCAAATTATTATTTTGGAAGTATTCGTGAGTCACTTAAAAGGTGCATCTAAGCTATAAAATTAAAGG
Source organism: Podarcis siculus (assembly GCA_034642415.1). Lineage (NCBI taxonomy): Eukaryota > Metazoa > Chordata > Lepidosauria > Squamata > Lacertidae > Podarcis > Podarcis siculus. The sequence goes on along the minus strand of JAXCMG010000003.1, from coordinate 82,646,317 downwards.
CCTAATTTAACCCTCAAGGGCTTTCCCAGGGGTTGTGGTTTTGTGAGAATGCTGTGAACTGTCTTATTAGAAATCCCTAATCCCTGAATAGGTCTTCATTTTCCCAGGGGTTCCGGGTGGGAAGGGCCACATGGGTTTCAAAGCTTCACCATCGCCATGCCTTTTGTCTTTTCCAGAAGCCTGCACCTAATATTACATATTTCAGTTGCCTTTGTCCTTTTCACGTGAATCTGTATTAATGCTACTTCGTATTAATCAATGGGCAGGTTACGGGACGACATGACCGTGTGTGTGGCAGACTTTGGTTTATCCAAGAAGATTTACAGCGGCGATTATTACCGGCAGGGGCGCATCGCAAAGATGCCCGTGAAATGGATTGCGATAGAAAGTCTTGCCGACCGCGTCTACACGACAAAAAGCGACGTGGTACGTAATGGGAGGGACATTCAGTTTGGTTTGCATTTTAATGCACACCAATGTAATTCAGGCTTCCTGAAACATCATGCGAAATGGAACACAGCAGTTCTTCGAAAGTTGCCCTTGTCCGAATTTTGCAATGCACGTCTCCACTCCTGTCACCCAAATAAAGTATATATCAGGGGAATGTATGCATAAAAATGAATATATTGGTGGAAACAATTGGTGGAAACAATATACACAAATGTGTTGTATTTGGAGCAATTAGTCCCCAAAAGTGTATACAGTGGACTCTCGAGTTGTGAACGTGATCCATGCGGGAGGCAAGTTCGCAACCCGCAGCGCCGCTTCTGCACACACACGGGTTGTGATTCGGCGCTTCTGCGCATGCACAAAGCGCGATTTAGCACTTCTGCGCATGCGTGAGCGCCGAAACCCGGAAGTAACCCGTTCTGGTACTTCCGGGTTCGGCGCAGTGTGCAACACGAAAACACACAACCTGAAGCATCTGTAACCCGAGGTATGACTGTAATAGGATAAATGCACCCTGACATTTGCAAACTGGTGCAGAAAATGTAGCAAACTGAATACTGTATGAGATTGAGGAAAACGAGAAATTCATGCAACATCTATCCATTCATTTGAACTGAAAAAGTAGCCCTTATATACTCATGTCAGTTTTGACACTTGCCTGTGCAGCTAGTTCTGATGCAGCAGAACTGCATCTGATGAAGTTGACAACACCTACAATCCGCCCCCCCCCCCAAATGTGAGCTTCAATACATTTATACCAAATACTTTGGGGGATATCACAAATAGAATTTTCAAACAATGTATGAGGGAACAGAGCCCAATCCTAGCTTCCTTGGGCATCAGTCTCACTGAGTTCAGTGAGATTTATTCCCAGGTCAGTGTGTTTAGGGTTGCACTTTAGGAGATTATCTTTCCCAAGGTATTCTGTAATGCCAACTAAATATAAGTTTATCTCTGTGTTTCCTGCAGTGGGCTTTTGGTGTTACAATGTGGGAGATAGCGACCCGAGGGATGACTCCGTACCCAGGAGTGCAGAACCATGAAATTTACGACTACCTCCTTCATGGGCACAGGCTGAAGCAGCCAGAAGGCTGCTTAGATGAGTTGTAAGTATTTTATCTCACTGCAGTAATAACGCATAGGAAGCACCGTATATCCTCGAGTATAAGCCGACCTGAATATAAGCCGAGGCACCTAATTTTACCACAAAGAACTGGGAAAACTTACTGACTCGAGTATAAGCCGGTTCACCACACCACAAACCTCCTGGCGGGCCGGAGTGTGTGTGTGTGTGTGTGCGCGCGCACACACACACGCATATGCACACACAGCAGAAGGGGCTTCACTCTCCCCCCCAGCCCCTCCTGTCCCCCTGCCTATCTAGGGTGCTGCTGAGAGGCAGAGGCTGGTGGTGGCAGCGGCAAAGGCGGAGGAGGAAGAAGGAGCAGCCTAAAAGGACCCTCACTCGAGTATAAGCCAAGGGGGGCTTTTTCAGCATAAAAAATGTGCTGAAAAAGTAGGCTCATACTCAAGTATATACAGTACATAGGGAGCTGCCTTATACAGAGACCATTGGTCCAGCATAGTATTGTTTGTGCTCACTCGCAGTGGCTCTCCAGGGTTATAGATAGGGGTCTGAACCACCCATTCCTGGGGATTAAACCTGAGACCTTCTGCATTCAAAGCAGATGCTCCACCACTGAGCTACATACAGCCCTTCCCTGTAATTTGGCTGAGATTCTGCAGTAATGCAAAACACAATGGTTTGCTCAAGACAATTGTCACTGCTGCAGTCTGCCAGCTTGGGAAGCTGGAAGCTCTGAGGTCTGTCTGTTTCTTCGCTTGACCTTCCACACCACTCCTGATTCCCAGCATTTGTGAATGCTTTGTCTCCTGTATGTTTCTGAGTATTATGCGCCATACATATACATGGTATCATATCCTATTTTTGACCACTTGGTCCTCAAAATGCAACTTTGGGGCATCGTTCTGCTATAGCTCCTCCCCCTTATGACATCTCCTCCTCTGCTATGTTGGAGGATTCTCCTGGTGAAGGGAAAGATAAAGTGTCTAATAAATAATAAAGAGAATTCCTCTCCAGTACACACACAAGTTCCTGCCAACCTAGCAGTTTGAAAGCACGTCAAAGTGCAAGTAGAGAAATAGGTACCACACTGGTGGGAAGGTAAACGGTGTTTCCGTGCGCTGCTCTGGTTCGCCAGAAGCGGCTTAGTCATGCTGGCCACATGACCTGGAAGCTGTATGCCAGCTCCCTCGGCCAGTTAAAGCGAGATGAGCGCTGCAACCCCAGAGTCGGTCACAACTGGACCTAATGGTCAGGGATCCCTATACCTTAATTTCTCTTAATATACACATTTAATGATTCAGTTTTGCCCAAGATAGACATTTCTACAAAGCAGTTTTACCTAATAGAATGCATTTTGTATGTTAGTGGAGCTGTACGCTGGCTCCCTCGGCCAATAATGCGAGATAAGCGCCGCAACCCCAGAGTCGGTCACGACTTTACCTTTACACATACAAGTAAAATTAAAAACCACTCCCAGAGCTATTTTATTTGTCTTCCACCTTCCTTCTTTCATGGAATTCAAAGACAGCATACCTAGGACTCCCAATCAAGCACTGGCCAGGCCAAAAACTCCTTAGCCTCAGCAGGTGGCTGCATCACCTCAGCTCAGACTCATGTCAACATCAACAACCATACTGATTACTGATTAGAGCAGAGTTTCCCAAACTTGGGTCTCCAGTTGGACTACAATTCCCATCATCCTTAAGCTAGCAGGACCGGTGGTCAGGGATGATGGGAACTGTAGTCCAAAAACAGCTGGAGACCCAAGTTTGGGAAACTCTGGATTAGAGAGAGAGAGTCTCCATTGTTCTCTCCACTCCAAAGCATTGTTCCCAAGGCACAGATGTATTTGCTTTTACTGCTGCTGTTCTGCTGAGACTCTATTGTATTTTTTAATTGCTTTAAAAGCTGTAAGCCCCAGCAGGAAGAATTTTGGCCAATAAATCTCTAAAGCAAACAGAACGTGCTTCACTCCACCCTGTTCCTTTCTACCTCAGGTATGAAATAATGTACTCTTGTTGGAGGGCAGATCCCGCGGAGCGGCCCGTCTTCTCCGAACTCAAGCTTCACCTGGAGAAGCTGTCGGAAAGTTTGCCCGCCCTCAGCGAACCCGAGGACGTAATTTATATTAACACCAGCCTGATGGAGGACAGTGTGGAAGAGCTGACAGAAGACTCCGAGTTCCCCCGGATAGACACGGACCTTGACCCTGACCACATCATAGAGTCCTGTTCCCAAAAACCAGAGACCACTGTGGTCACTGTGGACGTCCACGACAGCAATGGGATGGGGGACAGATACATTTTGAGCGGGGCTAACGAAGATCACCTCAGCAGCATGAGGAGATCAGAAGAGGAAGATACCCCTTTGCTGCAGCACACACCCTCACAGAACGGACTGCTGTGGTCTCAGGCCAGCACCCTTCCTGTCGGGAGCACGTTAGCCGGTGAACTACTGTACGCGGACGACTCTTTGGAGGACTCTGAGATTCTGCTGTGAAAGAAGGAGCAGGACTTTCCGAGCTCTTTGGCCAGAAATGTTCTGAATGGACTTGTCTTGCTCTTGCCGTGCAGAGCCAGCCCTGTGTAGCAACCTCTCCAAGCCTTGTGTACAGCATGTGATTAATAGAATGTTCTATCTCTCTGTTTTGTATAATACGGTATCTTTATAGAGATTATATTTTAATAAACAACACCCCCATTAGGACGGTCTCTTTCATTTGCTCTTTTCACGGGGTTTTGGTCTCTCTCTCTCTCTCTCCCCCTGTTCACTATTATATGGTTTTGCCTACAGATTGTCTTCTGGCTCCTTCCACAACTTCTGTATTATCCTCATCAAACATGGTGTTAACATATTAGGGTTGCCAGATTTTGAAGAGCAAAAAAGAGGACACGTTTGCCGACCTCTGCTTTTAACAAGGGATCGCTATGACGACTCTACCCATGAAAATTAAAAAGAGGATATATGGCAATCCTGTTTTCTGTTTAAATAGCAAGGAAAGGGCTGTACAGTGCTAACTTGGTTCTCAAACGTAATCCGTTCCGGAAGTCCGTTTGACTTCTGAAATGTTCGAAAGCCAAGGCGTGGCTTCTGATTGGTGCAGGCGCCCCGGAAACAATAGCCAACAGCCACACCAGGCGTTCGGCTTCCGAAAAAACGTTCGAAAACTGGAACACTTACTTCTGGGTTTTTGGCATTTGGGAACTAAGGCGTTTGAGAACCTAGGTACCATGGTAGTTCAATGATAGAGGATTTGCATTGAATGCAGAAGTTCCCCAGGTTCAATCGCCGGCATTTGCAGGTGGGGCTGGGAATATCCCCTAACCAAAACCCTGGGGATCCTCTCCCAGTCAGTGGGAGCTAGACAGTATAAGGCACTTCCTACCTCTAGCAACGGTTGGGGTTGCTTCTGCAAAAGAAGACAGCACAGTGACTACAAGTGTGAGCTAGAATATCCCTCATTCAAAGCTCGCCTCCGTCACAAACTCACTAGAAGACCTGTCCCATCTAAAGCATGGCAATTATAACAGTGGTCTGTCTTACAGGGTGGTTGTAAGAAATAAGATACAAAGTGCTTTGAACATTAGGAAGTGTGGTTGCATCTTGTAGTTAAGAAGACGGTTTATCTCTCTAGAGCAGGGATGGTGAACGTGGCGGTGCTCTCTAGAAATTACTGGACATCTAGACTGGACAGCGGGTGGCGCTGTGGTCTAAACCACTGAGCCTCTTGGGCTTGCCGATCAGAAGGTTGGGTGAGTTCCCATTGTTCTGTCCCAGCTCCTGCCAACCTAGCAGTTTAAAAGCATGCCGGTGCAAGTAGATAAATAGGTACCGCTGTGGTTGGAAGGTAAATGGTGTTTCCATGCACTCTGGCTTTTGTCACAGTGTCCCATTGCACCAGAAGCAGTTTAGTCCTGCTGGCCACATGATCCAGAAAGCTGTCTGTGGACAAACGCTGGCTCCCTCGGCCTGAAAGCAAGATGAGCGCCACAACCCCATAGTCACCTTTGACTGGACTTAACCATCCCAGGGCCCTTTACCTTTTACCTTTTTACTGAACTACAACTTCCATCATACTCCACCATTGGCGATGCTGGCAGGGGCAGGTGGGAACTGTAGTCCAATAGCATCCTGCTCTAGGGACGTAGATCAGTGCTCTACAAGTTGGGAGCATGTACCAGAATCTCCCAGAATGGGGCAAAGAGCGAGGATCTGAAATGCTAGCAAAGTTTTTATTTCCTATAACACACAGTGGAATGGGAGAGGAATTCATAGAATGGTAGAGTTGGAAGGGACTCCGGGGATCATCTCAGCCAACCCCCTGCAATGCAGGAATCTCAACCAAAGCATCCATGACAAATGGTCTTCCAACCTCTGCTTAAAAACCTCCAAGGAAGGAGAACCCACAACCTCCTGAGGGAGAACCTTCCACAGTCGAACAGCTCTTGCTGTCAAAAAGTTCCTCCTGATGTTAGCTGGAATCTCATTTTTCGTTAAGAAGTTTCAGCTAGAACAGGAATTGGGAGCCTGTGGCATTCCAGATACAGTGGTACCTTGGGTTACAGACGCTTCAGGTTACAGATGCTTCAGGTTACAGACTTCGCTAACCCAGAAATAGTACCTCGGGTTAAGAACTTTGCTTCAGGATGAGAACAGAAATCGTGCTCTGGCAGCGCAGCGACAGTGGGAGGCCTCATTAGCTAAACTGGTACCTCAGGTTAAGAACAGTTTTAGGTTAAGAACGGACCTCCAGAACAAATTAAGTTCTTAACCCGAGGTACCACTGTCTTGTAGGACCTCGACTCTGCTCATCCCTGACCATCGGTCCTGAGGGCTGGAGCTGATGTAGGGGGGGGGGCTCTTAACACCATCAGGAGGGACCCAGGTTCCCCATCCCTGAACTAGAAAATAATTTGGAGGTAAGCATAGGCAAGCAAAACCACCATAGCGGAGGGAAATGGCTGCAGGAATGACCACAATGTTCATAATATACTAGTAGAAAGAGCCTGGGGAACAGAAGATTATTTAAAAAATAGGATGTGCAAAGCTGGTGAGTGGCACAATCATCCTCATTTCCTAGGATAAATCACATGAGGAAATCTCTGACATCCGTCCCTGAAAAGGCCACTGTTCCTTTAAATACTAAAAAGGTAAAGGTACCCCTGACCGTTAAGTCCAGTCGCGGACGACTCTGGGGTCACACGCTCATCTCGCTCTATAGGCCAAGGGAGCTGACGTTTGTCCGCAGACAGCTTCCAGGTCATGTAGCCAGCATGACTAAGCCGCTTCTGGCAAACCAGAGCAGCACACGGAAACACCGTTTACCTTCCCACCGGTGTGGTACCTATTTATCTACTTGCACTTTGACGTGCTCTTCAGCAAATGGCAGATTTTGGGATCTCTGACAGGCTGTATGTCCCCTGACATAGAGGCAAGGCAAGGATAAGGCAATATTGCATCACTTGCCACCTTTTTATCTTCCTTCCTGGAGGATACCATACCTTAAGATCTTAATATAAATCACATACTGTTGCCCCCCCCTTTTTTAAATGTATTTATTAACCAATTCCACATAACAAATTGTCAAATCATATTCATTTTCCCTTTTCCCCCACCCCCCATTCAAACCCTCCCTTCCCCCCGAGACTTCCCTGAGCTCCTCTCTCTGATTTCTCAGCACATATTACTCTCTGCATGTTATAAAATTATACATGGCCTTACATTATCTATCTATCATATATCAACAAATAAACTTGTGTACGTTTATTCAAAACCTGCCAAGGGGTCCAAATCATTTTGTTGTCTTTTTAGATAAGTTGTAAAAAGCTCCCATTCTGCCTTAAAGTCACAGTTGTCCTTGTCCTGCAATTTGTATGTCAATTTAGCCAACTCTGCGTAGCTCATCCATTTTTCTTGCCACTGTTCTTTCGTTGGAATTTCCTCATTCTTCCATCCTTGTGCTATCAAGACTCTTGCCGCTGTTGTAGCGTACATAAATAAGTTCTTTGTTTTTCTTGGCAGGTTTTGTCCTACAATCCCTAACAAAAATGCTTCTGGTTTTTTTTACAAGTATAAATCACATACTGTTTTCTTTCCTTATTGATGGCAGATAGAAACAATAGAATCTTTCAAATACTATGTTTAAAGCAGCCATTCTCCAAACTGCATCTTCCGAGTAATTTGCAGTTCACACTTGAAAGTTAGTGAGGAGGGTGATTTTTTTCCTACGTCCACTAATTTATCCTGATAAGAGTGGCACCAGAAGTCAAGCTACCATGACATAATGCAGCTTTGCTTGCTCTGAAGGGGTCGCAGGTGAATGGCAAAGCATCCGCTTTGCATGCAGAAGGTTGCGAGTTCAATCCCCAGCATCTCCTGGGAGGACAGGAAGAGGGCCTTACCCCAAACCCCAGAGGGCTGCTGCCAGTATGTGCAGACAATACTAAACTATATGGACCAATGGTGTGACCCAGGATACGAAAGAAACCTATGTTCCAAAGTACCTACGTTTCCTTGCCAAAGGTAAATAAATACCTCTTCACTGGAGATGTAAAGGTAAATGTATTTCTCTTTCGTCCTAAGGTTTCCCCCCTCTCATTTTCTTTACTGAATCTGTGGCTTTTGCTTTCACACTGGTGGCACTTTTAACTGTTTCTACAGCAGATGGTGCTAGAGGTCAGGATAAATGAATACTTTTCTTAATCGTTGCAATCGGATGCGTCTAGCTTGTTAAAATCTCAATAGTGGTGTCTTGTGCTTTGGGAATCCTTGACAATTTTGCCCATGCAAATTATCGGGATTTTGTTTTGTGCAAGAAGGTTGGGGGATGACGACAACAAAATGTTGCAGCGTATCCACAGGGAGTGATGACACAGCATGTCTTGGACTCCAGCGAACTTCCCTGCCCACCATGCTCACCTTGAGGACACACTAGCTCAGGGGTGCGGAACCTTAGACCTATGGGCCAAAGGCGATCCACACAGCGTCCCAGAAGCCACACACTTCTTGAGTGCTTTCGCTTGGAATGTGTCCTTGAGAAGGGTGTGGGGAGGTGTGGGTGTGGTCTACACCACTGTGCCTCGGGCTTGCCGACTGGAAGGTTGGCGGTTTGAATCCCCTCAATGGGGTGAGCTCCCATTGCTCTGTCCCAGCTCCTGCCAACCTAGCAGTTTGAAAGCATGCCAGTGCAGGTAGATAAATAGGTACCGCTGCAGCAGGAAGGTAAATGGCGTTTCCGTGTGCTCTGGTTTCTGTCACGGTGTCCCATTGCACCAGAAGCGGTTAAGTCATGCTGGCCACATGACCCAGAAAGCTGTCTGTGGACAAACACTGGCCTGAAAGCGAGATGAGCACCACAACCCCATAGTCACCTTTGACTGGACTTAACTGTCCAGGGGTCCTTTATCTTTACCTTTAATGTGCAAAAACCTCTGAATTCTTTTTGCATGGCTGGAATATAGCTTAGTATACAAATATGAATCTATTGCTCCAAGCACTTCTGTATCTAGCCTGCCCATTACAGTCATACCTCGGGTTACAGATGCTTCAGGTTGCACGTTTTCAGGTTGCACACCGTACCGAAGCTGGAAGTACCGGAACAGGTTACTTCCAGGTTTCAGCACATGTGCAGAAGCGCTAAATTGTGCTTTGCGCATGAGCAGAAGTGCCGAATCGCAACCCGCACGTGTGCAGATGCGGCGCTGCAGGTTGCGAACGCTGTGGGTTGCGAACGTGCCTCCCGCATGGATCACGTTCTCAACCCGAGCGTCCACTGTACTATGACCATCCAGTGAGGTCTGTGGAGGAAGAGGCCCCTTTCCCCCCAATGCAAGAGATATTGTTGGCGGGAATAAGCGAATGTCTGAACAAGTGTCAGTTTGACACCCGCTTCTGGGACAAATATAAAATCTGAAGGTGAGGTGGGGAAACGGATGCTGTGGTCTGATCCTGACTGGGGCGCTCCAAGGCTGCTTTCCTTCCAAAATAAAAAGCTTGAGCTCACTTAAACAAAACAAAACAACCCACGATGAATAATGTAACGTGTACTTTGGCCCTTAGCCACTTCCCTGCAACAGCAGATTAATACTGCAGAGAATGATCCTGGCCTACCTTACAAGGTTGCCGTAAGGATTGCTGAGCTAATTTTGTCAAATACCAGACGAATGCAAAATAATAATAATCCTTGTGAGCCAAAACAAACAGGAATCTCCAACCTATTAAAGAAAATGTGAGTGGCACCTACTGATCCTGACATTAGCTCATGTTTAGTGTGAGCTCTTGGCTTGGGAGGGCAGGTTATACAGTGGTACCTCGGGTTACATACGCTTCAGGTTACATACGCTTCAGGTTACATACTCCGCTAACCCAGAAATAGTGCTTCAGGTTAAGAGCTTTGCTTCAGGATGAGAACAGAAATCGTGCTCTGGCAGCGCGGCGGCAGCGGGAGGCCCCATTAGCTAAAGTGGTGCTTCAGGTTAAGAACAGTTTCAGGTTAAGAACGGACCTCCGGAACGAATTAAGTACTTAACCTGAGGTACCACTGTATATCTAAATAATATCCTAAATTATGGGCCACCTTGATTGTGGTTTTTTTTTTTTTAAGTCATCCTATTTCTGTCTCTCACACACAGGTTTTTGACTGTGGTGGGGAAGAGGCGACTCATCAGCTTGCTTTATTTCTGCTACTCAAAGACAAGATTCCACGTTAGAGCCATCAGTCTGAGATGCAAGTTTGCAAGATCTCTCTCTCTCTCTCTCTCTCTCTCTCTCTCTCTCTCTCTTTGGGGTGTGTTTCTGTGGAGGACAGCTCCTAGGAGGCAGCACACTGGCAGCGAAGGCAGCCTACCAATGAGGTGGAAACTGAGCTCTCTCTCTTTTTCTTTTTTTACTCTTTGGATCTTTGGAAAACCTGCTGTGTGATGTTGCAGTCATTTCTGATCTGAGCACAGGAGTGCTCTCTATCCCTCCTGATTTGCAGCCAGGGCAACTTGGCTGTCGAGGAAGGTGTTTTGCCAGGTGTTCCTGTGCAATCTGAGAAGAGTTTTTTCTATCTCTCTACCTATCTTGGAATAATAGTGCCATGCCTTCTGGATTGCAGTACAGCCTCTTTCTCTTCTTGTGCCTAACATCATGTCTGGAATCTCAAGCATCCCAGGTAAGCCCCAATCTCCCAATCAACAACTGGTTAGGTCTGGATAACATTTCATCTATATATATATATCTATCTATCTGTCTATCTATCATCTATATCTATCATCTATCTATCTATATCTATCTATCTATCTATCATCTATATCTATCTACGGGATCTATCTATCTATCATCTATCTATCATCTGTCTCTATCTATCTATCTATCTATCTATCTATCTATCTATCTATCTATATCTATCTATATCTATCTATCTATCTATCTATCTATCAGATGATAGATAGATACCGTAGATAGACAGATAGATAGATAGATAATCTATCTATCTGTCTATCTACGGTATCTATCTATCATCTATCTATTTATCTATCTATCTATCATCTATCTATCTATCATCTATATCTATCTATGGGATCTATCTATATCTATCTATCTATCTATCATCTATCTATCTATCTATCTATCTATCTATCATCTATCATCTGTCTCGATCTATCTATCTATCTATCTATCTATCTATCTATCTATCTATCATCTATATCTATCTATGGTATCTATCTGTCATCTATATCTATCTACGGGATCTATCTATCTATCATCTATCTATCTATCTATCTATCATCTATCTATCTATCTATATCATCTATCTATCATCTATCTCTATCTATCTATCTATCTATCATCTATATCTATCTATCTACGGTATCTATCTATCTATATCTATATCTATCTATATCTATCATCTATCTATCATCTATCTATCTATCATCTATCATCTTTAACATCTATAAAATCTTGGAGGGGATATAAATGCAATGCAGGAAAGAAAGGACAAGTTTCCCTTGACAGTAAAACTAGTGGTGGGTTTTTATTTTTATTATTATTATTATTGCTAACTCTTGCTTAAAAGGCTGGACTTTATTTTAGCTCCCTAGCCCCAGCCTCATGTGTCTCTTTCTGCAAAAGCAACAGGTAAGTAAAATGATGGTTGCTAATGCCCTTCGATACACATCCTCTAATTTTCAACTTCACACCAACAGACAAGAGGTGTGGTTAATTTTTTGTGTAAATCAGAAAAGACACGCAGGAAACAAGGCCAGTCCAAGGCCAAATAAGCACCATCAGTCCAGACTAAAATGCAAATCTTCATCAGGAGAAATTTGAAGACTAAAAAATATAGCCTTCCCATCACTTAATTCTCGAATCCCTTGACACTGGTTCGAGGTGAAGAATGCAGCTCCAATTACTTTTGCAAATTATCTGCCTCTGAAAATTCTTACATTTCTTGCCCTGTATCCCTGCTAATAATGCAACTGCAACTCTTTTGCTGGGTTAGGAAAGAAACTCAACCTGTTCCTCCGTTAATGCCTGAATAAACCAGCGCAGTCAAGTGATTGCAGAGCTTGTGAGTTCAAGTCACTTTGCAGGAATATCAACATGGGCTGAGCGAGCTGCACAGTGATGAAGTTTATTATGCTTAACTGTAGCGCAGCAGTTCAGGTTAAAAATAACTCTTTAACAAAGAGCTTATTATAAAGGTATCCAGTATGACTTTTTAAAAAAATGCCTGCTGCATGCTACTTATGATAAGAGTCTTGGGCAAGAGAAAACCTGTTCACTCCCCAAACCCCGAGAACATGCTTCATATAAAACATGGCAATTAAATTCTTGTTCATTCAAATTGTAAGGAAATGTCAGGTTTATTGTGTCTGCAGTCATTCCTTTTTGACTGGCTCCTGTCCCAGTACTTAGTGCTGACTTTTGATCCTGGTGAAGAAGTTGTGCAATGGATAAAGAAAGTCAATTTTGTTGGGATACTGCCAGGGAGATAACGTCCATCTGAGCCCCCAAGC
>JAXCMG010000003.1:82415945-82633767 GCA_034642415.1 Podarcis siculus | reverse complement strand
ATAAACTTTGCATGCAAAATGTCCTCTTTGCCTTTCCTGATGACACAGACACTCCTCTTGAAGGATATCTCAAAACCACGCCCAGTCAGCTGTGGGACGCTAAGCAAATTATCCGCAGCTCCTGGGACATACAGTACATTACTGATGGTTGTATGCAAACTTGCAAGCTTCACAGTCCCTTCTCCTGCAATTTGCAACGTCCTTCCATCAGCCAGGTGGATCTCTCCTTCTTGAGGCGTGAAGGAGATAAACAGGTGCTTATCCTTTGAAAGATGGCGGCTCGCACCAGAGTCCACAATAAACCTGGCCTTAGCCTTTGGAGTAGTCTTTGCAGCAAGCAAAACCTTGTTTTCCACCAGCGTGGGCTTTTGCAGCTTGCCCCCCTGCTCCTGGCCATGAGACTTGCCTTTAGCCTTTGGTGAAGCAGTGCCAGCTAACAAAGCCTTGTTTTCCACTGGCGTGGGCTCTTCACCCCCCTTCTGCTTCGGGCCATCTGCAGGCATCTGTCTTTGTTTACCTCTGGCCTTCCGGCCTCTGCAAAGACGATGACCTTGGTTCCCATGAGAAACAGAGCTCTCAGCTGCCGTCTCCTTGGCTCCCCCTGGAGGCTGGAATGCTGCCTGGGATGACATCACAGTCAGCTCCCCCTGCAGCTTGCAACCGGTGCCCTCAGCATCCCTGCATTCACTCGCATTCTGGGAAACAGCCAGGACCTCCGATGCAGTCAAACTCTGGGCATTCAAACTCTGAGCTGGGATGACTGGCATGTGGGCTATCTTCAAAGCATTCCACATCTTACGTGCAGTCACGTTGCCAGCTAACGTTTTTATTTCCTCCAGGGAGACGGATAGGACTATTATGTCCATGGCCCTCGAATTCTGGGCCTCCCATTTCCCTGTCAGAGGGACTGGAGGGGCTTCAGACACGGTATGCCACACTCCGAACTGACGTAGCAAACTCTCACACCACACAGCCCAGGTCTCATAATTGTGCTGATTTAACTTTGGGCACTCAGCAGCTTCAGAAGCTTCAAAAGCGTGGAAAAACTCCATTCCAGCTTTTTACTTGAGCCGTGAGCCTTTATGCCTTCAAAGACTCCTTATCGTGGTAGCTCATTAATCACGATGCCTTTTGGCTCGGCTCCCAGGCCAATTAAGCCTTGCCGGACATCAAAAGCTCTTTGCATCGGCCCAACAGAAAAGCCTCTGCTTTCGCTTCTCCACATACCTCAGCAGTCTGACGCAGTTGTCTTGCTCTCCTGTAAGTGCCGTGAATCTGGGCCCGAAACCTAGTTGTTGGGATACTGCCAGGGAGATAACGTCCATCTGAGCCCCCAAGCCGGCTGCCGGACGATCCATCTGCCTCCCGTAGTCACGCAGTCAGGCAGTATCATTTAGCGACACGAAGCCTTTGGAAATAGATTGCCACATTCCTAGGCTAGTGCACACTCTTTCAGCAGAATTCACACAGCAGAAGTTGCACAGCAGGAGAGCATATTTACAGTTTATTCAACGTTGGTCAGAACAAAGGAAAAACATGTCCGTCTGCTTCAGCGTTCAAACACAGACAGAGAGAACGAAAGCAATAGCAAACACATAAACATCCTGTAACAGGAAATACGCAGACTCTGTGACTCACAAAAGCCTGCTCCCTCTTAAGGTGGAACGGAAATATCCTAACAAATTTCATAGCAAAAGCAGCATTTGTGTGGGTGTGTCTGTGCATGTGCGATCAGCAATAAGAAGAATTTTGTCCAGTTCGCATTATACTTTGACCTTGCCTAATTTTAATGCAAGCCGCCCTGCAAACCCACCTGTATTTCAAAACTTGCACTTCTCTGGATTTCACGATGCAGTTTTCAAACCAAGAAGAGTCCACAGGGGGGAAAAAACCTATATTAACCTATGGATTTGCTTGCGAACATATGTATAATAGGCAAAATTGCAAAAGAAAGAAAAAGAGATGCATATATTAGGCTTAACCTGCATGGAAATGCATGCTGGTTTTCGTGTTGACTTTTTTATTCAAAGTAATGCAGAAATAGGCAAACTGAACTGAAGGCTGGGAAAATGGGAAATCGAAAGAAACTGAAAATGACAGATTTGTGCATCCCTATTTGCGATAGATGGACAGATATTGATAAACTTGCTGAAATATACTTGGAGTCGAGTGTGGATTTCAGGCTCTTTATTCAGCTCATAGTAGTGAGGAGGAATGGAAGTTCCCCGAAATGTCTGCTTTATATACATTATTTACACAATGGGCTCCACGTGATTGGCAAATTCTGGGATTCTCCTGTAGGCCAACCTGGAGTTGGATTGGGTGGCTCCTGCGGACCAATCAGACTGCTGCATTCTGGGTACCTATTGTTCTAGGACCAATCAGACTGCTGCATTCTGGATCCTATTGTTCTAGGACCAATGAGACTGCTGTACTTTGGACCCTATTCAACTCAGTACATAACACTTGCACAGACAGCTCCATAGATATGCATTTATGGCTGAGTGGATATAGGATTTAGATAGCGTAACAGATGAATTAATCCCTTGTCCAACAGGTAACATTCCTTTCTTGCAGGAGGCAAACTGGACTGAATATCTTGGCACTCTCAGGGCATAAATGAAAGGCAGGGGGCTGCAGCTGTTGAATGGTATCCTTGCATTCCATTTGCTCTCTTGGCAGTCATTTACATCGAAGTATTTCTCACGTGACACTAAAAGTGATTCTGGGGACTCTTCCAGCATGTTGTGGGATACAAAGCAGAAAATAACTATTGTTGTTGTTGTTTTAATCAGACACTCACAGTTTTGCTTATGTCAGCATGGCAAAGTCAGTGCTAGCAGTTGGAAAATTTGGGTGCTTTTGGGGGGCCCGGACCAGTTAAGGAGCTGCCTATCCCAAGAGACCCACCAACTATGCACCAAGCCTGTCGGCATGGAAGAAAGGGGATCAAGTGCCATGGGCAGCCAAATACCCATTAAACAAAACAAAATATGTGGGACAAGCCATATCACCTGATGGTCCACACACCACTCACCAGATTTCATCCCGGCTCCACCCTTGCGCCGTCAAGTCCAACACCCTGCCAAGAAGACCAATATTATTGACTTCCAAAGTTGGCTGCCAGGGCATTGGCCCAGCTGGAAAGGCCAGTACCTGTTGTGTATATTGATTAGCACAGGAGAGGAGAATCGGAAGGGGTCAGGCCATGCATGCTAGCATGGTGACAATGACAGTCGTATGCCAACGATCTCATCAGCTCACGGCTATGCTAGCCACTCTTGGCATAGCTGTCAACGTTTCCCTTTTTTAAAGGGAAATTCCCTCATTCCAAATAGGATTCCTTGCAAGAAAAGGGAAACGTTGACAGCTATGACTCTTGGCCCGTCAAGGCCCTGTATTCTGACATTTGCTGGACCAAGGAAATAGCAACAACAACAGCTTTATTTGCTACACTAATACATTTAATTTCTCGGCCAGTTTTGTAAATAGCCATAGACCAGGGCTGGGCAACATTCAGTCCTAGAGCCTTGTATGGCTCTTATCCTGATTAAAAATCCCTGTACAATTCAGACCCCTGGGAAGAGCAATCTTGTCCTCTCCTGGTACATACATACATAACTTTATTTTTATGCCACCTTTCCACAGTTCAAACCATGCTCAAAGGTGACTTACAACATGGAAAAAATACATAACTACAACATAACAAACATAGACATAAACAATAAACAAAATATTAAAAAATGCACGACCAAATTGAACAATTTCCACCTAAATGACAGCCAGATCTAAAATAAAGATACAAAATACAGCAGCAACAACCTCGCCCAACAAAACACCCAAACGCCCCCAGCCCATTTGGTAGGGAACGAGGGTGGCAGAAAGAAAGAAACGGAGGTGGGGAGGGGAGAGAGAGAGAGAGAGAGAGAGAGAGAGAGAGAGAAGGGTGTTGGGGGGGGGAGCAGTGGCTCCACCCATTTTTGTCCCTGGCCCTGCCCACCCCTTGCATGTGGCCCCCAAAGAATGCAGCCATCAGCAGAAAACAGATTGCCAACTCCTGCTTTTGGCAACCTCCATCAATAGGAAATCTGCCCTTATAAGAGATAAATACTACTGAATTACCGTACAAAATCAGTAGTAGAAGAAAACTATAACCTATTCAAAAGCATAACGTCTCAGGGCAGCCAAACAACAGTCACCTGGCTTGAATGTTGAACCAGGTCAGCATCTGCCAACTTGGAACCCTCCAAATATTTTGGGCTACAAATGTCATCAGTCTCAGCCAACCTGCTCTGTCAGAGTTGAGTTGACAAATGTTAAAGAAGGCGGGGGCCCTTTAAATGAAAAGTGACCTTTCACTGATGGTAGAGCTGACTCCTCCATAAGGCTCAGCCTAAGAACTGCTGTTGCTGAAGCAACATCTAAGTTCTACTGTCCTACAGCATTCAACCTGAGCACTGCACGGAGCTGCCAAGAGTTCCCAGACAATTGCTGGAACCATTGCTCACATCAGAACTGCTTTTAAACACATTTGTCACATGCATGAGACACAGGTCAGCACGAAAGATGCAGGGCTTGGTTGTCAGTGAAGTTCACTCTTTATTCAGGGGCATGGCATACAACTCAGCAACACTTCCCAGCAGATCTTGCCCCTGTGGAGCAGTTGCCAGGACTGAAGGTCCCTGCCTTCAATCCTTTCTAAGGCTCTCCTGTCCCAGATGTTTCCCAGGCAGTCTCAAACTGCATCTGCCCACCTCCGGCCTCTGCTCTGCCCTCCTCCTTATCCTTATTATCCTGCACATTCTTGGAGACCAGCCGGGAGGGGAGCTTGTTGTAGCAGGAGAGGGAGACTCCCTGGATTCTTCAACAGCCTCTAAGTCCCCCTCTGCTTCAGCCTCAGTGTCTGAACTGCTCCCTGTCACAGGTTCCTCCTGCTCACTAAATCCTGTTGCCCCTTCAGCATCCAGCCCTGCCTCCGTCCTTTCCCTCTGACCTCTCCTCGGTGTCCCACCACCAAACCCTTGGCTCTGAGCCTTCCTCCTCTGGGGTTTCCCTTGGGGGTTCCCCGGCTGGTGCCTCCCACCACTCCTCTTTGTCCAGCCAGTCCTTGACACACGTCTTACAATGTTTTGAGTACACAAGCTGTTTCAGGTTCCAGCTATAAAAAATATAGTGTGAAATGACCACTGAGCTCAAGTCTGTGCTCCACTGTGCTCCATCTTGGTGGGTGGCATGGGCAGGTCACAATGGCAGCTAATTCTGCCTTACAAGGCTGGTACTGTGGATTCCCTGAAGGAGGTGCAGGAAGGTCAGGATAGCTCAGTTGGTTAGAGTGTGGTGCTGATAATGCCAAGGTTGCAGGTTCGATTCCCATATGGGAGAGCTGCATATTTCTGTATCCTCAAGGTCCCTTCCAACTCTACAATTCTATGATTCTATGATACAAATCAAGTGGGGAAGTCATGGTCCGGTCAACGGGTGATCAAAGTCCCGGCTGAGGACGTTGGGACCGGGGGCAAGATGGTGGGGTGGGAACAGGAACGAGAATCTAGAAGCCAGGGGTCCGAGGGTCAGGAAGCAGGGAGTCACGAAGTCAAGGGGCCAAGGGTCAAGAAGCAAGGAGTCAAGGAGCCAGGGTCCGAGGGTCAGGAAACAAGGAGCCAAACGCAGCAAGGCAGGAAACTATGGCAAAGAGCCAAAGGGAAATGCTGACCTTATATCCCTTCCGGCTCTAGCCACCAGGTGCAGTGAGTTACCAAGCAGCCTCACCTTACCAAGCACCTTGCCTCTCCAGAACAAACTTAGGAAGGTCCCAGTCCTGCGAAGCCCTACTGGTCACAGGGCCTGGCTCCTGCAAGCACTCCTGACAAAGACATTGGGGGAAATGGCTTTCTAATTGTACTCAACCCTCATGTTAACACCGTACATATAAAGGCACATTTAAAGGCCCGATCCAGCTGTTTAAAGTCTTTGTGTTTCCCACAGAACTGCATGAACAAGCAGCAGCTTCTGACTGCCATCCGCCAAATGCAGCAATTTCTAAAGGGGCAGGAAACGAGATTTGCCGAGGGGCTCCGTGTCATGAAACACCGGCTGACGACTCTGCAAAACACAGTCATGAAAACAACCCCTGACCCACCAACTGGTAATTAAAACAACAAGCCTAAAGTGATGGCGGTGCAAGAGCAGGAGCAACATTGCTCAGAAGGAGAACCCAGAGCATAGCCAGCAGCGTTATAGGACCAGATAGACCCCAATTGGCTCCTTGTGTCATATGACCCCTATATACTGCCCATCCATTCTTAAATGACATTTGTAAGTCTCTCTTATAGGAAAGTCTTCGAACAAAACAAGTAAAAAATTTTTTAAAAAACTATGGGTGTAAAAGGGACGCGGGTGGCGCTGTGGGTTAAACCACAGAGCCTAGGACTTGCCGATCAGAAGGTCGGCGGTTTGAATCCCCGCGACGGGGTGAGCTCCCGTTGCTCGGTCCCAGCTCCTGCCAACCTAGCAGTTTGAAAGCACGTCAAAGTGCAAGTAGATAAATAGGTACTGCTCCGGCGGGAAGGTAAACGGCGTTTCCGTGCGCTGCTCTAGTTCTCCAGAAGCAGCTTAGTCATGCTGGCCACATGACCCAGAAGCTGTCTGCGGACAAACGCCGGCTCCCTCGGCTTATAGAGTGAGATGAGCGCACAACCCCAGAGTCGGTCGCGACTGGACCTAATGGTCAGGGGTCCCTTTACCTTTACCTTATGGGTGTAAAATGCTGGGACGGTGCAAGATCCAGGGCCCATTGTAAAAGACATGGGTCTTCCCCCCCCCCGAGTCACCCTCTAACCACACCCCTGCAGCCCAGCATGATTCTGTGATGGTGATGCTTTTGCCCTCTTTCCTCTAAGAAGAAGAAGAAAAAGAGTTTGATTTGATATCCCGCTTTATCACCACCTGAAGGAGTCTCAAAGCAGCTAACATTCTCCTTTCCTTTCCTCCCCCACAACAAACACTCTGTGAGGTGAGTGGGGCTGAGAGACTTCAAAGAAGTGTGACTGGCCCAAGGTCACCCAGCAGCTGCATGTGGAGGAGCCGAGACTCGAACCCGGTTCCCCAGATTACGAGCCCACCGCTAACCACGTCTTTTATTATTTTTGTGTACCCAACTCACAGTGTTCTGCCCTGCCCTGGATGCCCCACTGAATGGCAAAAGATTTGGCACCAAGAACATGGTGGACCATGAAGTTCATTTCACCTGCGATCCTGGGTTCCGACTCGTCGGCTCCAGTTCTCGAGTGTGTCAGCCAAACGGCAGCTGGACAGGAGATGTTCCTGAGTGCACAGGTAATTCACTTTTTTATTCTCTTGGCTCGGGCATAAACACTCACCTTCAGATGATCAAACATTGCTGTTTCAGGAGTAGCCAAAGATGCTGAAGATGGTTGAATTTGTATCCCACCTTCCCTTGGAGAAACTCAAAGTGGCATACATGGTTCTCCTTGTTCCCAATTTTATCTTCAAACAACCCTGTGAGGTAGGTTAGGCTCAGAGGAAGTGACTGGCCCAGGGTTATCCAGTGAGCTACATGACTGATTTGAACCTTGGTATCCTGGGTCCTAGTCCAACATTGCAACCACTACACCACGGTGCTGGCTCTTGTGGACTACGGCTTCCATAATCCCTTATCATTGGCTATGCAAGTTAAGGCTAATGGGAGATTGAGTCCAATTACATCTGGAGAGTCACAGGCTCCTAATCCTCCTTGCACATTATATGGTTAGAAGACTATTACTTTAGCATTTATCCTCAGGCGTTACTCATCATTGATGTGCAGGGTTAGGGCCAAACTAGAAGTGAATTTGAATGCACTGAACATGCATATTTTTGTAGAATGGAAATAGCATCCATGGGGAAGCTGATCAGCCTTAGGACTACTTGCAGGGATGGGGGTGAGGGGGTGGGCGAGTTGATCTCTTTCCCAAACTGATATTTGCATTTCAAGATAAACTGCCATTGATGCCAATGAAGGCTTTCTTTGCAATGCAAAAGAAAAAGCTGTTTCACAGAATGGATTTGTTGTGCCCAAATTATTGCCGATTGCTCTAAATCCACGCGACTATTGTTCATTGTGTGTGAGGCTGCAGATCCAAGCATATGTCAAATCTTTTAATAGGCAATTTATTACAAGGAAACAGATGACAACATCTGAGAAATCGACTGGCACAAACACAGTAATTAATCTTATGTGCTTTTGGGGGGGGACCAACGTGAGGTTTGTCCAGATTGGCAAACGAGAAACTCATACATAATTAGCTCTATTAAAAAAAATTGTTTACTGGGCAGAAGTCGGTTCTGTTGATGATGAGCAGGCATTTGGCATAACACACACATTTTATATTCCTGAACAGCCATTGTTACTGTGCTTGCCTGTAGCTGAAGAAGGCAAGAGAAGTGTGGTAGAAATGTCAAACCATGGAGGGAAGACGTGGCTGGAAGCCTCAGGGTGCAACTCTGCTTACACTGTAGGCTGGTGTACCTGCACGAGAGGCATAGAGACGACTCTCCGAGCTTATTTATGCTCACCTTTTGCTCTTCCTTCAGTACAGTGGTATCTCGGGTTACAGACGCTTCAGTACAGTGGTATCTCGGGTTACGGACGGCAAAGGGAGGTAATGGAAGGAGATGGTCTTTGGGGCGTGGTGGCAGGATCTGCTGTCCATTGGGCATGGGTTGCGTTCGCATTGGCTAGGAAGAAAAGCGAGGGGTGGGGGTACAAAGGAGATGCGTTTATTTCTTCGTCGTATGGAATGTCTTTACATCCTGCCCTCCCTCCAGTCTGGAGCACAGGGCTGCAAACAGTGATGACAATACAGTGGTACCTCGGGTTACAGACGCTTCAGGTTACAGACGCTTCAGGTTACAGACTCCGCTAACCCAGAAATAGTACCTCGGGTTAAGAATTCTCTTTGGGCTGCTGACCTGATGGCACTCCCTTCTCCTTCTCCTCCATGCCATATTTCAAATCCGGACAGAAAGGTTGTTCAGCTCCCCCCTCCCCAAAAGCTGACATATGGCAACCCTACCCATGCCATGACAGCAGACATACTTGAAGCTCTTTTCCACTGAGATGGAAGACCAAGCATGGTGCATCTTAGATAGAACTAGGATCCTTCCTTTCAAAAGCCAACATGGTGCAGTGGTTAGAGTGTCAGACTAGGACCTGGGAGGCCCCACTTTTTCATGAACCTCTCTGGGTGAACTTGGGCCAGGTACTGCCTCTCAGTTCAACCTACTTCATGTAGTTTTTGTGGGAATTAAATGAAGATTGGGAGAACCCTGTACATCACCTTGAACTCCTTGGAGAAAAAGGTGGGATATAAATTCAGTAAAGTAAACATTTCCTGCAATAAATGTTGCTCATTTTCCAAACTCAAGAGTCACAACGTGATTCCTTCCAGAATTCTGCAGCAAATTCAACTTCTGCTGAGAATTTAAAGTCCTGCTGAGAATTTAAAGTCCAAACTAAGATTCTACTGTTGGGTGCTTTAGAGCTTTCCTTCTCTAATCTGGTTCCCTCCAGATGCTGTGGACTACAACTCCCATCAGCCCCAGCCAGCACATATGACATGAAGTGGGCGTGGTTTGTGAGGAAATGGCCTCATGGGTCAAGTAGGAACTTGTGTAATTAGACCTGCGGGCCAGAGGATTCCCACCTCTGGCTAGTAGATGGGGACTAGGGACATTGGGAAAGGCCAATCTGGGACCAGACTAAGGGACCAGATGCAGCATGTCGATTGGGGGGCCTCTATATCAGCAATTGCCTCTTAGCTGTAGGCAGACTTGAACGCAGAACTATACTTTAAAAGGGTGTGTGACAGCTTCGAAGGGATACAATACAGGCAGGAATTCAAAAAGATATGGTGCAGATAAATAGCATATCTGCCGTGTAGCTGCTGCAGACCATCAGTCATTCTGGGTGCAGAAAAGAGATGGCTAACCCATCCCATTTGAAATCTCTTGACTAATTTTATTATGACAGTTAGAATTGCTTTTGCTGGAATCCTGAGCGATGCAATATATTATTAATGCACAGTAAAATGCATATTGGATTACCATTTCTTTAAACATATTAGTTGTCTTCTGACTCTCCAAAAATCTTTCTTTATTTTGAAACTACAAGTATGAAAATTCTGCACTTATCCCTAAAGTGTGCATTCGTTGTATTTTGCTTATTGAAATGCAATTGGGGAATGAAATTAACTACAATAAGCCATAGAAACTGGCCTCTGGCCTTGCTCCTGTGTCTTTTACAGCAGCCTCACACACAAAAATCCCACCAGCAAAGCTTTCTCATCAATCATCTCCGTGCCAGAAATTCCTTTACTTGCTTGGTTTCTGTCCCTTACAGTGTTTCCCAGCCTTGGGTCACCAGCAGTTTTTTGACTACAACTCCCATCAGCCCTAGCTAGCAAGACCAGTGGTCAGGGATGATGGGAATTGTAGTCTGAAAACAGCTGGCAATCCAAGGTTGCGGACTACTGCCTTAGAAAGGGGTGATATGATAGCCATGTTCAAATATATAAAAGGATGTCACATAGAGGAGGGAGAAAGGTTGTTTTCCGCTGCCCCAGAGAAGCGGACACGGAGCAATGGATCCAAACTGCAGGAAAGAAGATTCCACCTAAACATTAGGAAGAACTTCCTGACAGTAAGAGCTGTTTGACAGTGGAATTTGCTGCCAAGGAGTGTGGTGGAGTCTCCTTCTTTGGAGGTCTTTAAGCAGAGGCTTGACAACCATATGTCAGGAGTGCTCTGATGGTGTTTCCTGCTTGGCAGGGGGTTGGACTCGATGGCCCTTGTGGTCTCTTCCAACTCTATGATTCTATGATTCTATGAACCCCTGTTTAGCATTTTAGAATATTTAAAAATGTTTGTAGCACATGGAATTCTTCTCCTTCAGCCTTCCCCAAACTGGTGCTTCTCAAGATCCTTTGGACTACAATTCCCATGAGCCACACCCTGATAACGGGAGCTGCCTTTTATTGCTCCTTTTTAGAGATGTTGCTGGTTTTTATTGTGCTATGTTTTACTATATTTGTAAGCCGCCTTAAACTATATGAGGAAAGCCAAGGGTCAGGTAAATAAGCAGCAAATAGATGAATTGTTATGGCTAGCTAATTTTTATTTCCTGTTAATGTTGGTCCTTCAGCACACATTGCCATTTGATGGAGAGATTGCCATCTCAAACATTGGATTAAATTAGTGCGTATCATAGTGCAGGAGATTTGCATCCATTTTCCTGACTTTGTCTCTCTCAGTTAACTCAATGCGAAAATTCTTGGCCCTGGTCTGTGTGGTTTACATTTTCACACGCTCCTCCATAGGGTGCTTAGGCCCCTGTGCATTGACAGCGCTGTTTGTTTAAGTGAATTCCTACCTCATTGTGCAAAATGCTAATGAGCCATTGAGCGGCTGGCCGACCAAGCGGCTGCGAAGGCCAAAGACCTGCCACTCTCCATTGTGTTCGAGAAGACAGACATTTCTAAAGAGATTATGGCACAGTGCGCTAGACGGCCAGCCAGATGTGACTCTAGAACAGGGGTGGGGAGCTGCTTTTCAGACCAAGGGCCGTCTTCCCCATCTGGGCAATGTTATGGAGGCCACATGGCAGTGGTGGGAGGGGCAGGAGGCAATAGGTGCAAAGCAATGAAATCTACTTCTGTACAGTAAGTTGGTTTCTAAGCACAATTCCATCCATGGGAGCCAGTGTGGTGTAGTGGTTAAGAGCGATGGACTCGTAATCTGGGGAACCGAGTTCGCATCTCCGCTCCTCCACATGCAGCTGCTGGGTGACCTTGGGCTAGTTCTCTGAAGTCTCTCAGCCCCACTCACCTCACAGAGTGTTTGTTGTGGGGGAGGAAGGGAAAGGAGAATGTTAGCCGCTTTGAGACTCCTTCGGGTAGTGATAAAGCGGGATATCAAATCCAAACTCTTCCATGCAACCAAGAGGCATGACCAGAGTTCAAGGAGACATCCTAGCAGGGCAAAAGCACAGGAAGAGTGGATGGGGTTAAAAGGGGGTGTCGCCTGTGGAGAGGCAGGAGGGGTGGATAGAGAGGTCTGGTGGGGATGTGTTGGCCTCTGGCCCAAGGTTAGCGACCTTTGGCCAAGAATCAAGTGAGCAGTGGGAATTAGGAGAATGCCCGTTGCCGTTGTCAACAGCGGTCCCATTCACAACATACATTTAGATCACCATGATGCAACTGTAAACAGTAATAGTGCCCCTCCAAAAGGATTCTGGGACCTGTAATTCTTAAGGGTGCTGAGACCCTTTTGCCCTCTGTTATGTACTGAGTTGAATAGTATCCAAAATGCAGCAGTCTGATTGGTCCACAGGAGCCACCCAATCCAGCTCCAGGTGGAAGTGAATCCGCAACCTGATTAGCCTACAGGAGAATCCTGGAATTAGCCAATCATGTGGGGCCCATTGTGTAAATAATGTATATAAAGCAGACATTCTGGGGGAACTTCCATTCCTCCTCACCACTATGAGCTGAATAAAGAGCATGAAATCCACACATGACTCCGAGTATAGTTCACCCTCACAGAATTACAATTCTCAGAGTGGTCAAACCATTCAGCTGGACACTGAGGTCCACCTCCAAGGCACTGGCGGAGGAACAGGAGTGCGGAGGGAGCGGACAGTCCCCGGCACCACTATTCCGGCACCCTCCCCCCCGGACACACGCTGCGCACCCCCATGCGCCGGGCACCATGTCCCCACAGGTGGCTCACCATGCCCCCCCCGCTCTCCGCCCCCGGTAGCGGAGCATGCAGCTTCGCCACTGCGCCAAGGGTCTTCTGGCTGTTCCTTCAGTGTGAGAAGTGAAGTCACAGGGAACCAGGCAGAGGGCCTTCTGAGCAGTGGCACCCACCCTGTGGAACGCCCTCACATCAGATGTCAAGGGGATAAAGAACTACACCACTTTTAGAAGACATCTGAAGACATCCCTGTATCAGGAAGTTTTTAAGGTTTGATGTTTCATTATGTTTTAATATGTGCTGGAAGCCACCTAGAGTAGCTGGGGAAACCTGGTCAGATGGGTAGGGTATCAATATTAATATTAATATTAATATTAATATTAATATTAATATTAATATTGATCCCCCTTCACAGGGAACTCTGTGAATTGCAGCTCTGGGAGGGGAGTAGGGGTTCTCCTAGCAACTCTCAGCACTCTTAAGGAAACTACATTTCCCATAACCCTTTGGGGGTTGTCAGTAGTAGAGAGGTCAGTTGGTTAGAGCACGGTGCTGATAATGGCATGGTCACAGGTTCGATTCCCGTATGCATCTTCCGGCATTGCAGGGGGTTGGACTAGATGATGCTCAGGGTCCCTTCCAACTCTATGGATCTATGACTGTTTAAAGTGATATCATAGTGTTTTTGCATATATGGCTTGAGTGTGGCCAGTGTCTTCCTTGACCAAAAATAAAAATGGTTAGGTAGCTGGCATCTATGCAGGTGAAAAGCCACCATTTGTTCTCTTTAGGACACCTGGGCAGTGTCTGGTCCTCTTCACCTTGCCTAGCCCAGGTGTCGATGAGGCCTAGTGCACACTCAGCACGGAAAGCCAGATGAGAATCTCGGCTTTGTAGAAAGTTCAAGGAAGCAGGAGCGGGTGGAAAAATTCGGCTACAACTCCTTGGCTGCTTGTTCAATAACTTCATGGTCTGGCGACCCCTGATTATTTAGAATATTCTATTGATGATCAGGGGAGCTTGGCTTTTTGGCAGATGGGAAGCAGTGGCAATCCA
Source organism: Podarcis siculus (assembly GCA_034642415.1). Lineage (NCBI taxonomy): Eukaryota > Metazoa > Chordata > Lepidosauria > Squamata > Lacertidae > Podarcis > Podarcis siculus. The sequence goes on along the minus strand of JAXCMG010000003.1, from coordinate 82,619,958 downwards.
TGAGGCATTCACTCACGCAGTCTGTTTCTTCAAGGAATTCCACTGCGCTAATTATTTCAACACATAATAAGCCAGGGAGAGGTGAAAGGGTGCCTCAGGTGAATAGAGATTTTTTTGGGGGAGAATCTGGCCAGCTCTTGCAAATAAAAGATTTTGCTTCTTCCATTAAAGTTTATTTTACCTTGGGGAGGATATGTGCATTTACAAAACCAGGGGGAAGCTGCCTAACCTTGTCGCAAACATGCAAATAGCCGCCATATTGCTGTTGGTTGTGTTCACCAAAAGTTGCCCTTGAGCAGGGGTAGCCAATGAGGTGCCATCTGGATCTTGTGGATTACAGCCAGTAATTGGGGGAGTAATTAGAGGGAAATGCTTGAGAAAAATCTGTAGATTTAATCCAAATTTCATACCGAAAAGAAAATTATGAGGAGAAATTTGTACTAAAATGTTGTAGGCTTTCACTGAAGAACTTCAAATGGGTTGCGGAAATAATTTTAAGCTCTGAAACCTCCTTATTTTATTGGCCTTTCCTTAGATATTGGGGTTTGCACCAGTCACTTGTGCCAGAATGGAGGAACATGTGTTGACCGAGGTGAACAGTACAAATGCTTTTGTCCCCAGGAGTGGACAGGCCCAAACTGCCAATATCAAACACAGACGGGTATGTATTGTGGTAAGGGGTTAAGGAGGGTGGGAAAGAGGAATATTTAAACCTTAATGTGAGAGAGAGGGGAGGGCAGGCCTTAGAAACACAGGACATTATAGAGAATCAGATGATTTGTTCATTTAGCTCAATATTAGCTACACTGACAATATAGCCATAGTCGCTGGTTTCCACTGATATCCTTTCCCTCCATGTGGGGGAAGTGATCAAAAAGCTTACACAGGAAGAAGGAGAGGACTTGTCATGGGAACACTGGTTTGGCCCATCTCCGTCCCCACACTTTGTGTGTAATATGTAGTTTCCCCCTCGTTGTCGCAGATGTAGAACAAACCCACCACTCCATTTTATTAGCTGCGTAAAATTAAAAGTAAGGATGTCTTCTCATTTGCGGTTTGGGATTTTACACTGTCCTGGAGGCGAATTCTTCCCTCCCCCACTTGTCCTTTAGTACCACCAGAATGGAGCGTAACAGATGATCCGGCGTTCAGCCGTAAACCTCGCTGCGCCAAATTTGACCGGATGCAGCAGTGCAGCTGCGAAGCAGGCTTCCACATGAGCGGCACAGCAGAAAACAGCATCTGCCAGGGTAAGAGAGCAATTGCAAGAGATCTCTGAGGAGTCTGCTGCTACAAGCTGCTTCTGCTTCCAGTCGAAGTTAAAGCCATGTCTAAACTTCAGAATATGGTGGTGTGGCCTTTCATTCATAGACTTTCAGTGCTGTATGGGTGGGGGCCGCGTTATAGAGTAACATAAGTTTAAAAAAAAAAAAGAGGAATCCCTGATCCATGGAGCTTAACACTGTAAATTCCAACAGTAAGAAAGTTGACAACAGTAGGAACTGCAACAACTTATTGCAGCATGGAGTGCTTCTGTTAAGGGTTCCAGCACTCCATTCTTTTCCTTCTCTCTCTTAAAGTTTTCCGGTTCTCCCCCAACTCTTCCCAAACAATCAACCACAATTCTGTATCTCCAAAGTATCCTCAGTCCTCGTTGGGCTGTTTAGTTCAGTTTTGCTTTTGCATGTTTATTTTTTGGTGGGGTGTATGCACGGGTGCCCAGTCTCAGAGACATTAAAAACCTTGGAATTCTCCATCATAGCTGTCAACCATCCCTTATTTGGCGGGACAGTCCCTTATCCCAGCGCCATGTCCCGCTGCTGTCCCTTATTGATGATGTCCCTTAAATTTCCCGGGTTTCAAAGGAAGCAGCTCCTCTCCCTCCCTCCCTGCCGGCCAGGGAGGCTCCAACTGTGTTGCTTGGCTGCGTTGCTCACCCAATAAGGAGTCTAAGAACGACTGGGGGGGGCGGAGCTTGCATGCCTTGTGCTGATCAAATCGGCTGCGTTGCCTGGGGACTCACCTTTGCTCAGCGCTTCCCAGCGGAGAGGGGACGGTGGTTTTCCTTGAGGCTTGAGGCTTCGTTTGGCTGCTGGCTGGGCTTTCTGCCTTTGGCTCAGAGGGGCTCAGAAGTTGAACATACCTGTGCTTGGAAAATCCCTTATTTTGGCTCCTGATCCCTTATTTTCAAGGCTGCTGGTCCCTTATTTTCAAATCTGTAAGTTGACAGCTATGTTCTCCATTGATTACTGGGGACAGGTCAAATCATCCCCTGGCATATTTAAAAAGAGCTTCTCAGTGTGAAGCAGTAAACAACCTATCCAGACAATGAGATGGTTCTCTCTACCACTTTTCTATCTATAAGCTTCTCGCTCCATTTCTTGAGCATGAGTGGCGCAGATTTGCCAGTGAAAACCCAATTGACTGAATACTTGAAATCAATATTGATGTGTACAATGCAAATCCATTTGAACTGATTTAGAAAAGCGAAGCGGATTTATACAATTTTTAAATCAATAAATGAAACGCAGTTGCAGCACACACACTTGAGCTCATGGTGAAGCCATGAGCACCTTTACTTGGAAACAAGTACCACAGAGGATTACTCCAAAATCAAGTGAACATAGAAGTTCCACCTTAGCTTCAGTTGGGGATAAGAACCAGAAGGTAATAAGATAAGGGGATAAGAACCATGGAAGGCAAAAGGCCAGCCGGCCCTATTGTTAGACAAAAGGTAAAGGGACCCCTGACCATTAGGTCCAGTTGTGGCCGACTCTGGGGTTGCGGTGCTCATCTCGCTTTATTGGCCGAGGGAGCCGGCGTACAGCTTCCGGGTCAATGTGGCCAACATGACTAAGCCGCTTCTGGTGAACCAGAGCAGCGCACAGAAACACCATTTACCTTCCCGCCAGAGCGGTACCTATTTATCTACTTGCACTTTGACGTGCTTTCGAACTGCTAGGTTGGCAGGAGCAGGGACCGAGAAATGGGAGCTCACCCCATTGTGGGGATTCGAACCGCCAACCTTCTGATTAGCAAGTCCTAGGCTCTGTGGTTTAGCACCACCTCAAATGGCAAGTGCTGACAGGCAAGACTGGGCACCACCAGAGCTATTCTTCCTAAGCTCCCATTCCCCTGGGGAATGTCCTACACAACATATCCTTGGCCCTCTGAACTAGCCTTGCTCCTCAGGTGTGATAGAGGGTGATTTCCCATCACAGGTGTTGAGAAGTAAGATTCAACAGCTAGTCCAGCCGGAATGGGCTGAAGGCACCATCTTGGCAATAAAATATCTGAAGGCGGCAAACTCTGCCACACATATAAGGAATTCCAAAGGGTTTCAACACCACCTTGCGGACTGCCTTGGGTCACTCCCAGGTCACTGTGTCTTAGGCAACTACTGGCGGGAACAAGCTTTCTGTTATCTGCACAATGGCCTGCATTCCTGAGCCAATTTATCATTCAAAGCCAAGCATCCCAGGCTTTAACAAAAAGACCCTCCAGAGTTTTCCAGCGGCAGGCAATTTCAAGACGGGCCAGCAACTTAAGAATCAGATCTGTACAGCAAGGCTCTCCTTACGTTGTTATCCAGCAGGAAGCACCAAGGGCTGTGCTTTTGAATAAACCCACACAGTTCATAGATCTGGAAGGGCAAAATGTATGCTGCTAATATATATAAAACACCAGTAGCATATCTCAGAATTCCGCACACACACCCCTTGCGCAGCCTGTCATGAAATTTGTCCAAGCAGAAATAATGTCGCTTTTCTTCCCCCTTGCAGATGTGAATGAATGCGAAGTTTACAAGCTGGAGGGAGCCCCTCGTCTATGTATGCACACCTGCATAAACATTCCTGGCTCCTACCGCTGTTCCTGCCCCAGAGGATACCAGATCTTCAGCGACGGGAAAAGCTGTGAAGGTGACTTTAGCATGAGGCAGATGGCATTTCGCAGACGCTGAATGACAAAATGTGCAGGCTTCAGGCAGACTTTTCGGTTCCCGAAAACTGCTCAGATTGTGTGCAGTCTGTTTCTCTGCAACCAGGGTTTAAGCTGCAATCCTGCACACTCTCTCCTAGCAGCAGGGACTTGGTTAGGCGTGCATACATTTTATGACTATAAATGCAAGGAAATGCTAACAGAATAGAAGCTGGACTTCCCAAACGCCATGCAAGAAGCCAGATTTTTGTAACGGTTTGTAATGCACGGCTACTTAAAATTCTGGCTGTTATTGCCAAGGGAGAGAGACCCGCTGAAACAAGGTAGACATTGTAATGCCATTTAGATATGTCGGGAGGTATGGCGGTCAAGCGCCAAAAGGAATTGAATAGTGATATTGTATGCATGAAGCATGCACTCTGTGCTTTTGCTGGCTACAGAAAATGCCTTCAGATTATGATAAAACAGAGCTAATCACTGGGATTTGATTGGCTTTTTTGCTGTTGTTTCTAAAATTAAAGCATCTTGTGTAAGGGAAGCAGACTGACATTGCATGGCTTAAAATATTTTCTGTCCACTCCACAAGCCAAGTAACCTGGAATATTTCTGCTCATTATTTACTTTGGTTGCATGCACACCATACAGTTGAAGCATATCTGACACACACATACCCCTCCCCCAAAAAAGAATCCTGGGAACTGTAGTTTGTTAGGGATGCTGTAGCTCTGGGTAAACTACAGTTTCCATGATTCTTGCAGGGGGGTACTTTAAATGTAAGGAGTCTTTTGCCCAACGTGGGGCTTGAACCCCCAACCCTGAGATTAAGAGTCTCATGCTCTACTGACTAAGCTATCCATGCATTTTATCCTTGCTACAACCCTATGAGGTAGAGTTAGGCTTGGGTCTTCTCATATCTATGGAGTGACCACTTAGGCCATCATCTGGAAACAGGAAATGCACCACCAAAAGAAGAGGTCAGAGGGTACCAATTTGCAGAAAACTTTCTTGGCAGAGCTCAGCTCCAGATACTTCTCATGTACATAGAAAGGATTTAGGTGGAACTTCTGTGCAACAGTTAGAATGTGCAAATTGTCAGTGGCCTTGAGAGCCAAGGGGTGGAGAAGATCATACCTTCCCCTTTCTGTGTTAAGCGCGTCACCTAAACCATCGACTCTGGTCCTTTGCTGTTCATGTTTCCATTTGTTTTGCAGACATCGACGAGTGTGCTCTCTCATCGCACAACTGTACCAGGGGAACGACGTGCATTAATACAGGAGGAAGCTTTCAGTGTGTTAATCCAGAGTGCCCCAAACCCAGTGGAAACATCAGCTATGTGAAAACATCGCCGTTGTAAGTATAACAGGGAATCTGTCGTTTGCCGCCTTTGACGGCAGTAGGCTAGCTTAGGGCACCCGGGGCAGGTCATGCATGGCACAGAGTGAGCTCTGTATTCCAACACCTCATCATACTCCCTGCCCTGCTCCCTTGCCTCACTCTGCCTAATGGTAGAGCCGGTCCTAAAGGTAAAGGGACCCCTGACCATTGGGTTCAGTCGTGGCCGACCCTGGGGTTGCGGCGCTCATCTTGCTTTACTGGCCGAGGGAGCCGGCGTACAGCTTCCGGGTCATGTGGCCAGCATGACTAAGCCGCTTCTGGTGAAATCAGAGCAGCGCACGGAAACACCGTTTACCTTCCCGCCGGAGCGGTACCTATTTATCTACTTGCACTTTGATGTGCTTTCGAACTGCTAGATTGGCAGGAGCAGGGGCCGAGAAATGGGAGCTCACCCCGTTGCGGGGATTCGAACTGCTGACCTTCTGATCGGCAAGTCCTAGGTTCTGTGGTTTAACCCACAGCGCCACCCTCGTCCCCCAGAGCCGGTCCTAGTTCTGGGCATAAGGAAAGAAATGATGACTGCCTGGAAAACCCACTGTGCAGTTCCAGTTCCTTTCTTTTAAAACTAAGAACCAAAAGATCTTGATGATCCAGGCTGTTGGCATATTGTTTTCTGGTCTGTGATCAAACATTACGACAACCTTATGAATATTTCCCCTCCAGCCAGTAAGATTACTTGTTATATTTTCTTTGATACAGGGCCAATGTTCTGTGCCTTGATTATGCACCATCGCCGTGTGTTGCAAACGGAGCTTTGTTTGAGTTTAGACAACTTTTTGGGCACAATCCAGACGAAGTTAAAGACCTTTAAATCCAATTGATTTCCATGAGAGGTTTATTCTGCAGACGCACCATATCCTTAAAGCGCATTTCTTCGCCGCCTAAAAGAATCCTGGGAGCTGTGGTTTGTTAAAGGGTGCGATGAACTGTAGCTGAACTACAGTTCACAGAATTCTTTACAAATGAAAAATGTGCTTTAAATGTACAGTCTGTCTTCAGCCTTAGGCTGCAGTCCTAATCCCATTTACCTGGGAGTAAGCCCATAGAATTCAATGGGACTTATTTCTGAGTAGATGTGGTTAGGTTAGTGCTGTTCACTGTAACGGGCAGGATTCACCTAATGAGCCCCATCACCAGAAACCTTGCACAAGGACTTCTGCTTGCACCCTGAGCTTTCCCCTGCCTCTTCTCCTGCTGTATGCCCCCCCCCCCCAAATTGGCTTGAGAGGTGATTGGGAGAACTCCCAGAACAGCATGGGTGTGGTGGAAGTGGGCGGAGTTGTTCCAGCTGGCAATCAGAAACCCTTGTGCAGATGGAACGCTCAATTCATCAAAGCGTGACATTGAATTCTGATCCAATATGCCAAATTTTTACCCTTCAAAATAAATGGAAATGCATTGAGCGTTGGGTACCCTCAATCTTGGAGGCAACTCGGTGCCTCCGGATTCACTTATACTACTGCTTTACAGTAGTACCTCAGAACTTAATTCGTTCTGGACGTCCGTTCATTGGCTCCCAGTACGTTTCTGAGCACAATTCAAAGTGTTGGTGCTGACCTTTAAAGCCCTAAACGGCCTCGATCCAGTATACCTGAAGGAGTGTCTCCACCCCTATAGTTCAGCCCGGACACTGAGATCCAGTGCCGAGGGCCTTCTGTCAGTTGCTTACAAGGATCCAGACAGAGGGCCTTCTCGGTAGTGGCACCCACCCTGTGGAACACCTTCCCTTCAGAAGTGAAGGAAATAAGCAGATATCCTATCTTTAAAAGACATCTGAAGACAGCCCTGTTTAAGGAAGTTTTAAATATTTAATGCTGCATTGTTTTTAACACTCGATTGGGAGCCGCCCAGAGTGGCTTGGGAAACTCAGCCAGATGGGCGGGGTATAAATAATAAATTATTATTATTATTATTTACCTGAAACTGTTCTTAACCTGAGGTACCACTTTAGCTAATGGGGCCTCCTGCTGCCGCTACTGCACAATTTCTGTTCTCATCCTGAAGCAAAGTTCTTAACCCGAGGTACTATTTCTGAGTTAGCGGAGTCTGTAACCTGAAGCCTCTGTAACCTGAAGCGTCTGTAACCCGAGGTACCACTGTATTGTCATCACTGTTTGCAGCCCTGTGCTCCAGACTGGAGGGAGGGCAGGATGTAAAGATATTCCATACGACAAAGAAATAAACGCATCTCCTTTGTACCCCCACCCCTCACTTTCCTTCCTAGCCAATGCGAACGGAACCCATGCCCAATGGACAGCAGATCCTGCCACCATGCCCCGAAGACCATCTCATTCCATTACCTCCCTCTGCCGTCCAACCTCGTCACTCCCACCGCCCTCTTCCGCATGGCGACCGCGTCGGCTCCTGGGCGGCCTGGCCCCGACGGCCTGCGCTTTGGGATCGCAGCAGGCAACGGCCGGGGCCATTTTGTCATGCAGCGCTCGGACAGGCAGACCGGCGAGCTCATCCTCGTCCAGAGCCTGCAAGGCCCTCAGACCACAGAAGTGGAAGTCGACATGACCGAGTACCTGGACCGCACCTTCCAAGCGAAGCACGTCTCGAAGATTACCGTCTTCGTGTCGGCTTACGAGTTTTAACAGAAGCCATTTGTGCAGGGGAGAGAAAGAAGCAGCTTGCGGCCTGCTCTTATTCACCCAGAACTTTTGGTTCTAACCACCAGCTGTACTACAAAAGCCGGAACAGACATCAGGCATTGCTGTCTGGGTACTTGCCTGTGTTAATGCCAGCCTCAAATATAATGGCTGTCGCCTTTCTGCTTCTCCTCCAAGGGTAGCTAGCATGGCTCTCTCCTGATGCTGTTAGACTACAGCTTCCATCAGTCTTGCGGGCTGCTGATGGGAGTTTGATTTCAGCATCATTTTGAGGGTGCCACATTGGCTACCCCTGTTTGACTTTAAACACTCGATGCCCTGAGTGCCTTGGAGGGATAATAATGTGATTGACTGCCAACTATGGTTGGTGTCCCACCATGACCAACACCCCCCTTACTCTAACCCAGCCTTTCTCAACCTGTGGGTCCCCAGATGTTGTTGAACTACAACTCCCATCACCCCTAGCTAGCAAGGCCAGAGCTCAGGGGTGATGGGAGTTGTAGTCCAACAACATCTGGTGACACACAGGTTGAGAACCGCTGCAGTCTAACCTGCCCTTTGTTAGCCAATCCAGGATGCCACATATACAGACAACCTGTCCTTAATGCAGACATTCTGCCCTCATCCCAAGCAGAAGTTCAACTAAGGAAGAGTACAGGTCATCTCACTTTTTCTCCCTGTCCCTCTCTCTGATGCTGTATGAGAGCAAAAACATCATATCTCTGCTGCAAGGGATTTGATTCTACTTTCTGATGTTTGTAGAGTACTAATGCTGATCTGATGTCATGATTCAGCAACCATGGGAACACTTTTTAATTCCTGTTTATTTCAATGGGAAGGACAAGCAATGGTGTGCATAACAGTGCAAACCTATGCATGTTTGCCTGGTAGTGAGCACCACTGATTTCATACGTACAGCCCTAGCCATGTCTACTCAGAAGCCTGTCCTACTGAATTCTGGCAGAATATCTGAGAGTGGGGTTCGGTTTGCAGCCTAACTCTCCAGTCAATGTACACAGAGTTACACTGCACATACCTCCTTTTGATATCAGTGGGATCACAATAGGACAATCTTATGCACATCTACTATCAGACCAAGTAAGTCTTGCTGATTTCAATGGGGTTTATTCCAAGGTAAGTGGGTCTTCTAGGATCGCTCCCTAAAGTACTGAGCTGGGTCAGTTCTAAATTACGTTGCAACAAACTCACCATTCCAGCCATACTTCAGAACTAAATTTTGAATATATATTTTTCATAGTTTGCCTGTGAAATAATAGCTTTGAGGGACACTTTGAGGAAACTGAATCTTAAGCCTTGATGATGAATTGTAGAAGCTGTTATTATGAGTTTGGATGGTGCCCTGAGTCCCTTCCAGTTAGTTATTGGGATCCTGTATCTGTGGGGGTAAACCACAGGAGAGCAAACTTACCAAACCAGTCATTTTGTCTAGGTAAAGGTTTTGGCTGACTAGTTAAGCACCACGATTAGCATAACCAAAGAAGTTGCTCTCTGCCATAGCACAGGTGGGTGGGCCTCCCTGCCCCCAGCTGCTAGGAAGGAGAATAATAGCCGGTGTAGCATGTCTGAAAGAGGGAGAAGCAGGCTGGAAGCTGTAGGTGCAGAGACATGTTTGCTCTGTGCTGGATCCAAAGCTATAACTAACAAAGAAGCAAGATCATTCGGGGTGTTAATGCTGCGAGCCCCTCCATCTTATGCTCAGGTTGTATATATGTGTAAATAAAACGATTTATCCAAGAGGCATCACAGTCTCCTATGGCTTTCATTCCAAGGAAACTGAACCCCCAAAAAGAGCCTTGAACCCCTGGATTCTCTCACCACTCAGAGACTGGGGTGGCATGTAACACTATTACGCTAAATAGTAAATTGCCGGATTTGCACCTTGCTTCTCCCCGCTTCATAATCCCACTAAATTTAACAGTATTTATAACTGGGAATACCCTAAAGAACCGACATACATATGAATGTACTTTCCCATTATGGTTCCTTGAGGTATTCCTACTTCTAGAAGCCTATTATGTTTAGTGGGCTATATATATAATGCAAATCGCTCTTATAAGGATCTGTTTACACTCTCTCTGCAATAGCTCTGTGTCCACCCCCTAGCTCCAAAATAATAAGAATTTTGTTCCAACTCTGATATCTTCGGTCAAAGGGATGTGGGGAACACAATTCCATTAAACATGTCCTTGTTTGTATTTTGTGTGTGTTTTTCATTGAGTGTTTTGGATTTTATCTTCTTCTGCAGTTATGTATGCCCCTGGGATCATGGATCGTCAAAACCCAGATGTAGTTTCACCGAAACTGACATGGCAGAAATCTGGATTATGACATAACATGAACAATGGCAAGCATCTGTTCATCCAGATCTGCCTTATTGAGCATCTGGGTTGTTTTAATACCTGCATATGTATGTATATATATATATATATAGAGAGAGAGAGTTTTGCATTAGTTGTAGAAACAGTCACAACACTGGCACAAAAAACTGGCTCTCAGTTGGTATCAGCACCCAGGGGCATACTAGATATCTGCTTCTGCCAGAATAGGAAACCTGGGAAAAGGGTATATCAGCTGCTGTTCCCTCGGGGGTTTTTTTAAGTCTCTTATTGGAAGGGGAGCATCTATGTAAATTTCTGGCAAGTCAGGCTGAACGTTCTCAGAGCAGTTCCTGCAAGGAGCATATCATGGATGCCAAATTCACAGCATACACTTAAAGCACTATGGCGCCACTTTATGCAGTCATGGCTTCCCCCAAAGAATCTTAGGAGTTGCAGTTTGTTAAGAGAGTTATGAGGAAACCCCTATTCCCATCCCAGAGCTGCAATTCCCCGAGGTGCCTGTGAAGAAGGATTGATAGGTAAACCACAACCGGGAACAACCTCCCACTAAAGCAGGATTGGGGAATGTGTGTTTTTTCTAACCAGGGCGCAGCATTCCTTTCTGGAGAACCACCAGAGGGCCACATATCAGTGGTGGGCAGGGCCAGAGGGAAATGTGGGCGGAGCAACAAATGCAAATTTTGTCTTGTATAATAGGCTGGTTTCTAGCCACATTCACACACGTCTCTCTGTCTAACAGAGTCATTACTGAAGTTCGAGGACCATTTCCAACTGGGCAAAAGCACTCAAAGAGAGTGTGGAGCAGGGGTGTGTGGCCTGGAGAAAGCTCCAAGGGCCTGACAGAGAGGTTTGGAGGGCCACATTCAGCCCCTAGACCTGAGGTTACCCCACCTTGTGTTGAAGTTGCATCTTTAACTATAAATCAGCAGTAGGAGGCCACATTCCCTCAGGAGATAATCTGTTGCAAGCTACATACCAGTGGTGACAAGTGTCAGGAGCTCGTCCTACACTCGAGTAGGACTCTGGCAGAGACACATGCCCAACTGGCATGTTCTCTCCCTCCTGGTCGATCGTTCAGGAGCTTCAAAAGCTTTCTTCAGCCCAAACATCACAGTGACTGATGCCAACAGACATTGGCACACTTAGGGATCCGCAGAGTTTGCGCAGCTTGCATAACAGACCTCAGAAACTCAGCATTTTGGCTAATCTACACTATTTACATATAAACACACACGGAGCACTGCAACATGGCTCCCTCTCTCACTAGCATCAGACAGCAAAGAGAAAAGAAACAAAGGACAATAGTCCCACTTCACGGAACACAGTAACACAAACATCCTGTCTCTGTCACTTCCCACTCTGTGGAGTCAAAACATACACCATCATGTGATAGACAACAATCCCATGACTGCAATAATGGAGCAGGAATTCTAACAACAAGAAGAGGAAAGGTGGAGCAGAACAGACCATCCCTTTTGTTTTTCTTTCTGACATCCTCTCCTCTCCTTTCTCACTGTCTAGCTGGGATTCAGATTCATTGCTCTTCTTAGAGGTCTTAACTGGGCACTTGAAGATGACTTCCCTGCTCCTTTGCCCCAAGCCCCATCCATTTTGGGTTCCTCCCCATCCTTGCATTCCCCCACTTCTCTTCCTCCAAGCTCCCTCACCCATGTGAAATTAGGCCAAGGACCACACGCAGCCCCGTAACAGCTTGTGGCTCACCCCTGCTATAAATAGGGATGGAGAGAATTTTGATTCAGTTTGCATCTAAAAATGAATTTACTGTAGCCACCTTTTCTGAAATGGTATGAGAGCTGAAACACAAGCTGTCCTTCGACGTTCACACTTCTCTCAATTTTTGCAATGCCATTCTTCAGCGAATCAATGTGTAGATAAATGCACAAAGTGCCCATATGAATACACACCCCTAAAAAGACATTATATTGGGGAAATCAGCTATGCAGAAAAATGTGCACTGGGCAAATTTGCAAACTAAGTTGCATATATGAGGAGAGATGAGCACTAAAATGCTGGTGGTTTTTTATGAGGACATTTGTGAATTTAAGGCTGGAAAAATGAGAAATCGACAGGCAAAAATTGGCATATTCACGCACCCCTAGCTATAAGCTATACAAAAGGCTAGGGACGAGGTGACTTTTCTTGCTTACCTGCCATGTGAACATGTTATTTGGTTTCAAGCGACAGCTGATGCAACAGGTTTCCGAGAAACCACCCAAAACAGAGTTGCCGGGGAGAGCTAGGAGAGAAAAGGAAAATTTAGGTTAACAATACTAGTGGGAAATCTTTGAATAAATAGATGCTGATTATACCTCTTTTATCTCCATCCAATCCCTTTTACATCCAGCGATCTCAAAACATTTGGGTCAATGATGTGACTAAGCTATTGGCTAAGAAGCTTGGACTAATTTGAAGTCATCTGCACACAGGAGCAAACAAAACTGGATGTTCCCTCTGGCGCATGGGCCTGGGTGTTCGAGTTTCCCACGCAGCAGTGGTTCCCATCAGCACCGATCCAAAATCTCATGTGAGGGCTGCCGTTTGTTTGGAAGGGATCAGCTTAGGCTAGGGGACATCTGAGTGCTTTGCCAACTAGCTTGTGCATTTAGAGGGAATTGATCTAACTAAGCCGTGTCAATTAACCAAATGAAACTTGGCATTCTTTTTTTTTTCCAACCAAGAGCACAAAATTAGCACTATGGCCCTCCGTGAATATATTTACAGTGGTACCTTGGGTTAAGAACTTAATTCGTTCTGGAGGTCCATTCTTAACCTGAAACTGTTCTTAACCTGAGGTACCACTTTAGCTAATGGGGCCTCCTGCTGCTGCGCCGCCGCCGCACAATTTCTGTTCTCATCCTGAAGCAAAGTTCTTAACCCGAGATAATATTTCTGGGTTAGCAGAGTCAGTAATCTCAAGTGTCTATAACCTGAAGCGTCTGTAACTCAGGGTACCGCTGTACTTACTTTTATCCACCTATTCATGCTTTCTGTAACAATTGCTGAGGGCAGAAATGGAATGGCACAACACAATCTTCAACCTTCGGAGGCTTTTAAAGAGGATTAAACAAATTCACAGAGGAGACGGCTATAAATGGCGACTAGCTACTATTTTCTTATGAACACGGCAAACTAGCACACTGAAACTCCTTGCTTCTCTCAGCTAGCTTGCTGCCTTCAAGTGCAGTGGAAGGTGCTGTCTCAACAAAAAGATTTGGCTCACTCGTCAGTTTTTATACACAGACTGGGAGAGGTGCCATCTTTATCCTTCACCTCAGGAGGCAAAATGTCTTGGGTCAAGTTGACAGTGAAACGACACTGAAAACGGTAGTCACATGACTGTCTCTCAAACTCGCTTCTGTCCTTGCATATTACCATGCATTTTAGTCCTGTGAATTGCTCCAAACATCCCCCCAAAATCATGTCATTTTCTCCCCCTGACAAGTTCTGTGCTATCGTGAACAATGTACATGGCTCCCCACTCAGAGAAACACAATAGCTGTACATGTAAATCCATCCCTTGAAATCATGTATCAGAGAACAGCGTGTCCTTGAAATACCAGGCCTGGGAGTTTCGGTTTCTTTAAATCGCTGAACTCTTGCCAATTTGTACCTTGAAGTGAACATGCAAACTGAGGGGGTTTTTTTAAATAAATAAAATAAAATCAATGTACCTATGTACTCAAATATGTAGGTCAAATAACATATTTATCAACTCGTATCTTTTGCCTATGAACATGTGCAATCGTGTTAGAATGGAATGCAACAAATGTGGAGGCAAACCTGGAGCTGTGCTCCCTTTTTTTTTTTTTTTTTTGGACAACAACTCTCTCCTTGAATTTCCCTCTTCTTTTAAATGAGGCTTCATATGTACAGCCAGTTCCTTACAAGACCTGTGCATTTGTACCTCCAGCATAATCCATATTATGGATTATCCACATAATCCAGGAGTTGCCAGCATGGGGCCCATGGACATGATGACACCCTTGAGATATTCCCCTGGTACCTATGAAGGGTCTTTGCCATCCCCCCCCCCCGCTGCCCCCTTGACCATCAGCTGGTGAGGGTGGTTGCCTTTTTCCCTTCTTCAAAAAATGCATAAAGCTGAAGTGGAAACACTTAGAGCTGAAGGAGGAAGTTGGAAGAGAGACGCTCTTTCCCACTTCCTCTTTCAGCTCTATGTGCTCAGATTAATCCTGCCAGGTCCAGCTTTTAGCGCAATCTCTTGGATAAGTGACATTTAAGTGTGCGCATGGTTTCTCTAATGTTCATCCGGCAGAGAAAAGTGTCCCGCAAAGCTGACGCCCATGGTACTCACTCAAACAGAAGATGACTAGATTGGCAGCTGCATTTTACTGACAACAGGGTAGTGTCCTTCATTGCGCTTGATGCAGCTGGATAATTTAGGGGGCTGAAGACGAGGGAAGGAAGGATCTGTCCATTTCTGTATTCTCAATTTCTTATTTTTCCCATCTTAAATTCAGTTCCCCACATTTTGGCAATTTGCAATTAAAAAAAAAAAAAATCTCATGAAATTCACCCGCAGCTTAGTGTGAATTTCTCCTACTATAAACACATTTTTCTAAGCAGTTTTGAGTCACCTACACGTTTTTTGCAAGCAAATTCCCTGAATACAATTTATATTTCTATGTTATGTCACTAATATATTCATTTTTACGTACCCTTCCCCCTATTATATGCATTTTTGTAAACTGGTAGGAGAACATTGTAAAATGTGTACAAGTGCAAAGGCAGAAGAATGGTTGTGTTTCAGTTCTCCTATTGTTTTGGGCAGTGCACCTTTAAATGTGAACCGAACTAGATTTCTCTCTTTCCCTACATAGGACAGGTCATGTGACATATATAGCTCTGTCCTCCAATGGAGGAAAATGAGTGCAGCGGATTGAGTGGAAATGCTTGGGAGGGATAGCTTAAAAAAAAGAGAGATTTGTCTGTTTCAAAAAAAGAGCAAGGCTTGTGATTTATCTGCAATTAAACTCATAATATTAGGAATTTTATTATCCAGGAGATCAGGGGCCTTAAATTCCCAGGAAAATAAAATAAAGCTGTCATGCAAAGTTCATTTCCAGTTGGAAACGCTGTGTACCAAGATCTGCCCATTGCTTTCTCACCAGCATTTAGTCTCTGTTAAATAAATTTATTACTCTGCTTTGAGAAAGGGGGCAGGGGGAACCCTTACAGAATTCATCCGGTTTTTGGTCTTCACAAAGTTTAACTGGGCAACAGATTCTCCTTCCACTGACATTCCTTTGTCTAAAATTGAACTTGTGAGTGGAAAACTCACCAACGTCACATCAGAAGGACACCAGAAAGATGCATTTGTCTTGATCCAGCAAGGGCAAGCTATGGAGAAAAGCAATCTTCCACACCCAGGGGGCCATGGGTGCTTCAGCACCCACAATAATATATTTGTGGGGCTGGGCCCCTACGAAATCAATGGGCAAAGTTGAAACCCTTTGTTGAAGGCACCCACAATCTTCAGGGCGAGATGATACCTATGGTTCTGAGTTATGTTTATGCCAAAGGGTGAGGTAGGTAAGTATGCTAGTGTGGGATGGAGAAGGGAGGTCCGTTAAGATCCTGTGGACACATCATGAGGGTTCTGCAAGGCACATGCATCCCTGAACAATCAGCAGTGTATTCTCTGCTAACAAATGATCCCCTAACAAAGAGGCTGAATCCAGACACTACCTTTTCCTCCTCTCCTCTGCTTTCTGGTGATTAGCACAGATCATGTATTCGGAAGGAGAACGACAAGGAGAAGCCCATGCTCACAAGCTGCTTCTTGGAGCCCATTTATGAAAGAACTACTATATTTTTCCTTGTATAAGACTAGGTTTTTTTCCTTTAAAAATGTCAAAAATTAGGGGGTGTCTTATACATGGGGGCATCTTATAGACGGAAAAATACGGCATATATCAGAACAAAAACGCAGGAGGAATGAAAACAATGCCTCCTCTGGATCCATTTGGGGTAGAAGTGTTTCAGAACTTAACCACTTTCCCCTCAATAATAATCATCATCATAATTTAGTATTTATACCCCGCCCATCTGGCTGGGTTTCCCCATCCACTCTGGGCGGCTTCCAACAGAACACCAAAATACAATAACCTGTTAAATATTAAAAGCTTCCCTAAACAGGGCGGCCTTCAGATGTCTTCTAAAAGTCTGGTAGTTGTTTTTCTCTTTGACATCTGGTGGGAGGGTGTTCCACAGGGCAGGTGGCACTACCGAGAAGGCCCTCTGCCTGGTTCCCTGTAACTTGGCTTCTCGCAGCGAGGGAACCGCCAGAAGGCCCTTGGAGTTGGATCTCAGTGTCCGGGCAGAACGATGGGGGTGGAGACGCTCCTTCAGGTATATTGGACCAAGGCTGTTTAGGGCTTTAAAGGTCAGCACCAACACTTTGAATTGTGCTCGGAAACGTACTCAAGAGGAGACATGGTCCTTTACCCATGACCAATGAATTCTGTACATGGAGCCTTAGTTCTATTCCCTAGGAATCTACCAACACCCAAGATCCCTCACATTTCAAGGAACCTCTGCTTGATCTGGCAGCACCAGGCACAGCACCTATGAAGTGCCATTAGCATGTGAGGCTAAAAATCAGGGTACTGCCCCTGCAAGATCATTCCAGCTGACAGGAGGGAGAATTAGAATCACTACAGTTGTCATTGGGCTTTGTAGCAACATCTGTGGTTACCTGTTGCTCTCCTTGGTGCTGAATGTGGTGCTGGTCCTATTTATTGGCGCTTTGAGTGGGTTCTGACCCTGGGCATTCTTTTGGTTAAGGGATTCAGGTGACCCTTAGGCTGAAAAGGGTTCCCCACTCCTGCCTTCTGTCATGATGGCTGTAGATTAGGGTTGAAGAGCAAAAGGCGATTGCTTGAGCTCAATACTAGGTGGAGTGTTGCTCAGCCCAAAATTCAAGCCTGGACAGCATTTCTAGCCAGCCCAAGACAGGAGGAAATAATGGGATTCTTGAGGAGTAGCTGGATGCTGGGATTTGGAAGAGCATCAACCCCACTTCTTCTTCTACAGTACAATTCCAAATGCCTCACCATTTGGCGTTCCAGCACACAGACCAAGGGATTCCTGATCCTGGCAGTACTCAAGATATGATCAAAAAGTGCAGATATTTTGCCAAGGAACTGGCCAAAGATGATCAATGTCCCTGCCCCCGCCCTCCACAAATATCTGGTCTTATGTAAGGTATCTATTACTTTATATGCTATGTTACAAATGACCCCACAGTGTTCGCTTTGAAATATATGGGATGGTCACACTCAAAGACTGCAATCTAAGGAATTGGTAATATGGCTGTTGGCAGCAGCTAGAATATTCACAGCACACAAAAAATGGAAGATTTTGCAGGGTCTGCAAATACCTCTGTATATAAAAATGTATGGAGCTTGGTGATTGCAGAAAAGATAACTCAATGTATATGTTTCCAAAGGCTTAAATCTAGAACGTTTTCATGCTGTGTGGTCAGATTTTGTCTTTTATACCAGTACAACTGACCTTTGGGACTCTTTGGAGCTTCCAGTGTGGGAAATAATGGACTTCTTGATGTTTCTACTAAAAGGCGCCTCCTCACATCATCCAATTTTGCTGACAAATCAAGAGAGTGGATACGTGGACCCCTTTGTCATTTCTGATATTTATTGTATTCTTACGTTTGCTCTTGTCTGTGTTTATATCTTATGTGTCTTGGTATAAAGTGAATCTTACATTATTAACAAACAAAAAAACACAAGTCCAGATATACCACCCACACTGCTTTCTGGCTCACTTTGCAAGCAAGAAGCTCAATTGAAAGCTTTTGCAGATGACTTAGTTTTGACATTACAGGAGCCAGAACCCAGTACAAAAAGAGTTCTAGAACTTATAGCAGAGTTTGGTCGGGTTGCGGGATTTAAGTTGAACAAACAAAAAACTAAGGTTTTGACCAAAAATTTGACATCTACAGAAACAGAGGGGTTCCAGAGAGAAACAGAATTAAATGTGGTCAAAAAAGTGAAATACCTAGGGATTTATTTGTCTTCCAAAAACTTGAATTTATTTAAAGATAACTACGAAAAATGTTGGTTGGAAATTAAAAAGGATTTAGAAATTTGGTCAAGATTGAAACTTTCCTTGTTGGGTAGAATCGCAGCTATAAAAATGAATGTATTGCCGAAAATGCTATTTTTGTTCCAAACCCTACAGATCGTGGACAGAGTGGAATGTTTCGGAAAATGGCAGAAGGATATATCTAGGTTTGTCTGGCAGGGCAAAAAGCCTCAAATAAAGTTTAAAATATTAACTGACTCGAAAGAAAGAGGGGGGTTTGCCCTGCCGGACTTGAGGTTATATTATGAATCTGCAGCCTTCTGCTGGTTGAAAGATTGGTTTTTTCTAGAAAACACTGATGTCCTAGATCTGGAAGGTTTTGATAATGCTTTTGGTTGGCATGCATACCTATGGTACGACAAGGTTAAAGTTCATAAATTGTTCAAAAACCATATTGTCAGAAAAGCAATTTTTGCAGTCTGGATGAAATACAAAGACTTATTAGAGAGTAAAACCCCGAGGTGGCTATCACCGATGGAGGCCAAGGCTCGAAAAAGGCCCAGTATGGAGGCCCACTGGCCGAAATATTGGGAAATAATTGAAAAAATTGGAGACAATTGGAAGCTGCAGAGCCAGGACAAACTAAAAAATAAGGTGCGAGATTGGTTACATTATGCTCAAATTCAAGAGGTTTTTAAAATGGATAAAAAAGTTGGTTTCCAAGTGGAAAAATCGAAATTGGAGACAGAACTGCTAGAACCAAAAACTAAGATACTATCGAGAATGTATAACTTGCTGCTTAAGTGGAATACACAGGATGAGACAGTTAAATCTGCCATGATAAAATGGGCACAGGATGTTGGACATAACATTATGTTTGAAGACTGGGAAAGGTTATGGAACACCGGAATAAAATTCACGGCATGTAGTGCCCTGAAAGAAAATATTATGAAAATGATATACCGGTGGTACATGACCCCAGTCAAGCTAGCTAAGATATATCACCTGTCTGATAATAAATGTTGGAAATGTAAGGAGGCAGAAGGGACATTCTTTCATCTCTGGTGGACCTGCCCAAAAGTGAAGGCCTTCTGGGAAATGATTTATAATGAATTGAAAAAGGTATTTAGGTATACCTTCCCTAAGAAACCAGAGGCCTTCCTGCTGGGCATGGTAGACCAGAAAGTGTCAAAGAAAGATAGAACTTTGTTTATGTATGCTAGCACAGCAGCAAGAATACTCATCGCAAAGAACTGGAAGACACAAGATTTACCCACGTTGGAGGAATGGCAGACGCAGTTGATGGACTACATGGAACTAGCTGAAATGACCGGCAGAATCCGAGATTTGGATGAAGAATCAGTTGAGGCGGATTGGAAAAAATTTAAAGACTATTTGCAAAAATACTATAAGCTGTATGAATCTTAAGATAGTGCATGTTATTGGAAATGTTATGCTTTAGCAAATATGATTAAGCAAATGGTAAAATAAGTGACAAATGAGAAAAGAAGACAAAGTGAACCAAACATATTATGTTTATTTTAAAGGTATCAAAATTGAGATACAATATATTGAATATGGATACATAATAATTGAAAGTTGTAACAAGGTTTGAAATAAGGTAACAAATTGCTGATATTGTTACTACAAAGAACGCAGATCTGGAAGGTGTGGGGAAGTCCAATGGGGATTTACTGAAAGTGGAACTTTTACATATCTATAACCCTATTAAGGTTTTTTCTTTTTCTTTTGTTAAAAAAAAACAAAAAAAACTGTTTCTTGTACTTTGTTTCTTCGGTATTGTTTGGAATGTATAAAACTATGAAAAGAAACGCAATAAAAAATATTTCAAAAAAAAAACTTTGCAAGCAAGAAGCTCCATCGTCAGGTACCAGTTCCTTGCAGAAGACAATTTGCTCCAGCGTTGCAGGGTGTCTGTACCTTTGCATCTGTTAGTGACATCACATCCACTTTCACCTGAAATGAAGAATGGAACTGCCAATTGCTGTACATTACCAGCTCGAAAGCACGCCAAAAAAAGTGCAAGTAGATAAATAGGTACCACTCCGGCAGGAAGGTAAATGGCATTTTCATGCGTTGCTCTGGTTTCGGTGTTCCGATACACCAGAAGTGGCTTAGTCATGCTGGCCACATGACCTGGGAAAACTGTCTGTGGACAAACGCCAGCTCCCTCGGCCTGTAAAGCGAGATGAGCGCCACAACCCCAGAGTCATCTGTGACTGGACTTAACTGTCAGGGGTCCCTTTACCTTTACCTTTATTGCTACACAAGGGTAGACATTCAGTCTCCAGGACAATAGAGAGTTTACATGCCCTGCGCTTCCCACCCCCTCTTTAATACACTGCAAAGGCTGTTTTATATGCATTTGGCTTAAATAAGGCAGACTTGTGTTTATTCAGTCGCTCTTACCTGACTTCGGTTGCATAAGGAAGTTTACATTAGATAGAATTCCCCAGGCGATATATTTGAGGTTGAAAGTTGTTGGCGCAGGGGTAGCGATGGAATCGCAAGTGTGTTCATGCAAAAGTTCCATTTATGTCCCAGTGTCATAAAAATAGCCTCTACCTTTGACAAGACAGACTTAACATCCGAGCTGTTGGGTCCAAGAGTATGCATAGGAAAAAGCAAAACACAGGGCAAAGTGTTAATCTAATGCATTTTTTCACCTGGTGGAATTTTAAATGCTTACAGAACCTTTAAGACTGGTTTTCCCTTGCTTGGTAGTCTTTAATATCCTTCATGCACGGAATGCCCAATCACATGCAGTGTCTGTGGACATTGCAAGGATAATCAAAAGGCAGATCACCTAGTGCAGGTGTGCCCAAACTTTTTTCAAAGAGGGCCAGTTTGCTGAAGTGAACATGCGTGAGGGCCGACCAAAGTTGTTGAGCTTTTTTTTACAATTTTACACTGCCACGAGGGCTGGATTAAATTGACCAGCGGGCTGGATTAAGCCCTGAAAAGGTGTTATGTACTGAGTTGAATAGGATCCAAAATGCAGCTGTCTGATTGGTCCTAGAACAGTGCAGCAGTCTGATTGGTCCGCAGGAGCCACCCAATCCAGCTCGAGATGGAAGTGAATCCACAACCTGATTGGCCTACAGGAGAATCCTGGAATTAGCCAATCACGTGCAGCCCATTGTGTAAATAATGCATATAAAGCAGATACTGTGGGGGAACTAGCCATTCCTCCTCACCACTATGAGCTGAATAAAGAGCATGAAATCCACTCTCGACTCCGTATATTTCAAAAGGCCTTGGACATGCCTGACCTAGTGATTTGAACTGAATCAACGAGGATTTCAGACTCCCAATTGTCCAACAATAGCAGCAGCTTCTGTCCCTGACATCTCCAGTTGAAAAAGGGTCAGGCAGCAGGTGATGTGAAAGAGGTTCATATAAGACCACGAAGACAGACGCTGCCAGGAGGGAGGGGTTAATCTGTCAAATTTGAGTTCTCTCGCTTTCTCATTTTTTCCAATCCTAAATTCAATACTCCATGTTTCCACATAAGTTTGCGATTTTTTAAAAACGCCAGCATTTTAGTGATAATTTTTTTTAACATATACCTTTGTGTATGCAAGTATACCTAGTATCAGGGCTTTTTTCAGCCAGAACTCACCAGAACTTAGTTCTGACACCTCTCAGGTAGGCGGCCATTGCCGTTATAAAAGAACAAGGGATGCGTTTATGGTGAACTCTTTTTCTAGAAAAATAGCAGTGCCAAATAAAATGCATTTTTGTGTGTGCTTTTCTTTAATATATGAATATTTATGCCCACTTCACTCTAACGCTTGAATTTTTGTACGTGTGCCATGGCTGGAAAGCTGCATTACAAAATTCAGAGAAGTTCTCCGGGTGGGAAGAGGGTGCCCTTGTTCTTAGGTCCTCTTTGCCATCTGGTTGGCCACTGTGAGAACAGGATGCTGGGCTGTGCTTCAGTTCTTGCCCTGTTTTGGAAAGTAGAAATTAGGTTAGCTTGCCTATAGATGCAGCCTATAGATGCAAGCAAAGACATCACCTTGCCAACAAAGGTCCGTATAGTTAAAGCCATGGTTTTCCCAGTAGTGATGTATGGAAGTGAGAGCTGGACCATAAAGAAGGCTGATCGCCGAAGAATTGATGCTTTTGAATTATGGTGCTGGAGGAGACTCTTGAGAGTCCCATGGACTGCAAGAAGATCAAACCTATCCATTCTGAAGGAAATCAGCCCTGAGTTCTCACTGGAAGGACAAATCCTGAAGCTGAGGCTCCAATACTTTGGCTGCCTCATGAGAAGAGAAGAGAAGACTCCCTGGAAAAGACCCTGATGTTGGGAAAGATGGAGGGCACAAGGAGAAGGGGACGACAGAGGACGAGATGGTTGGACAGTGTTCTCGAAGCTACCAGCATGAGTTTGACCAAACTGCGGGA
The DNA here is from genome assembly GCA_034642415.1 of Podarcis siculus. Classification (NCBI taxonomy): domain Eukaryota; kingdom Metazoa; phylum Chordata; class Lepidosauria; order Squamata; family Lacertidae; genus Podarcis; species Podarcis siculus. The sequence continues at coordinate 82,597,130 of JAXCMG010000003.1, read as the reverse complement.
GGCAGTGGAAGACAGGAGTGCCTGGCGTGCTCTGGTCCAGGGGGTCACGAAGAGGCGGACACAACTAAACAACTAAACAACAATAGATGCAACCTGAACCAAATTTCTCTCTCACCTGTAGCTGTGCAAAACCATTGTACTGGGGATGCTTCAGCAAACAGGTGAAACAGGTAAAAGGCAGCTTCCATTTTCCATATGAAAGCTTGAATATTGCCTCTTATTTGGCATTGCAATTTGGTTTGTGGCATTTAAGATCACATCCCTTCATCAGATGTTGATATTACAGGCTGCTTTGCATGCATGCATGAAAGCCAACCCCCCCTCCCCCTTTTTGGCTTGAGCATCCGAGAGCAACAAACGAGGCCCTGCTGAACCTTTCGCCAGGCCCTGTGGCCTTGGCCCATCAAGCACCCACTGCTGCTTGAACCTGCTTTTCCTTTTATTGATGTACTCCGCCGCGTAATTATTCCAAGAAAGAGCAGGGAACATGTTCGCCTGAAGCAAAACAAATAAATAAATAGAGAAATCTTTATCGCTGTACTTCCTAAATGCAGACATTTGAATAACAGCGAGAACTGGCAGAGGTTTATTGTTTCAATAACTGCGAGGCAGTTGATTTCTATCATCTTTTATGTGGCTCCAGGCAGTTCTGCAGAATCAAGCTTTTTGTGCAATCAGTGAGTGAGTGTGCATTTCCTATGGGCATCCCCTGAAAGCAGTTTACTTGTTGTGGAAATAGAATCAGAGAATCGTAGAACTGTAGAATAGGAAAGGATCCCGAGGGTCATCTAGTCCAACCCCCTGCAATGCAGGAATCTCAGCTAAAGCATCTGTGAATAGGATCCAAAATGCAGCAGTCTGATTGGTCCTAGAACAATAGGATCCAAAATGCAGCAGTCTGATTGGTCACAGAACAATAGGATTCAGAATGCAGCAGTCTGATTGCTCCTAGAACAATGCAGCAGTATGATTGGTCTGCAGGAGCCACCCAATCCAGCTCCAGATGGAAGTGAATCTGCAACCTGATTGGCCTACAGGAGAATTCCGGAATTAGCCAATCACGTGCAGCCCATTGTGTAAATAATGTATATAAAGCAGATACTTTGAGGGGACTTTCATTCCTCCTCACCACTATGAGCTGAATAAAGAGCATGAAATCCACTCTTGACTCTTGAGTATATTTCAGCATCCAAGACAGGTGTCCATCCAACCTCTACTTAAAAACCTCCAAGGAAGGAGAGCCCCTAACCACCCTGAGGGAGCCCATTCCAGAACTGAATGTGGCCCTTGGGTTGAGAAAAGCTCTCTGCACCTGGTATATAGGATTACAGCCTAAGATCTCTTGTAAATCCTGCACCGGGAAATTGGGTTAAAGAAAACCAAACACCCAATCATGCTGGGACACATAGCTGGCTTCTGCAAAGTGAGCTGTGAAACAGTCTTGTTCCCCTCCGAGGGTTTCCGTTGTGGGCTCATCTACCGATCCAGTAAAAACACTACGCAGGCAAAGGGAGGGAAAAGGAATCGCAGAAGAGCAACATCAGCTTGGTTTCAGTCCAAATCCTTCAAGGTTGTTTATTTTAGTTTCTTTTTTAAAAAAAATCTCTAAAAGTATGCAAGCCCAGTAGCCCAGGATTCCCAGATTCCAGTAATGGTAAAGTGGATAACTTGGTGTGGGCAATAATAGATTACCATATTTTTTTGCTCTATAAGACTCACTTTTTCCCTCCTAAAAAGTAAAGGGAAATATGTGTGCATCTTATGGAGCGAAGGCAGGCTGCGCAGCTATCCCAGAAGCCAGAACAGCAAGAGGGATCTCTGCTTTCACTGCGCAGCGATCCCTCTTGCTGTTCTGGCTTCTGAGATTCAGAATATTTTTTTTCTTGTTTTCCTCCTCCAAAAACTAAGTGCGTCTTGTGGTCTGGTGCGTCTTATAGAGCGAAAAATACAGTATCTTCTTAGCTAGTGTTGATTACAAGGAAGGAAGGAAGGGAGGGAGGGAGGGAGGGAGGGAGGGTTCCAACTTGGATAAAATATTGGGGGAGCAGCCCCCTCAAATATTTTATTGAGTGGGGGGCAAAGGGACCTCGGCCCCTGGGAGTTGGCTCCTATGGAAGCAAGGAAGCTATAAACATAGTGAGTTAACCTTTCAGAGGCTTCTGCTATAACTGGAGCCACATTCACACCACACATTGAACACATTCTGATAAACAGTCATGGTTTGATGGGTAAGAGAGCCTGTGATGTAGAACAAACATAGGGAAAAAATATTCAGGTGCAATGGAAAAGATGCTTAGTAGCACGGCACCGACACAATCCGCTAGCTGCCATGAATACTTGGAGCAACCCTCGGTCATGCAGTACCTCGGGTTGCAAACAGGATCCACTCCAGAGGCCCGTTCGCAACATGAAAAGAGTGCAACCTGAAGCGCCATATCTGCACAGGTGTGCGGTGAGATTTGGCACTTGTGCGCATGTGCGAAGTGCGATTTAGCGCTTCTGCACATGCACAAGTGGCAAAACCCGGAAGTAACCCTTTCCGGTACTTCTGGGTCGCCGCGGGATGTAACCTGAAAGAACGTAACATGAAGCAAACATAACATGAGGTATGACTGTAATCACAACAACAATAATCACATGAGAACAGCCTGCTGGATGAGGCCAGTAGCCCACCCAGTCCAGCGTTCTGTTCTCACTGTGGCCACCCAGACGCCTGGAGGAAACCCGCAAGCGTGATTCACGCTCAAGAGCATTCTCTCTTCCCGTGGTTTCAGGAAACTGGTATTCGAAAGCAAGAATGTCTCTGACCATGTAGGCAGAGCATAGCCATCACGGCTAGTAGCCATTGGGAGCCTTATTCTCCATGAATTTGTCAGGGTGAGGTAGCTGTGAGGGGGGAAACCTGCACACCATATTTTTCAAAATATTATCGAAAATGCTGATGAAATCCCTACAGCTGAAGCACAATCTGGAGGGGGACACAAATTGCCTGCAAGGAATTAATGATGACCCTCACCTAGGAAAAAAACCACCCTAATTAATACTTTAAAGCACTACCAGAAATTGATGCCAGCAAAGCACTTTAGAGACCGGTGGTCTACTCAGCTCTGCATGTTGTCCAATCTCTTTTTATCGAAAAGCAAAACCCTAATGCATCGTTCCATCTGTGCGTAAGAAAGGCAGTCGCAAATAAAGCAATAGCCCTTAGAGAGGAAATACTACTTGTGCGAGCATTTAGAAAATGAAAACAAAAATAACTGCTGGAAGAATGCAAAGGCATAAATCATACCCTGAGATGGTCTGCTTGGTGATGGATCCATTATATAATTCCTCTAGCACTCAGTTTTAGCAGGGGCTCATCGGTGTCTTCCAAATATGAGGCTTTGGTACAAATGACTTCCATATGTGTGCTAGCAAGCAGCTGGAAACTGGGCTTCTTCTCCTCCCCAATCAATCTTTGGTCAATCTAAGCCAAATAGCATGGCATATACAGTTTTCAGGTGATGGGAGATCTGATAAACTTGAGCTTATATAAAATAATTGGCACTGTAGAATACTACGTTTCCGAGCACAATTCAAAGTATTGGTGTTGACCTTTAAAGCCCTAAACGGCCTCGGCCCAGTATACCTGAAGGAGCGTCTCCACCCCCGTCGTTCAGCCCAGACACTGAGGTCCAGCGCCAAGGGCCTTCTGGCGGTTCCCCCGCTGTGAGAAGCCAAGTCACAGGGAACCAGGCAGAGGGTCTTCTCAGTAGTGGCACCCGCCCTGTGGAACGCCCTCCCACCAGATGTCAAAGCGATAAACAACTACCTGATATTCAGACATCTTAAGGCAGCCCTGTTCAGGGAAGATTTTAATGTATGACATATTAGTGTATTTTTGGTCTTTGTGGAAGCCGCTCAGAGTGGCTGGGGAAACCCAGCCAGATGGGCGGGGTACAAATAAATTATTATTATTATTATTATTATTATTATTATTATTATTATTATTATTTATTGTTACTGAACTGGATGAAATAAATCGGTGGGGGGGACCTTTGTCAGTCTTGGGTCTCCGTGCTAGTGGTGAGTGAGGCCAGAGGCAAACATGGCTGGGACAATGGATCTGACGCTTACCTTTGTACCATAGGTTACATTTCAGCATGTAAATGGGGAGTTGCCTGTACTAACTGCACACCGTGAGTGCTCACTGGAAGGACAGATCCTGAAGCTGAGGCTTCAATACTTTGGCCACCTCATGAGAAGAGAAGACTCCCTGGAAAAGACCCTGATGTTGGGAAAGATGGAGGGCACAAGGAGAAGGGGACGACAGAGGATGAGATGGTTGGACAGTGTTCTTGAAGCTACCAGCATGAGCTTGACCAAACTGCGGGAGGCAGTGGAAGACAGGAGTGCCTGGCGTGCTCTGGTCCATGGGGTCATGAAGAGTCGGACATGACTAAACAACAACAACAAAAACCTTGCATGGATAGGTTAATTTCAACCAAATTCTTCTATCCACTTATACTGGTGGAGAATCAGCTCTAGGGCTCTGAAGGAAATCAGCTGATCTGGGACGAGTTACATAAAAACAGAGCTTACCAGCCAAAGTGAAACGCACACACAGCATTACATAACGGCAAGCATAGAGGCTCATTCGCTAGCGAGTGGTGACTGCGAGTCCCTGGATATTCTGATAATCTTATCCCGGTGCCTTAATAAAGCTTACACTACTAGGACACAATCTACCATTAGATGGAAATGTTGCCTTGAGTTCAGCTGGCTTCGGAACAGTCCTTAAGCCCTCAAGTGTGGACGATCTCCAAGAAACACTGAAAAGTCATTAGTGTCAAGCTCGTTGAAGTCACACGGCTGACTGCAAAGAATATGCTCCTGTGGCAGCTGAGAACGGTTTTGGATCCTGCACAGTCCCATGCTAACCTTCAGGTTTTTATTTGTACATATGGAATCCATTGTCGGACGATGTTGTTTCCTGGAAGGATTTCTTTCTTCGTAGGAAATACTCATTTTTTTCCTCAAGCCTGCAAGATCACCTTTGGTTTAAGGCCTGTCAGTGCCGTATTGTTACCTAATAATCCTATGATCATCTTTGTTGCTGTCGAAGGCTACAGAGTGTGTTGATGAAATAACAGCAGTGTCAAGCGCTGGGATTCTGCACGTGTGTTTGTTATGATAACCCCACCTGATGTGTGATGTAATTTCTCTTTGTAGAGATGTGCTTCTTCTCCACGCCAAAATGCAAACCCTTAAAAAAGATGTTTCTTCTTGGTTCTGGGCCTCTTTTGCCCAGGGGCGAACGAAGGTTAACCGACACCAGGGGCGGGGCAAACCGCTGGCTGTGCATGCGTTGCGCTGCTACGTATGACGCATGCGTGGCGTCGCTACATACGACGCATGTGTGGCATTGCTACGTACAGCGATTCGAATCCCCGCGACGGGGTGAGCTCCCATTGCCCAGTCCCTGCTCCTGCCAACCTACCAGTTCGAAAGCACGTCAAAGTGCAAGTAGATAATGAGGTACCGCTCCGGCAGGAAGGTAAATGGCGTTTCCGTGCCCTGCTCTGGTTCGCCAGAAGTGGCTTAGTCATGCTGGCTGCATGACCTGGAAACTGTACGCTGGCTCCCTCGGCCAGTAAAGCGAGATGAGTGCCGCAACCCCAGAGTCATCTGCAACTGGACCTAATGTTCAGGGGTCCCTTTACCTTTACCAATACACACAACACTTTTAACTCTGTGTGGTGCATGTAAAACAATATAAAATAATGATCAATAATACACAGAGGGGGGAAATAATACAGAGAAAATAAGCAACATATTAAAACAAATACTAAATTATATATCTATTTTTTAAAAATTAAAAATGAGTCTAAAACAGTATAAAGAGCATGCCTGTCTCATGTTACTAGGCGGGGACTTCCAAAACATAGATGTTGCTGTTAACGGAGAAATCCGACAAAAAAACAAGGACACCAGCCAGGAATACCAGAGCAAAACAGCAGCCAGTAGGCTTGGTCTTTATTGAAGACTGTCACAACAGGACTCCCACCTGCCACCAGGTGAAACAAAATGGAAGCCCAGAACAAAAGAAGACCCCAACTTTTATTAGTTACTAATCCCCCAAACTACACCCCTAGAACTGCATCACAACTACATCATGACTACATCATTGACACATCACAAAAAGGAGGGGTTGAGGGAGGAGTTGTGGAGGTAACCTGAGTATCTTGTCACCTGGCTGGTTCCTCCTTTCCCCCTCCCCATGAGTCATTTCCAGAGGACAAAGGGGAGCTGGCAGTTTCCTGCCCCCAGAGGGAAGATCTGATCATTGTCCTTTGTTCCAGTCCATGCTGAATCCACTCCCATATGCAAGTCCTTTGTGACCTTGATGGTCTTCTGTCTGGGACCATCAAGGTTGTCATGCCAACTGGGCAGGGCTCCTGTGTATTTGCTGGTACGGTTAAGGGATTATGGCTGTCCTGTATCAAACCATCCCCCTTTGATAGTCCTTCCTTCATGAAGTAAAATAAAAGTGGACCGGTATAAATCCGATGTATGGTTGATTTACTATGAATTTATAACAGAAATGTCGCGTATGTCGTGTGTGTGAGTGTGTGTGTGTGTGTGTCGTGTTTGTACAAACTGAATGATTGTGGGGGGGGGGTGTCCTGCAACACTCTCACATGTAAAGCAGGATTTCTAACAGATGTGGAACGAACATTAAATGACACTTCTAACAGTCCAAGCTCTGTAGACCGACGATTATAGGCAGGAACAGGGCCATTGTTAGACAACTGGAAGTCATAAGCCCTTGCCAATCTATTGCAAACTGCTAGGAGAGCTACCAGTGGAATCAGGGAGAAAATAGATTCAGTTTGCATTCATTAGTATGGTTATTATTAATTTCAATTTATTACCTGCCCTTTGCCCTAAGGTCCCAGAGTGCATTGCAGCAATTAAAACCAGCTTAAAACAATTTATAATCACATAATTAAGCTGGATCTCAAGCACCAAAAGCCAGAGTAAAGAGGTGCATCTTTTTTTTTAAAGGTGAAGCTACCCAATTCTCACTTTGCAAAACAATATGTGAACCGAAACATCTATTCTTTGAAACTCACACGCCTCCATATTTGCAGTGTGGTTCTCTAGCGAAGTAAAGTGTACAGAAATGCATAAACTGGGACAAAGTTTGCCTAAAAATGCATATACTAGCAAAAAATAACATGCAAAAATGTGCTATATTAGATGTTGTTTTGCAGGAAACTGCTTTGTGACAATGCATATATTCATGTCCATACATGCATTTTTAGAATAAAGCCTCAGTTCAATGAGTCTTGCTCCCAGGTACATGGGTATAGGATTGCAGACTAACTGTCCCCCACTGAAATCAATGGTGTTTAAAAAATACTGAACTACGGCTGGATCAAATCTGTTAACATCACTCTACTCATGTAGGAAATAAAGTCAGGGAAACTTGGGATTGGCTGAGCATGGCTTGTTTAAATAGCAGTTACATTATTTAAGGAAGGTTTATGATAACAAGACATACACTGACCATGGAAAACTGAGCCATTAATTAATTAAAAGGTTTTAAAATCATTTATTCTTGGTCCTGCATAGTACTGTGCTGCCTGAGACTTACTGGAGGTAGAGGCCAACAAAATCTGGAGAAGGAAGGCTACTCTAAATTTACCATACTGTCATTCCTATTCAACTCAAGTCATTGTTTGGGGCATGTAAATTCCAGTGTATTTTTAGTCTTCTCATGCACATAAAAAGGAAGAATGGTGTTGCTATTAATTACTGTACTTTTCCGTGTATAAAACTATGGTTTTTAACTCTAAAATAATGTTCAAAATCTGGACTCGTCTTATACATGGATAGTATCTCCCCCCATTTTCTTAAGTTGGAGTCCCCAAAAATAGGGGGTATCTTATACATGGGGGTGTCTTATAAGTGAAAAAATACAGTACATTTGTTAGCTGCTTTATAGAATAATGGGACGCAGGTGGCACTGTGGGTTAAACCACAGAGCCTAAGACTTGCCGATCAGAAGGTCAGCGGTTCGAATCCTCGTGACGGAGTGAGCTGCTGTTGCTCGGTCCCTGCTCCTGCCAACCTAGCAGTTCGAAAGCAAGTCAAAGTGCAAGTAGATAAATAGGTACCACTCTGGCGGGAAGGTAAACAGCGTTTCTGTGCGCTGCTCTGGTTCGCCAGAAGCGGCTTAGTCATGCTGGCCACATGACCCAGAAGCTGTACGCCGGCTCCCTCAGCCAATAAAGCGAGCACAACCCCAGAGTCGGTCACGACTGGACCTAATGGTCAGGGGTCCTTTTACCTTTACCTTTACCTTATAGAATCATAGAATTGTAGGGTTGGAAGGGATCCTGAGGATAATCTCTCCAATGCAGGAATATGCAGCTGTCTCATACAGGGATTGAACCTGCAACCTTGGTGTTATTTATACGGAAAAGAATCATCTCAAAGTGACTATCATTTAAGAAAGTCAAGAGAGGAAACCTCCATGCACATGCACTGTGTTACCCAATAAATATTTCATTTGTTTTTTGTTAGTTTATTGAATAAATCTCTAACAGTATATTCTACAGTCAAACTTTTTCCTCTTACAGGTGCAAAACAAATACTGTACAAAATTAACAGAAGACGATGTAAAGACCAAGCCCCTCCAACAAACATTTGTTTACCTATAATTACATGTGTTTGTGTTGTCAAGGAAAAAATAGCACATGGGAAGCGAATAAATGGCACTTTTTTGTAGCTTCGAAGTACAACTAAATTTGGCCCGTTCGACTAAAGAAATCCCTCAGTACAGTATACACGGTCAGATTACACAAACATCATAGGAGCCAGGCTTCTGAGTGTATAACTTAGCAACATACTTAGCAACCATAACAAATAAAAATATTATGCTTCAAAGTTTCATTAAAGTCAGCAGTGGGATTAATAAGTGTTTTGGAATGTGTTCTCGCTTCTTGGATTTAGGGAAAGTGTTTAAATGTAAGCCCTTCAAAGTGGCAAGGCAGCTACAGTTTCCGTCCCTGAAATTAATTTGCCTACAACTTGATTCTTACTGAGAAGCAACTGTTTAGCCATAACATTAGCAAAAGTCCGCAATTACCCCCACTACAAATATGGATGTTGTTTAGGTAGCTAGACAGATTAGACAGACAAAATGCACTATTTTAATGGAAAGATGTAGTTTGCATGCTTCCCTTCAGTTTTTCCATTGCCCTCGTCATTTGAACCAAGGTTTAGATTGTTACATAAACTAAACCTCGGTTCAAATTACGAATGCCATGGAAAAATGGAGGACAGACATGCAGAATACATTCCTGTAGAGTATTTTTGGGATGTATGGAACATCATCAACATGAGCAAAGTTATTCCTGCTCAGAAAAGTTTACATTTTAAAAGAACGAGGTGCATACATCTTCTTTCAAGTTACATCAAAATATAAGGCCCAGAGTCAGTTTAGTGATTACAGCAATGGATTTGGACCAAGGTGATTTACAAGTGCAATTGTATACATATGTACTAAGAAGTAATCTCCATTGAGTCCAATGGGCCTTACCTCTCACTGTGGTCTAAACCACTGAGCTTGCTGATCAGAAGGTCGGTGGTTCGAATCCCTGCGACGGGTGAGCTCCCGTTGTTCTGTCCCAGTTCCTGCCAACCTAGCAGTTCGAAAGCACACCAGTGCAAGTAGATAAATAGGTACCACTGTGGTGGGAAGGTAAACGGCATTTCTATGTGCTCTGGTTTCCGTCACAGTGTTCCGTTGCACAGAAGCGGTATAGTCATGCTGGTCACATGACCCAGAAAGCTGTCTATGGACAAACGCCGTCTCCCTCAGCCTGAAGCAAGATGAGCATCACAACCCCATAGTCACCTTTGACTGGACTTAACCATCCAGGGGTCCTTTACCTTTTTTTTTACCTTTTATACCCTGTTTGCAGAGATATTAGATGATTCCGACTATTTAGTGAGCATGCATCCTAATTTGTTCACAGGGAGGTTAGATGGTGTGTCAAAGCAAATGTTATCCCACACTTTTCAGTGTGTTTCCCCAACACTTTCTTTACGGCAATAAGTTCAGGCTTTCAGAAATATCTCTGAACTGCACACTGTTTCTATAAACACACACATAGGTGTCTGGAGTGAGCAAGCCAACAGTAAATCACACAAAGTAAGTGGAGTTAAAGCTATGGTTTCCCCAGTAGTGATGTATGGAAGTGAGAGCTGGACCATCAAGAAGGCTGATCGCCGAAGAATTGATGCTTTTGAATTATGGTGCTGGAGGAGACTATTGAGAGTCCCATGGACTGCAAGAAGATCAAACCTCTCCATTCTGAAGGAAATCAGCCCTGAGTGCTCACTGGAAGGACAGATCCTGAAGCTGAGGCTCCAGTACTTTGGCCACCTCATGAGAAGAGAAGACTCCCTGGAAAAGACCCTAATGTTGGGAAAGATGGGGGCACAAGGAGAAGGGGACGACAGAGGACGAGATGGTTGGATAGTGTTCTCGAAGCTACCAGCATGAGTTTGACTAAACTGCGGGAGGCAGTGGAAGACAGGAGTGCCTGGCGTGCTCTGGTCCATGGGGTCACGAAGAGTCGGACACGACTAAACAACAACAACAAGTGGAGTTAACCCTTTATTTGAGAAAACAGGATCTGCACAGGAGTGTCAGGTCAAATGAGCACACCAACTCTTCTTCGCCCATATAAAGTTGCAGTGACTGAAGGTTCCCCCTTCCCCACAGCTTCATTTTAATAGGACTTCTTTTGAGTAAATAAGCTGTGAGATGCAGCCTAGGGGTCTTATGTTCCATTGCACTGCAGCAAAACTGCAGAACCAATCTGAATTTCCCAGCATGGACACAAACAACCTTTTTATTTCCTTCTACCGGTGCTGGGAGTTGCCCTGGCCCAGAATGGTAGGGCTGCCAAGCTACATTGCTGCTGCGAGGTCAGATCAGCTTTTGCCTGTGAACAAAAAACATGGAATGAGTCATTTCATGATGAAATGACTTAGCGTTCTGTCACAGGTCCAAGTCCACTTAGCACCCCAGCCAGAATGTTGGTCCAAAAGGACTGAACTTTTAGAAAACATTTTGCATGTGTTTTAAAAGTGTTTGCTGCCAATCGTTCGAAGAGGCCAAATGCACGGTGGCCCAGCAGCGTCTCCTCCTGAACCAGAGGAGTTTACAATGCTTATCAGTGCAAACATCATATTAACCAAAGACCTTAATTGTAAAAACAATTCAGCACTTCAGATGCAGTGGAAGGTTCCAAGGAAAGCTTTCTTTCCTCATCTTTTGCATGTGACCGTCAGCTTCCTGCTTTGAGTAAGAGACCTTGCTCAATGGCCTACAAGGTCTTCTGCAACTAGGATGGGGGTGAATTTCAATTCATTTAAAAGTGAGCCCACATAATTTTGACTTTCTTAAACAATATGAGGACCGAAACAGCTATCCTGTGAAATTCACACTTCTCCGCATTTTACAAAGCAATTCTCCAGTCAACTAATGTGTACCAAAAATATTTAGGTATGCTGGCCTAAACACATATATTGGTGAAAAGAGCATACAAAAATGCATAATTTTAGGGGAGAGCATTTTGCAAAAGTGTGCATATTAGACAAAAAAATGCATACATGAACATATATATCAGGAGAAATGTGTGTTTAAATGCTGGTGAATTTTCAGAATGATTTTTATTTTTAAAAATTTCAAACTGGTATGGAAATGTGGAGAACTGAAGACAAGGTTAAAAAATTAAGAAAGTGAGAGAAACTGAAATTGACAGATTCGTTCCATCTCTGCCACCAGCTCTGCTATTCTTTCTATCGGTGTGTGCCTTTGCTATTAGAAAATAAAATACATGCCTGCCGCAAAGGTGACCACTACACTTTGTTGTAAACAAAAAATTGCCCTTTTCCCTTATGGGGTATCCAAGAGCCCATATAGAGTCCTTACATAGGTTCCCTATTGGTAAGAGAAAATAACAGAGGCCAACCAGAGAATATTGAGAAGCAAAGCAGCTAGTAAGCTTGATCTTTATTGATCTGTTGCAACAGGGTGCTCCCCTCACACGCAGGAAAGGAGGAGGACCCAGAAAAATGGTGTGCAAGGGCTTATACAGTAAAGACTTTTGAAATTCCCATCCTGTAGATCAAGACCACCCCCCAGAAACATCATACATACATCACAGAAGGGGTGTAACCTAAGACCACCCCTCAGATACATCACAGAAAAGGTGGCCTTAAAACAGAAATTTCAATATTGTTTTTCTCCTGTCCTTGTTTATTTCCTGTCTGGCAGGTTACTTGATTGGATTGCCTGAGGAGCCTGGCCAGTCTTTTGTGGTGATAAATACTTAGTTCCTGGACCAGGTCACACCCTATTCAAACACAGACATACCCTTAAGACAGGATTTGTGAAGGAAAAGACAATGGGGAGGCTTTTCCATTTTGACCTTGCAGAGAAAACATTTGCTCAGTTTAGGAATCAAAATGGTTCCAGGTTAGCCTTCCAGTGGTGATCTATGTACGTGCAGTTATGAACATTACCATATATCTAAGACCATAAAATTCCTATCACACTTGTCATACTTATGCTACAAATTTATTCATTGAATCTCTCTCTTGCCCTTCATTTGATTAAAAAAAAAACCACAACTCTCCCTCTGTGTGTTTCTGTGTCTGTATAGGTTGGATTGCTCACATTCAAAAGGCTGCCACAACAAGGGACATGGGGAAAATTCAGTTCAGTTCATGCTTAAAGGTTAACTTACCTACCCTTTTTTATTTCTGATATAGAGACACCCTTCAAAATGTGCACTTGTGCCAATTTTGCAGTGCACTTCTACAACCAAGTAATGTGCAGAAATATGCATATATTATGGTAAAGTATGCATTAAAGTAACGTATGGTAGTGAAACTAAAATTTAAAAATGCATTGTGCTAGGGGAAACTGTTTTGCAAAAATGTGCATATGAGGAAAAATTGCTGCCAAAAAAAAAAAGTATGTATATTAGGGGAATGTCTCAGTAGAATTTTCATAAGGGCTTTAAAAAAAATCACAAACAAATGTAGAAATGTGAAAGGCTGAATTTAAGGCTGGAAAAATGAGAAACTGAGAGAAACCAAAGTTGACATTCACCCATTCCTAGTCACCAACAAAAAAGAAAATAAAAGATAGGTAATATATAGCTCCTATATGCCACCTGGTGGATAAGGAGAAAATAACACACTCCAATTATGATAAAGGTAAAGGACCCCGGACAGTTAAGTCCAGTTGCAGACGACTCTGGGGTTGCGGCGCTCATCTCGCTTTACTGGCCAAGGGAGCTGATGTTTGTCCGCAGACAGTTTTTCCAGGTCATGTGGCCAGCATGACTAAGCCGCTTCTGGTGCAACGGAACACCAAAACCAGAGCAGCGCACGGAAATACTGTTTACCTTCCCACCAGAGTGGTACCTATTAATCTACTTGCACTTTTTGGCGTGCTTTCAAACTGCTAGGTTGGCAGGAGCTGGGACCGAGCAATGGGAGCTCACCCCATTACAGGGATTCAAACCGCTGACCTTCTGATCGGCAAGCCCAAGAGGCTCAGTGGTTTAGACCACAGTGTCACCCGCGTCCCTCTGATTATGATAAAAAGGTAAAGGTACCCCTGCCCGTACGGTCCAGTCTTGACAGACTCTAGGGTTGTGCGCTCATCTCACTCTATAGGCTGGGAGCCAGCGCTGTCCGCAGACACTTCCGGGTTACGTGGCCAGCGTGACAAGCTGCATCTGGCGAGCCAGCGCAGCACACGGAACGCCGTTTACCTTCCCGCTGGTAAGCGGTCCCTATTTATCTACTTGCACCCGGGAGTGCTTTCGAACTGCTAGGTTGGCAGGCACTGGGACCGAACGACGGGAGCGCACCCTGCCGCAGGGATTCGAACCGCCGACCATGCGATCGGCAAGTCCTAGGCGCTGAGGTTTAACCCGCATCCCCTGATTGTGATAGTTCATAGCAATTAGCAGAACCTGCCACAAAATGTCACATAGGGTGCTTCCAGGTGGTGTGTTTATTGACCATGCATCCTGTTTTTCTTGCAGGGACATTAAACAACACTGGCTACTTCATGAGAATGGCCTCTGATTTGTTTGTGGGGAGGTTTGACCACTTTGGGCCAAAGCAAGAGTTATTCCACGCTTTCCGGTGCATTTTCCAGTTACTTTTCTGATTGCAAAAAGTCTGATTTTGGGGGAAAGTGGGTTAGTTGTAGAACAACTCCAAGTCAGCTTTAATTTACCAGCTTGTACTTGAATTCCACCCTTGGATATGCTCATACCAATAACTAACTTAGTTGGTCTCTAAGGTGCTACTGGAATGATTTTTTAAAATTTTGTTTCAATCACCTAACAGTGAGGGTGAAGGAATCACCGGAAAAGTAAGGTTTCAAAGGAGGGAAGGAGAGAAAAAGAAAGGAGCAGAGTGACATTACCCTACGTACTCTCATAAAAATTCCATGCATAAGAGATGGCATGGAAGAACAGGCGGGTCTGTTGAGAACAAATAAGGGAAAGGAGAGATAGCTGCCTCGCCTTCAGATAAACTTATCTAGGATTGTTGTGTCTTGAGTCTCTCGCTCAAGGCCAACTCAAGAGCTCTTGGTGCCTAAAATAATAAGATGGCGTCCCACCTTCTTTCTGGGTATGGGAAGAGTGTGGGGTGGGGGAAAGGTTATGTCCTATATTTGAAGAGTTAAGATGATTAATCCAGACAGGAATGTATTACTAAAAGGTTGTTTGAATATCACAAAAGAACAGTTGGCAGCAGGTGTGTTTTTTTAACATCGACTTTTAAATGGAATAGGTAAATTCAGATTTAAAAGGTGAAGGGATATGGGCTGCCATTTTGATGCTAATGATGTTTTCTGAACATTGCAAAAAAAAAAAAGCATGAAGAAAATCTAAACCACAAGAAATACCTGTCTGAAAGAACTCTTAGAGAAGGTTTGCTGGGTAGGTGGGTGTGTAAGGCTACAGTGTATTTAGGGCAACGTAAAATATATAAGTTATTTCAACCCTTCCTCCTCTCAAGGACCCCTTGTGGGTGACAACAGCTTAAAAGACAGCAAAAGACATACATTTGATTTTATGTTCCCTGGTTTTATTGTTTTCTTCACTTTATTAGTAAAGACCAGAAACTGACATGTATTTACAAGCAAAGTAGCAACCGTGTAACAGGATGTTTTATTAAAGTTAATTCACACAGACTTAGCTTGTGCTGTTTAAAAACGTTTATGTTAAACTTTTCTGTTAGGAATTCAGATAGTCAAAAGGGCAGTGTAACTGGTCGTGCATGGCAGGTGGTACATGAGAAAGCAAGTTTGTCTGCTAGGCATATTATAACGATATGGTAATATATTTATGACTACAGACACGCTGTTAAGACCATATTCATGGAAGACAATCTTACGAGTGATTGCCAAAAAAAGAATATATTTGTGACTAAGAAAAAAATGAAAATAAATGTATTGCATACATTTTAAAACTTGTAGATACAGAACCTCCTCGGTGCTGCATATATTTGCATAATGTTCATGCATAATCCTTCAAGTGGCTTTCTGCTGAGCTTCCGGCTCACAACCTTTGCTTCAAAAGTCTCGAGGAAGTGATATTCTAATCTAAAGTTTTCTGCAGGTCCTTTCCCTTAACAGCCATTCCCAACTAGGATCTGGAAAGCGAATGTCTCTGAATTCAGCCGGAGGCCGTATATGCACTGGGCAGATCCATGCCATCCATTTAAAGCACATCTAAGGAGCTATTTGGCCATTTCTAAAATAATTTTTAGAAGGTTGATAACGAGCCAATATTTAGAGATTTTTAGGGGAGCAAGGTTGGCAGCCGAAAGTTTTACTCAGACGTATTGAAATTAATGAACCTGAGTCATGCTCGTTAATTTCAATGGGTGTACTCTTGAGTAAAACTTGGCTGAATGTCACCCTCGATCCCAGTGAAATAAATGAGGCGATTTATTAGCCGCTCAATCAAGCGGTACAAATACACACGTATAGGATAGAGAGAGAGTGTGTGTACATACATAAATACATACACACACACACACCCCGCCATCTCTGCGCTTAGGAAAGCAGGAGACGGCGAGAGAAGCGGACGCGCGCCCGTTTTATAAATAACAGGAGCGGTTGTGCGACACGCGCACGCGCGCGAGAGAGAGAGGGGGGCTTTCCGCTCTTTTGCATTTCGAACGCGCCCCGGATAGGCAGCAAGCCCACCCAATGGACGCCTCCCCGTCTACCCTCGCGGGCCAATGCTGAGAAGGGAAGCCCCCCCCCTAAAGCTAAGCAATGACGACAGCGGCGGGGCGCAGCAGAGCGCACGGCCAAGCCCTCGCCTCGATCGCAGGCGACCCGTGAGGCGCCAACAGAGAAGCTCCGCTGGGCCCTTCCCCCTCCCCTCCCCTTTCCCGCCGCCACCTCCTGCTCCTCCTCCTCTGCTCGGCGCCATTTTGTGAGCGCGTCCCACCTCCTCCTCCTCCCCCCCTACCCGCTCCCCTCCCCAACCACCCCGTTCCGCCGCGCGCCATTTCTCTTCCCACGCGCTCTCTTCCCCGTCTCGCTCTTTTCTCTGTGGCAAAGCGACCGGGCGCCATGTTTGTAAGGAAGACATAACCAGACCAGCCTCCTCCTCCTTCTCCTCATCCTTTGCGGCCAACGGCACCTCTTCCCCGTCCCCTCCGCCCTCACCGACCGACCCACCACTCCCTCCTCTTCCTGTGGTGCGTGTGTGTTTGCCTGTTGTTAAACCCCCTTCCCCCCTTTATTTTATTTTAATTTTTGAAATTTGTGGCCAGAGCGACCGTTAAAAGCGCCCTTTTCTGGGGGCCGCGCGCGTGTGTTTGCGTGTGTCCCCGTGCCCACCCTTCCCGTCACTCAGTAAAAAACCGTGAGTGGAAATCTTCGCTGCTTCTTGCTGAGGTGGTGGGGGGACCCCCACGCGGTCCTCCTCCGGCCGCCGCCGCCGCTTCTGCGTATATTTGTGTGTGTGTGTTGTATGTGTGCCTAGTGTCTCCTCCTCCCTCCCTCTTTCCTCTCCCAACGCCCCACCACGGGCAGCAGTGTCCTGCCTTCCTCCTCCTCCTCCTCCTCCTCCTTCCTCCTCCTCCCTGCACACACAGCCAGAGCCAGCACAATGGCCTTTGAAAGCCTGTTCTCCAAGCCCCCAAACCCAGTTCTTGACCAAAACATGCCCGACTCTGACAGGCAACATGCAGGGGACGAAAGGTCGAGTAACGTTCTTCTCTCTCTCTCTCTTTTTTTCTTTCTCTCCGCTTCTCAATAACTAAGAATGTGAGATGATGGTCGTGGTAATAATGATGATGATAATAATGATAATGATATTGTCTTAAATGTACCTAGGTGGGTTTTTTAAAAAAAATTAAAATGTATGTAACATTGTACTGGGGAGAGGAGTCACCTTCAGCCTGAGGGAGGGGGGGTGTTCTTAATACAGGAACAAGGATGTCTTTTGAGGAGGGGTTTTTTTTTTGTCTCTTCAAGGTGCATTTTGCATGCATTCCCCCCCCTCACATTTCATTATCTTTTTAAACAATCCCATCTTTTCATAAAATGCACTTTACATTGGGTGTCTGTATAATGTCACTGTTGTTCTTATCCTCCCGTATATCCCTTACTGCCATTTGAAATCAAAGAGTGTGTTTCTCTCCCCTCCCCCCTTTATACATGGAGCTACATGTAAATGTTTACACCTTACACATTTAACTGGATCTCTCTTTGTGCAGGTGAAGTTCTGTTGGATTTTATCTTTTCCACCTTTCAATCCCTTTGAGCCAAGACACCAGAGGGGTGTTTTTTTTCCTGGTTGAGGTCTTGTGCCTTGCTCTGTTTTCTCCAGCCTCTTGTTTTCATAAGATCTGGCTCTTCTCAGTTGGTTAAAAAAAGGGGGAACCTCTCTGAAATTATTGATCTGTCATTCACCAACATGTATTCAAATCTTGTTCCTTAGAACACGGTTTGTAATTGTATTCCCTATAACAGCAAGCCTACCCATGGTCCACATTCCCCAAGAACCAGGTACAATACTGGTTTATCAAAGTGGTAAAAAAAAAAAAATAACATAACCCCTAATTCATGTAGTAGCGTTGTAGGTTGTATACGGCTTTCATCTTTTATAAGCCAGGATACAGAGACAAATGGCAATTAAAATGACTTGGACAGAGCTACAGTGAATCGGACTGGGCCTTGTATCTCAGATCTACATATTAGCAGTCCTTCATAGCTGTAGCAGTTTAAAATGTTCATGAAACAGTTTGTACTGCAAAGGATACTACCTGGTGCAGTATTGTTACTTTTAACATAGTCATAAATGCAGCATGAGTTGTCCAGCAAATATTAGTTAAAGGAAAGGCTTGCACATTACTGAATTATTAATAGACCTGGAGCTAATTATCCTAGGAGTTCTTAAGAGATACTACTCTTTTGAAAGGGGAACTAATAAGGGGAAATCAAAGATTGCTACATAATGTAATGTGTTCTCGTAGACATTTAAAAACAAAAAGTATGTCAGAAAAGCAGGTGACCCTCAAATCTATTGACTAGCAAATCTTCTGAGATACATTGGAATTGTACTAAGTAGTTTAAGCACAGCCAAAGCCTGTAAATTTGTATAGCTTTGCAGAAATTGCAGCTCCTAACGAGCTAATTCCCCTGCTAGCCTATCAAATCTCTGAATGTTTTTTATGTTTCTAACTCCCAATAATAAATTAGACCTTTTTATAGGTAGATAACTTTAATATTGGGATTCCCTGAATTGTTATTGGAAAAACAAGAAACACAGGAGTTGTGATTCCTTGTTTTGCAGCAGTAGCAGATACTCTTTCTGCAGAATCTCAGAAACAGTTAAGTTGCAAAACAAGAGGGAAAGTCTACATGGAGAAATTCAAAATACAATGGGAATTCATTTTCCTAGGTTCTTTTGTGCCATACTTTAAAGCAAATAGAGATAGGGCTGCTACTTTTGAATTGAAGATATATTTTGTTTTGTTTTGACATAAGACATCTGGGGCAAGGAACTCTGCAAATGTTTAGCAGATGTTTCCATCCTAGTCCTCGGAGGCCCAACTGCCCATTTTACTGCCCCACTTATTGCACTGATTGTAACTGACTGTGCAGCAGACAGAAAAGGAGGGTGTTTGAAATGTTGAGTGTTGGAGCCTTAGAATTTGCTAGAATAAATAATATATAGTTAAATGGGAACACTTGGTGCCTATGAACTTGTTATTGTACACTAGTAGTACTATTCTTAATGTATATTAGAGTTAAACCTTATAGTTTTCTCTTTTCACTATAACTTACCACAGCACTGTTGGACAGAATTAGATTCCACTGTATACAAGAGCCAGATCTCTTTCTGTTTATAGCTAGATTAATCTTATTTATAAGCATTGATCACATCAGTGGTAGCCAACATGGTGTCTTCTGAATGCTTTGGACTACAACTGCCATAATCCCTGATCATTGACCATGCTGGCTAGAGATAGTTGTTGTCCAAACATATAGAGAGCACCATGATGAATACCCTTGCTTCACATTAAGAAAATACTAATAGAGCTGTTTTCTCATTTTGTGCTCTTAGATTCCCCCCCTTGCATTAATTAACACATTTTAACTGCATATTTAAAGGCTTATCTTTTTCATCTCACATTAAATTTTAACTTGAATATACTAGATTTGTAGATCTGTGGAGTTTAGTTAACAGGGAAGCAAGTAAATTCTTGCATCTCAGTTGCAAGAATGAAAATCATATTAAAAGCTCCCACTTCTAAACAGGTCAGTTTAGAAAAAGAACAATTAGATAAATTTTGGAGAGGTTTTTAAAAAATCGAATCCTTTTTCTCAGAATAAGAGTGTAAGGTTTACTGTTACTGGAGGATCAAAATATATCATGATGCTGTTCATGCTAAACTAGTTTGGCCCTTCAGATATGTTTTAAAACTAAAGGCATGTACAGTGGTACCTTGGTTTACGAACTTAATCCGTTCTGAAAGTCCGTTCTTAAACCAAAGTGTTCTTAAACCAAGGTGTGCTTTCCCATAGCAGCAGGGGACTCAATTTACAAATGGAACACACTCAACAGGAAGCGAAACGTGTTCTGCTTCCAAGGCAAAGTTCACAAACCAAAACACCTACTTCCAGGCTTGCAGCATTCTTAATGCAAGTTGTTCATAAATTAAGCTGTCCTTAAACCAAGCTACCACTGTATAAGGCAAAGGTGCATATTTCAAATACAGTTTCTGCATAACTAAGATAGTGGAATGTTAATAGTTACAAAATTACACCAACCCACATTCCTGCGACTAACTCTGATAAACATTTGATTACAGTGGTACCTTGGGTTACATACGCTTCAGGTTACAGACTCCACTAACCCAGAAATAGTACCTCACGTTAAGCACTTTGCTTCAGGATGAGAACAGAAATTGTGCTGCGGCGGCACGGCAGCAGCGGAAGGCCCCATTAGCTAAAGTGGTGCTTTAGGTTAAGAACAGTTTCAGGTTACGAACGGACCTCCAGAACAAATTAAGTACATAACCAGAGGTACCACTGTATTAAACTAAAGATATGTTTATGGCGCATATATTAGTAGATGCCACACAAGTCATCTAATTTAAACCTTCAGCATTGAGACCACCCCTGGTATCCAAATGCTGGAACCCTCCAAAGGAGGAGACTTTCTGTTTTCTAATCAGTTCCTTAGCTAGTTATTCTTGTGTGTATAGTCCTTGTTTATGTCTAATACAATACCCTGCCTTTGTTGAATTTAATTTTGTGTTTTTCACTGAGCACAAGATTATCAAGTTGTGTGTGTGTACTTAGATGATTTGGGGGGGGTCAGTGTTAAGACATGCAGTGTTGAGCAACTATGGTACATCTCTCAAGTAAAAGGTAAAGGGACCCCTGACCATTACGTCCAGTCATGGCCGACTCCGGGGTTGCAGTGCTCATCTTGCTTTATTGGCCGAGGGAGGCGGCGTACAGCTTTCAGTTCATGTGGCCAGCATGACTAAGCCGCTTCTGGCGAACCAGAACAGCGCATGGAAACCCTGTTTGCCTTCCTGCCGGAGCGGTAACTATTTATCTACTTGCACTTTTACGTGCTTTCAAACTGCTAGGTTGGCAGGAGCTGGGACAGAGCAACGGGAGCTCACCCCATCACGAGGCTTTGAACCGCTAACCTTCTGATCAGCAAGCCCTAGGCTCTGTGGTTTAACCCACAGCACCACCCACATCCCTACATATCTCATGTGCTTTTTAACTATTTGCCATGGCAAGCTGTGGCAGTACAAGATGCCCAAAAGAATTGTGTCCCTAAGAGTTGTAGTTGGCTTTTGCAACATACCTAGTCAGCATTCCCCAATTGTTGAAATGTAGACAAAGTTTTTTCAAGTAACATTTCATGAGAAAGCTGAACAATAGCAGCTTGAGGTGGTACTGTCCAGAACCATATTCATCACTTCATCTGCTCTTTGAATAAACTTGATCAGGGGCCTTTGATACAGTGATAATTTAGTTCTCTCTACCCCAACCAATGTACTGAACAAATGGTTGCCTATATGTCTTGTTATACTTAAAGTTGGTTGAGATTTCTGTGTTCATTATTTTTTCTGGGCATATATGTAGTTGGTCTTTGTAGATTTTACCAGAGCCTGAAATAAATTCTTTGATTTCTTTTATCAACCATTGACAATTCTACCCAGAGGCAAATTGCAATCATGCTGTTATTCACTATGGCAGAGGAATCTCACCCTGTGCATGCTATGAGGCATTCTGGTACATAAGAGCCTCCTCCAGGGCCAGGCCAGTGGCCCACCCCACCCAGCCTCCTTAGCTTTCACAGTGTCCAGCCAGATGTCCCCATGGGAGACCCTAAGAGCAGGATCCATGCACAAGGGTACTTTCTCCCTTCCTGTGGCTTCCAGCAACTGGGATTCATCCTATGCCCTTTTAAAATGGGGGGGGGGGGGTTGGGGGTGTTATTGGGCTGTTGTTTTTATTTTGATTATATACTGTAGTGGTTTTGTATTCTGATTTTGTTCTGTAAACCGTCCTGAGACCTCCAGGTATAGGGCGGTATATAAATTCAGTTAATAATAATATTAAGCATAGTCACATACACCTTAATCCAGGGTTAAATCCATCCCTCCTACACCTCACTGATCAGCAGCTGTTGACCTTAAGGTAGACATTTTAAAAAAAAGAGATCATACTAAATTTGTGAGATGTGTTTTGTTTTAGTTTTCCTTCAAACACAAGTAGCCTATTTTGAGAAGAGTTTAACTTCAGTACTTTATTAAGAGAGCCTTCCTTTTTAACTGATGTCCTACACCACTTAACATAACATCACTGTTCTTGCATAGTTCATTATTTATATAGTACAAAGTGCATTTCAATTATGAAATTCATTTACACTTGCAATAACCCTGTAAAGTAAATTAACCAGAAAATAATTATTTGTGCAAGGCTAGAAGTACAAGACTTAGAAAATAGATTTCCATGCTCTGTATTAAGTGCAGTTATTCTTCCTAACAAATTGTATATGTTATTATTTTAAATTGTATATCGTATATTTTCACAACCAAACTAAATAACATTGCTGTCACATGTGATCAGTGTTATCATAGTAAATCAATACCAAACAGTGTTCCCATATGAACCTGCCTGATAGTTAAGATATGCAGTAGAACCCTCTTTTCCAGGGGCCCTTCATAAGTGAGTCAGGCTGAGGCCTCACTTCGCTAAGCAAGTGAAGGAGACATCTACACTCACATTTAGTTCAGAACTACTATATTCACCTGGGCAATTAATTAATGTTTTTAATTTCTTTGTAATAGATTTAGCTGCTTTATTGGTTTTGTCAGCTTTTCATGTCTTGGTTTATTTATTAATGTATTAATAGTTATGTTTTTATGCATTTCATAGTGGTGAGCTTTGGGAACTTTAAAATCAAAAGTGATTTTAGTATTCATTAAACTGCCTATAATTTTAAGGTAGTAAACTGAAGCTATCCTTGCATGCCGCTGTTTCTTAAAATGCAAACAATACTAGATACTACTATAGGGTCAGTGTGTGTAAATGTTATGTAATTGTTGTGGTTGTTGGACAAATAAGCATGGGAGATGATTGTAGTATTATTGTCAACTATACCCCCTTTAAAAAAATATTCTAACTCATATTGAATCTAAACTATTGTGACTTTATAAAACAGAGAGGATGGTGAACTCGAAGATGGTGAAATAGATGATGCTGGATTTGAAGATGATAAGGAAGAACAAGATGCAAAGGTTGAAGATAAACAGAAAAATGAAAAAACCCATAGAAAATCCCGCAAGAAACGCAAAAAAGAAAAAGATAAGAAAAAGTCAAAAAGGAGAAGACGAGATAAACACAAGGTTAGAATTGTTAGTCAATATTCTTTGCAACTCTAGTAATTATTTTTCATTTACGCAAAGTAGTGTTAAAATAAGTTTAAAAATATTGTTTATTTATTAAATTTGTATTCTGTTTGCCATGTCTAGAGTGGCAAACATCAAAAATATTTAAACAGTACAATTTAAGTAGAATAAAAACATATTTAAAACACTAAAACAATTTAAGATAATTTAAAAACAATCACATAGCATCACAGTTTTTAATTTCACAGTTGCTATGACCATTATCTACAGTCATCAAATGCCTGGGTAAAGAAAAATAGTTTAAAGTTTCTCCTGAAAGTCAATAATGAGAGATAAAGGCACACCTCACCAGGGAGGGCACTCTGCAAATGGGAACCACCACCAATAAGGCTCTGTAGCAAGTGAGCGCCAACTGGTTATGTACAGATTATAATGTGCCCAAGAGTATTGGCCTACTAAATCATTATTTGCTGTGTCCAACATTCCTCACACCACTTTTGAGCTGAGAAGTGTGCCAAATAATACATTGCAATGTTTGCCTGTGCTTGAGGCTCATGAGCTGCTCTAGTGCATACAGCTAAAATACAAGCTACCTTAATTATTATTGGTAATAAATTAGCCCTCATGGGGATTTGAATTGTATGCCACTTCCCCACAATCTGCTTCTCTTCCAAATGACTTTCCTGTAGCATTTTAAATACAATATATATAGTTCATATGCCTGCATTCTACAAATGAAATCATTCTTGTTTTTCAGCATAATTCCCCCTCTAGCAATGACAGTTCTGACTATAGCATTGATTCTGATGCCGAACGAACAGAAAGATCCCATAAGAAAGGATCTGGTTTCTACAGAGATTATGAGTCTTCATTCATTCAGGTACAGCTTTCAAAATGTTCGTTCCATCCAAAGTTATATATCATGCTGATTTCCTGGCTTGTTACCAGTTTTTGGTGATATGGGGGCAACAGAGGGCAACAGTTCCCCTGGTTACTTGTTAGAAAGTTTCCAGTCAGAATGAAGCAATTTTTATCCTCCCTCTTTTCTGGCCAAGTATGAAAGCCTTCCATTTACTTCTCAATAGCTTCAAAAGTAATTTGTGTCACTTTGAGTTTTACTGGGGACATGGGTTTCTTTTTTGCCTTTGCCATATTTATTCAAAGAAATAGAACCAGAGATTATTAAAGTAGCGTATGTCTTTGCCTTGACTGCCATTGAGATTTTCATTGTATGAGTTTTGTGCAGTGTTTCAGTATTCTTCAAAGGATCAGTAACGGGCATTCCTTACAGGGGAGTAGTATCACTTTGTTCTCTGTTACTAAAGCTTCCTCTAGATTTATATGGAAAGAGGACATATGAGTGACTCTGTTGAAGTAAATCCCTCCCAGAAGTAAAAATGATCTTGCCCTATGAGGGCTCTTGCTTTCCATCCAAAACCTCCTTCCATTACAGTCATACCTCAGGTTGCGAACGCTGTGGGTTGCGCGTTTCTGGGTTGTGGACCGCGCCGAACCCGGAAGTACCGGAACGGGTTACTTCCGGGTTTTGGCGCATGCACAGAAGCTCAAAATGATGTCATGCGCAGAAGCGCTGAATTGCGCCACGTGCGTGCGCAGACACAGTGCTGCGGGTTGCAAACGCTGCGGGTTGCAATCGTGCCTCCTGCACGGATCACGTTCGCAACCCGAGGTATGACTGTATTTGAAAAAAACAGGACTTCGTTGGGTTTTTCTTGGCTTCATGTCTTCCCGAATGAAGGAGCATATGGTTTCTCTTGACTAGTCTAACAGTTGCTCTGGGAGAAGATAAATGTCCATTCAGAACCGCAAACAATTTTATTACTGCTTGACTTATAAAACCAGTAGTAATTTCATACTATCTGGAGTTTAAGGTAGTACAGCCTTATATGGATATTTATTTATTCATTTATTTGATTTTTTTTATTACAGACAAAACATTAAAACAATCAACACATTCCAAAGATCATGTTGAGAGAGACAATACATAAGTGAACTGTGCATCCTTATTCCACACTTCCAAAATAATATATCAAAAAGGTGCTGGCAGAATGAAGCCTAACTTCTAAACATCATTTATATCACATGAAATGTTTTTGATATGGCTTGCAACCAATTCAAATTGAAAATTCATAAGGTGAAACCCAGAAAAAGGAGATAAATATTCCAGACATAGAGCAGGGAACCAACTCCTATCAGTCCCAGCCAGCCTGGGGAGTGGTGATCAAAGATGGTAGGGTTTTAGTTTACCATATCTGTAGGGCCACAGGTTCCTCAACCCTGCAAAATTTGCTACTAGCATAGTGTTACTAATCATAAATTTATTCACAATGCTGGAAGTCATCAGATTGGATGTTCTACATCTAGAAAAGGGGTGGAACTGGCTTAAGAATTGCTTCACTCTTACTGCCAGAAAATGGTTGCAATATCTTCATGCTACAGAAAATAAGAAATTTTTCACTTGAATCTAGTAGTTCTCATTGGAGAAATAATTAATGCTTACTGTATTATATGCTTATGTTTCAGCATGTTTTCATAAATTTCTCTGCAAGCAATGAGGACAGTTGCTCTTGCCAAAAAACCATTCCTTTGTGCTCCAATTACTCTACTAAAATTGAATACAAAAATATTAATTTGCATAATTTTGACTTATTGCAGAATTTCACTTTTGCGGGGAGCTGAATTTGTGTTGTCTTGGCACACACTTAATTGTGTGTGTCCTTTTTTGGCAGGGTAGTCTTGATTCTGCCCATGCATCTGTGGTGTTTGTTACAACTTGAACTCTAAAGCATGAGAAAATGATGTCCTTAGAATGGTTTTTTCTTTATTTATTATTGCTCATTGCAACAGAATGATACAAATAACTTGTTCAATAAAGTCATGTGTCTTTTGCCACAAAATGAACTATTTATAGAATAACACCTGTAAAAAGAGTGTGTGAGCTGCTGTGGGGGAGGAGAAGCTGTTAATTCTGCTTCTCCTTTCACCCATCTCCAGTATTTGCATATACACACTTGGCTTAGCAAATTGGTAGTGCCAAAGTCTCTGCTAAAAACAGTTATTTCTACTTTGGCCACTCTTGTGTGAAATACAGACAGATTTTGGAAGAAATAGAAACTTAGTGAACCATTTATATTATCCACCCACTTCACCAGGGAGTCTTTTAGGATCAGTATTTGTTGCTGTCCGTGGAACAATGGTTTGAGGGGACAGAAAGCTCTACTACACCCATAGCCAAGTGAACAGATCTGTGCTCATCCCATCAACTCTCCATCTATCTATGGATAATCAAGCACTATATAGGCATCTTTGCACTGTTTTCAATTTGCAACTGCACTACACTTTTAATGACTTGCAAATAACAACCCTAATTCAGGATAGAAAAGTACACATGAACACCAATAAAATGTTATGTTTTCTTTGTAGAGAAAATAGTGAGAGGTCATATCCTAATGGTTTTCTAATTATCATTCTCTTTTGTCCAGCATGGGCATATTTCAGGAAAATACACCCCTTCACAGAAGTCACAGCATACTAAAAAATCAAAAAACAAAGATTATGATAATTACAGTGATGATTTTGTCTACAATGAGGATGAAAAAGAAGATTTTGCTGACCAGTTAAAACAGTATAGACAAGCTAAAGAAACTTCAAATGCTGATTTAGATGCTCCAATTTCAAAAGAATCTATGAAAAAGCAAGGAATGAAAGGGATTCAGAAAGGTAAGGCATTGGTCTAATGCTGGCTTAGTTTGTGTTAGAAACCCACCTATGCATAATTACAGCATTTACAGTGGAATTGTGTTCAGAACAAGCATTTTCCATTGAATGGCCTGGAATGAAACTTTTTGGGGCCAGGTTCACTGTTTTGGAAGCTAGTGTTAAAATGCTATTTTATAATTTTAGAAATGACCTTTAAAAACACGATAGTTCTGACCTCTTCACTCTGCAGAAAAGTGCAGGTGGTATGTATGTACATTCTTCTTTCAGGTCAGAATCTTTATGCTGAAATGTGTTGGATGTTCTTGTTTTTAGGTGCTACACAGACAAGCAATAGTTACGGTATTGGCCGAGGGCGTGGCATGCAGAAGAAATTGAAACGCAAAGACCGTGGAAGGGGAAGAGGGATAAATAAAGGTCCTGAAGAGGTAAGTGGAATGGAAGTGGGTTAAGTTACGTTGAAACTTGGGATTTCTGTTTAGTTTGCTGTGGATAATTCAGAATACCGTATTTACTTGAATCTAACGCTCTCCTTTTTTGGCTGAAATTACATTGCAAAAATTAAGGTGCGCATTAGATTCAATGGCACACTTAAATTCGTCAGCAAATACTTTTTTTGGTTTCAAGGTTTTGAAAACTGAGGTGCACATTAGATTTGATGGTGCATTAGACTTGAATAAATACAGTATTTAATTTAGAACAAGCAGCCCTTCAGTTATTATTACTCTGCGTCATAACTGTCAACTTTTCCCTTTTCTTGTGAGGAATCCTATTCGGAATAAGGGAATTTCCCTTTAAAAAAGGGAAACGTTGACAGCTATGCTCTGTATCATGTAGCTTCAGTATTGCAGCCTAAGGACACATGCACTATGAAATGAACTTCTGGTAATGCTAAGCTGGAGGAAGGCGTAGTAACAATTTTGCAGTTTGGAAAAATAATGTGACTAAGATAAATATTAGCAGTTGGCAGGTAGCAACATTGGCAAAATTAAAATGATACAGAGAACTAGGGCTAGTGAAGTCAGCCAGTAATAGTAAAATGTGTACAGCTTGGGGGGAAAGGGAATGAATTGTCAGTCCCATCACCTTCCATCACCACCACTAAAGAATGACATGTTCTTCACAGCTTTGTTTCCTCATATGCAAAACGTCTATGCCCAACACTATGCCTAGCATTTACCATAACTAGAATGTCAGTGACCATACCTGTTTGTCTGGCCCTGTGCTTTTTGAGAAGCTTGACTAAATCATTTTAGTTTATCATTTTGAGTACTGTAACTTTGGATCTTCAGTGACGCTTTAGGTAACGATTCATTAAAACAGGATGCTTGTTTTTTCAGGAAATAAAGCCTGTTAAGAAATGGCCAACTATGAGTCAGGCATTCATAAATCAGCATACTGTGGAACACAAAGGAAAACAAATCTGTAAATATTTCCTAGAGGCACGATGCATTAAGGTGAATATACAATTGTACTCTTTCTAGAAAGGGTAGGGGGAATGTGTGGGTTTTATTCCAGTTTGCTCAACACATTTATCAGCCCCCACCCCAACTGTTAAATATTTTTAGTACTAAAAATATATTTAAATTTAAAATATGGGTGTATTTTGTCCAGTCGTTTTATTTTTTGTGCAGGCTTTTATATTTAATGTTGAAAGTGTGTAATATTTAAATGGCAGCCATGATCTTTTGAAATAGAAAAGCTTGATTGTACAGTATATAGTATATCTTCTAGTGAGCTATGTAAATTATTGCACAGAGTTGCATCACTGTGAACAGAGCAGCTTAAACATTTCTACCAGTCAGTTGTATGAGAAAATTCAAAAACTATCAATGCATTCTAGCAGGCAAGTGTAATAGGGCTTTTCCAGTGGTGTCACTTGTTTAGAAATGACCTCCCCAAGAACTGCATTCAGCTCCCTCCTTGATTTCTTTCAAAGAAGCCCTAAATATTTTTCTTTTCCAATCAGCTTTTGGTTAATTTAGGGTGGCTAGCATGCTGTGCTGGGAGTGAGAGGTCTAGCCGTGCTAATTTCATCTGCTGCTTGTTTTTGTTTGTTTTTTAATTTAAGATCAATATTGTATTGATCTTAATTGTTTAGGTAGCTGTGTTGTTTTATTATTTTGCTTTGGTTTTCTACTGTAAGCCGCTTTGGGAAAGGTCTATGGTCCTGAAAAGTATTATAGAAATGACTGAAATGAATACAATTCTGAACAACTGCCATCTGTTTATTGTCAGTGCAGGTATAGTTTCATGTTCTGCTTTTTTAATGATTGGTTTGCCTTACAAACAACTTCCTCCAACACCACTGGGGGGGGGAAGCAGTGAACTATGTTTGATCAAACTTTCTCATACTATCATTGAAAATTCAACTTGAAATACAATAATTCCACATTTGGAGCTAATAACCTCTTTTATGTACACAGGGAGACCAGTGTAAATTTGATCATGATGCAGAAATAGAGAAGAAAAAGGAAATCTGCAAGTTTTATATACAGGGTTATTGTTCCAAAGGAGAGAACTGCATTTACATGCATAATATCCTTTTACAAATAATATCCTAAATATATTTTGTTTAAGAGTGTGTGTGTGTGTGTGTGTGTGTGTGTGTGTGTGTGTACATATACATACAAATATGACCTCAAATATATAATGTAAATGATATTTTCAAAGTGATAAATGATGGGAGTTCATGGTCTTTGATATGTCACAGTAAGCATTATACTTAATATATTGTTTATACTTTGTTGTTAAAACATCAAAAACGCAGTGCTTACAATTAAAGAGCAGGAGTCCAAAATGTTGACGCTGCTTACAAGTCATGCCTATTATTTGTGATGCCCACTAATTTTTCCCTTTCCATACTCCTGTGTTATGTTCAAAAGCCACACAGGATGGGAGAGAAACTATTTCTCCTTTCCTCTCTGGAGGGGTGGAGGATCTAGGGAGAAAGGAGAGATGATTTGTCTTCTACAAGTTGGACTTTTGCAGAAAGCTTCAGCAGCAACCTGCTGCCACTTCCACCACCTCTTACAAAAGCCTAATAGAAAGGGAAAGAGGCTACTCCATTTTTCCTCAACAACAACAACAACAATAATAATAATTTATTATTTATACCCCACCCATCTGGCTGGGTTTCCCCAGTCATTCTGGGCAGCTTCCAACTGAATATTAAAAACAATACAGCATCAGACATTAAAAACTTCCCTAAACAGGACCGCTTTCAGTTGTCTTTTAAAAGTAGAATCAGGTAGTTGTTTATCGCTTTGACATCTGCTGGGAGGGCGTTCCACAAGGCAGGCGCTACTACCAAGAAGGCCCTCTGTCTGGTTCCCCGTAACCTCACTTCTTGCAGGGAGGGAACCGCCAGAAGGCCCTCAGCACTGGATCTCAGTGTCTGGCCTGAGCGATGGGGGTGGAAACGCTCCTTCAGGTATACTGGGCTGAGGCCGTTTAGGGCTTTCAAGGTCAGCACTAACACTCTGAATTGTGCTCGGAAACGTACTGGGAGCCAATGTAGGTCTTTCAAGACCGGTGTTATATGGTCTCGGCGGCCAGTCCCAGATACCAGTCTAGTGGCCACATTCTGGATTAATTGCCGTTTCCGAGTCACCTTCAAAGGTAGCCCCACGTAGAGCGCATTGCAGTGGTCCAAGCTACATGAGGGGCACTTTTCCTCAGTTACCCACTCTCTAAGCCAGGGGTCCTCAAACTTTTTAAACAGGGGGCTGGTTCACTGTCCCTCAGACACTGTTGTGGGCTGGACTATATTTTGAAAAAAATTAAAATAAAATAAATATGAAGGAATTCCTGTGCACATTACGTGTTATAGCTAATGACTTGCAGTTCAAACAATGTGGTTTAAAGGCAAAGGAGGAATTGGCTAAATGGTAGGGAAAGATGGAGTTTTCCAACTGGAGCTATAGAAAGTGGAAACTGTGCCTTTTAAACTTGCTCATAAAGGATCTAGAGTTAGGGGCAGAGATAGCCAAGTTTGCCTATGACACAGGAACTTGCCAAACTGAGTGAATGTGCTGCAGAATAAGTAAGACAGCGAATGCAATTCAGTTTCCATGAGCGTCAAGTGATGTCTGTCTCCGCTGAAAAGGCTTGATTTCCCTCAGTGTCCCAGAGGGTCAATTCTCTCTTCCTGTTGGGTTTTTGCTGGAAGCAGCAATGAGGTACTGCCAGAGCTGTTTGCAAAAGCCTAACCTCATGAGAGAAGCTACATCTCTTTACCTCCATGGAGGACAGGAGAGAAAAGGCTTCCACAGGCAGCAATTTTGCCAAATGGGAAAGAGGTGTTTTCTGCTGGTAAGAAGGTGAGTAAATTTATAGAAGGCAGAAAATCTGAATCCAAAACATTAGCTGAGCATGATCCATCCTGTTCCATTAATAGTCATGAGGAGTTCCCTTTAGGGAACCCAATAAGCCCACTCTCAAAGTGTTATACTTGTTAGAATCCTTAATACAGGCTCACATGAGTTCCCTTGCAAGTTCTATCATACAGGAGCTAAGTGTTACCACGGCGACAAGTGCAAGTTTTCTCATGATCCACTAACTAAAGAGTCGAAAGAACTCCTTGATAAGGTGAGTAATGCTCCTTTGTATCAACAGAATACACCACATCATACTTTAATATGATAGTTCAAAAACGCTGTTTTTCAAAACTAAGAAAAGTCCGTGGTGACCCAGGTTCAAATTGATTTTCCAAGGAGTCCAGTCACGTTTATCGATATTTCAGTTGCACATGATGTACAGTGTCATCTGTCAGTGTAGTATGTTTTCATGTAAAAAAAGCTATTCCAGGCTTCATAGATTTTACCAGCATCTCATGATGAAGACAAACATCATATAAAAAGGGAGCTTACAGCAGGATCCTTAGCTGAAGAGTGAACCTGGCGCCCCTCAGCTTTGCAAGGCTTGCACATCACAAATGTGCATGCCATTAAACTAAATGCCATCTTAGCATTCGATGTTGCCCCTCCTTTGTTTCACCATCACTTTATTTTTTATAGCACTGCTTACGCATTTATGCATTACCCATTTGTTTTCACCCTCCGCTTAAAATGGGGAGGGGGGGAATAAATGGCAAAGCTCCAGAAATTTTGGGAGAGGTTTCTTGTTGACTTCATGGGTAGCAGCTAGTTAGCAAAGTGGACGGTCAGTTTCTGGCAGGACTGGATTTTTTTCCCCTTAGTGGTAGAACCCTAAAGAGGAAAAGCATGTTTGGTTGGAGCATTTTTATGTTAGCCCCACTGAAGTAAAAATGTTCCATCTGATTTAAACTTTCTGCTTTCTTTTAACCCATTATCACCTTTTCCCTTTAGTTTTCCTCTTCAGGTATTATTCTTTGAATCTCCTAACTGCTCATACTGGTGTAGTGTAGTCTTACAGAAATTGGAAGGTGCACATCACTGCACACTATCCATGAAATCATAGGATCCAAGGTTTCTGGGATGGGCTTGTTGTCTATTGACAGTGTTAGAAAAGATTCTCCCCAAAGTCAACATTTAATTTCTTAGTCATGGTCTAGTTGAAACTAGCTGAAATAGTTGTTGCTATTGAGGGAGAAACCACCATCCAGTTCAGTTCAGTTCAGCATACCAAAGAGTTGAACATTCATAGCAGTGAGCAGACGTGAAACCAAAAGTTTGGATGGTGGACTGTGCTCTGATTGATCTAAATGTTAGAACATAATGTTCTGGAAACTTGGTTAGGTCTTTATAGGTGGCTTTTTTTAGGAGTTGCACTTCAAAATGGTGTTTGAGATTAATTGGGGTATAGTATGTGAGTTGTTATAATCTCGTTTGAATTCCATGGATGCTTTGACTTTTCTATTTCAAAGATTTGTAACCTACCCTGATCCTTCAGGATCAGATCAGATAGACTCCCAGGTAAGAGGGTTGTATAGCAGCATCCAGAATATTATGCAACAGAAACTTTTATAACTCGGGGTGTAATTTGTGTGTGTTTTAGGTACTGAATACTGAAGAGGAGCCATTATTTCAAAACGATGATGAAAAGGAAGTGGAGGAACTTCGGAAACGAGGCATAGTTCCTCTTCCTAAGCCTCCTCCAGGAGTTGGGCTTTTGCCAACCCCACCAGAGCCGTATTCCTTTACTGAGGAAGATGCAGAAAACTTTCAGGATCCCTCTGGTGAATTCAAGAAAATCCCATCTCTCTTTGAGATAGTTGTGAAGCCTACTGTGGATTTAGCCCACAAGATTGGGAAAACGTAGGTATTAGAAGTATAAAGGTTGTGCATGGTTTTAATGAGGCAATAAGGAAGTTCAGGAAAATGATGGCATTATAGTAATCTTACAGGACTGGTTAAAAAGAGAAAGAGAGAGTTACAAACACAATGACCCTAGAATATCACAGTAGTGGCAGGCATAGTTTGCCACTCTCAACTGAAGTGGCAAGTAGTATCACACATACCGGTAGAAGGCTGCATTAAGTTTTTTAGGAGAAAAGAGCTAAAACTGTATTTATAGCCTTGCTTAGATCTAGTATGTCTGATTGAAATAACATCTTAGTGAAAAATTTGTGTAATTATTGCCTACCTATTTTGATCTAAAATTTGGCCTATATTTAAAAACTAATTGCATATTGTTGACATCCTTGTCAGAAAAATAAAAACTACTGGTTGTCCAGTCAGTCTCATTTAAAATATATGTATTAAGGAATGTCTCAAATCTCACTTGTTTGTATTTCATATGTTTACCTTTTATAAGAAGAGGTCCTTATAAGGAGAACAGTTGCTTTTCATCTTTTTATTAGGCACTCAAGTTTTTGAAGACTTCAGTCATGCTCCTTGTAATAATCCAAAGTTCACCTGTTTATGGTCTGGTGAAAAAACCAAACTGAATGGTAGTGTTCCCTTCTAAGAGAAAGCAAACTAATTTTGACAAAATAGAGCATGTAGCCATTTTCAGACTCTTGACCACTATGCTCCTCATAACTTGCTTATCGCTTATGCTTATATAAAAGTGGTATTGACCTAACTTTCTGTCTTGCAGTCCACCAGCATTCTATAACAGCACATCACCGCCAGGACCAGAGTTTGAAGGAAATGATCCACATATGTATAATACAGAATCGAGCCCAGGACATAATGGACCAGCAGGGCTCCCAGGTTCTCCTGGGCATCCTTGCATAGGTCTAGGAGGGCCGCAGAGTCCGCCTTTGCAGCCAGTTCCTCCGGGTTACCTAGGACCACAGGGTCAAGCCGGTGGACCAATGCATGGACAGCAGGGTGGGCCGCCTTTGACGCCACCTGGTTCATCATATGGCTGTGCAGTTGCTCAAGAACATATGGCAAACATGCCCAGAGACAATCATTGCCTACCTGGTCCACCATATCAGCAGATCCCCGGTGAACGGCTGCCAAATACTTGTTACGAGTCCCTTCAGAATCCAGCCAGTTTCTATGATAATTACTATTCGCATCAGGCTGTACATAACTTTCAGACAACCAATAACACTGGTGGTAAGTTTTAATGTTTAAATCTTATGTCCTTAGTTAGAACTAAACAATTGTGTCTCATGAGAATTGTATTATAACTCAAAATCACCTAGTCTTGGGCCCTTCTCATTCAAGATTTATAAAAGTATTCCCAAAATACTCATTATGGGGGGTGCATGTGTGTGTAGGAGGGGAGAACACAGACTTTTGAAAGTGCAGTATGCTTCTGTATGCTCTGCACATATCCTCTTCTTGAATTCTTGTATGGGGGACTCAGGACACCCTAGATCAGATGTGAAGGATAAATTATGCCTTCCCACCCTCCAGGATGCTTCTAACTTTTCCCCATAAGCAACTACTCAGTGCACGAGTCTCCAGTAGTCTCCATCTCTTCGCCTGACCATCTTCCCCCTGCCTTTCCTAAGTGCTTGAGGTGCCTTCTAGCAGCAGCATCTAAAACAAATAAGCATTCTGGCCATACCTAGAGGGACATGTGGTGGCTATGGATGCTACTTCATAGGGAAAGGCCAGTGGAATGGTGCTGCTTGGGTGCTGCTACTTGAAGACATGCTGAAGAGAACCCTCTTCTTCCTTCCACTCTGGGCTTTCCTGCTCTAGAGCAGATAAGAGCAGTTTGGGATAGAGGTTGATGATGTGGCCACACAGCTCCCAAGGGACACCCCTGCCCCTGACTTCCTCCCAGCTTTGGAACTAGGGAGGTGGCAAGAACACCACACAACTAGCAGTCCCTGCCCACCTTGCAGCTTAAGCATTGGGAGGAAGGCTTGGTAACTCCATGCTTGCTAGAGGGCATTTGCACACTCTGCTGCATTGAGGATGGTGAGAGGAACTGATGAAGCCCGTTTGCATGTGAGAAAGTAAACCTGTCCTCTGCCCCCTAGAATTAAGCCTCTAATATGTACAGCCCCACCCCTTCATGTGCCACCTTGATGGCTTTTATAGAGATCTCATCAAATAGTACTTAACATTTCTTTGTAATTTCTGTTTAACTTAAGTTGAGGATAAATACTAATTGTTTGTAATACTGTCAACG
Organism: Podarcis siculus; assembly: GCA_034642415.1. Taxonomy (NCBI): domain Eukaryota; kingdom Metazoa; phylum Chordata; class Lepidosauria; order Squamata; family Lacertidae; genus Podarcis; species Podarcis siculus. The sequence goes on along the minus strand of JAXCMG010000003.1, from coordinate 82,561,364 downwards.
TAGATGGTGCGTGGCAAGGAGAATTTGCAGATCAACAGCCTCACCACATGTCTTCAGATTCACATAACAGTGGCAATGAGTACGAGTCAGACTGTGCTACAGCAGCAGGCCACAGTTCAGCTATTAATGTACCAGATTTTCTTCCTGCAATGCAGAAAGCCCTTTTTGTAAGGCTTAGTCAAAAACAACAAGACGATGGAGAGCAAATGAGCAATCAGTGTCAGAGATCACTGAGTAGAGAAGAAGGTATTGTCACATTCTGCACTTTTAAAATAACATGTTGTAACATAGTTGTGTGCATTTGCTGTTTCCAAATTCCTACTGGTGTTTATTTTCCTTGCAACTTTTACTAAAGTTACTTTCACACATTGAACAATCCAGTTTGATCCAAGGAAGGGGTAGTGGGGCTGATTCCATTATGAAGATGAGTCATTTTATCCACCCACCTGCAAAACTGACAGTAACAGAGTTGCTTCTTCTTAATAATAATAATAATAATAATAATAATAATAATAATAATAATTTTATTATTTATACCCTACCCATCTGGCTGCCTTTCCCCAGCCACTCTGGGCTGCTTACAACATATTGTCGGCCCTCTGCAGAAGGAGGTGCCTGTATTCTGCAAAACCTATAACTGCTAAATGAAATTCTTGTTCCAGTTTCAGCAGCCAAGAAAAGAATTGATTATGTAAATAGTTGGTATAAAAGGAAAAGGTACATATTGACAGAAATGGCAGAAGTTCATGAGAACAAAAAAATGAAGGTGCACTCAATCCTTAGCAGAGCTTGTGTTTTGCTCTGTAAAATGGAAGCGAGAGTGATATGGAGAGGTGAATTATAAGTTCAGTCGTACAGACATTTCTTCTTGAAGCTACTATAGAAGGAGGCAGTGGTTTCCCTCTCCCAGTAACATGTCTGAGCTAGATTATTCTGTCCCAGTATCCAGACTTTATTCTCATCCAAGCAGTGTAGCACTGAGCTAAATTTAGATCTGTAAGGTGAGTGACTAGAGTTAATTACTGCAATGTGTTATATGTAGGGTTGCCTCTGAAGATGCTTCAGAAACTTCAGCTGGTGCAGAATTTGGTGGCCAGATTCCTCACTGGGGCAAGAGGGTTTGAGCATATTCAAAGTGCTGGCTTTGATAAAGCATTAAATGAGAAGCATAGCTCAAATCAGTGGATCACGAGACTGTTAGTCTCAGGTTCAAGCCTCATGTTGGGCAAAAGATTCCTGCATTGCAGGGGTTGGTTGGCCCTCGTGCTACTTTCCAACTTCATAATTCTATGATTCTATGGACTGACTGGACCACAATACCTTAAGGACAGCCTCTCTCCATATGAACCGAACCAGACCCTTCAGTCATCATCTGAGGTCCTTCTTTGTGTGCCTCCTCCATGAGAGGTCCAGAGGGTGGCAACATGAGAACAGGCCTTTTCTGCATTGGCTTTTCTGCAGTTTATGGAATGCTTTCCCCAGAGAGGCTTGCTTGGTGCCTTCATTGCCTATCTTTAGGTACCAGGCAAAAATGTTTCTCTTTAAACAGGCTTTTGGCTAATTAACGTTCTATATCCCTTTAAAGGTGTTTGTGGGAGGAAGGTTATTGCTTTGTTTTTGTTCTTGTTTTTATTATGTATTTTGTGTTCTCACTTTGCATTTTTATGTTGTGAACCTATGATCTTCAGATGGAGGGCAATATACATATTTAATAAATAAAATAAATATCGCTGACATAAGCTAAGAGATGGCAACAGACTATGGTTAAATAATTTCCCCCACTCACTACCATATTTGTCATCCTAATAGGAAATTAGAATTCCTTTCTTTTATATAATCTGGTTTTATTAAAAAGAATTCCCAACACTATTTGGGAAATTCTGTTTTGTTTACCTTAGGATAGAAAATATATACTATGGCTACTGAAATTTGTATGGTGTCTTGTCTTTTTCTAGATGATAATGTAAACTGGTACTCCAGTAGTGAAGAGGAAGAAGGAAGCAGTGTTAAATCAATATTAAAGACCTTAAAGAAACAAAGTGAGACATTAAGGAAACAGCAGCAGCAGGCAGCAGACCAACAGCTTCGTGTTATGCCTACTGACCCAAGACTTGCTAAAGAGCGAGGTCAAGGAAGCCAAGCTGTTGATCCCAGGCTAAGATCAGCTTCAAGATCAAATGCTAGAAAACCACCAGAGTCAGGAACCTTGGACCCAAGACTTGCACGAGATCCTAGAATTTTAAAGAGCAGCGAAAGCAGTCATGCTAGTTCATCTGCTAGTGGAGCGAACCCTGGTGTCAAGACCATGCAAAAAGGATTAGAGGAGGAAGAAGAGGATGGAGAACGGGAGCTGAGAGAGAGAGCTTTCTTAATACCATTGGAACCTCTGCCTGGAGTAACACTACGGGATCCAAGATCTCAGCTTAGGCAATTCAGCCATATTAAAATGGACATTGTTCTGAGCAAACCCAACTTTGCTAAGCATATTGTATGGGCTCCTGAAGACTTACTCCCAGTACCTTTGCCGAAACCAGACCCAGTATCTTCAATCAACTTACCCCTTCCTCCACTTATAGCTGACCAACGATTTAATCAATTACGGAATATCAAAAGTGATCCCATCCCAAGTACAATACCATCTGACCCAAGATTAGCAGCAAAAGCAAAAAATAGTACACATTTAGCAAACAGAAGTGTCTCTTTGGACCACTCTACAGATTCTCATCCTGGTAGCACAAGCAAATTGGGAGACCCTCGCTTGCAGAAAACAATTGATCCCAGGCTCCACAGACCATCCAGTACAGACTCTCACCATGCAGTAGTGAAGGACTTTTTGCCCCCAAAGACTGACCCCCGGTTAGCCAAATCCAGCACTGGTACATCACAGTCCTCAGAAGCTGCAGCCTTTCATTCTGATTCGGATGCGTTACCCCCATATGCACCTAAGCTATCATCTGCCACTGCTAAACTGGGCACCCCTAGCTCATTATTAAGTGGCATTAGCTTGTATGATCCAAGAAATCACACTCCATCAGACCCCTCTCCAGTTAATTCAGGGGAGAATGGAGAGAACCTGAAAAAGGGTATTTTGAAAAATGCTGGCCAAAATGAAGCTACGCTCTCAGAAGAACAGTTGCCTCAAAAAACATCCCTGCACATAGAAAAATGCCTGGAAACATCTGGAGAAGCCATTCCAGATAAAGTGAGCAGTAAATCTCAGGCTAAACACTCCAGTGCTGCTCCAGCAGTACACAACCTTCCCATCCAGGCTTTGTCAGGGTTAATCAGACCACAGTACAGTGATCAGAGGCCTGTAAGGCAGCCTGGGCAAATCAGTCAAACGTCAGAGAGTGATCCAAATGGGGAATCCGATGACAAATCACTGAAAGATGTTTTCAAGACTTTTGACCCAACGGCTTCACCTTTTTGTTAGCTGGTGTGTTTATGAAGACTTTTTACCATTGTGAATAATGCAGGTTTCTGCGGTTTTGTAACTGATTTACCTCTATGCTTTATTTATTTTTAAATTATAACCAGAAACACATTTGGGCTGCTATTTTCAGAACCACATGCCGTAACACAGTATGCTATAGTGTTTGCCAAGTTGGTATTTTCTATATAATTTTCACATTTCAGGGAGACTAATCATTGATCTGTTTTTTTAAAAATAAAAATAGGTATATCATGTTAGATCTGAAATAAGCACTTTCATTGTAAATAATCATTAAGGATTCAATTTGAAGACTTGTATATGTGTAATGTGTCTTTTCAAAATCAGCATTTAGAGAATGTTTGCCACTTTTGTAAGATTGTATAGGTTCAAGCAATATAATGTACATTACTGTGAGAGACACTATTTAAAATGACAATTATCTGATCTATCAAGTCCAACTTGCTAAGTAAAATTCAAAAAAAATTGATCTTTTCTGAGCATTAACACAGCATCCTTTTTTATTCATGAATTGATACTCATAGCCTAAAAGATACTGTATTACATATTGAGGAACTGAAGCATTTTTAAAGTATTTTATTCTATGCTGTATATAGAAGAAATTGCAAAGGACACAGCTAAAACATTTCTAAGTAGAAAATTCATAAGTTGTATGTGTAAAAAATGTATTTACTTTTTTCATGTATACATTATTCTCATTTAGTGCTGGCACATTGTGGTGTTCATGTATTCAATGTATTTTTGTATTCAACTGCTTAATTTGTATTGCTTTTTTGTATTGATATGTAATGACAGTAACATATACTCATGTGTCTGACATTTTTAACAAATTAAAAAAGAGTGAAAATCTCTTGACTTTTCATGGACTGCTAAAAGGCTGGGAAATCTGCATTGTAGATTTTATCTACTTTCTCCCCCTTCCCTTCTTGCTGGACTGCCTGGTCATTTCCTCCTACCCACAATAACCCTGTGTGGTACGTTAGCCTGAGATATAGTGAGAGTCATGGCCAAGCAGGGGTTTGAACCCATGTCTCCCAACTTTGGTATTCTTTCTACTACCTGACATATGGGGGGGGGATGGTAGTGAAGTTGAAGCCATCTGAAACAAACAATATTGAAAGACAAGGGCAGACTTGCAGCTTTGAGGATAAGCAACAGCTAAGCATGTGAATAATTGTGACCATAAAGGCGAGTACATTTGTGCATTGAGCTTGGGCACTAAGTCCACAGCAACTATAATGGGCAGACTAAATTATTCTGAGTGTGATGTCTCTTTCCACAAGTTGGAGCATAACCAATGTCAGTAACCTGCTTCTGGCCAGAAACAGCAAAGCATTTAGATTTAGAGCAGTTCTGACTAAGGAGCAGATAGTTCTTGGGTCATGGATGTGAATGTGGGTTCGGTCCACGATCCCTTTTTGCGAAGTCCCAGTTCATCTCTGTCTGAATTTAAAGCTTCCTTGGCCCTGTGCCACCACAGACTTTTCCTCCACCTGCTGCAAAATGCAGCTACATTGGCTTCTTCTGAATTAGGGGCCGGTTGACGCAAACCCTGCAGAAAAGCAAAGCAAGGAAAGAGTAATGCTGTTTAAAATTGAAACTAATACATTCAGGAAACGGGGGCTTTAGAATTATGCTAAGCAGATGCAGGCAAAACAATTCACAATCTCAGGGTGGGTGACAAAAGAGATGAGTGAGAAAATGCTCACTTTCCTGAGTGTCAAATCCTAAGATCAAAATACTTAGTTCAATGTGATGTGAAAAGCCAAAGCAAACCTTGAGTTCACACACTCCACTCCTCTCTCATCTGGCACAGCTGTGAGGGGTCCAGAAGCTTCCACTTTTGCTTAACCACAAGCTTGTTGCATTGCCACAACTGACAAAATGTGGTTAATTTGAATTGGTGGCTAAAGCCAACTTGAAACCATGGGTTCATCTAAACCAGTTTAAAATGACAGGCCCAAGGGTGAATGTAGTCCATGTGAACCGAAAAGGTCTAGACTCTAACCACTCCTGCCTTGACGCAACAAAGTGCAGTGAGGTAAAATGAGGGAAGTGTTTCGCTCCCCTCTCCCACATAGTCTTTTTAATGTAAGGACCCCCAAACCCCTGCTTTGTATGTAAATAAAACGTTACTTACTTTGACGCAAGCCACTTCGGCAGCCTTTAACATCTGAAGAGCCACCTGGATTAGGTTCTGTGCATTGCTCACAAGGTGCTCGGCAGATGACCTGCTTTTACCTGTTGATGCATTTACCCTTGGAAGTACAGAGAGAAAGCATTATGCAGTGCACCTAAGGTGTGACATGGGGCTTCTATGGCTGGAGGAAGAGGTGTTGAGCCCTACTCATGCATTGTTTTCCTGATCTATACCCTCTAGGGGTTAATTAATTTTTATAATGAAATGTTTTTAGAATGTTGGATTATTTGATTGTTGTTAGCCGCCCTGAGCCTGGCTTCGGCTGGGGAGGGCGGGATATAAATAAAATTTATTATTATTATTATTATTATTATTATTAGGGATGTTTTTGGGGTGTTCTATTGATTACTCTTTTATTTATGTAAAATTGTTGTAATTCTACCCCAATAAGGCCATCCTGATAAACATAAGGATCAAGGGTGATTAAAAAACAACAACTTTTAAATCAACTAAAGAAAGATGATTCACCTTTCCTGGGTACCAGTGCTGAAAAGCCAGCACTGAAGTGCTCAACCAATCCTGTTTACAAGAACAAACTCACAGTAAGTGTGTTCACTGCTGCAGCTCCCTCCCTCATCCACTAGAATGGGGCTTGGAACCTTTTGCCCTCTAGTCCAGACCATCATCATCCCAGCTCCCTGGGGGGCAGGCAACTAATGAGATCTGGAGGCTATGAACATCTGGAGGGCCACAGGTTCCTCAGCCCTACACAGAGAGATATGCAATAAATCTCTCCTCTAGCAATAAATTGTGCCAAGGATAAAATGCAAAGCATGTTATCCTATGGAAAGAATCAGAGAGCATGTTTGAAAGAGCCAGTTACCTGGAAACGATGCTAAGCTGGTAGCTAATGGTCTTGGTTTGCTCCATGGCATACAGCAGTTCAGTCGCACATCTTTCGTCTAGGCAGTTCTTTGCAATGATGCCAGCAAACTTTACCAGGGCTTCCCCTCCGGAAATGATCTGTGTGGCGCAGGAAATGAGTTGTTCCTTGGTCTGAATGGGAAGCAGTTCCAAAAGAAAACCCCACAACACAAAGTCAGTCCTGATATCCACTGATACATTCACACTCTACTCTTTATCCAAAGAACTCAGAACAGGCCTTAAGAGACAGTGTCTATAACCTGCAGCTGAGGAATAATATTATAAAAAGCTCCCTGCATCTGGAAACGGGAGCAGGGAACCCTTGGTCCTCTGGATGTTGCTAAATTACAATGCCCATTGGCTCTAGCAAGCATGGCCAATGTCTCGGGCTGGTGGGAGTTGTAGTTCAGCAAAATCTGGATGCTCCAAACCTCCCCACACCAGATCTAGAAAGGCAGCAGATTAAGGAGAAAGGCTAGGTTGGAGCATTCTTCCCGATAGAATAGTTTTCTATGTGGAGCGAAATGTGGACTATTAAAACATTTCAGCTGAGGTTAAGGACAGAGTGACAAGGCAGAGTGACCAGGTACAAGCATCTGAAAAGCATAACCAGCCAGAAGACAGCAAAGGAAAGCAAAACAAAAGGCACAGATGAGCACCCTGAAAGCCAGCTTGGCATATTTCTTGAATAGGTGAAATAACAAAGGCAGCACTGTGGAGAAATGAACAGAGTCTGTTGAGAAGGAACAATATGGTGGCCTTCTGATCTTTTGCCCTGGTCTTCTTTCCCGAAAGAAAAAACATTAATGGGGAAGTACCGCGATTGGCCCCTTCCTTTTTAGAAACTTGGCCATGTAGGACATCTGAGTTGTCATCTGCTGGGTGACTTGTGCAATTGGACAGCCGTCGTGCCCCGACTTCTCAGAGTCTCCTGGCGAGGCAGCAGGGCTGACTCTCAAGTTGCGTTCAGAGTGACTGGACTCAAAACCACTTTGCGGATCTTCCCGGGGCTGATGGAGAAAGCAAAAGAGGAAATTCCAGCCTAGAGAATATATGGTGCGTCCTCTTGATAAAATGCAAAGAACAAAATCCAGGTACTCAATAAATTAAATACATTTCTATATCATATATATGACAATCTTATAGCCAGATACCCAAGCATATATAAACACTGGTATTAACAAACGAGAGTATGTAGCCGCATGTCAATGAGATACAAGGTATGAATATAATTCACTGCACAAAAAAACTGTATTCTGAGGGTAACGATTCTGTGTTTCGACTTTTAAAGTCTTCTTCAGTGTCATACAAGTAAAGAGGGGCCTCTGCTTGGATATGGGCCCAGAAGGCATAGTAATATTTGTAATTTGCTGCAGCGAGGTTCTTTTGTGGGTTGAAAAAAAATGACCTGTTGCTCTTCAGACCCCAGCAGCAAGTTTATTCTTCTGCTGTTGGGAGAAATAGCAGTGCGGGGGTATTTTTTACCAAGCAAATGCTTAGCCAGGTCTGCATGTTTGTCTCCCTAAGCCAGCCCCCTCCCAACCTGGTGCCTCCAGATGTTTTGCATGTTAATCCATCAGCCTCAGCCAGCATGGCCAGCCAGGCAGCAATCTGGAGTTGGGGAAGGGTACATTATCCCAAGGAGGGGAACATGCGGCCTGTGGATGTAGTTGGATTCACAAAACACACATGTCACAGAAGAGAAGCACGATAGGCTGAAGGGCTAGTAAATAGCCAAGGGAAAGGTGGAGATGGCTTCTAAGCCCCCAAACACAAAACCCATATTTGTTTGCTCCAAAACCCGCTTCCCATAAGGGAAACTGGTGAGGCTAAAAGCATGGATTTTTCAGAAAAGATCTTGGAATAAGTTGGAGCGTTCTACTCCTCTCACCGTATCCTGATGTAACTGGTGAGAAAGCAGGGGCATGAAATATGGTATCGCTGGCGACTTCCGGGTTGGCGCCATCGCCGAATGGCGGACTCCCTCCGAGCTCCGGAGGGAGCCTGCTCGGCAGGGGCTGGGTCCTACCGCACCGGCGATGCGGGGACCCTTAAAAACCACGGCCACGGAGGCCATGGACATGGAGACTCGGCTGGCACCGCTAGCGCCCTCCCGACTCGTGAAGGAGCCTTTTTAAAGGCTACGGATCGGGTGCCGGGGAGAAGCGTGGTGCTTTGAGTCCTCTGCTATCCCTGCCGAGCGAAGCCGCATGCCATCCGGCGGAGAGCGCTGACTTCTTCCATTGAGAATTCGGACTTTTAACAACAACCCGTGAGTAATTTGGAAACCGGGTTTAAAAGGAGAAAAAAAATAAAAAAAAATTCGGATTTGATACGAGCGGGGGGGATCCAAAAAGGAAGTCAGTCCCCCTCCCTACTGTAAACCTTCCAAAACAAGGACTGGGAAACCAAGGTCCAAAAAGAATTGTATTGCTGATAAAAACTAAGAATTCCACGATGGGAAATTACAAGAACTGTGCTGGAGGAAGAATTGAGGGAGAAGGAAAACGTAACCCCCCCCTGGGAACCGGGGTGATTGAGGAGAGAGCCTGGCGAAAAGCGAAGGAGATTTTGACAGCTGTCAAAGTAGCTGTCAAAGTCGGAAATTCAAAGAGGACTTTATTACGAGGACTTTGCTGGTTAATTTTGTTACAATTTGCTACAATCCGTTAAAACTTGGATACAAAATGGCGAAAACATGGATAACAATCGGACTTTTGGACTAGAGAAAACAAAGTTACAACAATCCCCCTAGAGGAGTTTCGGGACATTACAAAGAAGGTCATAAGTGGAAAAATACCATCGGAATTTTACAGGACTGGTTATCTTCTGGGAAAGCTGCAAAACGGAAACAATATTGTGTCTACAGGGTGTTCAGCTAAAGGAGACAATAGAATTTTCTATTGAAGAAAGGAAGGGACTGAACGCAAGTTTTTGTTCCTGAATAACAATAATCCCTGCAGACTTACTAAATTTCTGAACTAGAACGTTTTAGCAGCGGAACAAGAGGGAACTGGACTACAACTTGGAAAGAACAATGGGGGGAGCTTTATTAAAGATTTGAAGCTAAATGGTTTAAAAATAATTTTAAAAATAATTATAAAAAGAAAAAGCCAGCAAGGAGTTGGGGGAAAAATGTGATTTATGGACTTTAAGAATTCCAGGCAGACAACATGGATTGGTGGTCAGGGGGAAATTAAACCGGGGACGGGGGGGGGGGAGAACTAGAATCCAAAGGCTTGTCAACTATTTTCTGAATTGGTTTTCTTTCATCTACTATACTTTTTATTTTTTATTTCTTATATTTCTATTGTGTGGGGTGTCCCTATCATTAAAAAAAAGGGAAATTGTGGAATGGAAAGGGGGGGGCCCTGGGGAGAGAACTTTTGTCTTTTATTAAGGGTATTGATGAGGATTGTATAAATTTAAATTTAAATTTGAAAAATGGTTTAAACAAATTAAGTTTTAATTAGAACTGAGAGCTTGTGGAGCCAACAATATGATAGGGGAATATGGTAGGGGTGGGGGAAGGAGGGAGTCCCGGAAAGTGGGTGTATGAAAATAAGGCTTTGAATGTACTTTAATCTTTTCTTTCTGTATTTCTGAAAATCTTAATAAATATTATTTTTTTAAAAAAATGAAATATGGTATCGCTGGCAAAGCAAAGCTCAATAACTGCTAAAGAGCTATCGGAGATACGAACCATCTTACCGTTTTGGTAACATCCTTAGCAAGCAACAGGCCTTGCCCAGTCTTAGTGGCTTTGTGCTTTGGTGTCCCAGGACTCTGGTCCTTTGCACTACCCAGTTCTTTCTGTAAGGGGGGTTGCAGCTGACAGACAGATTGGCTGGAAGGCATGTGCCCCTCCTTGTTTTGCAAGCACCTCCTCACGTGCTCCACAGCTGCTTCACTTGCACCCTTTGCGGACTGAAGCTGTTTCACAAGATAAGCCGCTGTAGCAGACCACTCGTATAAAACACTGTCTCCGAGAAGATGCTCCTTGTCTAGCTGGCTTTGGAGTTCCCCAGCTCTCCTGATCACTTCATCAGTGAGGAGCAGAAGGTGGTCTGCTGTGGAGAGTAAATTCCCTCTCAGTTCCTCAGAAGAAAGGTTCTCCAGAGCATCACCGATGGTCTTTTTGACCAGCTGGATATTTGCCCGGAGCTCATCCGCATTTTTCTCAAAGGCCTCCTTGTCTAATTCAACTCTGTCGCCTTCACTGCCACGTGGCAAAGGCTGGGTTCGGCTGATGATGTTTCGGATGCAACTCAAGTATTCTCCATTGATCGCACTCATCTGAAGCAGAAGGACTTTGGCTGTTATGGCAAGTTCCCTTTGGAGAAGCTCAAAACGTACCAACAAATTGGGGGCAGGCAGCGGGGAGGCAGTCAGAACATCGGCGACTCCAAGCAGGGAGTATGTCAGTATTTTCATCTGCTTCTTTAGTGCTGTAACCTCGTGCTTAGTGCTGTGTTCAGCACACGACAGAAGCGACAGCCTGCTTGCTTCCTGTATCCGAAGGGAACTTTCTGATACCGCTGCCAGGCTGCTCTGCAAGCAGGGCAGGTGCTTTGTTTTGGCTCGCAACTCGGTTAAGGACAATACGTCTCTTCCTATAAACTGGTCTACAGAGTTTAGGAATGCTTGGATGGTGACAGACCACAAGAGGCAATGGGCATCCATTGTCTCCAGCTCAGCTTTGTTGCTGGAGCGGGGCTGATTAACAGCCAGCGCCTTTTCAAGCAAGAGTTTTGTCCTGGCTTGCACACAAATTAGTTTAGCTTGAACTCGCAGAAAAGTTTCGGGAAGTCCGGGAAGCTCAGGGAGCCCCTCGTCGTGTTCTATACGAGTGGCTTTGCCAGCCAGCTGAACAACAGCCTGTAAAATCTCCATGATCTCGCCTAACACTTTAGCATTGTCAGAAAATTCGGGAGAGGATCGAACGCAAATTAACTGCCTAGCCAGGCTGTACCAGGAACTTGCAACAAGGGTCAGACCTTGCTTAACTGCATCAATTCTCTCCGAGAGCAAAACTGCTGTTTGCTGAAGTGTCTCTGTGCAAGGAATAGAGTTTGAGTCTACCTCTCTGGCTGAGCTAATAAGACAAGGGATTAATGTCACTATTTCTCTGTATTGCAACAGTTCCTCTGACACAGGCAGCTTAGAAACCTGCAAGGCCTCTTTAGCAGCATCCACCCAACAACTGGAAAGCTCCAATAAGTCAGAACAAGCACTGTTTAGACTTGTGACATTGTGTGTCTTTGTAGCTGCTAGGATCTCGCTGACCAGAGTGTGCATATCACTCTTTCCACTTGCACCTTCAGAAAATAAATCACTGCCACTAGGATTTGTGGAGCAAGAACTATAGACAAGGATGGACCTGCCTGAGAGCTCTTCCAGTAGTTCTGAATTGTTTGAACTACTTTGCTTCGTGGTGCTTTGTGTATCAAGCTCTATAAGGTCCTGGGGAGTGAAACAATCTGGAACATCTTTGAAAAGAATGCCGCCTCGAACACCCATGCGAAGTGGGCTGAGAATATCTGGCTGATTGCACTCATCCAGTCCCAGTCTGACATTGCAAGCAGCCTCCATCAAATCTTTTGCCCTCTTTGAATATTCATCTTTGGCTTGCAGACTAGCCATTCTTGCCAGACACTGATCTGCAGCACCTTTCACCTGTGGTATGGCATTTTCCAGTTGCTTAATTAGAACCAGCAGTCCATTCCGGAAAATGGGATCTCTGGCTCTGTCCAGGTGTCTGCTAATAAACTCAACAACTTGCACAGCTCTCTTGGAAAGACTGGATACATGCTGAGAAAACTCTCCAGACTGCTGATCCTCTAAGGCCTTTTCACTCCTTGCTTTGTGCTCCACCATGTCCTGCAGACATAATTCGAGGAATTCACGCAGATCAATTACTTTGTCCAAACACATCAGCAGGCTTTCGGTTGTGCTCAACCACGTCTGACACAGGAAGTGCAATTTTTCGGGTGCACCCTTACGACCTGGAGGGTGGCTCATTTCACTGAGAAGGGCAGGCACAGTGGCAAGAAGTCTACTCAGATGGTCTACACAGCCTTCGATGCTTTGAATGGTTTTCCTTTCGGTGCAGGTGACTAGAACAAAATTTGTCGCTTTGAGCATCTGGTTGGAATGGTTGAAGAATTCAGTAGTGAGAGGCTTCAGTTTTCTTAGGAATCCTCCATTTTCAGCAGGAGAACACGGTTGCATGGCAGCTTCCACCAACTTCTTCATGGGTCCTTTGGTCTCCACAAAATTGTCCAGAACCTGATAGAGAACAGCAGTACGTACTGCTTGATCAAGATTTTCCATCTCTGCTCTCATGGCAGAACATTTCTCTTCTATACTACCCCCTCTCTGGTTTTCCACTGGGAAACCCTCCAATGTGCCCTCATTTGTGGCAATCATCTTTCTGAACTTCAGGAGGCGATGGCAGCGCTGGACCAGATTGAGCTTCACAGGTCCTCTTGACGAGTCAGCTAACAGCATGCAGTAGAATACTAATGATTCTACAATGAAGCTTATCTCACCATTGTTAGACTGAGGTCTGGACAGGAGGCTCAAAACATTGTGCAAGTGGTGATGAAAGAGCCCGGTTCTTTCATGTAGTTTCTTTGTTCCTACCTTGTTCCTCAGCTGGGAGATCAATTCCTTCACCGTGCTTCTTGCCAAGCCAAAAATATAGCTTTTCGAGACTTCCACTTGCTCATCACCAGGATGCTTTAAGCTGCTGAGTTTTGCTGTGTACAGCATCGGAATGCAGTTCTTAAGGAGCTGTAGGGTTTGAGCCAAGTGCTTCCGACAAGATTCTTTCAGATCCCAAAGAAGTCTTTCTGTCAATTTGGTCAGCAGCAACAAAGCCTCCGAAAAGCTGCGGAAAGTGACCAGCATTGTGGATACGTCTTCAGCAGGTTCCAGTACAAGGAGGCAGTTGAAAAGCCAGTGGCCAGCTTGAATTATCTTCCTAACCAGGGCGTCATCTTCTGCTTGGAGGACCTAGTAAATTAATTAAGAACGTATGTTTTATTATTTTTTAATTGCATTGGAACAATCGTTTTGGGTGAGGGAGATTAAACACCACCTGCATTTTGAGAATGTTGATGTGTAAATACTAGTTATAATGTTAAAAGCACAGGTATATTAGCAGCTCTCCTGCTCTGTCATCTCATTTTATGAAGGTCAGGATTAAAATAAAAAGAAAAATAAATTTTAAAAGGTCAGCATAGTTGCAATAATCTATTTGGCAACTCTTATAGTGTCATGCTTTTGAATTATGGTGCTGGAGGAAACTCTTGAGAGTCCCATAGACTGCAAGATGATCAAACCTCTCCATTCTGAAGGAAACCAGCCCTGAGTGCTCACTGGAAGGACAGATCCTGAAGCTGAGGCTCCAATACTTTGGCCACCTCTTGAGAAGAGAAGACTCCCTGGAAAAGACCCTGATGTTGGGAAAGATGGAGGGCACAAGGAGAAGGGGACGACAGAGGACGAGATGGTTGGACAGTGTTCTCGAAGCTACCAGCATGAGTTTGACTAAACTGTGGGAGGCAGTGGAAGACAGGAGTGCCTGCCGTGCTCTGGTCCATGGGCTCACGAAGAGTCGGACACGACTAAACAACTAAACAACAACAATAGTATCATTATCCTAAATGCAGGGATGGGGAACCTCAAGCCCAGAAGCTGAATGCAACCTTCCAAGCTCCTCTTTCTACCCAGACCACATGCCTCAAGGTACTGCTTAGTACCTTGAGTGCTTTGGCCCAGCTAGAATGTGTCCTTAAACTCAGACAATGCCTCTTGCTTGCTTGGATAAAGAAAAGAGAGGGGTGTGCGAGTGGGAGCAGAAACTAGCTGCTGTACAAAGGGAAAAATTACATCCGTTGCTCCACCCACTTTTGCACCTGGCCCTGCCCACCACCAGCATGTGGTGGTGCCCAGAAGGTTGCTCAGAAGGGAATGAGGCCCCCTGGGTTGAAAAAGATTCCCCTACGCTCTCCTAACGTTCCAAAGATGGGATTTCATTTTCATATATTACCTATATAATATTATAGCAAGAAAAAAGTTGTCACGCTGTAGTTTGCATGGCCACCACTAGGTGGCCAGGTGAACCTCAGTATGACAACAACAAGTGAAGTGAGCAAGCAGGTAGGCAGGCCTTGCCATGCTCCCCCTGTCATGTTGCTGCCACCACCACTCGCCTGCCCATCATGAGCAACATGAATGATGACTGTAGCATACCCTCCAACATTTCTCCAGTGAAAATAGGGACATCCTATTCCATAAAAATAATAACAATAATTTTATTTTATATATACCCTGCCGATTTGATGGGGTTGCCCCAGCCACTCTATGTTTTGATATACGTTGGAAGCTGCCTAATCAAACATTTAAAAGCTTCCCTATACAGTGGTACCTCAGGTTAAGTACTTAATTCATTCCGGAGGTCTGTTCTTAACCTGAAACTGTTCTTAACCTGAAGCACCACTTTAGGTAATGGGGCCTTCAGCTGCCGCCGTGCCGCCAAAGCACGAATTTTATTCTCATCCTGAAGCAAAGTTCTTAACCCGAGGTACTATTTCTGGGTTAGCAGAATCTGTAACCTGAATTGTCTGTAACCTGAAGCGTCTGTAACCTGAGGTACCACTGTACAGGGCTGCCTTCAGATGTCTTCTAAAGGTTGTATAGTTACTGATCTCCTTGGCTCGGGGGTCAGATAACTCCATACCCTCCAACATTTCTCTGATGAAAATAGGGACGTCCTAAGGAAAAATTAGACATTCTGGGATCAAATCAGATTTTGGGAAACAGGGGCGGTCCCTGGAAAACAGGGACACTTGGAAGGTCTGCTGCAGTCTCTAGTAATATAAATACAAATTCACAGTGTGATGAAGTCTGGGCATGTATGTAAACGCTACAAGCTTTGTTCCTCCCTGATGAGCAGCATGGTCCACCAGTTACAGTGCCCTGCACCCAGCAGGGACCAGCCTCTCTTGAGATACTGCAAGGCCTGCTCCCCACTGACTCAGGAAGAAGGCCTAGGGAGGCATATGACGCCATATAGAAGAAGCCTGAGGTTGCAGCCAGCAGTTTGCAGCAATTAACTGGCGAAGAAAACATCACTGAAACCCTGGTGAGTGAGCCCGTTTGTGTTTAGACACACTGGAAATACGTTTGTCGTACTTTTATGGTTTCCACGAGGATCCTTTTCGCAGATGCAGCCAGTTCCTCTAGGCAGTTCTCGGCATCGGGTTGAATGAGAAGCTTCTGAGCAACCAGGAGGATGTTTTCCCCAGAGATCAGGAGAGATTCTGCTGCGGGTGCCATTTCCCGTTTTAGCACCTCATCTTCGGATTCTTCAGCCAGCCTAGAATCAGGCAAAAGATAATAATAGTAATAATAATAACAATATAGTGGTACCTCTAGATGCGAACGGGATCCGTTCCGGAGCCCCGTTCGCTTCTAGAAGCAAACGTTAACCAGTGATGGCACATCTGCGCATGCACACATCGCTTTTCGCCCCTTCTGCATCTGCGCATGCGTAAGCGGCGAAACCCCGAAGTAACGCGCTCCGTTACTTCCGGGTTGTTGTGGAGTGCAACTCAAACATGCTTATCCTGAAGGACATTCAACCCGAGGTATGACTGTAATAATAATAATAATAATGATAATAATAATAATAAATATCATTATTATTTCTACCCTGCCCTCCCCAGCCAAAACCGGGCTCAGAGCGGCTAACATCAAATACATAAAATCAGGCAATCAATTAAAATACATCCTAAAATCAAATCAGAATCAAAGTGAAATCCAGTCAGATGGCAACCTGCAGATTAGGGCTGGGGACCTTAAATGCTCACCAGCCTAACTGTTTTTACTGATCTTCTATGAGCCTGTGAGAAACGTGGGGGGGGCACTTTCATTCAAGTTCTTATAAGGAGAGAGGGGGAGTCAGACTGGACCCTGACCAAAGGCCTGGCGGAACAGCTCTGTCTTGCAGGCCCTGCGGAAAGATATCAGATCCCGCAGGGCCCTGGTCTCTAGTGGCAGAGCATTCCACCAGGTCGGGGCCACAGCCGAAAAGGCCTTGGGTCTGGTGGAGGCCAGTCTAACCTCCTTGAGGCCTCCAAGATGTTATTTGTTATGTACTGAAGTTCTCACCCTGGGCCAGCAGGGGGATACTGTAGATAGTTTTCACTCAGGTCCACATATGCAAATAAGGGATTGAAAGTGACGTTCAGTGATTGGATAGTTACAGAAAGTTCTTACAGTTGCGTTGTACTGGAGCTCTATCTAAGCAGGCTGGCTGAACCCTTCAGTTCAGTTCTGTTCTGGCCTGTGAATTAACGAGCTGTTTGAAGAATCGCTGTGTCGTCTGATATGCTCACCCACAAGTTAACATTATTATTTGCGGACTGTAAGGTCCTCCATGGGGCATAGCAGGAGAGGCAGTCCCGTAGGTACGAGGGTCCTAGGCCGTATTGGACTTAGCTCAATAACTCTTTTTCTAGAAAAATAGCACTGGAGGGCCCCCTCTTGAGCCAGCATTGCTTCCTCTGATGCTTAGCAACAGTGATGGATTAGGTGTCCTTAGCAATGCCTGATGAGTGCTGAATCATGAGAGCTACCTCCACAATTTGCATGCTAACTTTCTTCAGAAATGGCCAACTGACTTTTTTTTTTAAAAAATGAACTTTAAGAGACTGGAGCCACTGCTGGTCTTGGGTCTCTCAAAATCCTATTCTTTCTACCCATCTGTCGATGGCCCTGCAGGACAACTTGGCAAGCCCAGCCCAGTGACTTAATATATGGGAGAATTTGGATGGCTAGCTGGTTGGTTTGAGCCCAAATTTCAAATTGAACTATTTTACTTTAAAAAAATAAATATTACCTCCTTGCAGTAGAGGAAAGCTGTCCAGTAGCTTTGGCTAATTCCTCCGCTGCCTCCTGCAAACCAGCCAAACCTTCACGATTCACTTCTCCCCATTGTACTGCTATAATTAAGTGGTAAAGTTCAGCAACCATGGGTGAAATAATTCTCTCGGTGGATTTGGTGTAAACAACAGCAGTGATGTCATACAGAGAAAAAGGTTCCATTGCTTCGGCTCTGGAAATAGGAAAACCACTGTTACCTAAGTCAGTTCTACAATGTAAACAAAGGGGTGTTAATACGGTGGTACCTCGGGTTAAGAACTTAATTCGTTCTGGAGGTCCGTTCTTAACCTGAAACTGTTCTTAACCTGAGGTACCACTGTAGCTAATGGGGCCTCCCGCTGCCGCCACGCCAGCGCACCCGCACAATTTCTGTTCTCATCCTGAAGCAAAGTTCTTAACCCGAGGTACTATTTCTGGCTTAGCGGAGTCTGTAACCTGAAGCGTCTGTAAACTGAAGCGTCTGTAACCCGAGGTACCACTGTATAGTTACTAAAGTACTTGCCCCATTCCCCAAATAAATTTGAAATTCCAGAGGTGGACATTTGTACTTCCTGTTTCTGTGTCATGAAAGAGCACCGAGGACTTACTACATAATAATAATAATAATAATAATAATAATAATAATTTATTATTTATACCCCGCCCATCTGGCTGGGTTTCCCCAGCCATTCTGGGCGGCTTCCAACAAAACACTAAAATACAATAACCTATTAAACATTAAAAGCTTCCCTAAACAGGGCTGCCTTCAGATGTCTTCTAAATGTTTGGTAGTTGTTGTTTTCTTTGACATCTGGGGGGAGGGCGTTCCACAGGGCAGGTGCCACTACTGAGAAGGCCCTCTGCCTGGTTCCCTGTAACCTGGCTTCTCACAGTGAGGGAACTTCCAGAAGGCCCTTGGTGCTGGACCTCAGTGTCCGGGCAGAACGATGGAGGTGGAGACGCTCCTTCAGGTATACTGGACCAAGGCCATTTAGGGCTTTAAAGCAACACTTTGAATTGTGCTCGGAAACATACATATTTGTAACCACAGCTTATTTACCAATATAGAAACAGATCACATTGGTAAGCAAGCAGAAGAACTACTAATTCTGCTTCAGATCCCCAAGGACCAACCGCACTGCAGGAATATCTCAACTGTAGCTGAAACACTCAGCTGAAAACACTCCCAAGTCTCTGTTCTGACGCTATACATATTTCTGCCAGACCCTGATGGGTAACACAATGCTGATATGGTATGTTACTCCTGTTTTAATAAACTTACCATATCAACATTACCTTTTAGCAGTACCTAACAATACCTAACTGCCATATTTAGTGAGGATTCATGAATTAAAAAATATATAATTGTAGAGATATTTTCCCCTATCAATTTGTGCCAATCAACACATTAGAAGATTAACAGATTTAGAGTGAATCAGCAATTCTGACTTGTTAACTGCATGTGTTAATTGGCTTACCAATGCGTAATATCTGTGTTGTCAACAGCTCTTTTTGTGAATGGTGACTGTTAATCGCCAGGTGTGCTTTTCTACATTTCATTTCCTCCTTACCTGGATGTTTACATTTCCTACCCATCCCTAACTATGTGTGTCTGGCTGTGTATGTGATTTGTGATACACACGCACACACACACACACACACCCCACTCAGGGTGACATAGATCTGAAGAAAAGTGCCATGGTTCACACAAACGCCACAATAAATTTGTTAGTCCTTAAAATGCCACAATACTATGTGGGAATTTTTACTGAGACGTACTGACAGAGCTATCCTGCCAGAAGTTGTTAATCTGCCATATGCATGTTTAAATCGAAATATTAAAAGCTCTGATAGGCTCGGAAATAGCTATGCACATACAATGAAATCTGTTTTCAGAGTGGAAGGTAAAAACATGTGCAATCCCTCTTTTTTATGAGAATTATTCAAACACACCCCACACACCGCTAGAACGGACACCCATACATGAAGGAAGAGTAATAACTTACATATGTTGCTGCAAAGGGGACTTCTATTGGTTTCCAAATGCACACTTCTCATTAATGGACTAGAAATGGCAGCTTTCATAAATAATTTATCTTGGCTTGTTTACAAGTAATCGGAGCCATCGGCAGATGTGATGCCTGTCATGGCAACAGGCAGTCAGCTGATAGGGGACCTGACATCATTGTCAATGGGTCTGGCTGGCAAATCATGGTGAACCTGTTAAGAACTAAAACACGGCAAACCTCCCACAGCTACCAGACCTCACGCCTGATGTCTTAGGAGATCTGACCCATAAGGAGTTGAGGGACAGGAAAAATTTGAATTCCTATATGACAATGGTAGAATGACACAGAGAGGTGGAGAATGTCTACACCGATGTACAGAGGTGAGGGAGAATTTTAATCTGGTTCACACTTAAAGGCAAACCTACTTAATTCTCACTTTACCCGAAGCATTGCACAAATTGAAACACAGACAGCTTTCAAAATTTGCACTTCTACAAAAATTTCACTGCAGTTCTGCAGCCAAGGAATGTGCACAAACATTCAAATGCTAGGGTAAAGTGTTTCAGGAAAAGGCATGTTGGTGAAAACTGCATATGAAAATGAAAACCGATTTGCAAAAATGTGTTTACGCCATAAAATTGCATGCAAGAATGTTTCTGTTGGGACAAATTCTCACTGAAATGCTGGTGAGTTTTCATTGGGGCTTTTCTTTTTTTCTTCCCCCCAAAATTGCAAACTGATGTGGAAATGCGTTGAACCCAATTTTGGCTGGAGAAATGAGAAACGGAGAAACTGAAATTGTCAGACTTGTCCATCCCCTCCAATAGGGAACAGGTCTATCAAATTTCACTGGACCTGAAGTTCAAGCTGATACAACAACCATTACTATTTTGTACAGTGGTACCTCGGGTTACAGGCGCTTCAGGTTACAAACGCTTCAGGTTACAGACTCCGCTAACCCAGAAATAGTACCTCGGGTTAAGAACTTTGCCTCAGGATAAGAACAGAAATTGCTTGGTGATGGCGCAGCGGCAGTGGGAGGCTCCATTAGCTAAAGTGGTACTTCAGGTTAAGAACAGTTTCAGGTTAAGAACGGACCTCCAGAACGAATTAAGTTCTTAACCAGAGGTACCACTGTACAAGCAAGACATCTCTGAGGCCATTTCATGAGCGGTCTGATAAACATTGGTGCTGCCACACAGAATATGCCTCGTTGAGCCACGTGCTTTGGTCGCGGCAAAGGAATTGCCCCCTCCATGGGAGGAAGTGTGTTCTTGTAGGATGGTATGAAATCTCTTGGGATTAAGCTGCTCATAGACTACATGCCTGTATTGTGGTGTCTGACTGATGGGACGGCGTTGCTGAACATGGAAAGGCCTTATGGTGAAAATTCTGGTGCTTCAGCCTCGGAGACAGCGCCACTTTCCACTGCCCAGTGGACCCAACAACTCTCTGTGTCTTCAGACATGCTGCTTATCCTAGACAGCACTTGGGCACCTGCAGGGAAACTCAAAAGAGCTGCTGCCAGTCACATGTAGACAGCATTGAGCTAGATGGACCAATAGTCTGTGTAAGGGCCACTTCTTAAGACCCTATGACCTGTATGTAGATTCTATTGGTTGGTGCTGAACACCTCTCAACGCGGACTTTATTCCCAGTGCAAACAAGATTCCCCCCGCTTCTACTCCACTTCTTCCCTTCCCGTCCCTGCCTCTGACACCGCAACTATAACACAATCACAATGGCAAGTGGCCATTGTCAGCCTTATCCTCCACAAATTTGTCTAATCTTCTTTCAGAGCCATCCAAACCGGTGCCCATCGGTACATTAAAGGTAAAGGGACCCCTGACCATTAGGTCCAGTCGTGGGACTCTGGGGTTGCGGCGCTCATCTCACTTTATTGGCCAAGGGAGCTGGCGTACAGCTTCCGGGTCATGTGGCCAGCATTTCGAAAGCACGTCAAAGTGCAAGTAGGTAAATAGCTACCGCTCCAGCGGGAAGGTAAATGACGTTTCCATGCGTTTCTCTGGTCCACCAGAAGGTTCTGCTGGTCACATGACCCGGAACCTTCTGGTGAACCAGAGAAGCGCATGGAAAGCTCACCCCGTCGCGGGGATCTGAACTGCTGACCTTCTGATCGGCAAGTCCTAGGCTCTGTGGTTTAACCCACAGCGCCACCAGCGTCCCTTATCGGTACATTAGAGGATGGCAATATGAGAACAGGCCTTTTCGACGGTGGCTCCATTTGTGGAACGCTCTCCCCAGGGAGCCTTGCCTGGCACCTTCATTACATATCTTCAGGCAGAAACGAGTCTCTTCCAACCAGAACTCTGGCTGATTCTATGGCTTTTTTAAAGTGTTTGTGGGTTTATTTTTGTTATGCATTCTGTATTTTCATTTTCTATTTTTCTTATACTGTATCTTATAACTGCAGTTTTGTAAGGGGTCTCAAGGATCATCTGGTCCAACCCCCATAACGCAGGAGTCTTTTGCCCAATGTGGGGCTCGAACCCACGGCCCTAAGATTGAGACTCGTGCTGTACCGACTCAGGTCTCCCAGGCCACTATCCCAGTCCTGTTGTGAACCGCCCTGAGATCTTTGGATGAAGGGTGATATGCAAACTTAACAATAACCATAACATTTTGTGGGAGTTGGATGAGATTATCCAGCCAGCCACTGATGGTAGCAGCACGATGATGGGTTTGCTAGTTTTTAGGCGTGCGTGTGAGAAAGAGGGAATGCGTGTGCAGCGAGGAGGGCCCAGAACCCCATTGTCTGCACCCAGCTTGCCGCAGGGCACATATTTGGAGATTCTGCGCGCCTCTGCTACGGCTCCTCTCGAACCGGCGCAGAGCCCCCTTTGCACTTCTGATCCGGAGCGAAAACACCCGCTCGCGCACCCGCACACCGAATCAGCTCCGAATCAATCGCACCCAAAGAGATTGGTAAGTGTTCTGGGAACAGAAAGGACAGGCGGGCAGCCCCGGCGAGGCGTTTTTTCCCGGAGCCCGGCCCCCTTTTGCTCCCTGACCCCTGCGCTCCGCGGCCCCGGATCACGGCGGGGTGGAGCCAAGATGGAAGAGGAGCCGCTGCCGACGCTGCCGGAGGGGGAGAGGCTGCCTCGGTCTTCCCAGAAGGCGTTTCCTCCTCCTCCTCCTCCAGAGATAGGCGTGCGCCTCTCTGCAAGCGGCAGCGGCAGGGAAAGTTCGGGCTTGTGAGAGCGCCTCCTCCGCAGCGGTGACCATGGCCCTCCGGGGATCGCTGGAGGGACCCGGGGGCCGCTCGGCCGCCGCTTTTTGATCCGGCTTCTGCCGCTGCCTTCGGCGCCTTCCTTGCGAGCATGTAGGAAGGGGTGACAAGAAATGCTCGGGAGTCCAGCGCTCGGAGGGAAGGTGCCCGGGCTCTGATCCAAGGAAGGCGCGCACCCGGATCCCACCCCCGGCCACCCTCCCCGGTGCCGCGGAACCGGAGTCAGACCCGGCGGCAAGCCTCCTTCGCTGCGTCCTCTCGGATTCACCCCCCTGCCGCCGCCCCTAACTCCTTTTTGAGCCCGGCAGGGTGGCTACGTCTCTTGCAATGCCGGTTTGGATGGTTTTTATTTTGGGGGGGCTAAGAGACGGCGGGGCCCCCACGCTTTTTTAATCCATGGGTCCAGGGCTTGCTCTTTGATCCGGCCAGGTGGGGCGGGGGAGTGGCGGCGCGTTTTGCGCCTCTATTTATTTATTTATGGTTCATTTTTAAATACACACGCACATATACATATATAAAGATGTACACGTTTGTGGCACGGGATGAGAACAGCAGCGTCTACGCGGAAGTCTCCAAAATCCTGCTTTCCACCGGACAATGGAAGAGGCTGAAAAGGGACAACCCCAGGTTTAACCTCATGCTGGGGGAGAGGAACAGGCTGCCATTTGGGAGACTGGGTAAGCGAGCGATGGGGCCGACAGTTATCCGGGCAAACGAGCTGGGGGTTTTGCGCTCTGGAGCATCAGGTTTCCGCGCAAGACTCCTAAGGCTGCGCTTGGTTGTATGAATGAGCGGGCGGGGGAGGCAGCCGGCTGCGTTCGAAGCGATTCGGCGCCGGGTTTCCTCCCCCGAGACCCGCTTCTTATGTATGCAACTGCTTAAGTTTGGGTGCACAAGAGGAGGGGCGTGGGAGAGAGTGAAGGAGAGGGTCTGTCTGGCTCGTGGCGCATATAACTAGATTTGGGTGTTGGCTACTGCAACCAGGGAGTGACTTGACTGTTTGGCAAGTCCGCTTGGGGATTTGCTTTTTCGTGGGGGGGGGGGAGGACAGAAAGTAGCTAAAGTAAATGATCTACTGTACTAGCACAACGTCATAAAATTGGCATCCCTTGTACCTTCACCTCCTGATATATTTGTCATCAGTGTTATTTAATGAACCAAAGGATTGCGGCAATTGTGAAACTAATTTGGACCGGGGGACTTGGTAAGGATAATGATGCATTTGGTTGGGTCTCAATCACAACATAATCCTGAGAATCACATTTCTATAGGAATACTTAGATTTCCGCCCCACTCCCAAAGGAACCACTGGAGAGCAAACTTATATGGCAGCCAGTCCCTTATTAGGTACTGAAATGTCATTTTTGCTTTTTCATGTTAGACCGGGGTTAGAAGCAACCACAGATCTCCAGCAAGCTGCCCTTTGGCAGGCTTTGTCGTACCTTGACCATTTTTTTAAAAAAGACTGCTGGATCTCCAAGTGTTCAGCAAAAGTGTTGTTGTGCGCGTGTCATTGTTGATGATAAAAGTAACAAAAGTGCCCTTTATTGAAGTGACATGGGAAGGACTTTTCCTAAGTTGGGAAATAGTAATTAAACTGTGCACAAAAGACGGGTGAATCTTAAACAGTTGTTATATCTTTAATACAAAGACCCAAACACTTGACAAAAAGAGTTTAGTTCACTAATCTCCTCTATTTGAGTTGTTCATAGTTACTGGTTGACTAACTTTAAAGCTGATCCACATCGAAAGCTGATCCACAGACCACTGGGTATAGGGTGGTATATAAATTCTAATTCTAATTATCATTATTATTATTTATGTGAACAAAAACGAATGACACTGCAAATTTCTGTGCTGCCTCTTAATTTTGTGTAATAGCCTTTATTTTCTTCAGTGGGGTTATTTTTAAAATGCCATTTGCGGACTCTTGTGAGTCAGGCTGACAAGACATTTGAGCCTGTTCAGCCAAGAGAGAATAATGTGCTTTTGGAACAGGTGGCTTCTCCGAGAGATGGATTCCTGGGAGGAGAGAGAGCATTAGGGGGATGTAGGAATAGTGGCGACAACCCCAGAGAGAACTGCAGTCCAAAATACCTGGAAGGCACATGGCGAAGGACGAGCTTCATTGGTTGACTTTGGGGCAGGATGAGCTTTGGGAGGATGGAATAAGTCCTGGAATTAAAAACAAAACAAAACCATAGAGTTCTTTGTTCTTGGGAAGAATTGCAGAATTGGCTTGCTCATAACAGCCCTGGAAAGTGCATCAAGGATTCTAGTAGGCCTGGAGCTAAGCATGAGTCAGGAGCTAAAAAGGCTGAGTCAGGAACAAGTTCCATAATTTGACTATTCACTGCACAAAAAGGTACTTCCCTAAATCTTGCAACATTCATTCAGCCTCATTGGATGCCCACAAAGTCCTAGTGTTACGAGAGAGGGAGGGGAAAAATTTCTCTGTCCACTTTCTCCATGCCATGCAGAATTTTATAAGCTTCTATTGTATCACCTCTTTCTTTTCTCCAGACTAAAAAGTCCCAAACGCTGCAACCTTCCCTAACAGAGGAGTCTCTCCATCCCCTTGATCATTTTGGCAACCCTTTCCTGAACCATTTCCAACTCAGCAATATCCTTGCAATAAAGGGGATTTCAGCTAAGGATTAGGAAGAACCTCTTGATGCTGCACACTGGAGCAAGGTGGATGACTTTGCTCTCATTAGAAGGTTTTAAGCAGAGGCTGGATGGTTCCCCTTTAGGGATCTTGGGTTAATAGCACTAGATGGTTGGATTGGAGAACTTGGTAGGTTCTTTCGACTCTTAGGTAAAGGTAAAGGTACCCCTGCCCGTACGGGCCAGTCTTGACAGACTCTGGGGTTGGTGCGCCCATCTCACTCTATAGGCCGGGGGCCAGCGCTGTCCAGAGACACTTCCGGGTCACGTGGCCAGCGTGACATCGCTGCTCTGGCGAGCCAGAGCCGCACATGGAAACGCCGTTTACCTTCCCACTAGAAAGTGGTCCCTATTTATCTACTTGCACCCAGGGGTGCTTTCGAACTGCTAGGTTGGCAGGCGCTGGGACCGAGCAACGGGAGCGCACCCCGCCGCGGGGATTCGAACCGCCGACCTTTCGATCGGCAAGCCCTAGGCGCTGAGGCTTTTACCCACAGCGCCACCCGCGTCCCTGGCCTTTCGACTCTTACGATTCTGTTAATCTCAAGTTTTTCAGAAAATCAAACTAGGAAAGAAGAGTCCCAGCCTTCTGCCACCCTACAAGGTAGAAGATCACACACTGAGCCATGTGCTTCTTTCTGAGATAAATGGGCACTCATAATAATAAACAGTCCTATGCATGTCTAGTCAATGGGATTATTCCCAAGTAAGTGCATATAGGATTGGGTACATTCATGGGTACATGAGCAGGATCATTATTTAAGCAAACCAAACAAATCCATATGTTCCATCTGCAGACAAATGTAAACGTCATGGAAACTAGCCTTGAGGGGAGTGTGACAGTAGGATAAGCTCTGCAGTTGCTCTGCTCCCAGCATACAGAAGTCCTCCTCCAAGGTTATGAGTCCCATGCTTTGCCGTTTCATCTCCTGCGTGGATCATGAATCTTAGTAATGGTTTTAACTGATGCATGAGTAAGAATAGCCAGGTTCAGCTGCTCTAGATAGGGGACATACTAGCAGCTGCACCAACTCGAGGAGAACCCACAAACTAGAACCAACTCAAGGAGTTCCCCATCCAAGATAGGTTGTACCTCTCCATCTAGATTGATCACATGTACACAGACATGGTACCTCCGTCTTGGTCTGCATTAAGGACAGTTTCAGAGCTCTGGACAGCTAACGGAGGATATTCTCATAACTCACCTCGTGTGGCCTTCTAACTGGAAGGAAAGCAGTGTGTCTTACCCTGTTTGTGGATTGGACACCTCTGCAAAACTACAACTGCTTTTGTGCTAGTGTTACTGATGGAATGATTGCAAGCAAAATGCAAAGTCAGAATAGCTGGCCAGGCAGCAGGACTGGTGAGCAACAATTCAGACAAAGGAAGTTAGGACTGATTGATAATGGAACATGAGTCAGCAATTAAGGATGGTTGCATAAAATGCTAATGGACTGCATTAGCAGAAAGCTTCATGTCCAGATTTCAGGAACCAGTGCTGATTTTCTTGGCTCTGATGAGTTCTCAGCTGATGCACTCTGTAAAGTTCTGGATACCACAATTATAAACAAATGAAAGATCCGCCTTGTAGCCCTGGGACTTTTCCTAGCCCAAATCCTGTTCCAACAGGGCTACATTGTGCCCTTGTGTAAATAAAGGGTGAAGCATGGTCAGGCTATTCTTGCTAGCTGTGTATTGTTTTTAAAAGAAGCAAGTTGTGTGCTTCAGCAGTATAGAAGGGAAGACAGGGTTAAAAGAATGAAGAAAGTACAGTATAGCTACCGTATTTTTCGCTCTATAAGATGCACCAGACCACAAGACGCACCTAATTTTTGGAGGAGGAAAACAAGAAAAAAAATATTCTGAATCTCAGAAGCCAGAACAGCAAGAGGGATCGCTGCGCAGTGAAAGCAGCAATCCCTCTTGCTGTTCTGGCTTCTGGGATAGCTGTGCAGCCTGCATTCGCTCCATAAGATGCACATACATTTCCCCTTACTTTTTAGGAGGGAAAAAGTGAGTCTTATAGAGCAAAAAATACAGTATATTTTCAAGTGGGAGTTTGCAGGCAAAGCAATAAACCTGACTCCTGAAAGGCACTTAACATGGAGCTGCTCTTGAAGACAGCTTGGAAGCTTCTGCTGGAACAGAATGTGGTAGCATAGCTTTTGACTAGTGGAAACTACAGGGATTGCTTAACACCAGCCTTGTGCCAACCTCATCGTTATTAGTTTGTCTCCAGGCCACATTAGTGGAGTGCGCTTTCCCTAAATGCTCTGGGTGTTTTCGTTGGATTTATCTTAATGAGTTGTGAGTGTCCTTACGCATATGCCTTTGCCACTGCAGCGTTAAAAGTGTGCTAACAGTACATGCAATTCAGGTTGTTACGATTCTCAGCTGCTCTGAAGGCCATATGGCAGAAAGCAACCTATGAACTTGAGAGCTATTTATATTTAAGGGGTGGCACTGTGGTCTAAACCACTGAGCCTCTTGGGCTTGATGATCAAAAGGCTGGCAGTTCGAATCTCCGTGACAGGGTGAGCTCCCGCTGCTCTGTCCTAGCTCCTGACAACCTAGCAGTTCGAAAGCATGCCAGTGCCAGTAGATAAATAGGTACCACTGTGATGGGAAGGAAAATAGCGTTTCCATGCACTCTGGCACTTGTCACGGTCCTCCGTGCACCAGAAGCGATTTAGTCTTCCTGGGCACATGACCCGGAAATCTGTCTGTGGACAAACGCCAGCTCCCTTGGCCTGAAAGCGAGATGAGCGCCGCAACCCCATAGTCGCCTTTGACTGGACTTAACCGTCCAGAAGTCCTTTAAAAGGTAAAGGTAAAGGGACCCCTGACCATTAGGTCCAGTCGTGGCCGACTGGGGTTGCGACGCTCATCCCGCTTTATTGGCTGAGGGAGCCGGCGTACAGCTTAGCATGACTAAGCCGCTTCTGGCGAACCAGAGCAGCGCACGGAAATGCTGTTTACCTTCCCACCGGAGCGGTCCCTATTTATCTACTTGCACCCGGGGGTGCTTTCAAACTGCTAGGTTGGCAGGAGCAGGGACTGAGCAACGGGAGCTCACCCCGTCGTGGGGATTCGAACCGGCGACCTTCTGATCGGCAAGTCCTAGGCTCTGTGGTTTAACCCACAGCGCTACCCGCGTCCCATAGGAGTCCTTTACCTTTACCTTTTTTTTTAAAAAAAAAAGATTTTTATTAAGGTTTCAACAAATTTTATCCTAACAAACAAAACAAAGCAACACAATAACAAACAGTAAACAATATAAAACACAGAAAACAAACAAAAATATATACGTTCAACTCTTAACTTCATGTAACTTACTTTCCCCACTTCCTCACACCTCCCTTTTCTGTATTCCAATTTCCAATTTGGTTTCAGCAAATTCTTCCTCTATTTTGACTAATTTTAATATTGTTAAATTCCTTTTAAATAAACCATTACCACTGCTATCCTCTTATCTTCTAATCCCCCATCATTGATTAATTTTGCTATATTTCTTTACTTGTTACTTACAAAACCTCTTTGCACAATCTTTTCAACTTTGTCACTAATGCCACATTATCTCTATCTCCTGCATCACTTTAACATTCAAATAATTTACAATGTTTTTGCAGATAATCTTTAAATTTCTTCCAATCTTCTTCTGTTTGTTCTTCTCCCATGTCTCGAATTCTGCCAGTCATTTCTGCCAGTTCCATATAGTCTATCAATTGCATCTGCCATTCTTCTAAGGTGGGCAAATCTTGTGTCTTCCAATACTTTGCGATAAGTATTCTTGCTGCTGTTGTTGCATACATGAAAAAGGTTCTATCCTTCTTTAACACCTTCTGGCCAACAATGCCCAAGAGAAAGGCCTCTGGTTTCTTAGGGAAGGTATACTTAAATACCTTTTTCAGTTCATTATAGATCATTTCCCAGAAAGCCTTAACCTTTGGGCACGTCCACCAGAGGTGAAAGAATGTTCCCTCAGTTTCCTTACATTTCCAACACTTATTGTCAGGCAAATGATATATCTTTGCAAGCTTGACTGGTGTCATGTACCACCTATAAATCATTTTCATAATATTTTCTTTCAAAGCATTACATGCCGTGAATTTCATACCAGTGGTCCATAACCATTCCCAGTCAGCAAACATAATGTTATAACCAATGTCTTGTGCCCACTTAATCATAGCTGATTTCACCGTTTCATCCTGAGTATTCCATTTTAACAGCAAGTTGTACATTCTTGACAATACCTTAGTTTTAGGTTCTAACAGTTCCGTTTCTAATTTCGATTTTTCCACCTGGAAACCTATTTTTTTATCCATATTAAAAACCTCTCTGATTTGATAATAGTGAAGCCAATCTCGCACTTTATCTTTTAGTTTCTCAAAGCTCTGCAATCTCCATGTATCTCCATTTTGTTCTAGTATCTCCCGATATTTCGGCCATTTGGCCTCCATATTGAGTCTTTTCAGAGCCTTAGCTTCCATAGGTGATAGCCACCTTGGGGTCTTGTTTTCTAATAAATCTTTATACCTTATCCAGACATTAAAAACTGCTTTCCTGACAATATGGTGCCTTTACCTTTACCTTTTTACCTTTATATTTAAACAATGCATTAAGTGATTGCATGAATATGCCACAATTTAAGAAGGATATTGACAAGCTGGAGTGTGTGCAGAGGAGGTCAAGCAAGATGATCAAGGGTCTTCATTTCATATGTTAGTACATTCCTTTTACTCATATTTTCAGCAGTAAACAATATAGTGGTACCTTGGGTTAAGAACTTAATTCGTTCTGGAGGTCCGTTCTTAACCTGAAACTGTTCTTAACCTGAAGCACCACTTTAGCTAATGGGGCCTCCCGCCACCACCGCGCCGCTGGAGCACGATTTCTGTTCTCATCCTGAAGCAAAGTTCTTAACCCGAGGTACTATTTCTGGGTTAGCGGAGTCTGTAACCTGAAGTGTATGTAACCCGAGGTACCATTGTACTATTTTTTAAAAAATGGTTTAATCACTTTCATTTCCTTTGCTGAACCCCTTCTGTTTGAAATTTGCACCAGTATGGTCTATAAAGCATCTCCAACAGGGATGTATGATTGATTGGCATAATAATATTAAAATTGCCTCCCTTCCCCCATTTTATATTTTGATCTTAGCTGCATGTATCAGAGTGGTTGTTTTTGTTTTTAGCCATGCTCAGATTTATTTCTTGAGCCTGAGGGTATAGAATGCACTGCCTCACAGATGTTGTTGACTCCAATTCCCATCAGTCCCAGATTATAGCAAGGGTTGCCTTGAAAAATCTGCCTTTAAATTCAGCTCTGTGCAAGGCCAGATGTCAGAGTGCGTGATGAAGCCGTACGAATGAAACTAATCTTCGACATATCGTGAAGGAGCAAGAACGGCAGGTGACACAGCAAGTGAAAAGAGAGAGTAATCAAATCCGGATGGAAGTTCTGCATAATTTCAAGGGAATCTTGGGCTTAGATGAGGAGCGGAATCTACAAATCTCTATGGAACACGAAGTTCAACTTGGATGTAATTAGAGAGAGAGAGATTTGAGAGAGAGAATGAATTATTAATGTGGTTAAGGGATATTCATCCCCACTTAGGACTGCTTTACCCGATATCAGAGGCTGAAACACAACATGCTATCCTGGGATAGGGAAGCAACCTGAGGTATCCGGGCAGTCAGGAAAATAGAGTACCATATGCTTCTCCAATCGATGTGGACAGATGTAGTATTCTTATTATTCTATTATTAAATTTCTATACCGCCTTTCATGCAAGGATCACAGGGTGGATTGCAAAAAAACCCCACAAAAAGACATCCCATAGTAACAAAGAAAAACAATAACCCCTGCACACAGTTTAATAAGCCATTGATTGTTTAATTAGCCAAAGCACTTGGGAGATTATGAATGTTATTGCCTGGCACCTAAAGATATATAGCAGAAGCGTTCTTGTGTGGTCACCTAGGAGCCTCAAAGGATGATCTCAGGGTCCGGGTCAATTCCTATGGGGAGAGGCGATCCTTGAGGTATTGGGGTCCTGAGCCACTTAAGGCTTTATAGGTTAAAAACAGCACTTTGAATTGGGCCCGGAAACTAATCGGCAGCCAGTGCAGTCTGGACAAATTGGTCTAATACAGTGGACACTCGGGTTGAGAACGTGATCTGTGTGGGAAGCATGTTCACAACCCGCAGAGCCGCATCTGCGCACGGGCGGGTTGCGATTCAGTGCTTCTGTGCATGTGCAAAGCGCGATTTAGCGCTTCTGCGCATGCACAAGCGCCGAAACCCGGAAGTAACCCGTTCCAGTAGTTCCGGGTTCGGCTGCGGAATTCTGCACCAAGCTGTCTTCAGGGGTAGCCCCACAAATAATGCATTGCAGTAATCTTAACCTAGAGGTTAGCAGAGCATAGGCAACAGAAGTGAGGCTATCCCTGTCCAGATATGGGCACAGCTTAGCCACCAGCCAAAGCTGATGGAAGGCAGTCTGTGTCACTGAGGCCACCTGAGCTCAAGTGATGGTAATGGATCTATTATTATTATTATTATTATTATTATTTCTATACTGCTCTTTATCCAAAGATCACAGGGCAATTTACAATAAGTACCCCCACTAGCAGTAACTCCTTTCCACTAGCAGTGCCTCAATCTTATTTGGATGGAGCTTCAGTTTGTTAAATCATAGAATCATAGATTGTAGAGTTGCAAGGGAACCTGTGGTCAGCAACCTTTTTCAGCAGGGGGCCGGTCCATCGTCCCTCAGACCATGTGGTGGTGGCCCGGACTATATTTTGAAAAAAAATAATGAACGAATTCCTATGCCCCACAAATAACCCAGAGATGCATTTTAAATAAAAGCACACATTCTACTCATGTAAAAACACGCTGATTCCCGGACCATTCGTGGGCCGGATTGAGAAGGCGATTGGGCCACATCCGGCCCCCGGGCCTTAGGTTGCCTACCCCTGCTGTGGATCATCTCGTCCAATCCCCTGCAATGCAGGAATATGCCGCTATCCCAAATAGGGATTGAATCTGTGACCTTGGCGTTACCAGCACCATGCTCTACCCAACTGAGCTACCCATCTCTCTCATCCAGTCCATTACTGAGGCAAGACACTGGTCCAGCACTTCCACTGCCTCACCTGCAGATGTAAAGGAGAAATAGAGCTGTGTGTCATCAGCCTATTGCTGGCAATGTACTCCAAAACTCCAGATGACCTCACCCAGCGGTTTCATGTAGATGTTATTTTTTTAATATATTTTTATTAGTTTTTTAACATAACACTTTCAACAATTATTAAACATACTTTTATATCTTATACACTTTTTTTGACTTCCATCCATCACATCTGAATTTTTTCCAATCTTACCACTTAATTTACATTTCTTACTTTCACTATTACATTTAAATATTATAACTAATGTCTCTCTTCTTTCTCTTCTTTGCAATATTTCATATATTTCTCCTTACAAAACTTCTTGTAGTCCTACTAGCGTAATTTGTTGATTACAGTTGCTCTTCAAATAGTTTGTATATTTCTTCCAATCTTCTGTAAATCTCTGGTCCCGCAGGTTTCGAATCCTTCCAGTCATTTTATCCAATTCTGCGTAGTCCATTAATTTTGTCTGCCATTCTTCTTTCGTCGGTATTTTTTTCGGCTTCCATTTCTGGGCCCACAGGTTTCATGTAGATGTTAAACAGCATCTTAAATTGAATTTTGTGTCCCTTTGAGCCAGTGTGGTGTAGTGGTTAAGAGCGGTAGACTCGTAATCTGGTGAACCGGGTTCGAGTCTCCGCTCCTCCACCTGCAGCTGGTGGGTGGTCACACTTCTGTGAAGTCTCTCAGCCCCACTCACCTCACAGAGTGTTTGTTGTGGGGGAGGAAGGGAAAGGAGAAGGTTAGCCGCTTTGAGACTCCTTTGGGTAGTGATAAAGCAGGATATCAAATCCAAACTCTTCTTCTTCCCTTTAGAGATCCAAGATTCTCCTACTTATCTAGCCTGAGATGATTCCCTTGCAACTCTGCAGATTTGCCTCCGGATTTCGTTACTCTCATCACTTGCCACGCCATCTTCCGTTTTTGCTCCTTGGTGATTTGTCCAAGTTTAGTTCTACCCTAACAGTTTAATAACCCTTCTTGACATCCGGCCTCGTGCAGAGCTAAACCCAAAGGCAGATTTCACAGAAACCCTTGTTAAGATCCGCCTCTCCTTTGGCAATTAAAAACACTTGGATAACTACTGTGTGGGCTCAGTGGCGTATTTTTTATTTTCTTCCTTGTTCTAAGCACCAACACTTCAGCTCTGTCAATGCCCCCATTGTTGCCATAAAAAAGAGCTTTCTGATTGCCCTCCACCACCATCTGTGGGGAGGAAAGCCAAGAGCTCTGTTGAATCTCCTTTGTCAACGGTCTTTGATACAATTCTCAACGTGAATACATTTGATGAGGGAGGCTAGCGTTTTCGGAATATTTTCCTAGGCCTGCCTCACTTTCGCAAGCATTCCCCACTTGGAATTGTTCTTATACAGTGGTACCTCAGGTTAAGTACTTAATTCGTTCCGGAGGTCCATACTTAACCTGAAACTGTTCTTAACCTGAAGCACCACTTTAGCTAATGGGGCCTCCTGCTGCTGCCGTGCCGCCGGAGCACGATTTCTGTTCTCATCCTGAAGCAAAGTTCTTAACCTGAAGCACTATTTCTGGGTTAGCGGAGTCTGTAACCTGAAGCGTATGTAATCTGAAGCGTATGTAACCCGAGGTACCACTGTACTGTGCAGTGGGGCCCTGCAAATATATCGCACAAGAGCCTTGACCAATTCATCCATCGAGAAGCTATTGTGATACTAGCATCATGCATTATACATGAGAAGCCCGGTGAAAGTTCGCCCGAGGTCAGTTGAAAAGCTACATTCATGCAGTTTTACACTTCGGGACAGTTCACACCAACTCTCACTACTTTCTGTGTTTCCTCCACCTTTAAAAAACAACAACCCTTTTTTCTTTTTAAATATGCTCCGATGTGATCCTGTTGCATTGCTAGATGTTTCAAATGCGCATTTGTATAACGTATGCACACAGAGTCAGCCTATTTGTCTGTCTAGCTCAGTAATGTTATTCTAGCAGCAATTCCCCAGGGAGCTGGAGCGAAGAAAGGTCTTCCATATCACCTGCTACCCGATTCTTCTTTTGTTTGTTTCAAGATGCCAGGGATTGAATTTGAGACTTGCTTCTGCATGCAGAGCATGTACTCTTACCACCACTGAGTTACGGCTCCTCCCATCCTATAAGGCCCCATTTGCACCGTACATTTAAAGCACTACTGTACTACTTGCCCTTGAGGCTGACCCAGAGACTCCAGTGGGTGCAAAATGCCGCCGCAAAGCTCCTTACGGGGTCTCTGCCATGGGAGCATATTCACCCAGTGCTTTACCAACTGCACTGGCTCCCGGTGGAGTACAGGGTCAGGTTTAAGGTGCTGGTTTTGACCTTTAAAGCCCTATGCGGCCTAGGACCCACGTACCTACGGGACCGCCTCTCCTGGTATGCCCCGCGGAGGACCTTAAGGTCCACAAATGACAACATTTTGGAGGTCGCAAGGTGGTTAGATTGGTCTCAGCTAGGGCCAGGGCCTTTTCAGTACTGGTCCCGACTTGGTGGAACGCTCTGTCACAAGAGACCAGGGTCCTGCGGGACTTGACATCTTTCCGCAGGGCCTGCAAGACAGAGCTATTCCGCCTGGCCTTTGGTTTGGACTCAGTCTGACCCTTACGTTTCCCTCCCCTTATGGTCTTGATTTATCGGCTACTTTAAAATGAGGCTGCATTTTAAATTGCATTTTAACCTGCATTTTAAATTGCCCCCCCTTTCCCCCTATTATGTTTTTACTGTGATTTTCTTGGTGTTAGCCACCCTGAGCCCGGCTCTGGCTGGGGAAGGTGGGGTATAAATAAAAATTATTATTTATTATTATTATTACTTGAAGCAGGCATGAAGTCCTGCAAAGAACCCGGGGAAGTGTAGTTTGCTAAGGGTGCTGAGAGTTGGGGGGGGGGGAGGGACTCATACTCTCCTCAAAGAGCTACAATCACCAGAGTGGTCTAACAATCATTCCCTCTTCCCAGGGAATTCTGAGAATTGTAGCTCTGTGAAGGGACTTGTAAGCGTATCCAGGAATCTTTGGCCGAAGCCATGACTCTGTAAAGTGGAATGGTTCTGCTTTAAATGTCTAGTGCAGATGTAGCCTAAGTCACGGTAGGGAAGAAGTCAGAACTCATTATTCCAAACTGAAGTTCTGCTCACTACACACCAGACAGAGAATTCTTTAAATTATTAAATTATTCTTATTACATTTCCACATCGCTTTGTGAATCTTCGTTTAACGTTCCCATAAAAATTCATCAGCTCGTTTTTTTTTTAATCATCCGCTAATTTCTCTTAATATACACATTTAATGATTCAGTTTTGCCCAAGATAGACATTTCTACAAAGCAGTTTTACCTAATAGAATTCATTTTGTATGTTAGTGGAAATAACATACAAAATGCATTATATATGGAGAAAGAATTATTATGCACACAGTGGTACCTCGGGATAAGAACTTAATTCATTCTGGAGGTCCGTTCTTAACCTGAAACTGTTCTTAACCTGAAGCACCACTTTAGCTAATGGGGCCTCCCGCCACCACCGTGCCGCGGTGACGCGATTTCTGTTCTCATCCAGAAGCAAAGTTCTTAACCCGGGGTACTATTTCCGGGTTAGCAGAGTCTGTAACCTGAAGCGTCTGTAACCCGAGGTACCACTGCATGTGTGTTTCTGTTGTCATCTTCTTCGGCAGTCACTCGCAGCTGAGTAAGATTGTCTTCCATGAATGTGGTCTTAACAGTGAGTCCGTAAGTGACCGTAAAGGCCAATTCTGAATCCACACTTCCTTCCACAGTGGGGACATTGGTTTCCAGGTGGGAGTTTATCATGGTGAGGATTTACCAAACGTGCCTTCCTCTTAGCTCATTTCTCCCTTTCACCCTGAGTTCATGCTTCTTCATAATGCCTTCTGTAAAGGCTGTTCTCCATTTGGAGCGCTCGTGTTTGTTTCTGCATGCATTCCTCAGCTGGTGAACGTCATTGCAAAATTCATTGAAGAGTGAATTTCAAGGATTGGCTCTATTTCAGTTCTCGAATTGCTTTGGAAAGTGCAAATTATGTAGGTTTGCCTTCCATTGTGAACTGAATCTAAGTTCTCTTTCATCTCTAGGCAAAAAGTAGATCGCTGGGTGATTTGTAGTAGACGGGGAAATCCTGCCTTCCAAATATTTAACAATACCAGCAAAAATTACTGCCCAGCTACCCTCAGTTGAACTGCTGAACAGAAGGAAGCATGGGAATGGATTTTTATGAGAAAGGACTGGCTTGTGTTCAGTTCTGAAACTTAGAACAGATTCCCGAGCTCTGAATTCTTTAATTCTGAATATCCTTTGCACCAGGGTCTGCTTGGCGCATCTTGGGGCTCTAGTATAAAAGAAAGTAGCTCTTGTAAGCCTGACGTCTGCTGACCCTTGCTGTGTAGGTCTGCAAACGACTTAAGCTGCTTATGTCTCACAGAAGGCAATGGGATTTAAGCAGTCTGTCTGGGAAATTGCAGCCTTTGTATTATCAGAAGTAAGGATGCCCAAATCTCTTCTTGCATATGCCCAAATTGGCTTCTTCGTAAACGTGAGCATTGCACACATTAATGCATCTCTTGTTTGAGAGCCAGTGTGGTGTGAGAGCCAGTGTGGTGTAGTGGTTAAGAGCAGTAATCTCATAATCTGGTGAACTGGGTTCGCTTCCCTGCTCCTCCACATGCAGCTGCTGGGTGACCTTGGGCTAGTCACACTTCTCTGAAGTCTCTCAGCCCCACTCACCTCACAGAGTGTTTATTGTGGGGGAGGAAGGGAAAGGAGAATGTTAGCCGCTTTGAGACTCCTTAGGGTAGTGATAAAGCGGGATATCAAATCCAAACTCTTCTTCTTCTGTCCGTATCTGTGTATTGACCTTCATTATCCCTAGCTCATACACTGGCTGCACTTTGACCTTATATTGTTATGCGAATGAGCCAGGGTTAAGCCTTGCCCCCATACGCTCCCCGTTTCCTCCTCCAGCTCTGTTTTTAACTAACCACAGTTTAGTATCAAGTCTGAACCCAGAAGCTTTACTCAAATGAGCCAACTTCAAACCTTGGTTTATCCAGCTGGCTTGTTTCAATACACTGTGGCAATATTAACCCAAATTTAGGGCAATTGCCTATGCCTGGCTCACCTGACTTATCATTTGCCTACCTCCAGATCTAGCAATGACTGGGTAGAAAAATTCTCCCTGTCCGCTTTATCTGTTGTTGTTGTTTAGTTGTTTAGTCGTGTCATGAGGTGGCCAAAGTATTGGAGCCTCAGCTTCAGGATCTGTCCTTCCAGTGAGCACCCAGGGCTGATTTCCTTCAGAATGGAGAGGTTTGATCTTCTTGCAGTCCACGGGACTGCAAGAGTCTCCTCCAGCACCATAATTCAAAAGCATAAATTCTTCGGTGATCAGCCTTCTTTATGGTCCAGCTCTAACTTCCATACATCACAACTGGGAAAACCATAGCTTTAACTATACTTTCTAGCCTAGGAGAAGCCAAAATCCTGCTTTGCAGATGTCTGTTGGGCTACACCTCCCATCTGGCCCAGCCAGCATGAGCAGTGGTCAGGGATTTGAAGTCCAAAACATCCTGTTCGCTACCCCAAATGAAATCAGGAAGAGTCATCAGCCTGCCTTTCAGCAATGTGTGTTTAAGTACAAAAGAATAGATGTTACCGTGCTACCTTGGTTGTCAAACTTAATCCGTTCCAGGAGTCCATTCGACTCCCGGAACCCATCGAATGTTCAGCTTCCGAAAAACGTTCGCAAACCGGAACACTCACTTCCGGATTTGCGGCGTTCGGGAGCCGATCTGTTCGGGAGCCAATCCGTTCGAGTACCAAGGTACCACTGTATTTCCTTGAGGCTTGGGCACAAGCAAAAATGCTGGGATTTTAAATTTCACTTTCGCATTCCACCGAACTGGGTTTCCGCCTAAAAAAAATTGGAGATCATTTGCCTGGATAAATGTTTATCTCTTTTTAAAAAACCGTTTTTGTGCGCACGCATGTACACTTCCAAATTCAAAAAGAAAAGGTTAAGATATAAAAAACCTCTCTCTTTCTCTTTTGTAGGTCACGAACCTGGACTTGTGCAGCTGGTGAACTATTATAGAGGAGCTGATAAGCTTTGCCGCAAAGCTTCTTTAGTGAAGTAGGTTTGGCTCTTTAGTTTCTTTCTTGTAACTATGGGTTATAGGGGACCCTGTGTAGCACGTTTTTGTCATTTTTTTCTGAAGTTACATGGGAGGGAGCAGTTAGATGCAGGATACTTGGGGGGCACGCGAGGGGAGGAGAGGTTGGAGAAACTCCCATTGTGCAAGCAGAAGTCCTTGCGCAGGGCTGCCACAGACATGAATCCTGCCCCGAGGATATTTACACCCTTGACATTTGTGTTCTAAAAAACAATGTTTATAATCATTGTTCCTTACTGTATGTTATGAGTCTTCCTTAAAAGCCCATACCTTTTCTTGTGAAGGTGAAATAAATTACAGTGGTACCTCGGGTTAAGAACTTAATTTGTTCCAGAGGTCTGTTCTTAACCTGAAACTGTTCTTAACCTAAAGCACCACTTTTAGCTAATGGGGCCTCCTGCTGCTGCCGCGCCGCCTGAGCATGATTTCTGTTCTCATCCTGAGGTAAAGTTCTTAACCCGAGGTACTATTTCTGGGTTAGTGGAGTCTGTAACCTGAAGCGTATGTAACCTGAAGCATCTGTAACCTGAGGTACCACTGTACTGGGCCATTCTGCCATAGTTGTATGTCCTTTTCAAGATACATCTCTTGATAGATATGCAAAATGTAGTATAAACAACAAAGAGATTTGTGGCACCTTAAAGACTATGGCTTGCACCCCGTAATTGTCAGTGCAAGGCTTTTCTCTTGTGCAGCGGGACTTCCTCCACCTACGCACCCCCTAAATATGTTCTGTTCTGCATTTCCCCCAAATCCCATGGAGCAGATTCGGGGAGGGGAGGAAAGTCTCTTTGTGCAAGCAAATCCTTGTGCTGATGGGACAGGAGAGCTGCCCTCAGCAAATTTATTACCACGTAAACCTCCATGAACTCAAGCTCACCCCTCTCCCTTTTTGCTGTTTCCTCTTAATAGCAACAAATCGCACCTTTTCCCCTGCAGCAGACCCCACAATTTGTTCCTTTCAACTTGTAAGAATATGAAACACA
Organism: Podarcis siculus; assembly: GCA_034642415.1. NCBI lineage: Eukaryota > Metazoa > Chordata > Lepidosauria > Squamata > Lacertidae > Podarcis > Podarcis siculus. The sequence goes on along the minus strand of JAXCMG010000003.1, from coordinate 82,521,640 downwards.
AAGCATTCTTTGAAATAATAAATGGTACTATGACTGGAGGCCTTCCTTTGGCGATCGCGTGATTTCCATGAAGCCACCTGACACGCCACTCTGATTCTGCGCGAAAGGTGCTTGAGGGCTCGTTTTGATGTGGTCTAAACCACTGAGCCTCTTTGGCTTGCCGATCAGAAGGTCGGCAGTTTGAATCTGCACAACAGGGTGAGCTCCCATTGCTCTGTCCCAGCTTCTGCCAGCCTAGCAGCTTGAAAGCATGCCAGTGCAAGTAGATAAATAAGTACCACTGTGGCGGGAAGGTAAACAGCGTTTCCTTGTGCTCTGGTTTCCGTCACGGTGTCCCGTTGTGCCAGAAGCAGTTTAGTCCTGCTGGCCACATGACCCAGAAAGCTGTCTGTGGACAAACGCTGGCTTCCTCGGCCTGAAAAGCGAGATGAGCTCTGCAACCCCATAGTCGCCTTTCACTGGACTTAACCATCTGGGGTCCTTTACCTTTATAAAGTGGCATAATGTAGGCCTTTTCATGCTGCCTTTATTTGCATATGGAGATAAGCCTTGAGGCTGCATGACTCGTTAATTTCAAATGAGCCTTCCTTAAAACCCTGACCTTTACTTGTGAAGGCAAAATAAATTACTGGGCGATTCTGCCATAGTATGTCCTTTTCAAGATACATCTCTTGATTGACCTTTTGCAAAATTATATTCCGCTTGCCCTTTAGTGCTAGAAATCAAACTGGAATTAACTAGAGTGTCTTCTTCTACAGCTGCATCTCAGTTTAACTCAAGGACTAAAACTGATCTTAATCCTCCTAGATTCCGACCCGAACCACCTAAGTAAAAATTCTCAGCAATTACCCTGCCAGGGTTCAGAAAACCGTGAAAATTACCCTGCGCTCAGTTCTCACCTGTGGCTCCTACAGGTGAAACTCGGAAAATTAGAATATTGTGGGAAAGTTCATTTATTTCAGTAATTCAACATAAAAGGTGAAACTAATATATGAGATAGACTCATGACATGCAAAGCGAGATACCTCAAGCCTTTATTTGTTATAATTGTGATGATTATGGCGTACAGCTGCTGAAAACTCCAAATTAACAAATTAGCATGTGACAGTGGCCACATCCTGGGAAATGGTTTCAACAAGCCAGCCAAACCAGGTGAGGGGAGCCGGTGGCTCTCAAACCCTCAGTGAGTTAGGGGCTTCCCCTGCATGCGAAGACAGGCTCTGGTGGATTGAGCGAACGAGACCAATAGTGAGTCCAAGGATCAAGAAGGCGGTTTCTGCATGTGCTGTAGAAGGAAGTGAAAGGCACATGGGGCTCTTCAGCCTGGAAAGGTAGCCCATATAGGGATATCTTTGGGAGCAGAAGAGGCTAAGGAGTACCTCCAAATTTTACAGCCGAGAGATGTTGAAGATAACGACTTTCCCCTTTCAGGAAGCCTTCTAAGTGGAGATCTCTCTCCCCCCCCCCATTCAGTATCTGTTGTTGTTGTTGTTGTTGTTGTTGTTGTTGTTGTTGTTGTTTAGTCGTGTCCGACTCTTCGTGACCCCCTGGACCAGAGCACGCCAGGCACTCCTGTCTTCCACTGCCTCCCGCAGTTTGGTCAAACTCATGCTGGTAGCTTCAAGAACACTGTCCAACCATCTCGTCCTCTGTCGTCCCCTTCTCCTTGTGCCCTCAATCTTTCCCAACATCTGGGTCTTTTCCAGGGAGTCTTCTCTTCTCATGAGGTAGCCAAAGTACTGGAGTCTCAGCTTCAGGATCTGTCCTTCCAGTGAGCACTCAGGGCTGATTTCCTTCAGAATGGATACGTTTAATCTTCTTGCAGTCCATGGGACTCTCCAGAGTCTCCTCCAGCACCATAATTCAAAAGCATCAATTCTTTGGCAATCAGCCTTCTTTATGGTCCAGCTCTCACTTCCATACGTCACTACTGGGAAAACCATAGCTTTAACCATTTGGATTTTTGTCGGCAAGGTGATGTCTCTGCTTTTTAAGATGCTGTCTAGGTTTGCCATTGCCTTTCTCCCATGGAGCAGGCGTCTTTTAATTTTGTGACTGCTGTCACCATCTGCAGTGATCATGGAGCCCAGAAAGTAAAATATCTCACTGCCTCCATTTCTTCCCCTTCTATTTGCCAGGAGGTGATGGGACCAGTGGCCATGTGTCTATATAAACAGTTTTTAAATATGTCATGCTTTTTCATTGTCTTTATATATGCAGTTGTAGTGTGAAATCGTTTTAAGTTGGTTCATAGGAAAGGGTTTGTAAAGGAACTAAATGGTGGTGGTGGTGATGATTTGAAAGGTCTTTCAACTCCAGCATGCCCTATGGAGGGGGAAAACCCAACTCAAATTAAATCCTCGTCTCTTTCTTTAGACTAATCAAGACAAGCCCTGAATTAGCAGAATCTTGCACATGGTTCCCAGAGTCGTATGTGATTTACCCAACTAATCTCAAGACTCCAGTGGCACCAGCGCAGAATGGGACCCATCATTTGATAAACAACCCAAGAACGGATGAAAGGGAAGTTTTCCTGGCATCCTATCAGAAAAGGAAAGAAAGCGGAGAGGGAAGTGTGTGGATAGCCAAATCTTCGGCGGGGGCCAAAGGTGAGCAAAGAGAGTCTAGAATTATTGAGATATTTATCCAATTGATGCTAGAGCAGTGTGACAGTTAAGAGGCTGAGCTGCAAATCAAAAGAGCCACAGACCCACTCATGGTCTCAGTATCTTACAGCAAAGATGTAATACTATCATGTGCTTTTTTTAAGAAAGTATGTCTCTTTTGTGTGTGTGTGTATAATTTTTATTAAGTTTTCTATTTTAGAATTTAAAATATTAATTAACCCTAAAATGTCATTGACTTCCCCTTTTCCATGGTTCAATTTGCATATCATAAATCCCTGCATATTATACATAAACTAAACCATTCAGTATTCCATTATTACTTCCATCAAAACTTATTTACACTATTGAATTTATCTTAATGCTGCAACGTTTTCAAGTGTACACAGTGTCCCCCCATATATTCAATAAACATTTTCCAGTCTTCTTGTTCTCTTATTCTATACATTAGGTCCGCAAGCTGCGCGTATTCCAGCAGTTTAAGTTGCCATTCTTCTTTGGTTGGGACCTCACTCTTTTTCCATTTTGGGGCTAATGAAACACGGGCCGCAGTAGTGACATACATAAATAACCTTTTCTGACACCTGGGAATTTCCATCTGAATTATCCCCAACAAAAGGGACACTGGTTTTTTGGGGGGAAAGTACTTTTAAACATTTCCCCCCCAATTCATTATAAATCATTTCCCAATACTCTTTTATCCTTTTACAGGTCTACCACATATGAAAGAACATACCTCAACCTCATTGCACCTCCAACACTTATCTGATTCCGTCTTATACATGTATAAGATGTATTAAAAAGTATGTTTCTACCCTGCTTTTTAGCCAAAATGGCTCCCAGAACAGCTTGCAAAGATGAGCAGCAATATTCCTCTTTCCCACAGGCTTACAATCTAAAAGGGATGGCACACAATGGGAAAGGGTTGGAGGGGATGGAGAAGTCACCGTTCTTTTTATCTTATCACTTCTTTGTTGACGTGGAGGCATGTACTGTACTTCCTGTCCAACTTTTTCGCTTTTGTCTTTTCCTCCTGATTAGGTGAAGGAATTCTTATTTCTTCGGAGGCTACTGAACTTCTGGACTTCATAGATAATCAAGGACAAGTGCATGTGATTCAGAAATACCTTGAGAAGCCTATGCTTTTAGAACCAGGTCATCGCAAATTTGATATTAGGTAAGCTCTTTTCATATTGATATTTCAGCTCAATAACCCACTGAAGTGAAGGTTTGGTGTGAAAGGCTGGTCGTTAAATCTGATTCTTCTGAACTGAAAATTTTCTTAATGGTTTTAAAAACACCGCCTCTATATTTTTTCCAACTTCTAGAAGCTGGGTGCTAGTGGATCACCAGTATAATATCTACCTCTACAGAGAAGGCGTTCTACGGACCTCTTCCGAACCTTACAATAGTGCTAATTTCCTAGACAAAACCTGCCATTTGACCAATCACTGCATACAGAAGGAATATTCAAAGAACTATGGGAGATATGAAGAAGGGAATGAGATGTTTTTTGAGGAGTTTAATCAGTATCTGATGAGCGCTTTGAACATTACTCTGGAAAACACAATCTTATTGCAAGTCAAAAATATAATAAGGTAATGTGTTTTACATTTGTTAACAATTGTTCCTTGAAGATTCTTCCAAGACAAAGGTTACCATTATTAATCAATTTATGATTGATTGGGGTTTTTTTCATGGATGCTTTTAGAATTACGGTATTGTGTTAATTTGTTGTACAGTCGTACCTTAGATCCCAAACACCCTGGAACTCAGACGTTTTGGCTCCTGAATGCCACAAACCCGGAAGTGATTGTTCCGGTTTGTGAACATTCTTTTGGAACTCGAACGTCCGACGGGGCTTACACGGCTTCTGATTGGCTGCAGGCTGCAGCCAATCAGAAGCAGCAATTTGGTTTTTGAACATTCCGGAAGTCGAACGGACTTCTGGAACGGATTCCGTTCAACTTCCAAGGTACATCTGTACTTTAATGTCACTGTTAGTCCCTAGAAGAACACAAGAACTTAAGAAGGGTTTGCTAGATCAGACCAATGGGACAACCTGCCTGCCAATTTTGTGATGGCCCCAGGAGATCATCTGATTGAGTCAAACTCAGCCCGTGAGGCTGATCCTGCAAAGGAATCTACCCAAAAACGGTTCTTGGGTGAAGGGCGGTATAGAAATTTAATAAATAATAATGAAATAATAAAAGCACCTATGGTCTACAGCACAGTTTGGCATTTACAAAGCACATATAAAGCACATATTTTAATTAATATTATTTCCCCCTCCTTTTATATAAACTTCTGTAGACCATAATTACTGCCGGTACAATATATGTCTTTCTTTATGGCCGACAGTCCCCGCAGCGGATGTTACTATGCATTATTTGGTGTTTGTTAAAGTTGGGATGGTTTTAGCATATACAGTTTGACAAAGATTTGTCAGTGTGTTCGGACTGTTATTTTATTTTTGATTTTGCTGTTCTGTAATTGGTGTGTGTTATATGTTTAATAGGGACGCGGGTGGTGCTGTGGGTTAAACCTCAGTGCCTAGGACTTGCCGATCGAAAGGTCGGCGGTTCGAATCCCCGCGGCGGGGTGAGCTCCCGTCTTTCGGTCCCAGCTCCTGCCTACCTAGCAGTTCGAAAGCACCCCTAAGTGCAAGTAGATAAATAGGGACCGCTTTCTAGCGGGAAGGTAAACGGCGTTTCCGTGTGCGGCGCTGGTGCTGGCTCGCCAGATGCAGCTTAGTCACGCTGGCCACGTGACCCAGAAGTGTCTTTGGACGGCGCCGGCTCCCGGCCTCTTGAGCGAGATGAGCGCGCAACCCTAGAATCGGTCACGACTGGCCCTGATGGGCAGGGGTACCTTTATCTTTTTATATGTTTAATAATAATAATAATAGGTTCCCCGACCCTAGTGTAGCGAATTAGACTTTTAATGACGGGCCACTGTGAAGAGTGAGTGGATTCTGCCATCCAGGCCAGAATAAAATCAAATCAATGCTTTTATTTGCTGTCCTAGTCGTGAATACCCAATGGAGGAATAAGCCCATTGAAATGAATGGATATGACTAACTTAGATGTATTCTGAGTGTCACCTTAATACCCAGTCAGAGAGGCAGTTGCTTCCTACCTCAGCTTAACATAACTATTACATGGATAACAACCTAACATAATGCTTTGGGCTGGGGTGCCAAAATTCCAGGAGAGCAGAAAATATTATTTATGTATGTGACCACAGCTGTGCGGATATTATTAGCCCAGAGATGGAAAGAAGATAAAGTCCCTACCAGAGAAGAATGGCAGATCAAGTTGATGGATTACGCTGAAATGGCTAAAATGACTGGAAGAATCAGAAATCAGAAAGACCAAAATTTTTAATAAGGAATGGGGAAAATTTATAATTTATCTTAAAAACCATTGCAAACAGCTAAAATTGTTAGTAGGGTCGGAATAACACTTGTCGTTTAATAGTGAATTTTGGACACAGTGGAGAGGTAAAAGATTTGGATTATTATAAAAGGTGCAGGAGGAAATGATTAACAATAGGACCCACAAAGGGGAACATGGAAGTCCAGGAGATTTGGATAAAAAGGTAAAGGGACCCCTGACCATTAGGTCCAGTTGTGACCAACTCTGGGATTGCGACGCTCATCTCGCTTTATTGGCCGAGGGAGCCAGTGTACAGCTTCTGGGTCATGTGGCCAGCATGACTAAGCCACTTCTGGCGAACCAGAGCAGCGCACGGAAATGCCGTTTACCTTCCCTCTGGAGTGGTACCTACTTATCTACTTGCACTCTGATGTGCTTTCGAACTGCTAGGTTGGAGCAGGGACTGAGCAACGGGAGCTCACCCCATCGTGGGGATTCGAACCGCCGACCTTCTGATCGGCAAGTCCTAGGCTCTGTGGTTTAACCCACAGCACCACCCGCATCCCTTGAATGTTGGATATGTGACTGTAAAACTTTAATCTGAAAAAGCAAATAAATAAATTTATATAATAATAGTAATGATGATGATGATGCTTTGGGCTGATATCACGCGTGCTCTATCCTTTTCCCCCGCAGAAGCTGCCTTATGTGTATAGAACCCGCTATCAGCACCAAACACCTTCACTACCAGAGTTTCCAGCTCTTTGGCTTCGATTTCATGGTGGATGAAGACTTGAAGGTCTGGCTGATCGAAGTGAATGGTGCCCCTGCGTGTGCCCAGTAAGTTCTTGTCGCGTGCTGGCATGCTTTTCCCGCATGTGGGTGAGCTATGTCGCAATATGGAATACCCTGTAAATTCCAGACCCTTGCTGTTTTGCTTTTTTTGTGGGGAGATGGCGATTGTGGACACACAAGCATTTTCCCCTCCCCCTGTAAATCTGATGTAGGTGCAGGAGAGAGAGGTTTGGAAGAGAGAGTCTTAAATTCTCGGGGCAGAGTTGTTGTTATTTTGGGTTTTTATACTTACTTTTTTTAAAAAAAATAATTTTTATTAGGTTTTACAAATATAAACTTATAACAGTACAACCACACACATCAACAGTTTCCTCCAAATCTCTGGACTTCCCACCTTCTCCTCCATGGGTCCCATTATCAAACCTTTCCTGCTGCATATAGTCCATCTTTTATATAACTCCATTATCTCCATAGTACTTGCTACATTACAAGTGTTGCTGCAATCCTGCTAGTGTTTTCATACAGTGGTCTCCAAGATAAATTATAAATTTTCCCCATTCTTTTTTTCCATCAAAATTTTTTATTCATATTAGAAGACAAATAAAGAACACAAACAAAAAACACACAATTCAAACAAATTCTTGTCATATCCTTATTTTTCTAAACATTGTTAAGTGGGCTTCCCCAGGTCCCACCTATCTGATTTTCATTTTACTTCATCTTTAGCAGTTTACATATATCACAGTTTCTAACCATCTTTTTTAAATCACATTTAAAATCACTTCACATTTTATCACTTACAAATAATACTATTTTAAAATACACTATCTTCTACTTCTAACCCTACATCCTATATCCACTTCCAAAACTATTCAAAGATTTAAATATTAACATATGTTTTCAAATATTCCTTAAATTTCTTCCAGTCTTCTTCCACAGTCTCTTCTCTCTGGTCTCGGAGTCTCCCGGTCAGTTTGGCAAGTTCCATATAAAATTTTCCCCATTCTTTGTTAAAGTTTTGGTCGTCTTGGTTCCTGAGCTTTCCGGTCAATTTTGCCATTTCGGCATAGTCCAAAAGTTTAATTTGCCATTCTTCTCTGGTAGGGACTTCTCTTCTTTCCATCTCTGGGCTAGTAGCATCCATACTGCTGTCATCGCATACATAAAAAGTATTTTATCCTCCCTTGGAACCTACAATTCCAAAAAGAAAACCCTCTGGTTTTTGTTTTTGGTTTATAAAAGTTAATTTAAACATTTTTTTCAATTCATTATATATCATTTCCCAGAATGCTTTTATTACCTTACAAGTCATGGCAGAGTTGTTAGCACAATGGCGATCGCTCCAAGCACATTGAAACTTGGTTAGATTTTGCACACGTGCGCAAGGGTGCATCACTGCCCAGGGAAGGCAGGTGAGATAGACGGGATCTGCCGAGAGAGCCACTTCCCAGCCTCTCTCAACAGTGCCATCCACACTGCACATATACGTGTGGATTCCAGGAACCATAAGCGCCTGTACTTCATGTCTGTCCTGCTCTGCTATAATAGGGGAGGGAAGGTGGAGGCCAGAGAGGCAATGAACACCAGCAGCCCTAAACATTAATATTTGGAAATTAAATTCCCAAAGATATCAGCTGGTGCATGGAAAGTCTTATACCACTGTTTCTTTGTACTGTTTCTTTGCTAGCAACGCCAGATACTATTAGTGCATGCGTGAAAAATGACACATGAAGGGAAACTGGGCTAGCGGTTTAAAAAAGCAGGTGTCTTCCTGCATTCCTAGAGCCTTGGCCAGCTGTGTGTTTAATATCCTTATGAGGGTGGCAGCGGCCTGTATTCGTGAGGGATCTTAGCTAGGATTCAGATTCCTGTTTCTCCCAGCTCCATAATATCAAGGGAGAAAGACTGTTTGTCTTCCGGCCGTAACGCTGAGGATTTATTTTGAGCCTTGGTTTAGGTTGAGGCGAGTTATAAATAAATATTATTAGTCATGACATGACATTTCAACGATACAATGCAAACTGGCCCCTCAAACCCACAATATTCTTTCTTTTTTTTCCAAAAAAAAATTACTGGTTTTCACATTTGTGACATAAAAAAGAAACAAGAAAAACATTACAATACACAAAAACAAAGAAAAACACGTAAAAAAGAATTTTTACTTCCAAATCCTAATTTCATTACATTGATAACTGACTTCCTTGCATCCCCTCTAACTGAATTTCATTATATCACCTGTTTAGCAGTTCTCCAAATTCATATTTCTAATAATATTAACTTCTTTCATTTACTAACTTCTCCTTTATTAATATTCTAATCCTTAATATTTATTAACAACATATTCTTATTCTACCCCTAAGCCTAATTATTACTTTCCAAGAAATTTCTCTTTATCTTATGTTACAATATTTAGCCAAATATTCTTTAAAATTCTTCCAGTCCTCTTGTGTATCCTCTTCTTTCTGGTCGCGGATTCTTCCAGTCAGGTCGGCCAGCTCCAAAAAGTCCATCATCTTCATCTGCCATTCTACTACACAATATTCTTTCTAATCCCCCACCCCCTGTGTCTGCTTTTGTTAGCCACACTGATGACAGAACATTGCACTATAATAAATTTCAATTTTAGAGTGTTTTTTTTAAAAGGGGGTGGGTCTAGATAAAAGGGGCTTCAGTAGTCCTTTGCCGAGAGAGGAAATGATACGAAATCAGATGTTCTGAAGAATGTCACTGCTTTATGGTGCAAATCTGTGCATGCTTACTCAGGAGTATGTCCCATTTTGTTCAGGGGAGCGTACTCCTAGGTATGTGTGCATACACTATGCTCAATCAACTTTTCTAATTCAAACTTGTCTCTTCTCATTTTTTATTTTTTAGGAAACTTTACGCAGAGCTATGCCAAGGTATAGTGGATGTAGCCATCTCTAGTGTCTTTCCTCTTAGTGACACTCCACAGAAGCAGAGCCAGGAACCAATATTTATTAAGTTGTGATGATGATCACATTTTTTTAAAAAAAAACGTCCATCCAAAACACATGGGAGAACTGCGGCCTACGGATTTTGGGGGGAAAAGAGGAAGCTTGGATCGATCATTTCACTTGCTCACCGGGCAGAAAGGATACAGAACGATGTCTCGGAAATTAGAAGGGAAGCCAAGTTTCCAAGAAAAGTCCAAAATGAACCAAGGCTGTCTCATCAACGCTCTTTGTGTGTGTTTTGGAACACCTTTGCTTTTGAAAGGATTCTTGCAATGGAAGGAAATTCTGTAGGAGAACAGCGCAACAGTTCTGCTTTAACGTGAGCAAAAACAGGGACGTTTTGTTTTTCGCACCCCTCCAATGTAATAAATTATTTTAGCAAAGCATTCTTCCAGAGATTCCATGACTTGGAGGTTTTGTCAACTTGACATACTGTTTGTGGGTATTGTTTTGTTTCCTTCACCTGATGCAGTTCTAGTGCCTTAGCTTTGTTCCCAATAAGTAACTTATTTTATCCTTACTTTGTTCTGTAGCTTTTCTTTTTTTTAAAGCTGTGGGGTATAAACTGTTCCTTTAAAAACTGTTATATATGTGTGTGTGTTGAGTTTTAAAAAAACCTGTGGGTTGTTTTTTTTTTTATTGAACATTACAACGTGCAGAAAACTAACCTGAAGGACTGCTATCTCCCTTTTGACTCCCACCCCAATAATGCAGGAGTGGCCATTGCTTGGCCGTCCAGATGGTGCTGGACTACAATTCCCATCATCCTTAGCTGTTGGCCATTCTGATTGGTGCGGATGGGAGTTGGAGTCCAACATCACCTGAAGGTTCCGTCATCCCTGCTCTAATACAGGCCAGCACAACTCGTGACTTAAACAAGTCAAGGCAGCCAACCTTGTTCCTGTGGCTTGGCAGACCTTTGACAATCTCTCTCTGTTTGCAGACTCAGGCAGGCAGCTTTGAAATGAAAGGTTTATTAAGACTGCAGTCTTATGTTCACTTACCTGTAAGGCTAAGGCTTGGGCCGTATGCCTCCGAGAGGTTGCCGTGCATAGTTGATAATGGGCAGCATTTAGCTTCGTTGGCCAGAGGTTTTGCAGGCCATCCTTAATGTAGCTTCCATCCGTTATTCCTCAGGATCTGGTATTGCTTTTTTTAAAAATGGCAAAAATGGCACTGAAACCATAGCACGTGTGTCCTAGCATTAGGACCTTTCCCCCCCAAAATGTTCACATCATTTAGACTCCAAAGCTCTGTGTGTCATTGGCTGCAGAACCCTTTTCACCACCTTTTGTCTTTTAACTGTTTTCCCCCTTTGACTTTTACTCTTTTGGTTCATTTTATTCATATTTCTTAACGAGGGGAGATCACTGGAAAGGAACATTGCCATCTTCTTCTGTTGCATTAAAAAACCCATCCTTTTGCATATCTTTTCATCTTATTCTGATACTTTTGACGTTCCAAAATACAGGCCACTGATCCCTTTCCTGTTTGACAGATGTTGTGGCTTGGTTCAGATGTCACAGCCAAACCATGGTTTGGTGGTTGTGAACCGACTTGGAAGTTCTTATGCTTCCTCTTTTCCCTCATATTCCATGCCACCCTTTTGGTTTGCAGTAGCAATAATTCTCCATGATTGCCCAGTGAGCAAACTATGGTCACCACAACCACTGGTTTGAGTCTCAACCAGTATTGAAACAAACCATGGTTAGGAAGCATTCTATGGTTTGTGATAAAGCAGGTTTATTACGGCAAATTAAGTCTACTGTGAACTAGGTGGGATGGAGGGAGCAAGCCCGTTCGCAACCGCGAAATAATTGCTCTCTGCCATTATTTCTCTGAAACAGTTCTGTATAGTTTAGAACTAGCAACAACATTGCATCCACAAGACCATCCCATAAAATAAAATTATTTTAAGATTCGGTTTATTATATAAAGAAGCTGGCATTTGGAAGTTCTGGGTTCAACCATAAACATACTTACATGTAAATAAGGCTGAGTGCAATAGGGAAAAAAATGCTAGAACTTTGTTTTTAAGGTAGTCGCTATGGTCTCTTAGGAACCCAAGAGGTAGGTGAAATTAGATCTCGTGTATCATCTGCTGCACTTATGGCATCCTCAGAATGCATAATATGAGATTAGATGCTGATTGAAAACATACTACCTGGTCCTATACATATTTACTTAGAAATAAATTCTGCTAGTTTCAATGGAACTTGCTTCATGTTTGGGAGCTTAGGATCAAAGCTTCAGCTTCAATATTCAAGAAAGCTTTGCAAAAATGTCTGAGCAAAGCGTGATGAGCATTCTATAAACTATTAGGTCTTATGCTCAGACTTGTGCTTGAGATTGCTCAGCTTTGGGGTTCGGCTGTGATTGCACACTTAAAGCAAACATTAACTGCTCTGCATCTATGACTCTTGTTGCCCTTGCAGACTTGGCTACAGAAGCATGCCTACGACATTTTATCAAACCAGATTAAGTTGCCTGACAAGTCATTAAAATGTTCGGGTGACAAATTTGTAAGTTCTTCAGTGGCGAAAAGGTGCTTCCTACATACTTAGGTTAATGTGGTATATCCCCTTTAGAACTAAATGCAATTGCTCTGGCTTAGGTATGGTCAACTTTTAACAAGCCCTTCTTCTTGGGGTTTAACAGCATCTTGATGACACTTACTGCTGCATTGTAAACATGCTGCCTTTGCAAATCAGCTTACTACAAGAGGCCAGAACGAGACAGTCACCCCCTGCCTGCTATTCAGTTGGCAACTCTTGCTGGATTTTGGATTGGACTGCATGCCATTTTAGACCACTTCTCCCTATCAGTGTGAGGCCACTGCTCCTATGGTAATATGGCCTCCCCTCTGAATGGAAAATGGCTCCCCAGGCAAAGATGGTGGAAATTTTCTTCTGCTTCCCTAATATGGAAGAGGCATTTACTGGCAGAACAGAGTCAAAACAGGTTCACATCCACCAAGGCAGAACATGCCATAACCCGCTTCAGAAAGTATTGGCTAGAGGAGAGCTGTTGGCTCGGAAAGATGTGAAGGCCTCACAAAGGCTGGGTGGTCTGGTCCTCCGATTGACTGCACATTGCCTCCACTTGAAGGGCTATTTTCTGGTTTTGCTTATGGAAGGAGAGGACACTGTGAATTGTGTTGGGCTGTGTCTTCAGAGTCTGGTTAGTCTATCAAAGCAAGATCTTCTGGTCTAGAAGATCTGGAAGTGGTGGGTGATAACTTCCCTAAAGGCGCTTCCTCTTCATCCTTGTCTTCCTCTGAGCTCAAGGGCAGACTGAGTCCGGAGAACATTTGTCTCACCTGGTATTGTGTATTCTGATTGACAGTGCCTTTCCACAGTCTCGGGCATGTATTCTAGCACTGAGCTATGGAGCTTCTCCTTTACAGAAGCTGCTATGGGCTCTCTATTTGCTGCAGAGGATTCCTTTTGGGTTGCAGAGTCAGTTCATGTAGGATGCTAGGCCCACACATTCTGAGTAGAGCAGAGAGCACACCTTGACACTCATCCAGTGCTTTTCTGTGGCAAATATTGCGGGAGAATCTTTGTATAGTGAAGAGGGGCATGCAAACTTCTTTTTGCAGAAGCTTGTCCGCCATGACTGATCACCTCATGGAGGAAGGAGGACCTCAACAAACCTAGTATTGCCCAAAACATTGCTCAAGAAACCACTGCTGTAAGGCACTGGGAATTTTTCAGATCTCAGATTAGATATTCAGCCACTCAGGTTTTAATAGTGAGGGGTGTATAAATATTGAATGGTTTTAGGATCGTGGCATGATAAACTAAGAGGTACATGGAAGGAAAGTATACATTGTTGTCTCCTCTCTCCTGCAGCCTTCTGAAAGGCCTCGTGGAATTGGGAAAGGGGGCTGATGGGGGACAGGGAATTGCCCAAACTTAGGTTGGGGTCGACCCAAATTCAGACAATTCTCCCTTTCCTCCAGGAGCCCAGGTTGTTTCAGAGATTCTCCTGAACATTTCAAGATAGTTGTAGAGGGGGGAGGAGACAGGAAACTTTCATTTCACAGACTTCCTTAATTTATCTTAGGCTCTAAGCCCATGACTTCTGCTTTATTTTTCTGTCTACTGAGACTTTATTATTGATGTCTTCATTTAAACATTCTTTTTGTATTTTTCCTCCATTCATCGTCATTTGTCCCCACCATCTAATTGCTAACACTGCGTTTGTTGTTCTGTTAACTAACTGGATCCTCCCCCACAATAAAAAATCATTGTGATACGTAATTTGATAGCTGAGGAGAAAAGATGTGAACTGTTGATGGAACAGTTAAAATTTCCTTGGATTATTTGCATTTAATCCCTTTTTTGCAAGTAGAAGAATGTATAATGCAAATTCAGTTGTTTAAAAATTTTTTGAACATCCAGTACATTCATAATTCATTGCTGATATGACTTGAGTAGGTGACCTATAGTTATAAATGCATTTACATGACCATGGGATATGGTTCTCTAATTTTAGAAAGTAAAAATTGGATAAGAGATTTGGATGGTGGGCACTTTTTGGAGAGTTTCCTGAAACTACTTTTGCAGGCAGACGTTGTATGACAAAACGCAGCAAACAAAATGTGATGCACAGCATGACTCTTACGAGTTTAACAAATGCAGAATAACAGGACAGCACTTAAAAGTGTCTACTTGTGGACTTAGAATTTCTGCCCATCGCTATGAAAATTCCTTTTTGGCTTTGTAATGTTCTGTGGGAAAGCCTTGTTTAGGAACACAAATATAGCACATAAGTTTTTTTGCTTTTTTTTTAAAAAAAGATGTCTCTTTAAAAAAAGGGCTGTGTTCCAATGTAAGACAATTATGTGTATGGCCTCTTTTGATATTCGGGGATATCTTTTCTACGCTGTAACTGATTTGTGTGTCCTTTGTATTGTGGTGGAATCATGCATACTAGAAACCTTGTCGTGTTGTCAAAATCCAATGACTTGCAGATCTTTTTTCCAGTAGGATTTCGGAAACGGCTTTCTGCTCAGCCAAACCTTCGAAGCAATAAGAGAATGGAAATTCAAGTACTAAGGTGTATATACCCACGTTCTTAGTCCAAATATCATGTACATTTGTTCCATAAAATGACTGAAACGTACAGTAGATAGTGACAAGACAGACTTAAATACAGGACGTGATTGTGACTTGAGTGAATGGACGAACGATCTGAAGCATCACTTTCGCAAAAATGAAAAATGGGTACGTTGTGCCCCTCTCCAGGTGGAGAGACATGTTACCCAATTTTAAATACATAAATAAAAAGCCCAACCGTTCCGTGAAAAAGCCCAATGCGAATAGATTGACATTTTTTCATTTTAAAGTTAGTCAGTGGTGTACTCTGTCAATTCAATACAGTATTTAGTGTAATCTTTCCTGGAGCAATTTGTCTTAATTTTGCATTGGATACAGGATTGCTGCTTAGTCTGCAATCCTTGTATCCACTTACCAGGGGATAAGCCTTATTCAACTCAGTGGGACTTACTTCTGAGTAGACACATATAGGATTGCCCTCTTTTGCTTTAATTTCTGGATGAGGCCTACTCTGTTGAGTTTTTAAAAGGATTTGCTCAAGTGGTCCATCCCGCGCAGATTGTGTACTTTACTGTTGAGGAGTTAGAAAACTCAATTTCTGCGGCAAACGGTAATTTAAGACTTAGAAGATGGCGGTGTTAAAAGTAGAAGCTCTTTTTAAATGCAAGCACTTTTAGAAACAATTGCCAGAAACAATAGGTAAGAAAATAAAAACATTTAGGCTATCCTCCTAAACATGTTTACTTGGGGAGCAAGCCCCATTGAATACAGTGAGACTTTGCTACTGAAATAAAACATGCATAGAATCAAACTGTTACTCAGGGGTTTCCTTCTCAGATGGTTTCCACTGATGACTGACATTTGCCCTCTGTCACTCTCCTTACAAGGTATTTTAGGCTCTGGCTAAATCTCAAAAGCACTTTTTGGAAAACGAAAAGGGGTAAAATAGCCACAGCAGGAAACTGGAAAAGCTGTCCGAGAAAGAAGGCTTTTTAACCAGTGACTTGGCCACTTCCACTCCTGACAGTGACTCTGTGCCTTCAGTAGCTAGGCAGAAATTCAACTGGTGTAGCTTTACCCTACTCTAGGCTGCTCCTATTGAATTTCTGCCTGTTGTGAAACTGTTGAAGGAACGGCAGGGCCTCTTTTACAAAATGGGTGGCAACCCTTTTAGCAAACAGCAGTCCTTTATATACAGAATCTGATGAGAAACAGGGAAAGAAGACACACACACCCTTCTTCCCACCAGAATTTTCTTTTCCAAGTGGATTCGTGTTTTAGCGCATAGGAAAAATATCCTATATAAAACTACCCCTTCTGTGCTAAAAACTAAAATATGCTCCTACTACAATTGAAGTGGTTGGCATGCAAGTTATTACAAACACATTAATGGTGTTCCTGAACCCAAAACCAGTTTCATTCATGTGGGGAGCCTTGCATTTTCCACTGTATTTGAGAGTCCTCAGTACTGAATGTGTATGAATGGTCAATGCATGTCTCATTCTCTGAGCATCGTCTGTTTAAAAAAAAAAAGATTCTGAAACCATGTCATATACACGGTGTCTGAAGTTACGTCATACCGATCTTTCATCTTCAGAATATTGTAGCGTGTGGATCTTTGTGTCTGATGAAATATGTGACTGTAAGCAGTGCATGGTTTGCTGACATTCGTATTCAAACCTCTCCCGAGCAAATTAAAAATATAAGCGAATTAAAAATATAAAACCTAATTTTACTTGTGCGTTCGTCTCTTTCTCTTGAAAAAGCAGGATTAAAATGTGTGGGAGCACAGGGATATACAAACAAGAAGGTAAGCAGCTTGTCTTTCAAGAATTTTTTGAAGTCCCTCGGTCAGCAAGGGGCATATTCTTAATGTAACAGAGAGGCTAAGGCAGGATCCTTACCCTCCTCTTCAGTATTTACCCATAAACCCACATCTCCTTTGAAGCATTTCCCTGGTTACATATGTGAGAGAATTATGCATCCGCAGGGAATTACAGTAAGCATTTAGGAAAGGGATGAAGAACCTATTTTGTTGTTGTTGTTTAGTCGTTTAGTCGTGTCCGACTCTTCGTGACCCATGGACCACAGCACGCCAGGCACTCCTGTCTTCCACTGCCTCCCACAGTTTGGTCAAACTCATGCTGGTAGCTTCGAGAACACTGTCCAACCATCTAGTCCTCTGTCATCCCCTTCTCCTTGTGCCCTCCATCTTTCCCAACATCAGGGTCTTTTCCAGGGAGTCTTCTCTTCTCATGAGGTGACCAAAGTATTGGAGCCTCAGCTTCACGATCTGTCCTTCCAGGGAGCACTCAGGGCTGATTTCCTTCAGAATGGATAGGTTGGATCTTCTTGCAGTCCATGGGACTCTCAAGAGTCTCCTCCAGCTCCGTAAATCAAAAGCATCAATTCTTTGGCAATCAGCCTTCTTTATGGTCCAGCTCTCACTTCCATACATCACTACTGGGAAAACCACAGCTTTAACTATACGGATCTTTGTTGGCAAGGTGATGTCTCTGCTTTTTAGGATGCTGTCTAGGTTTGTCATTGCATTATTTATTATTATTATTATTATTATTATTATTATTATTATTATTATTATTATTATTCTGCTGCCTGATGCAAAAACAGAAAACCAAGGCGCAAAGATTATCCAGATGGGCCAGATTATTTTGGCACCTGAGGCAGAAAATCCCACCACCATCTCTCGCTAGGAGTACAAACTGCAGCCGAGATAAATGACAAATCTGATACTGCGCCTTTAAAACAGCTGCCTCGCCCTGGCCAATGCTAGGGGCGGCCCGGATGTCCCGCCCATGGATGGAAAAGGAGAGCCATCAGAGCAGCAAACCCTCCCCTCCAAAGAACTACCCTCTCCCAACCTTTAGGCGGCGCTCACAAGCTGCACGCACAAGTGCGCAGGCGCTCAGGAGAAAGAGATGGAGGGAGGGTGAGATTGGGGATGAATAATGAAGTAGTAAAAGAATAGAGGTGACACACTGCGCTGAATCAATGGTGACAATTTAAATCCGCCGCTGGGCCGTGCTCCTCCCTAGAGCCGCTCTAGAAATTGGCTATGGCAACTGAGACACCCCTAGGCGTGTAAATCCTGGACTAAAACAGATCACGTTGGCCAGAAAAGGGTTCGCGGTGTAGTATAGCTCTACATTATTTCTATCTCTGCGGACTAAAAACTTTCCGAAGGAAAAGTGGGCGCAATGCGGTCTGGGAGCTGTATGCCTTCCCTTTCAGTGCCGCCGTTACCTAGAACGCCGAGGCGAAGGAGGAAGAACTACAAGTCCCCGCGAGCAGCGGGGACGGAAGTGACGGAACACGAGGTGTCTTTCTGGCGGAGGCGGCGTCCTGCGGCTGCCCAGGGAGAAGCATGGGCGAGAGCGCGTGCAAGTGGCGGGCTTTGCCCAGCGGCCCCAGCCTCAGGAACCTCACGGCGCCGCGCTACGGGCAGCCCAAGGAGCGCCAGACGCCGGCCCTGCAGGACGTGGCGCGGGCGCACACCGAGTCCTTCAACTACGCCGTGGGAGAAGGGCTGCTGCGGGCCGTGCAGGTGGAGCCGGAGGGGCCGGAGGAGGGGAGGGAGCCGGGGGGGGGGGAAGTCAGGGAAAAGAAGCGGTGTAATATTACTACTAGTAGTACTATCAGTAGTAAAGTAGTAGTAGACCAGGAAAAGGGGATGTGAGGGAAGTCAGTTGATATTTAATAATAATAATAATAATAATAATAATAATAATAATAAAGCTTTATTGGACTTTCTTAAGTGATGTTTCATTCTGGATGGTTTTATTTGATTGTTTTAAATATAGGTTGCACACAGCTTAGATTTATTTTATTAAAAATATAAAGCAGTACAGAAATGAAATGAAATTAACAACAACAAAACAACATTATTATTATTAGAACAGGAAAAGGGGATGTGAGGGAAGTCAGTTGATATTTTATTATTATTATTAATGGGGTTCTGTTAGTATTTGTAATGCAATTTCCTCCGAAATGTATTTTACAAAGAATAAATGGTACTGGGGAAAGGAGGTGGCAATTGGCAGTTGGCATTTGATTGGTTATTTCATGAGATTTTATGTACTGCCTGATTGTAGAGGGGAAAGAACCTTCAGAGCAGTTTGCAAAGAAGGTAAAACCAGTGCTTAACAAAAAGTACGGCTGTGTTTTAAAACATACAAAAAGGTTAAAACCAGCATAGTGTAGACTAAAGCAAATCAAAACTCATTCAGGCTTTCTAGACATCTGGCTAAGGTGCGTCTAAGTAAGAATACCTAAGTAAGATACAGGGGGGGAAATACAGTAAAGATGTCTGCAAGGAGCTGCAGTTTGGCATTAGGCGGTATAGAAGTGAATAATATTAATACTTTAAGGGTAGGAGGGATTTGTGGGTTTTAAAAAAACATGTAGTGCCTTTATTGGGACCAACTAAAAAGTCACAGAAAAGTGAGCAGGTAAGGAAAAGAGCTATTTCTCAGAGGTTTGCTGCCTCTCATCCTGGAGAGATAGTATACAGTCATTATGGCCAGCAGTGGATTTGGTGGTGAGCTGTGATAACCTGTGGGTTTTCTTTTTCTTTCTCTCTTTCTCTCGCTTTTTAAAGGCCATCCCACCTTTGGAATTTCTTTTCAAGAATGATCAGATCACTTTGGCCATTGTGGGGGCCACCATCAACCCTCCTATGGTACCAAAAGGAAGTATATGTAACGAGCTGAAAGTTTACCCAGCAGAATGCAGGGGGCGCAAAAGCACCTACCGGGGAAAAATAACTGTAAGTAACAAACGTAAAGGAATGATGTGTAAAGGAGTGTGGCGGAATCATGTGAACTTTAGAAATCCAAGGTGTGTAGGGACCTGGCACTACAATATTTTGGAGATTTATACACTCCCAGCTGGCATATAAGATGAAAATGTGGGTGTTACAACTCCTAATAAATTGTCAGCTACCACTTTCTTCCATTAAGAACAGTTTGCAAGCATGGTGATAGGTGGGTTTGCTCATGTAAGCCAACCCATGGTTGTCTCAAGCAGAGAGATGGGAAGAGAGCATGCGAGGCTAACAAGTTAAGCATTAATATAGTTTGATTTGATTAGAAAAACAGGCAGTGCTTCATTTGTACTGGACCACACTCTGGTCTTTCAGAAAATCTGGTGAATTTACACTTGGAATCTAACTAGACATTGTAGGGAGATGCCTTATACCATGGCAGGCTATTGATTCATCTAGCTTGTTTACACCAGAGATAGTCAATGTGATGCCCTCCATACGCAGTTGTACTGCGGTTTCCATCAGCCCCAGCCAAGATGGCCAGTGGTCAAGGATAGTGGGAATTGTAGTCCAACAACATCTGGAAGGGACCATGTTGGCTACCGCTGGTCTACACAAGCTGGCAGCTGCTCTCCAGGGTTTCAGAAAGAAAATTGGCTGCCTGTGAGCATCCAGACCCTATTCCAGGGGTTTCTACTAGTGCACAAAGTCCTATGTTACTTGGGACCCAATATCTTTACCAGTAGAAGAAGAAGAAGAAGAGGAGCTTGGATTTGATATCCCGCTTTATCACTACCCGAAGGAGTCTCAAAGCAGCTAACATTCTCCTTTCCCTTCCTCCCCCACAACAAACACTCTGTGAGGTGAGTGGGGCTGAGAGACTTCAGAGAAGTGTGACTGGCCCAAGGTCTCCCAGCAGCTGCATGTGGAGGAGCGGGGAATCGAACCCGGTTCACCAAATTACGAGTCTACTCTTAACCACTACACCACACTGGCTCCCAGTAACTTCTGGCCTGAAATTTGCAATCTGAGGGAGAGGCCGTGCTTGAGGTCCTGCCCATCAGTTGGAGCAGTAAGGAGGATGGGAGCCCAAGAAAGGGCATTCTCAGTGGTTGTGTCCCAGTTAAGGAACTCACCCCTGCACCAAGGAAAACGGGTCATGCAGGTGGGATGCTGAGAATTTATTTTGCCCAGGCCTTTGTAACGTAGTACAGGAACACTTTTGTCTCCTAATGTGGATGCTCTAATTGCTGTGGATGTTCTCATTGCTTTCATGAAGAGGAGTTTTATTGCTCTTAGCTGCCCTGGGTTCCCTTTGGGGAGAAAGGACATGTTATAAATTTGACCTAATAAGTCAGCACATTGCTGGCAGTTTTTCTCTAGGCACATTTGTTGCCTTTGTAAGATACTTGCAATGTAGCTATTTCTTTGAGAGGAGAGCCTTCTACATTTTCAGTGATTTGGATAACATAGATCTATTTTTCTCAAATCGTTATTTCCCCTCCCATATAGGCTGATATCAGCTGGGCAGTGAATGGCATCCCTAAAGGGATTATAAAACAGTCCCTCGGAAATGCTCCGATTATGGTGAAGTCCAAACTTTGCAATCTCCACGGTCTCTCGCCCAAAGAGCTCATCAAACACCATGAGGAGGAAGAGGTATTGCTGGATTTTATTGATTTGCCTTTCTACGTAGGAAGCCGCCTTATACCGAGTTATTCCATTGGGCCACCCAGCTCCCTATCGTCCACCCTGACTATCAGCAACTGTATGGGGTTTCAGATTGGGAGTCTCTCCCAAACCTACCTGCAGATGCCAGGGATTGACCTTCTGCATGTAGATCAGATGCTTTAACTGCTGAGCTACAGCCCCTCCTTTTATATATGAAGCAAAAGAAAGTGAATGTTGCATTGCTTGGAGTGAGATTCACCACGTCCATTTCAAAAGTGATTTGTACCAAGGTTGTTTCCTCTTCCTCTGGAGAAAAGGATCCATTGACTTCTGTGAGGACCTAGGACTCCTGTTATTAATATTAAGCTTTGTACGTGGTTGTAGTTTGCTTTTTAAAATGCAGTCATTTTAAAGGTAAAAGTTGATAACTTCCCTAAATGGAATGGAAAATGCAGGCTACAAATACAGTCATACCTTATGTTACAGATGCTTCAGGTTACGTGTTTTCAGGTTGCAGACTGTGGGAAACCCGTAAGTACCAGAATGGGTTACTTCTGGGTTTTGCCGCATGTGCAGAAGCGCCAAATCGCGCCTGCGCAGACACGGCGCTTCAGGATGCAAACGTTGTGGACATGCCTCCATCACAGATTATGTCCGCAACCCGCGGTTACACTGTATTTTGATGAATAAAGAAAATAAACTAGATTATGTTGAAATTAAATTTCCTCTTACTAAAGTTTTGATCGTTCTTTGCAACGAAAACGATATTAAAAAATGAGTAAGTGTGCCCTCTGCTTCCAGACCTAATAAAATCTGCCTTTGTTGATTAATGCACTGAAGTCTTAATGCACTGAAGTCAATCTTGCAGCTCTGTTAATTGCCTTTTTTCACCTTTTGGCAGGAAATGGGAGGCTATTTCATTGTTAACGGTATAGAAAAGGTGATCAGAATGGTGATTATGCCAAGGCGCAACTTTCCCCTTGCAATGATTAAACCAAAATGGAAATCCAGAGGTCCAGGCTACACACAATATGGTAATGTTGTTCTTCATAAAATAACTTTAAAATAATCCTGCGTTTTAAAAAAAAAATTAAATCACATGCTGAACAGCATGTGCTGTTGCTCTTGCTGTTCTCTGGATTTAGCAATTCATCTACCTTTGATTCTCCTTCCCCTGATGCCGTTGAGTTGCTCTGCCCACTTCCACAAATGCTGGAGTAAAGTACCATATTTTTCGCTCTATAAGACGCACCAGACCGTAAGACGCACCTAGTTCTGGGAGGAGGAAACAAGAAAAAAAAATCTGAATCTCAGAAGCCAGAACGACAAGAGGGATCGCTGCGCAGTGAAAGCAGCAATCCCTCTTGCTGTTCTGGCTTCTGGGATAGCTGTGCAGGCTGCATTCGCTCCATAAGACGCACACACATTTCCCCTTACTTTTTAGGAGGGAAAAAGTGTGTCTTATAGAGCGAAAAACACAGTATGAAAGGAGTGCCAGAAAACAGTGGTAGAGTATGTGCTCTGAATGCAGGGGGGGGGGGGCATTTTGGGCAGCCAGACTGGAAAAGAGGTTTGCCTGCAACCTTGGAGCATGGTTGGAACCCTCCTTACCTGGGTCCCCCAGACTGTTTAGAGTGGATCACAGCCACCTTTCCTGCACCTGACGCCATATGCCATCAGGCACAGGGAAGTTCAGGTCGAGAAAGGTCAGAAAAGAATTGAAGCCGCAGCTGTAAGGGAAGAGTTGGGTGTGCTTTAAGGAGCTGTGCCTTGACATTTCATAGAATTGTAGAGTTGGAAGGGACCCTGAGGGTCATCGAGTCCAACCCTCTGCAATTCAAAGCTTGAAGGACCATAGCTGAATAGTAGAGCCTCTGTTTCACATGCATAAGGTCCCAGATTCAGTCTCTGGCATCTCCTGACAGGGCTTGCTGTCTGAATCCTGGAGATCCACTGTCAGTCAGCATAGACAATACAGAGCCAGATGGACCGATGGTCTGGCTCAGTATAAGGCAGATTGCTATGTCCCATCAATCACCTGCTGTCTCCTGGCCAAATCAGACTCCCTGCTCTTGTCTTAGAGAGCCTTCCAACCAAAATAAGCTATGCTAGACTTCATTTTCATTTATTATATTTCTATGCCGCTTTTCATGGGACCCGGGTGGTGCTGTGGGTTAAACCACAGAGCCTATGGCTTGCCGATCAAAAGGTTTGCAGTTCGAATCCCCACGACAGGTTGAGCTCCCGTTGCTCAGTCCCTGCTCCTGCCAACCTAGCAGTTCGAAAGCACGAAGTGCAAGTAGATAAATAGGTACTGCTCCAGCGGGAAGGTAAACGGCGTTTCCGTGCGCTGCTCTGGTTCGCCAGAAGCGGCTTAGTCATGCTGGCCACATGACCCAGAAGCTGTACACCAGCTCCCTCGGCCAATAAAGCGAGATGAGCGCTGCAACCCCAGAGTCGGTCACGACTGGACCTAATGGTCAGGGGTCCCTTTACCTTTTTATGCTGCTTTTCACTCAACATGAGTCACACAGTGGCTTACATAACAATAAATAATAACATAAATTGCAACATAAATCATATAAAACAATTACAAATCGTCAGGAAAACAACCACCTTCTATAAAGCACTATTAACAAAGCAACTTTAAAAAATAGGGCAAACAGCACGACCACAAGAAAAATTGTATTATAAAATCCACAAAGCATTAACAGCACTCATAATCCTCAAAACAATATTAACAACATTAACAAGCTAACCACCAAAAGCACTAAGCACTGCTAAATTCTACTAGGCTTGATGGAAGTAGTAGTTTGACTGTATAATGTTAGTACAGAGGTGCAAATGAATGTCTTGTCTTTGGTGATTGCTAGGGTTGAATATTAGGTAAACTGCATTATTTCCTCTTTTGCTTATAACAGCAATCGTGCTGGTCTTTTTAGATGACAAAATGGTACAGTAACTCTTAGAGGTTTATTTGTTTATTAATTGGTATATAAATCTTTCTTAAGTAAATGATGCTACGATTTGCTTCCTTTGGATGCTGCTAGGTGTCTCAATACACTGCGTTAGAGATGAACACACAGCAGTTAACATGACCCTTCACTACCTTGAAAATGGCACAGTGATGCTGAACTTCATTCATCAAAAAGAGCTGTTCTTTCTTCCACTTGGATATGTGCTGAAGGTACTGCAGCTGTGCTCTGTCTGTAGGATCCCTGTTATATTTTACACACTACTTCCCCAAGAACCATGAGACGTACAATTGCAAATAAGCCGTTCAGAGTTAATAGCCCGCCTGCCTTCACACACTAGTGTAAGCCATTTGTGGTATGTCAATAGCCTGAAAGTAGTTTACAGAGCCTTTTTGTGCTTGGATGCCTAGAGTCCCTTTCTACTCAAGGCAGGTTGAGGTAGGCAAGTGGCTATTTACAAGCCTGTCACTAGCTTAGGTTAAATGTAACAGTCGAGCAATGATTTTCATGAACGGGCTTTAAACTTGAAAACTCCTCCCTTTTTTTCTAAATATTTTAGAATATTTTTTCTAAATATTTTAGAAAATATTTTTTCTAAATATTTTGATGTCCAAATTGAGCAAAACCTGAGCTTCCAATTCCTGCTTGGAGGCAAACCTTTTGCCCTGTATGAACATGGCAAACAATGGATTGTTTAAACATATAGAGAATATAGCTATAGATATATATAGTATAGTTCACCTCATTCCTCCCTGTCCCCACATTCCAGGGACATGTTGGGAAAATGGTAAAACATAAGAAAAAGGCTGCCTGCCCCCAGTACACATGGTAGCAGGCTATATACAGAATTGCAGGCTTTGAAAAACATGATGCTTTTAGTGATACCTGCCTAGTGTGTTCTCCCCACCACCACCCAAACTAATTTCTTCAAACCTTTTCTTTCTCTGCTGCAGGCATTAGTTAGTTTCTCAGATTTCCAGATTTTTCAGGAGTTGATTAAAGGAAAAGAAGAGGATACTTTCTATAAGAACTGCATGTCTCAGATGCTGCGGCTGGTAGCAGAGGATGGCTGCATGACGCAGAAACAAGTCCTCATCTTCCTGGGGCAGCGCTTCAGAGTGAAATTCAGCCTTCCTGACTGGCACAGCAGTGAACAAGTTGGAGAGTTCCTTCTTAAGTATGTCTTTAGGCAGACGTAACTTAAGACGCGGGTGGCGCTGTGGTCTAAACCTCAGAGCTTAGGGCTTGCCGATCAGAAGGTCGGCGGTTCGAATCCCCACAACAGGGCGAGCTCCTTTGCTCAGTCCCTGCTCCTGCCAACCTAGCAGTTCGAAAGCACGTCAAAGTGCAAGAAGATAAATAGGTACCGCTCCGGCGGGAAGGTAAACGGCGTTTCTGTGCGCTGCTCTGGTTCGCCAGAAGCGGCTTAGTCATGCTGGCCACATGACCCGGAAGCTGTACGCCGGCTCCTTCGGCCAGTAAAGTGAGATGAGCGCCACAACCCCAGAATCATCCGCGACTGGACCTAATGGTCAGGGGTCCCTTTACCTTTACCTTTAACTTAAGTTTTATCTTCCTTTTGAAATACACAACCAGTCTTTGACTGGTTTCAAATCAGACCCTGGTGCAGGGGTCCCCAACCTGGAGGCCCATTCAGAAATATTAAAGGTTGAATCCAACAAGACACTGCGTCAGTGCAATGACTTCTGCAAGAGCAGTGGAACTGCCCCCCGCCCTCTGCTGCCCCCGCCCTGCCTCCAGATCTGTTCCTGAGGGTTGGGAAAAGCCCCAAATTTGGAGGATGAGAGGGAGGGGAAGTTCTGTTCCACATGTGCAATAGGATGCAGCCTTGTGCAGTTATTTGAATCTAATGTTCAGTGGGTGTACACAATAGTTGTACAACCCCAAAGAGCATACACTCTTTCACACAAACACTTCTATGTGTATAGAAGCAGCT
The DNA here is from genome assembly GCA_034642415.1 of Podarcis siculus. Lineage (NCBI taxonomy): Eukaryota > Metazoa > Chordata > Lepidosauria > Squamata > Lacertidae > Podarcis > Podarcis siculus. The sequence goes on along the minus strand of JAXCMG010000003.1, from coordinate 82,495,420 downwards.
TGTACCTGCACTCAGTGTAACGTACGAGCAAGCCTTGAATGTTTCTTGGGGGTTGGAAGCCTTAGTTTCACGATGAAAACCAACATGAAATTTTATTTTTTGTTACAGTTCATTGCATGAATAATAATTACAAAAAAACCCCTATTCTTTCCCATCCCAACGGAAGACTAATTTTCTTCCAGTGAAATGGGCCCTTTACCAAACCTGAGGTAAGGTCACCACCACCATGAAATCCTAGGCTGCTATTTATTTGTATGGTTGAAAGTACCAAAGGCAAGTTGCAAAGATAGCATTGGGCTAAAATTACCGCCATGTTTAAGTTTTGGAGTGATTCTCAGCTAAAAAAGAAATGGTTATCACAAAACTTTGTGTTGCTCCCACAGCCAATGCATCTGCATACACCTGAATAACAAAGCTGAGAAGTTCTACCTGCTTTGCTTCATGACTCGAAAACTGTTTACTTTAGCCAAAGAAGGCTGCATGGAGGAAAATCCTGACAGTTTAATGAATCAAGAGGTGCTCACCTCGGGACAACTTTACCTCATGTTTTTAAAGGTACTACCCTGAGAGTTATTCTCCATTCCCCTATAGATAGTCAGAAACATGCTCTTTAATAGTTGCCAGAAATCCTGGTATTTTTTGCCTGTGTGCCATGTCACACAGGCAACAGCTTTCCAGATTACATCAAGCATCTTGTGGTTCCCACAAACTTCATTTATTTTGGGTGTTTTATGTCATTTATAGGCTGTCCCATCACTGAAGTCCTCTGGGCAGCTTACGGGGTTTAAACCAACAAAATTACAAGCCAATGTGGTGCCCTCAAGATTATGTGGACTACAACTTCCATCAGCGCCAGCCAGCCTGGCCAATAGCCTGGAATGATGGAAGATGTAGTCCACAACACCGGAACGGTGCCATGTTGACAACCTCTGGTATAGCCCATCACATAATTTCAAAGGCCTGGGGGGGGGGGAAATAAAAAGGTTTTTGTGTGGCATCAGAAAGAAATTAAAGTAAGTGCCAAGCAGGTTTCATTGGGGAAGGACATTCTAATACTAAGGAGCCACTGCTGAAAATAGTAGAATAGGAAATTGCCGTCCCTGGATAAAATAATCCCAAGTAAAAACTGTTCTTATTATATATGGAGTTACAGTCATACCTCAGGTTACAGCCAGAACGGGTTACTTCCAGGTTTCGGCAGTTGCGCTTTGCGCATGCATAAAAAAGGTAAAGGTAAAGGTACCCCTGCCCGTACGGGCCAGTCTTGACAGACTCTGGGGTTGGTGCGCCCATCTCACTCTATAGGCCGGGGGCCAGCGCTGTCCGGAGACACTTCCGGGTCACGTGGCCAGTGTGACATCGCTGCTCTGGCGAGCCAGAGCCGCACACGGAAACGCCGTTTACCTTCCCGCTAGAAAGCGGTCCCTATTTATCTACTTGCACCCGGGGGTGCTTTCGAACTGCTAGGTTGGCAGGCGCTGGGACCGAGCAACGGGAGCGCACCCCGCCGCGGGGATTCGAACCGCCGACCTTTCGATCGGCAAGCCCTAGGAGCTGAGGCTTTTACCCACAGCGCCACCCGCGTCCCCGTTTGCGCATGCATAGAAGCACTGAATTGCAACCCACATGTGCACAGATGTGGGTTGCGAACGCTGCTGGTTGTGAACGTGCATCCCGCATGGATCACATTTGCAACCCGAGCATCCACTATACAGTGGTACCTCGGGTTAAGTACTTAATTCGTTCCGGAGGTCCATTCTTAACCTGAAACTGTTCTTAACCTGAAGCACCACTTTAGCTAATGGGGCTTCCTGCTTCTGCTGCGCTGCCGGAGCACAATTTCTGTTCTCATCCTGAAGCAAAGTTCTTAACCCGAGGTACTATTTCTGGGTTAGCGGAGTCTGTAACCTGAAGCATATGTAACCCGAGGTACCACTGTATTTATACCAGGAAGTTTTGTGTTTGGTGGGAGAGCTGAGGTTCTGGTTTTTTTGTGACGAAGCTGGAGAAGGAAAATTATTCTCCAGTTGCCCTGCCTCTCACTGATTGCTCACAGCTACGTAGTATCCCTTTTACAGGTCAGATTTTAGCTCAGATGCAGGAATGCATATTGCATATGGAAATGTCAGCAGTATCCCAATGAGCTAGGTTGAGCGGTAACATGGAGCTATGGTTTGGCACCACATGAAGGGCTCTCAGACCTGTGTGCAATGCAACTCCAGCTAAACCATAGTTTTCCATTGATGTAACCCTGGCTTGTTCTTGCCCTGCAAACCGAGATCCCCCCCAGTTCTCCATTGCAAGGACTGCAAGTGACCAGTCGTCTTTGCAGGTTCAGTTAAAATGACAAACTTCTGCCGTGAGCCAAGGAGGGGGTTGCAGAACGCAAGGTCATTTGAAAGCGTGTTCACGTCACAACAAATTGCGGTTTGGTTGATAACTGCCTCTCAACCTAGTCAGTGGGGCTAAATTACTGTCTGCTGCAGCTTTGATTGATTTCCCTGCTTATTAAGCTGGGTATCTCTACTCACCTCTAGTGGCTGTATATTTGGCCAGAGCATTGAACTCTGTACTGGTAGTTGATTGTGTGTGACACTTTTTGCAATGTTGAAGTTCCAAAGCAGATGTACATAATAGGATGTATTATGTTGTGATGTAATAGGTTGTGATGAATCGGGAGGCAATTTGAGAGAGGCCTAGTTCCAACGGCAACTTTCCCCTCTGCTCTTGTGTTGGGACAGGAACGTTCCTTGCCACCCATATACTAGTTTGTCACGTGGCCAGTTTGTATAGAAGTGCATTGTGTTAGTTCTTGAAGTTTTTCTTGTTTTTTCCTCTTATCCTATATCGCAGGAGAAGATGGAAACTTGGTTGCAGTCTGTGAAAATAGCTTTGGACAAGAAAGCTCAGAAGTCAGCTATGACAATTAATGCAGAAAACATGATGAAGATTCTTGGCATGGGGACAGATATTACAAGGATGCTTGAGTATCTCCTTGCTACTGGCAACCTGCGCTCTAAGACAGGTAAAAATGTCGAAGACCTACAGCACAATTTTGCAGCTGTAGTCTGAAGCACGTGGATGGCACCAGCTTGTGAAAGGCTGCTGTAGACATTTTGGGCATATCACAAGCGAGGGGCTTGTTTGCATGTGAGAATTTGCAAACGCACAACAAAGTGGATGCAGTGATTCTAGGATGCAGAGATCAGGTTCCGTGGAGCCTTGCCTTTTCGGGTGGGGGTTTAACCCAACACTTTCTTTTCTTTACGTTTGTAAAACTGCTACAAGGCATGTTGAAAACTCAGCACCCAAGGAACACATTTCCAGAAGTTGGGGTTGTGCAACTTCCATAGCTCTCCCATCCACCCTCCCATTAGCAGCCAAGGCAGAATAGTTTATACAGAGTAAGAGGCTTTAATGCTGATCTGACCAACGTACGTCATGTAGACAGGGCAGGAAACTGTTTCTTCCTTGTCACATAACTTGGGATTATTTGGGTGCAGAATTTTAACTTAGTATAGCGTGTGCACGCTAAATCCTAATTGTAGGATTAGAATGCTCTCTTGTTCTAAAAATGGATCATTTGCATCCCAAACTACACTCCCACCACCAATTAACTCCCCTTTAGATTGCAATCCAGCCTGTAGGATGCTGCAACCAAAGATCGGGAAAGGTGATGCACACCATATCGTTCCAGGGATCACAGCATAAGTAAGCAAAGGAAGGCGCAGATTACAAGGGAACGTATTGCAGATGATTGGCCAATCTGTTGGTAGTCATTATGCCTTACATTCCTAGAGTGATTCCTTGCTGCAGGCATAGAAGCTGTTACTTGGCCTACACCCCTCTTGAATCCTGACCACTTGTGTTTATATCCCCTATTTTTTTAAAAAAAACACAGAAGTCCTAATGGATGCTTACTATGTTTTCTGCGATGTTCAGATGTTGATGTAGCTGAATATTTTACGTACATCACACAACTCGGTGCATGTGGTGGTGGTGGTGTTAAAACTGCTACTGCTACCAAGCAGCTGTTCTTGCAAAATAATTCTTGGATCAAAGCTGATTTTCCCTGCTTCCCATTTCTCTCTCTTTCCAAGGTCTGGGCATGCTGCAAAACTCCGGCCTCTGTGTGGTAGCAGACAAGCTGAACTTCATCCGCTACCTCTCCCATTTCCGCTGTGTGCACAGAGGGGCTGATTTTCTCAAGATGAGAACCACCACGGTGCGCAAGCTGCTGCCAGAGTCCTGGGGCTTCCTTTGTCCCGTCCACACGCCCGATGGAGAACCGTGCGGTCTGATGAATCACATGACAGCTCCATGTGAAATAGTAACACAGCCATCATATACATTCTCCCTGCCGTCCTTGCTTTGCTCTTTGGGTACGAATGGATCTATTTGATCTATAAGAAATGCTTTCATGGGAAAAGCAAGTCTCAGATCGGTAGGGTTGGCCGTTCACTGAGCTGTAATTAGTATGCCCACAGAGATGATTGCAAAGTTGTCGTTTAGTCATGTCAGACTCTTCGTGACCCCATGGACCAGAGCACGCCAGGCACTCCTGTCTTCCACAGCCTCCCGCAGTTTGGTCAAACTCATGCTGGTAGCTTCGAGAACACTGTCCAACCATCTCGTCCTCTGTTGTCCCCTTCTCCTTGTGCCCTCAATCTTTCCCAACATCAGGGTCTTTTCCAGGGAGTCTTCTCTTCTCATGAGGTGGCCAAAGTATTGGAGCCTCAGCTTCAGGATCTGTCCTTCCAGTGAGCACTCACAGCTGATTTCCTTAAGAATAGATAGGTTTGATCTTCTTGCAAGTACATGGGACTCTCAAGAGTCTCCTCCAGCACAATAATTCAAAAGATTGCAAAGTAGTGGGTTTCAAATTGGGTTCTGGGGAATCCTGGGATTCCTTGGAAACATATCTGGGTTTGTCAGTGAGAAGATCATTTATGGCACACACACTTCCTTGAACAGTGCTTTTCTAGACTGCTAGTCTTCCCTTGCAGGCTGCAGCCACAAGAGTGTCTGGAGTACACCTTCAAGTTGTGCTGGGCTTGATGCCCAACAGGCCCAGCCAGTGCCCACTGAGTACTGAGCATGTGCAGTAGCCCCAGAGCCAGCCCCAGAAGCCTCTGTAGTGCATAGGAGGCCTTTTTGGCAGAATGCAGAAGACCCTTAGCAGACCACCACATGTGAAGATAGTTGTCAAAAAATTGAAATCTTGGAAGCTGAGGGCTGCAGCTCATTGGTAAGCTGCATGCTTAGCAAGCAGCTAACCCTGTGCTCAATCCCAAGCATTTTCAGTTAAGAGGATCAGACTGCAAGTCCTCTGCATCAGATCTTGAATAGCTGCGGCCAGGGAGACTGTACTAAGCTAGATGTACCACAGTAGACTGAGTCAGTACAAGGCAAGATAACTTGAACCACTGTGCTAAACCACATGGTTGCTGGCCACAGGGTATGATCAGGCCTGGCCTTTCCCCCCTTGAAATCCTATACCTGATTAGTCATTTTCAACAATAAACTCTTGGGCTGCATTACTGGTGTATATTTCTGCAGCATAGTTTTAGAATGCAAATAAAGGCAGTCTCGCTTCCTGTGTTCTTGGCTGAACCAGGGACCTGAAGCCATCACTTCCCTGCTTCAAATAAAACACTGTTTAGTCAATGCCCCACCCTGTTTTCAAAATGAGCCACAAATCCTTCCTAGCATGTCAGTTAACAAAACCTAGCGAAATTACAGGTTTGTACGTTTCAAACCATCTAGAGAGGCTCGTCAGTTGCAACGAAGCTTTGCTACAAATTTTGTGTAGCCGCTAGTAAAATGTTACACCTGTTCACCTTCTGAAGGATGCTTGCAGTCGGTGGCGTCGATGCATCACACATTGCTGTGCAACTTTCTGTAGGTGTCACTCCAGTTGATGCTGTGCCAAGCCAGCCCTACTCTGAATGTTACCCAGTTTCACTAGACGGCTCCCCAGTAGGCTGGATAGAGAAGGATCAGGCTCCTGGTCTTGTGGAGACACTCAGGCACTTCAAGGTTAGTCTTGTTTATGCTGCAATGTGCATCTCTACTGTACTTGAAAGTCTGCAGGCTCTTTGACATCTTTCAGCATTTTGATGATCCAGCTGCCTGTAGCTGTGTTTATCCTACAGAATTAAAAGGGTGAAGAGATAAAGATGAATTATCATTGTATAAATACCTGGCCCCACCCTTGCTGACTGTGGGAAGAGTTGCTCCATTTGAATACTTTGTTTTTCACTTTTCCTCTGTGGATCGGGAGAGACATTTCTGCATCGCTCTCTTGCTTTTGTTGAAGGATGTAAAATGGACGCTTCTTTGATTTATGCCACTAGGCAATGCAAGAAAAGAAGATTCCCGTTTGGACGGAGGTGGTCCTTATCCCGATGACAGGAAAGCCCAGCCTTTACCCAGGACTCTTCATTTTCACCACCCCTTGTAGGATGATGCGTCCCGTGCAAAATTTGGCCCTGGGAAAAGAAGAGTTAATTGGCACAATGGAGCAGGTACATGTTGATTATGCAGCAGTGATCTTGGGAATCCTTTTAGTGTATTTGAACAATAGTATGCAGGTGGCGCTGTGGGTTAAGCCACAGAGCCTAGGGCTTGCCAATCAGAAGGTCAGCGGTTCGAATCCCCGCGACGGGGTGAGCTCCCATTGCTCAGTCCCTGCTCCTGCCAAACTAGCAGTTCAAAAGCACGTCAAAGTGCAAGTAGATAAAAAGGTACCGCTCTGGCGGGAAGGTAAACGGCATTTTCATGCGCTGTTCACCAGAAGCGGCTTAGTAATGCTGGCCATATGACCATATGACCTGGAAGCTGTATGCCGGCTCCCTCAGCCAATAAAGCGAGATGAGCGCCGCAACCCCAGAATCATCCGCGACTGGACCTAATGGTCAGGGGTCCCTTTACCTTTACCGTTATCCTAACTGGGTGGTTGAATCCCTTCTGCTGCTGTTACTGTGAGTAGAATTGGAAGGGAAATGGGAGGTCATTGGATTCATTAGCACCTTTCTAATTCTGCAACCACAATTGTCGGCGTCGTTGGTGTTGCTGAGCATGTTTTAATGCCACTATTGTATGTGACAAGTCACCTCATCTCATGAAATGCTCTTTCCAGCAGGAATAGGTTTTAAGGAGATGAGCTACCATTACCACGACTGTTAAAATCTGGTGCAGATCGTGCCAAAAGGCGCTCTTTTGATTGTGTGTGTTGACTTAATAATACAGCACTGAAGAATTGTGGTGTAGAAGTCTTTTCCAAGAGCTTTGCTTGTGTTTAATGTGCTTGGTGACCACTCATAGAAGCTGAAAATAGTTCAGCTTGCTTGCTTGCTCTGTTCTCCCAAAGAGAGCTTCTGCAAAGGGTTTAAACTGTCTTTCCCTTACCCCAGGTCTTCATGAACATTGCTGTGTCTGAGGATGAAATTCAGCCGGGACTGACCACACACCAGGAGCTCTTTCCCCATAGCATATTAAGCGTGGTGGCAAGTTTCATTCCCTTCTCGGATCACAACCAGAGTCCAAGAAATATGTACCAGTGTCAGATGGGTAAGTAATCCTTAGTTGCTGTTTTTTACCCTGGCCTTGGACAGCTCTAGTTGCATTTTTCCAACCCACCCTTTTCTTCTGATGTAAATCATGTTAACTGCTTTTTAATTGTGTACAGTGGTACCTTGGTTTTTGAATGTCTCGGAAGTCGAACGTTTCAGTTTTCGGAAGCCAGACATGCCATGTGGCTTCCGTATTGAGTTTTCCAGACATAAATGCTTCCAGAAATGCATTCTTCGGTTTTCCAGATGTTTTGGAAGTCAAACGGTCTTCCGGAACGGATTATGTTCGAAAACCGAGGTACCACTGTATTATATTTTATGGTGAAGGGCAGATAATAACTCCCATAAAACAAAATAACAAAAATGTTCATAGGAAACTCCTTCTCCAAGTATGGATTCTTATGTAGCCAATTGGCTCCCATCCACACATTAAACTATCAGTTGAGGGAATGCCAAAGTTTGCAAAGAAAAACCAACCCCAAAACCATACTTTTTTCGGGGGGGGGGAGTTGGGTGGGAGACCCAAACAGTGCAGTGAGAACAATGTGGTCATGGGGCACACAACACTGATAGCTATTGAGGGGCAGCTAAAGAACCAGGTTGTGGGGGGAATTAAACAGATTATACTGGGGGGGGCGGGTTTGCTGTGCACATTGGGGCTGATGGGATTTGTTGAAAGACAACAGAAAAAAGGGAGGGGGCTCTACAGAACTAAAAACTTTTAAGTGGAGCAGAAGATGGAGACTTGAGCATGCTGGAAACTTTAGATTGCACATAGATCAGCCCCACATAAGGATTTGAAAAAGAAAGGGAAACAAATAGAAGTGAATGCCTTAAGTGCTGTATTATTTTTATACTTAGGAAATACAGGGCGACACCTTACAGGAGGTCAGGCTAGTTTGTCATCTAGCCCAGTATTGTCTGCTCTGACTGGCAGTGGCTCTCCAGTGTCTCGGGCACAAGTAATTCCCATCTCCTGCCAGGGAACCGGCCTGTGACCTGCATGCGAAACCTGCCTTCTTCCTTTGAGCTCTGGTCTTTCCCTATGGAAGACATGAAAGACTTTGAGTTTATTTCATCTGATGTCTACTGTGTCTGTGTATTTTGTCCTTCCAGGCAAGCAGACGATGGGTTTCCCGCTTCTGACCTTCCCATACCGGTCAGACGATAAGCTCTACCGACTTCAGACCCCTCAAAGCCCACTGGTGCGGCCGGCTATGTATGACCATTACGACATGGATTCCTACCCGGTCGGTACAAATGCAGTTGTTGCCGTGATCTCCTATACTGGCTACGACATGGAAGATGCAATGGTGAGTCCTCGGTTTTAAAAAAGCAAAAAGGAAATTTATGTTCAAATTAACGCTGTTCTCCCTTCCTAATCCCGTCACTTTCGGATGAAAATGAAGGGAAATGTGGAGTCTGTAACCTGAAGCATCTGTAACCCGAGGTACCACTGTACCAGGAGTTGAGGGAGGGGAGCCCATCCTGACCCATAATTTGGAGGGAAGCTTCTCTGGCTATTTTAACAATTTGAATCCACCTTTAGATTTTAACCTTAGCTGGATCTTAGAATTGAAAGGGACTCAGGTATATGCAGCCTAATCTCCCACCCCAAACTCATAACATTATCATTCTTATTACTTACCTTGAACTGATTTTAGAGTGTGTACCCCCGTCCCCGGGCTAATTACAAACCAACAGGGTGTTAAAATTCAAACATTAAAATGACGGTTAAAAACAAAGAATGACATTGAAATAGCAGCAGTAGATCAAACAGTTCCTAAATAAGAGCGCTAAGAGCATCTGAATTTGGGGATAAAAGGATCTTCCAAGTTTCCTTAAAGGCCAGGTTTTTGTTTGACATTGATTTGTGTGGGGGCTTTATTTCATGTTATTTTTAGATCTTGAACAAGGCTTCATGGGAGAGAGGCTTTGGACATGGAAGTATCTACAAAACGCAACGTATTGACCTTGCGGAAAAAGTCAAGAAGGGAGAGGATAATCTGGTATTTGGGATTGGTCAGGATAAGCTGGCAACTTTGCAGAATCTGGACCCTGACGGCTTGCCCCACATCGGAGCCAGACTTCAATACGGGGACCCTTTCTATAGCTACGTGAATCTCAACACGGGGGAAAGCTTTGTGACCTACCACAAGTAAGTTCAAAATGCTGCTATTTAGCTACAGTTTTCAACAAGACGATGTGGATTTTGTGTGTGTAAACTGCCTATTGAAACGCTAGTGAACCTGTGACTAGGTGTTGCTGGTCTACAAATCCCATCCCATTGGCCCTGCTGACAAATTCATGGAGGATAAGGCTACTAGCCACAATGGCTAGGTTCTCCTTTCACTGTCAGAGACAGCGTGCTTCTGCGTACCACTTCCTGGGGTTCCCAAGTGGGGAGACCCCTGTCGTACTTAAGTCCTGCTTCCAGGCTTCCCCTGGGCATCTCGTGGGCCAGTGTAAGAACAGGTTGCTGTACTAGGTGGGGCATTGGCCTGATCCAGCAAGGCTTTTTTTTAATATATATTCTTAGGCTGGCTGGGGTTGATGTAAGTTGGAGCCAAGCAACATAGGTTCCACACCCTGCTTTATAGGTTCTCTGCCGAACTCCCTGGGAACATTCCCACTCCGAAATACTGCTCTGGAATAGGCATTGGATGGGGGCAGTTCTGTTGCAGTGCATTTGGGCAGCTATGCTCACAGGATAGCCCTGGGTGAGTCACAGGGTCACTCATACCCACAAAACCTGGCCAAACCCATTCGTGGAAATTAATGGATAAAAAAATGTAATGCTCTTTACAAGATTGTGAAGCCTTTTGCAAGCCTTCTCTGGCTTCCCTTTTAAGATTGCAGCAAAAGGGCCCACCTACCTGCCAAATTTGGCCCATCAGACAGGTCCTGATAAGGTTCTCCACCCATCCTACCCCTCTCCTGATTGTGATGATGGTTATTAATGGTTGCGGTTAGGCAGCAATCCTTGGGACTATTTGCTCTGGGTGTTAAGGTTTGGGTTGAGAGCATTTGCTTCTTTGCTTTCTTTATTTGCAGGATCTTTCATTTGTTTCCATCTTCACTTTATTCTGTATTTGTATTGGGTGAATACTTCACACGTTCCCTTCCCCCATCACCACCAAATAAATTGGAATCAGCTTTCCTGCAGAATCTGTTGGCGATTCAAACCTTCCTTTCCTTTTTCTCCAGGAACAAGGAAATCTGTATTGTGGATAACATCAAAGTATGCAGCAACGACACTGGGACTGGGAAGTTCAGGTGTGTGTGCATCACCCTGAGGGTCCCCCGAAACCCAACGATCGGGGACAAATTTGCCAGCCGGCACGGACAGAAAGGCATCTTGAGCAGACTGTGGCCAGCTGAGGACATGCCCTTCACCGAAAGCGGAATGGTGCCGGATATCCTCTTCAACCCTCACGGCTTCCCGTCCCGAATGACCATTGGCATGTTAATTGAGAGCATGGCGGGCAAATCCGCCGCTCTGCACGGGCTCTGTCACAACGCCACGCCCTTCACGTTTTCCGAGGAGAACTCTGCTCTGGAATACTTTGGCAAGATGCTGAAGGCCGCTGGCTACAACTTCTACGGGACGGAGCGCATGTACAGCGGCGTCTCGGGAGTGGAGCTTGAAGCGGACATCTTCATCGGCGTGGTGTACTACCAGCGCCTCAGGCACATGGTCTCTGACAAGTTCCAGGTGAGGACTACCGGGGCCAGAGATAAAGTCACTAACCAGCCCATCGGAGGGCGGAACGTCCAGGGCGGCATCCGTTTTGGAGAGATGGAACGGGACGCTCTGCTGGCTCACGGGGCCTCCTTCTTGCTGCACGACCGCCTTTTCCACTGCTCCGATCGCTCGGTGACCCACGTGTGCATCGAGTGCGGGAGCCTGCTTTCTCCCCTCTTGAAGCCTCCGCCCGACTGGTCCACCACACGCATCAGGCAACACGTCTGCACCACTTGCGGCCGGAGCGACACCATTGAAACGATTGCCGTCCCATATGTCTTCCGCGTCTTCGTAGCAGAATTGGCTTCCATTAACGTAAAAGTGAAACTCAATGTGAGTTAGGGCGGTGCGAACTGTCCCGACCTGAACGCTGGGAGAGAATTGAAAGTGCGTTTTCCCCGTGGAACCATCTTTAAAAGGGCTGCTAAGTTATTACAAGCTGTCAGATTAGTCTCCTATATAAGTGAGGTGGAACTCTGCTTAATGCTTATTTACAAAGAAATTGGACTCCCAGGGCAAACGAGATAATTAGTAAACTAACTAGAATAATTAATGGGGCTTTCAGTAAATTATTGAAAGCTGGCCTTTTTAAGAAGACTTGTGCTCTGCAGTTAGGACAGGTGAGGAACCTATGGGCCCTTCCATGTTGCTGGGCTACAACTCCCATCATTCCCTGATCATTGGCCATGCTGGCTGAGACCGATGAGACTTGATAGCCCAACAACATCTGAAGGACCACAGGCTCACCACCTCTGCAGGTCCCATGAGAGAAACGCCTTTCCAATTTCCTCCCAGAGCTAGGAGGTCCAGATAACTTATTTTTTCATGCTGTGGATTTTCAATTGTGATGACAAATGCTGGCAACAGAGATACCAAAGAGGCTTAGAAATTTTAAAAGCTGACCAGACAACCGGAAATATTTGCCGTAGAAAAAGAGACATGTGCCTTGACACCTCCATATACTGTCCCAATATTAGAAACTTGCTTACATTACTTGAATGGAAAATGGCTGCAAAAGTCCTTGGACAGCCCTGAAGCGGCCACTAAAATTGCCATAAAAGCAAAAGTTGCAGATTGTAGCCTTTGTTTTGAAAAGGAAGGAAAGTTAATAGTCAACAGAAACAGACTTCTTGCTGATGTTTTCATCCCATGCTGGGTACCAACAAAAAGTTATTAGGATGCTTTCTCCTTGCATTCTGAAGGGCAGTGGCCAGGCTATTTGCTCCATTGTTACTTTACACCAACCGTGCCATTTCTGAGTTGCATACTAGTGTCCAGAAGGACAGATCCACATCCCTACCCTCTCAGATCCCAAATGCTCTGGAACTCCGACGTTTTGGCTCCTGAGTGCTGCAAACCTGGAGGTGATTGTTCCAGTTTGCGAACATTCTTTTGGAACCCGAATGTCCGACGGGGCTTCCGCGGCTTCTGATTAGCTGCAAAAGCCTCCTGCAGCCAATCAGAAGCTGCACTTTGGTTTCCGAACATTTTGGAAGTCGAACGGACTTCTGGAACAGATTCCATTCGACTTCCAAGGTATGACACTATTTATTTCCTCAAAGTAGGTATCGGTTCAAGGATGTTGCTGTTCCATTTTCACCTGAGGCTGCTCACAACATTTCCATTAAAAGATGTTTTACAATTGGTATTGCTTTTGTCTTTTAAACGACCTTTTCAGTTTAATAGGATCCAACTCATATTACTTCCTGCTTTAAAAAAAATGGTTTATGAAATGTTGCCATGTTTTGACCATGGATCCATTGTTTGCATTCTGTGAAAAAAATACTTTTTTAAAAATAAAAAAGGATCTTATGCAAATACTGCTCCTGATTTCCCCCCTCTGTTGATATTTTAGTTTTGTTATGATTTATAGGAAAGTAAACCTGATCTTGAACCTAAACTATTGACAGTCTTTATGGATATTCATTCTATTTCACACACATAGTACAGTGCTCAGAAACACTGTATTTAGATGCAAAAAGCAGAAATCCATTGATGGTTTTCAAATGTTCTGTTGGCAGGCTAATAATGGCCAATTCATATTACATATGACAGTTCACAGGGGCTGGGATCAAACATGGAAGGATCCTTAACAATCTGAATTTTTGATATGCTCCAAAATTTGGCCAAAGTAGAATGTTCTGTTACTGAACCAATCTGTCTGCTTTGGCCATTTGGAGAAGAATTAAAATTGGGGTAGCCTTGCAAGCAGATTTGGGGGCTGGGGCTAAGTTCCTGGGTTGAAATGAGAGCTAGCAAATTCAGGGCTTCAAAACTTTTACTCCCCGTGTATCTCACTTTCATTTCTGAAATAAAGCAGAGGCACTATTCTGCACCCAGGAAGAAGCAAATGCCTCTTCTGCCAGATCCATGCAGCATGGTCCCTCATCAAACGACAGAGGAGAGCCCCAAGGTTCCTTTCACCTCTGAAGACCAAGCCATAGGAAAAGGTAAAGGGGCCCCTGACCGTTAGGTCCAGTCGCGGATGACTCTGGGGTTGCGGCGCTCATCTCGCTTTATTGGCCGAGGGAGCCGACATTTGTCCACAGACAGTTTTCCTGGGTCTTGTGGCCAGCATGACTAAGCTGCTTCTGGCGAACCAGAGCAGCGCACGGAAATGCTGTTTACCTTCCCACCGGAGTGCTACCTATTTACCGTATTTTTCGCCCCATAGGACGCACCGCCCCATAAGACGCACCTAGTTTTTTGGGGGGGAAATAAAGAAAAAAAAATTATTTCCCCCCAGGCGCGGGGCTGACGCGGGGGAAGTCCGAGCTTCCCCCGACTCCAGCCCCCAGAACAGGCTGCTGCCTGCAAGCCTTGCGAGCCTGACGGGGCCTCCCGCCGGGCGGGCGAGGCTTGCAGACACCTTCCCAAAGCACAGGGCGTCCTCCGGAGGGCGCCCTGTGCTCAGGGCTGCAGGCTGCTGCCCGCAAGCCTTGCGAGCCCACAGGAACTCCCCCGGGCTCGCAAGGCTTGCGGATAGCTTCCTGAAGCCTGGAGAGCGAGAGGGGTCAGTGCGCACCGATGCCTCTTGCTCTCCAGGCTTCAGCGAAAGCCTGCATTCGCCCCATAGGACGCACACACATTTCCCCTTCATTTTTGGAGGGGGAAAAGTACGTCCTATAGGGCGAAAAATACGATATCTACTTGCACTTCGATGTGCTTTCGAACTGCTAGGTTGGCAGGAGCAGGGGCCAAGCAATGGGAGCTGACCCCGTTGCAGGGATTCGAACCGCTGACCTTCTGATCGGCAAGCTCTAGGCTCTTTAACCCACAGCACCACCCGCGTCCCTGCCTGGTAAAATACTGAAATGGATGCAGCTCTCTCCCTAATAGGAAATCAGGGCGGGGAGTTGCTTGCTTCAGTCTGGTAGACTGGATAAGCACAATCGAGACTCACTCACACTGGGGTTTTTTCTTTCTTTCCTTCCTGTTCCTGAACCTTTGCATATTGTCCCTAGATACATGCTCCCTTCTTCTAAATTGCTAATATTCCATTAGTAGCAATGCAGCCATTAATGTCTTCAGTATGATGATACGGGCACATCTTTCAAGCTTTCTTAAGGAATGGATCAACAAGAACTGACAACTTCATTGTTTCAACTGCACTTTAAAAAAAAAAAGTTTCCCAGCATTCTTTCACAATTATGGCCAAGACAAACAACTTTGCAGCTAGGAACAGACAGGAATCTTGGTGCAACCTCTATCACCGAGGGTCTTCAGCAGAGTCACTGTTAGTTGTCCCTCATTGCTCAAATCCACCAGCTGCTGCACGTTCAGCATTGTGGGCCCAATCCTCTGGAACTCTCTTTCAGATGATATTCTGCTGTATTGAATTTCCAGCGTCCGGTGAAGACCTTTTTCATTGCAGCAAGCATTTTAAGTTTTATGCTTTATTTTCTTATTACAGTAGTTTTAACTGATTTTATTCTAACTTTTAAATTTCACTTGGAGACGATGGTGTTAAAAGGGCATATAAATTGATGGAATACAATAATAGGATTTTAAGGTACCCTGAAAGTCATTCACTCCAACGTCCCTCAATGCAGGAATCTCAGCTAAATATCACAGTGGTGTCCCAAGTGCATGCCTTCCTCCCACACGGAGTTACTTTTCCCATAAAGACAAGTCAAGTCACACACTTGGGGAAAGAGTGCTTTAAGAGCGAGGACAAAATTTGCCCTCTAACCATGACGCTGGGTGGCTGGAGCCATACTGCCAAGGATCCTGCAGGTCGATAACATGCCTGTCTATGGATAAGAGAGATGCACACCTCGGCTTGCATGCCCATGCCCGAGTCTCGTATACACCCTAAAACTGCCTCTTTGCACCCATCCTAATGGTGGGAATTTTACAAGTAGCTATTTCCTAACGCAGCCTCAGCCGCAGGTGCACTTCCATGAATTGCCTTTTGTGCTCTTGGTTAAACTGCAGCACGTCCGTTACTCAGGTGCATCCTTTGCTTAGCTCACTGCCAGCTGGAGGCCAGCTTTGTGGCTTAGAGATGTCAGCCAGCGATTGCCTTGAGCAGAAAGTTGAGGGGCTCTTATCTTTCTGCACTCCCTTTCCATTTTGGGTTTAAGCTGCTTCTGACCTCTCTAAAAAACAGGCCCCTGCTATATAGCGTGTGCCAACAAGTGAGACCCAAAGTAGGTATCATTAATTGGATTCTCCTTTTTCTGGCTACAGGAAAATGTTTTCGTTTAAAATAATAATAACTGCACAACTGCAATTGTATTCTTGAAAACGCATGGGTGATTGGTGAAGCTTCAAAAGTCAGAAAGGCGGGGTGGGTATTTCATTGTCCTTGCCTCTTCCCAGACTAGCAAAAGGACAATTCATTACACAAAATAAGATAATATACAAATTTGCTTAGTTTTCATAATTATGCAAACTGCACAATTCCACATTTCTGGGCGCAATCTTTGGATTGCTTGCGTGCAGAAGCATTTTTTTGAGTTCTTTCACATTATTGTGATTTTAAATAAAGGACTGGCAGCCTTCAAAGCACACCTTAGTAAAGGACACATTTAATTATAAGTTGCAGAACTAATTCAATGCAATAGTAGCCTCTTGTCCTCAAGATCTATGACCAAGCAAACCAGCAGTTTAAAACCCAAAAAAACGTGTACACACACAGCCCTTTTAAGTCCGCAAATCCATCAGGCTTAGTAAGTATTGTATTGCTTCTTTCTGGTGTGGAAGTAAGACAATAGGGCTTTCTAGTCATGATGGGTTGTTCTCCCAAGGTTTGGGTTTTCGGGCCATTTGAGATGGTGTAGGACTCCCGTTCGTTGGGGTGATATTTAGCTTCTGCAGCCCGGGAATGTCTTGCCCAGCCTGGACCAGGCGGAAGATCTCAGAGAAAGACACAGAAGTATCTGGACTCTGAGGCTGGTCAGCTGGGGGCTCTTGAAGTTCTTCCTTCCTATCCTCCACAGTACTGGGAAGTGAGCTTGCTGTCCCTGCTGCTGTGGATTCCATGGTTTGGTGGATGGATACCTGATGCTCAGCTGCAAGAACCAGCTGTCTAATGTTCAATGTTCACTTTGGTATCAGAGAAAAGGAAGCACACCTGAAAAGAGACATTTTCCAAATTAAAGAGAGGGCAATTCAAGCTCCAGGTCAGGTTCCTTTCCAATTCTTATAAGCAACTAAATTAGGCTTTCCCATGAGTAGCTGTGGTCCACAATGTCTGGACCTTGTCTCAATTCATATTTATTTTAAAATATTAACATCATTTTTGTTTGCTTGCTACCACTTTGTTAGCTGCCTGAGGTGCATAAATTGATGTTAAAAGTGTGGAATATTTTATTTATATTTTCTTTTATAAATGAAATATGAATTTTCTTTTATAAATAAATAAGGAAACTCTTATCTGCTTATTTAAATAAATAAGGGCCTTCTTGGTAGCCGCTCTGAGTTTTTGGAAATCCCTCCATAGAGAAGCTAGACTGGCTCCTATTACTGTATTAGCATGCATACACACACACACACACACACACACACACACAAACATATAGTTTTAATTCTATTTATGCTTAATTGGTTTCTATATTTTTGCCAGGAACAGGCACCTGGTTTCCTGTACCCTCCAAGCGGTCTCCAGCCACAACCCCCAGTCTGGGTGGCATCCTCCTTTTTCATGCATTTCAGCAGACGGCTCTAAAGCCAAAAAGGGCTTTTCAACCTCTCTGTTCCCCTCAGCTGCAGAAAACCTGGAAGGGCAGGAAAGGACGGGCGTGGGCAAGTGGGAAGTTACACGTACTTAAAAGCTCGGGTATCAAACAGTTGGGCATGAGGATCTGGGGGGATAAACTAAAAGCGCATTGTACTTTCATGTTGTGGGCAATGCCCCGTGATCTTCGGGTGGAGGGCGGGATACAGCGCTATACTGTAGTGAAATTTGGGTGAGGAAATGAACGCTTTCACGATTCCTGCTAAATCTCTCTTTATTTGGAAAGAGCAGCTGCCATCAGCTCCCTGTGGTTTGACAAACTACAGCCTCTTTCTCTTTTTTGGGTAGCTGATTTAACCCCCAGAGCCTATTACAGGGCTCAGCCCCGACCATCTCTCCCCCTTTACACGGAGGTAAGCGCCCCACCGGTCCCAACAGGCCTACTCTGCAGGGAGGCAGCGCCCACGTGCCAGCTACTTACACAGGCCCGCTGCCTCCCCCCCCCCCCATCGCCGAGGGTTGCCGAGAAGCGGAGCCCCCCCTAAGAGCCCCCCTCGCCCTTACCCTTTGCAAGCCGAATCCCCGCAGCCGGGCTGCTGCACTCCGGGCGAACGTCATGGAAAGCACCACCAGGGCAGCGAGGGGGAGGCCGGGCCGTACCAAGAGCGATCTGTCGCCGGGGGAGGAGGCCTAGGAGGAAAACAGGGCTGCTGCGCCTAACTCACTTCTCCCCCCCCCCAGTTACAGTCCATTAATCCCGCACAAGCGAAATTGAAGTCGGCCAGCCGAGCTTTTCAATCCGGGAAGAGGTTGAATCTGCATATGCAGCACCTGCAGACTGGATAAACAAGTAAAAAAGGGTTGTTTTTTTCATGTGCAGAGTTGTTTTTCATGTGCAGAGACCCATTGAAATCAATGTGCCCAACTTAGACCTGGCTGCTGATTTCAGTGGGTCTACTTGGGGTACACATAACCCCATACCTTCCAACATTTCTCTGATGAAAATAAAAAGGTAAAGGGACCCCTGACCATTAGGTCCAGTTGTGGCCGACTCTGGGGTTGTGGCACTCATCTCGCTTTATTGGCCGAGGGAGCCAGCATACAGCTTCCGGGTCATGTGGCCAGCATGACTAAGCCGCTTCTGGCGAACCAGAGCAGCGCACGGAAACGCCATTTACCTTCCCACTGGAGCGGTACCTATTTATCTACTTGCACTTTGACGTGCTTTTGAACTTCTAGGTTGGCAGGAGCTGGGACTGAGCAACAGGAGCTCACCCCGTCGCAGGGATTCGAACCCCCGACCTTCTGATCGGCAAGCCCTAGGCTCTGTGGTTTAACCCACAGCACCACTCACGTCCCTTTTAAAATATTAAAATCCTGCAGCACGAAAAGCTGAATTCTGCAGCTTGCATGACTCATGTAACCTTTACTACTCTGTAGAAGTTCCTCTTATTGCATAATTATTTTTTCAATTTCTCCCTATTTCACATAATCATGGATTGTTCTATGAGATACCAATATGATATATGCATCATCTGCAATGCAGGCAAATAGTAGGATGATTTAATCAGGAAAACAACAGGTGTAAAATATATTTGAAACCATCCCTCAGCCTTGATCCAAACTCTGTCCCCTAACCCATTAACACTTTAAAAAAATCAAAAAAATAATCTGAGAGACCCTGGTTAGAAACTTCTCATTTTGTGTCTTCCTTGGCTCTGAGATTTTTGGGTGCGTTCTGGACCTGCTGCCCTATTCAGGGCTTTCTCTAGCAGGAGATATGTTTCTCAAATAAATGTGCAAGCTTTCGGAGTACCACAGGACACTGCAATTGTTATGTCAAGTTCTGGTGGTACTCCCATAAGCCAGTCACACAGCTAAAATAATCAAAAAGTGTGCTTAAAAAAATCACACCAAAACACCTCTGTTGTTTACTAGGGAGCAGCTGTGCAACCGTTAGCTGCGGGAAAGGAGTACTGAGGTCAGAGAGGAAGAGAGGTGGGTTGAGCACTTTGCCTGCTAGTCTAGCGCACTCTCTGTTTGTGTAGCTGCTCATCCTCACAAGATGTCTCCAGCTCTCCACCTTATGTTCCAGCACCTCCTGACCAGCGCAGCACTCCAGCTTCTGACCTGTGAGTAAAACACCATAGCTTATTTGCTTGCTTGTTGGGGGGTCAGTGTGACAGTATCATTCAGAAGGCAGGGGGAGTCCATCTGCCTGATGTTATACGAGTTTTTAAATAAACAGAATGAAATAAAAGAACTTGGGATCTGGAATTTTAAAATTGTCCCACAGGGGCCTAAAGTCTGCACTAAAGTTCAGAGTCCAAACAGAAACAAAACAAATTATATTTGACCAAAATTGTGCACTCAAAATTAATTATAGGACTGCAGAGTTGGAAGTGATCCCAAGGCTCTAACTCCTTGCAATGTACACCATCCCCCATCCAATTTGAAACCATACTGGACCCTGCATAGCTTTGCAAATGCGGCAGCAGTTTTATTGCTGCACCACCGTGCTAATCATTCCAATAGAATGTGTAGTACCTTAATTTTGCATCCTTTAGCCTGCAAAACCAGACATGTTGGTGGGGGTGGGCAGGAAGCAGAGTTTGTCCCAGCAGGAGGGAATGTTATAAAACCAAACATGAAAATGTTATAAAATGTTATAAAACCAAACATGCAAACCAGAGGCAGAGCTGCCTGGCAGAGCTGTTTGCTTGGAAACTTTTCAGAAGTGTCTTATACAACCTTTGGGCCTTGGCAAGTAAGCAGCAAGAGTTTTGCAGAGTGGGTTGCAGGGGAATTATTGCCACAAGTTCACCTGCCAGGACGACCCTTTCTGCCTATGGGAGTTGCTCCGACCCCCTGATCATTCATTGAATTGGACAGAAACCGTAGGATGGGAAGAATCCCCGTTTTTATGGAAGGCATCTCAAAATAAGTAAAAACCAAGCAAGCCTCCGTCAAGAAGATCCCAAAAAAACATTATATCTACATAATTTGTGTACATAAAAACCAATAGCTCTCTGATCAAGTAGTTTTGCTCATGCATGTTTATAATAAACTCTCAGCAGGTAGCTTATCTTGGAGCTTAAATGCAACACTGGCACCACCGCTCCATGTGATAGTAAACGGCGAAAGGAAGACCCTGGTAATTTGTCTGGTGAATGATCTCTCTGAGGAAGCATTGGGGGCCGTTCGGTTTTCCAACGGAAATGGGAGCATGCTGGAGTCTTTCACCTATGGGATTTCTAGGGAAGACGACGGGACTTTCAGCAGCATCTCTCAACTCTCCATAAGCACCAA
Organism: Podarcis siculus; assembly: GCA_034642415.1. Classification (NCBI taxonomy): domain Eukaryota; kingdom Metazoa; phylum Chordata; class Lepidosauria; order Squamata; family Lacertidae; genus Podarcis; species Podarcis siculus. Next base: position 82,474,611 of record JAXCMG010000003.1, on the reverse strand, counting down.
TGAATTTGGATTATGGAGTACAGTCGCTTGCTACGTCGCACCAAACGAAACTTCAAAGACATGGAGCACCACCTCCCTTCAACTCTCAGGTATTCATGAATGGGGGGTGGGAGTATGGACAGTAGATGTACTTTTAGGACCTCATAAATTAACAGTGCAACCCTATGCATGTCTATTTAGAAGTAAGTCCCATTGAGTTCAATGAGACTTACTCCCAGGTAAGCATGCATTGGAACGCAACCTCATTTATCTAAATTACTGTTATCCTGTTACACTTAAATCCTGCCTTTTTGCCAATGAACTCTCTCCTTCAAACTGATGAGTCCTAATACAATCAATCGATCAATAAAGACATTTATGCACAAATTCCAGGCGCTTCAAATCAGTAAATTAATAACCTGGAAACTTATATAACACAACCAAGGCAGGCATGCTACCAATCTTCCCCGTGCAATGTCTTCTCTAAGTCATAATTTTGTCTTACAGAAGAAAATATGGGAGATCTCTGCCTGAGTGAAAAGCAAGAAGGTAAGAACAACAATACATTCTCCTTCCAATCTCAGTTATACTAAGAGCTCAGTTCCGAACCTGGTGTTTTGGGGGCAGGAATTCAGACAAAGCTGTTGTAAGTATACAAGGCTAGTGTTTGGACCCTTGTGCCATGACGAACAACTAAATTCCAGATTCATATATCCTTATAGAACACAATATGAAGTATTATGAATGAAGCAGATTAGAGAGGAAGGCAACAGCTGCAATTCTATCCATACCTACAGGGTCAGTGCCAGAGGTCAGGGGGTCTTTGGTACAGTGTTGCCCATGCCCTCCACCCCTCCCCAAGCGTTGGCTGGCATCCGTCCGTCATGGGGGACAATGGAAGAGTGCACCTGTTGGAAGGTTACAGTGCCTGCTATGGCTGTAGAGATCGACACAGAAAAGACATGTTTTGTTGCAGCTGGGGCAGATGAAGGCACTCGGTTGTGCAGATGCAGATCCGGTTGTTCTCTGTGCACTCTTCCCAGTGGTCATTCCTTCTCTGGTCACTGCTATGGACGCACAACCTGACTGTGTGTCTCCAGGTACTGCAGTCGTCTACAAGGGATTCCCACATGGTGGGTTTGCTGTTGCCGGTTTTCATATCACTTCTTTGTAGTGCAGAGCTGCTCCGCCATCAGGCCTGGTGCCTGAAGCCAGCTCCCAACAGAGCACATCCATGGGGATCCTTCCATCTTCCATTCTGTGGACATGATGCGCCTGGGAAGCAAGTGCGCCTGGGAATCATTTTTTGCTAACTGAATGAGAAATTGAGGATAAAAGACTTGGCAGGGCCTTGCACCCAGAGACGAACAACAAAACCAAAGACAGAGCTAATGTAAGGGCTGGTCACCCTCTGAGTGCTTGTAGAAATAGGAAAAAGAGAGAATTAGAATTACAAAATCTGCTATCCTCTTGTTAAGAGTTGATAATGAAAAGTGTAAACTCTGAATTGTCTGGGACTACTTTATCAATCAGATTGCTGCTGTCTCTCCTGATAGTTTGATCACCCACTGGGCTTGGCAGCAATTAAGAGATAACATTGGTAACATAGGCCTGTATCCAAAGTATTGGGGGGAGCACATAAGTGGCTGGGGATATAGTTATTCTGTGGATATTACTCTGCCTTATTCTTTCTTCTTTTTGTGGTGGCAGCCCAAGAAGAGTCATTGTTCATTGAAGATCTGCATAGCCGCTCACAGATCTTACTTCTTCTGGCTATCAGAATGTTGTTGTTCAAGTTGCTCCTGTTTGACGTGTTGATGACCTGCTGCATTGTTTACAATAGGTAATATTGGCCACAACATCCAATGTATAGACCTAGTCCAGATATAAAGCTAAGCCAAACCATGGCCTAGAACGAGCAAGCAAATGTGCAGTTTCCTGGATCACAGTTTGTGATAGCAGTTTACCTCTCTCATTCTGTTGCTGCCACGCTACCCAGAGTTATGCCATGGTTTGGTTTAGCATCACATCCAAAGCCAGGCTCATGGTTTGCCTCACTTCAGACGAACCACAGTGTTTGTTCTTGGTTTACTGCTCATGGTTTGTCTGGGGGAAACACAAGCATAGGTTTGGATGTAATGCTAAGACAAACCATAGCTCAGCCATGGGTCGAACGGTGGCAGCAGAAACACCACTGAACTCTTTGAAGGAAGGGTATGGTGTTAAAATGATGATGATGTTGATGATGATGATGATAGTAAAGTTCAGCTCCCAACCTGCTGTAATTTTGCCTCTCCTTTCAGGGAAGATATCCCATTGCACCTGAAGCCTTCCAACTTTTCTGCAGTTCATCCACACAGAGTCAGAACTGCTTCTGTCACAGAAATTGTTGCTATGAAAAGCACAGAGCAATGGACTAGGGGGAAAGGCAACTTTCACATATCTGGCTGAAAAGAAGGAACTCCATATGGAAGCAGAATATGTGTCCTGAAGATGGAAGCATTCACTTGAACTTGAGAGACTAGCCTGGTTTGAATACAGGCTGAAAAACAGGCTTTTTGCTTCCTTTCATCTGTCTCTGCTGTGACCTTCGATTTGGGTTCTTTGGAGCTGAACACTAATCGGACAACAACTAAGCCAGGCACCCAGGCTGTAGCAGTACACAAATCCGCACAAACAACAAGGCTTGACACCCTTTCGATATTCTTGTGTTGTAAGCGCTGTGATGTCCTGAGATGAATGTTTCTTTCTTGAATATTGCTGTGTGACATTTCTTTGTTCATAATTGTACATATAGTCTTGCTTGCATTGTCCTCAAATATACAGCTAGTTGTCATCTATATGAGAGAAAGCCTAAGGCAGGGGGTCTGAAACATGTGTCCCCCTCCAGTTGTGGCTGGGCTATAACTCCCACCATTCCCGACCATTGGCTGGGGGACCTGGGGCTGATGGGAGTTGAATAACATCTGGAGGGGCATGGCTTCACTTAAGAAGTGGATGGCGTTTTTCAGTCCGATGGCCATGTTCCTTCCAGGCGCCGCAAAACAGTTCATGTGTAGTGAAGGTGGGTGCAGCCAGTTACTCTCTGCTTTCCAGCCAGACAAGCAGAGAGGTATTTATCACATTTCAAGGGCATTTTCCAGCCAGGTAAAATAAGGGGCAGGGAGGGGTGTGGCCTGGGGGGGGTCTGAGAGTTGGGCAACCATATTCAGCCCCCTGAGCTTGAGGTTCTCCACTCCTTTCACTGTAGTAGGAAGTGAGGTTCTGGGTTTTCAGCCCTTCCAAAGTAGCAAAATATTAATTGCATAAGAAGTCATTAGGTGCAGGATCACAAGTGCATCGTCATTGCTCAGCATCTGCAACATCATGTCACAGTGGTACCCTGCCTATGTGAAACAACAGCTGTCTCAGGATGAATGGCACAGATAGACATCACATCATCTTTAGCAAGCAGGGCTCCAGTTCTGAATCCTGGCAGGTGCAAGGAGGAAGGTGCATGCAAGGGAGGCTTGGGATAGGGATTGGTTCTTCCCTACATTCTTGGGACTGTTACTTAACAGACATATGAATACAATTAAATGCTCTGTGTGTGCTTACAGAACAGCCAAAACATGTCTAGCATTTTTATGAGGATTTATGCAGCAATTGTGGATTGTAACAATCACAAAAACCCTCTTCCTGTTTGTATTTTACAGGTGCTATAAATCTGTTTTCAAAAATAAATTACTTAATTTTTTAATAATAATAATTGTAATATTTATACCACACCCGATACAGGGTTGCCTTCAGATGTCTTCTAAAAGTCAGATAGCTGTTTATTTCCTTGACATCTGATGGGAGGGCATTCCACAGAGCAGGCGCCACTACCGAGAAGGCCCTCTGCCTGGATGCTTGCAACAAGAATGTATGGAGCAGGTAGGTAGCTGCAACAGCCAGTGGAGTGTTGGCGATTACGCATGCTGCCAAAATACGAACTCGCTATGTAGCAATAGGCAAGCCCCTCTCCACCTCAGTCCTCCCATCTGCAGTTGAAAGCCAAAGCTCTTCAGCCTCTTAAGCAACAGCTGCAGGTTTTGGGACGGGAGAGAATAAAAAACAGCGAGTAGCTGCGTATATCCTAACCATCTCAGTAAGTTTGGGTTGTTGTTTTTAGTAAGTTCGCAAACCGTTTAGAACACTTAAGTTGATGGGCAGCATAGAATGTCATTAAGTAAAAAGTAACAGCACGGACCCTATATATGTCACGCCAGAAGCGGTTTAGTCAGAGATGAGCCCCGCAACCCCATAGTCGCCTTTGACTGGACTTAACCATCCAGGGGTCCTTTACCTTTTACCTTACCCCACTGAGTTGGAGCCAACTTATCCCCATGTAAATGACTAGACAGGATCGCAGCCTGAGAACGCAAAGTAAAATTACCGCCGCTCTGGAACTGGATCAATGGAAAATCTGAATAAGGACGGGAGGAGGATTCTCTCTTTTCCCCACCCCCACCTGCGCCAAATATTTGTGAATGCCTTTTTTACAAAAATGAATGGAGTGAGCATTCCAGGGCTGAGACGAACGGAGGCGAGCACCAATCACAGGACAGCGCTGGCGGCACTCCCATTGGCTGACCTGAGGGGAAAGCGAAGCTGCTCCATTGGAGAGGAGAGAGAGCGCACCCACCCTCCCCCGCTCCTGATTGGCTGACATCTGAAAAGAACGGGCGCCTCACGCCGGCCCGTTGGCCTCGGCGTGACACGTTCCCGGCCACCATTGGCCAAGGGCTCCGGTTGTTATAGCTACGCTGCGGGAAAGGGAAAGGGGGGAGGTTCCCGGAAGCGCGGTGCCCGCTCTGGAGGGCTGTGGCGGCGTGGCGGCCTCTCGCAGGGGGTCTCCTCCTCCCTCCATGGCTCCCTCGGGTCCCGCCGTCGCGCTCTGGCTCGCCCTGCTGGTAGGCCCCGCTCCTGGGCGCGGCGGGGCCATTGCCGAGGACAGCGAGTGGGTCAAGCTGCCCAGCAAATGCGAAGGTGAGAAAGGGAAGCCCCCCCCCCAAAAAAACCCGTTATTGCAGAGCTGTGGGGGAGGGGAGAAATCGGCGCCCGAGTTTTGATTTTCCTCATCCCTCCCTGCTCCTCTTTCCTTTCGTGTCGTGTGAATTATTATTATTATTCATTTATTACATTTGCATGTACTGTACTGTTTTTAACATTTGATTGGGAGCTGCCCAGAGTGGCTGGGGAGACTCAGCCAGATGGGTGGGGCATAAATAATAAAATGTTGTTATTATTATTATTATTATACCGCCCTTCATCCAGAGATCTCAGGGTGGTTCACAGCATAATAATAATAGCAAAACAAACCAAGAACAGAAGCAAAACAAACCAATAACTCCCACCCCTCCCACAAACACATTTTAAAGGACATAGAATGATGATGATGCTGAAGAAGAAAAGCCTGCAGTTGGGAGCCTTTTTGGATGAAGGGTGGGGCCACAAATGCCCAAAATAAAATACAGTGGTACCTCGGGTTAAGTACTTAATTCGTTCCGGAGGTCCGTTCTTAACCTGAAACTGTTCTTAACCTGAGGTACCACTTTAGCTAATGGGGCCTCCTGTGGCCGCTGCGCTGCCGGAGCACGATTTCTGTTCTCATCCTGAAGCAAAGTTCTTAACCCGAGGTACTATTTCTGGGTTAGTGGAGTCTGTAACCTGAAGCATATGTAACCTGAAGCGTATGTAACCCGAGGTACCACTGTAAAGGGACAGGAAAAGGGGTAGTCAAAAACAGGGTGCTGAAGCTTCCTATGGGGAAAGGCTGTAGCTCAATGGCAGAGCGTCTGGCTTGCAAGCAGAAGCTCCAAGGTTTGTTCAGTCCCTGCTGGCATCTCCAGGTAGGTCTGGGAGAGACTCCCTGCCTGTAATCTTGGCGTGGTGCTGCTAGTCAGTGTAGACAGTACTGAGCAAGATGGACCAGTGGTCTGACTTGGAGTAATGCAGCTTCCTATGTTGAAAACCACATATTGCCCAGCCGTAGACATCACTATATAAGGTTATAGGTAAAATGATGGGGAATCAGCGACACTCAGTATTTTACTGGGTGACAACTACCACCATCCCAGATCTTTCTTGATACTGGCTGTGGCTGTTGGGAGTTGGAGTCTGACAGCTTCTGGGGGGCCACAGGTTCCCCTCTCTTGGCGAAGGACTTCCAGCATGAAACAATGACAGGCTTACAGATAGACTAGCTTATGCAGGGGCACTTATATAAGGTATGGCTGTCAAGAGTGAAAAGGGGATCTGAGAAGCGCCTTGTCACTAAAAATGGAACTTAACAAGTTAAAGAGGAACAGAGAGAACTATGAGCCGGAAGTTGCAGAAGAGGTTCACTGAAGTGAAAGCCGGAGTGGTATTTAGGTAGAGGGTTAGAGCTGCCTTCAACCTGCTGCACTGTTATTGGGGATCATCCCTGACGGTTAGGCTGGCTGGGGCTGATGAATCCAACAACATCTGGAAGGCTGCTTTCAGCCCCAGCCAGCACAGCCAGTGGCCAAAAATGATGGGATTTATAATCCCAACAGGTTCCCTATCCCTGCTTTATTTTCTCCAAATATAAAGGTAAAGGGACCCCTGACCATTAGGTCCAGTCGTGGCCGACTCTGGGGTTGCAGCACTCATCTCGCTTTACTGGCCGAGGGAGCCGGCATACAGCTTCCAGATCGTGTGGCCAGCATGACTAAGCTGCTTCTGGCGAACCAGAGCAGTGCATGGAAACGCCGTTCACCTTCCCGCCAGAGCGGTACCTATTTATCTACTTGCACTTTGACGTGCTTTCGAACTGCTAGGTTGGCAGGAGCAGGAACCGACGAGCAACGGGAGCTCACCCCGTTGCAGGGATTCGAACTGCCGACCTTCTGATCGGCAAGTCCTAGGCTCTGTGGTTTAACCCACAGCGCCACCCGCGTCCCTGCTCTCCAAATATACACCATTGTTTTATTTCAATATGGCCTGCACTGTAAACTCTGTTACCTGCTTACCTACTGGCTTTTGATCACCAATTAAAATATATGAGTGGTTACTAACTGGCTCTTTTCTGTCTTTAGTGTGCAAGTACGTGGCTTTGGAACTGAAATCCTCCTTCGATGAAACTGGCAAGACCAAGGAGGTGATTGACACGAAGTACGGCTTTTTGGATGGCAAGGGATCCAAAATCAAGTACACAAAATCGTAAGTGAATGAGGCTGTTGAGAGACCCTTGGAGGCAGCCGTTCTTCACCTTGTACATTATTGCGATATCTTGGTCAGTAAGTAATTCAGAGAGGGTGTTAACTCTCCTGAATCTTACTTTTGTCTGCCAGGATATAAAATGCAAAAAAGTCACACCCATAAGCCAGTTACCATCCATTCCTGCAAGGAAGGAAGGTTTCTTATTCCTTCTGCAGGATTAATTGAGCTCTTTGGTTGTGCAGTATGCAATTTATAGGACTCCCCCAACATGCAGGCAAAAAAGTGACCTTTCAGTAAAGATTGAACAACCTAAGTCCCATTGAAATTTGGTGGAACTAACATACATAATTAGATGCTTTAGGTCCTATTCTTATATGTGCCTAGTTCGTATTGTGTTTTGTGTTTCTAGTCCATAGCTGTCAACTTTCAGATTTGAAAATAAGGGATCAGCAGCCTCACCTGTCCCAGGGACAGTCTACGGGATATCTTAACAATCCGGGAGAGCAGTGGGAAACAGCGCTGGAATAAGGGAATTTTCCATTAAAAAAAGGGAAGGTTGACAGCTATGTTCTAGTCCTCAATGTTATATTGTGTTTTGAAAAAGGTAGGACAGGTAACTCACAGATTATGTGGAGTGAAATCCCAGGGGTGTATGTATATACGCTGTCTATTGACTGAGGCTGCGGAAAGGCACATTTTAATGGTTTTGCTGGAAAGCTACATTCCAGATTCATAAGCTCTTACTAGCGAAGTCCCATAACACATGGAAATTGATCTCAAGCAGTAAATTGTGAGTTGATAAAGTGCTGAGGTACATTCTACCAGCTGCTATTTTATACTTGTGTCATTGGACACTCATATCTTGCCACTCACAAATATACTTTTTTTGCCTGCAGGGACATTCGCCTTATTGAAGTGACAGAAAACATCTGCAAGAGGCTTTTGGAATACAACCTGCACAAAGAGAGAACGGGAAGCAACAGATTTGCAAAGGTTTGAAATGTCTTGGGATTTCATCTTGCTTCCAGATTTTTTTTTAAGAGCTACTTTTCTGCTTTTCGTTTTCTTTGCCTGCCTTGGCTCTTCCAGGATACACCTCTGAACTCTCTCACTTCCTTTTAGGGTATGTCTGAGACCTTTGAAACACTGCATAACTTGGTACACAAAGGAGTGAAGGTGGTGATGGACATCCCTTATGAGCTGTGGAATGAAACCTCTGCGGAAGTGGCCGATCTAAAGAAGCAGGTACAGTACAGCCCTTGGCTTCACACTTTGTGAAGGCCACATGACTGATGGCGGCACAGCAGTTCCAAGTAACTGGAGCTCATGGTTGATCTCCTAGAGCACCTTCATCAATCTGGGCCTCTCTGGATGTTTTGGACTACAATTCCCATCAGCCCAAGGCATCCAGGGAGCCCCAGATGGGTGAAGGCTGTCCTAGAGGATTCTCCTTTCGAACGGGAGATCTGAAAGTGAGAATTCTGCATCTAATGCTGAAACCACTGGCCTGTCAATCACATTTCCAGGGTGTGTTCCAAAGGTACATTTTCATGGATATTGGTGGGGGTGGAAAACTAGTGCATAACCTAGCTCAGGCACCCCCAAACTCGGCCCTCCAGATGTTTTTGAAACTACAACTCCCATCATCCCTAGCTAACAGGACCAGTGGTCAGGGATGATGGGAGCTGTAGTCCCAAAACATCCAGAGGGCCAAGTTTGGGGATGCCTGACCTAGCTGAAGCAAGGCAGGTCTGGTGATCCGTGGTTAGATGAGAGATTGCTGGGGGATCCTTTTCATGCCACTTTGAATTTGTCGAGTTGTAGAGTTGGAAGGTAAGGTCATCTGGTCCGATCCGCCTGCATTGCAGGACTCTGAGGCCAGGTGAGATCTAAATGTAATGTGGCTTTGTCACAGCCAAGCTAGGGTTCATTTGCAGTGGCGATGAAGTTGTGGCAATGTGTGCAGACCTACCAGTGTGGTTGAAAACGCCACAAGTAGATGTTTGAAGGATTTCTATCTTTCTTTCTGTCTCTGTTAGTGTGAGGTAATGGTGGAGGAATTTGAAGATGTGATCGAAGACTGGTACCGGAACCATCAAGAAGAAGACATTTCTCAGTTTCTCTGTGCAAACCACGTCTTGAAAGGAAAAGACACCAGTGAGTTATGTTTCCTGGGAAGTGGCAGGCCCTGTTATTGGAGTCCAGGGATATGTGTACGGGCGGCGGACATTATAGGCATGTTCAGTTAACATGTGGCCGCCGTGCAGGTCCTTTTGGACGTGGAAGAGGGTGGGACGGGGGTTGGGGGTTGGGCAGACTGGGCTTACATCTGCTCCACCAATGTGTACAGGGACCAGGAACGGAACCCCTTTGCAAAATCGCCACCACAGAACCATCCAGATGGTTTTCAGTCAGGAATGGGGAATATCCGCCCCAGGTGTTGTTGGACTTCAACTCCCATCAACCCCAGCCATCATGGCCAGCGGTCAGGAATGATGGGCATTGTAGTCCTCACATTAATTTATCACATTTCTAACTTGCCTGTAGTCCACGGAGCTTGGAGCAGCTTGTTGCTTTCCTTCCCTTGTATTCCCCCCCCCTCACAACAGCACGTTGAGAGCCGAGGGGTCGTGACTGACCCAAGGCTAGCTTGTGAGGTGAGTGACTGAAAGCAATGATTTCGGCCCAGGTTTTCTATTCACCCAGTCATAGTCAATGTGCTGCCCTCCAGATGCTGTTGGACTCCAATTCTCATCATCCACCGCCATACTGGCTGGGGCTGATGGGATCTGGAGTCCCAACAAAAACAACTGGATGATACCACCAGATGTACTCACTAGTAACCTAAACCGAATGGAAACTTCATCTAAATAAATTAGGTGGCGACTGGAATTGTGTGCTCAGGGAGAACTGGAGGCATTGCAAAATCCCATAGTCTCCTTTTTCCACTTCTCTCCTCTCTCCAGGCTGCCTGACAGAGAAATGGGCTGGCAAGAAAGGGGACGTGGCAAGTTCAAGGCCGAAGAAGTCTAAGAAGAAGGAGGGCAAAGGCAAGAAGGCTTCAAAAAGCAAAAAGAGCGGCAAGGACAAAGCAGGTCAAGAAGGGGAGGGTGAGAAACCGAGTGTCCAAGAGGTCCCTGACCAATCAGAGGAGCAGGATGAAGCAAAGGATGCTGGGAAGGAGGCTCCGCTTTCACACAGGCCGGACGAACTGTAGGCTAGGTGCCAGCCACCCGTGCTTTTCCTCGCGTGGACTCTCAAGCTTGTATTCAGGCCACTGAGAATTGCTTTCGCCCACCTGAGTTGCAAGATGGAGATTTCTCAGCTTCCTCGAGGGGGAAGTGCCAGGCTGTTCCTGACGGGCAAGGATCGTGGCCTTTCAAACTTTAGCCACCCAGTGTTATGGTGTCTCATCGCAGGTGCAGGGTGGGCCGAACCCAGCTAGCCCCTTGCCTGCTTAGAGGAGCAAGCCAGGCAGAAGGTGGGCCTGACGGACTGGCTCCCTAAGTCTGCGTGGCTGGTGTTCAAAAACTGAGCCCGCTGCTTTCATCAATTGACCCTCACCTCCACGAGCTTTGATCTGCTAAACGCAACTGGGGGGCGGGTGGAAGGTAAGGAGAAAGTTGTAAGAGATCCAGGTTGGGTTGCAATGCAGCAGCTGGCCTCTCCAGCCCATTTGACTGAAGCCATGACAACCTCTCTATAGCCAGCGTAGCAGGCTCTCAACTTGGTACATTCCCTAAGTCGATATTTTGGAAAGTCCTTTTCATCATGCAGATCACTGCGTTTGCTTGGAGGGAAATAAGGGCGAAGGTACTATTCGTGCTTCTGTTGCAATATCTTTTTGTTGTTTTGTTTTGTTTTTGAATAACTCCTCACCTTAATGGATCATTTCCTGCAGTTGCTCCAGTCAGGAGAGAGCTCGCAGGTTGATGTGTTTCTCTTGCCTCCCCTCCCTTAGAAACATGTGCTTTCTGTTGCTGCGATGACCATTCTTCCTGTTTCCGGAAGTCCTGCAAAGTGAAAATAAAAGAGTTTTTGAGTAATTTGTGCTCCATCCGGCCCTTCCATTGGCTTTCTTTCCCCGCACTGCTATATGAATGACATTTACCTTTGTGAATCTTTTGAGGAAAAGGTTGCAATACAGTCATAATAACCTTTGTGTCTCTCTTGGAAAATACATAGAGCAGAAGGAGGAAATTGGAAGAGTGATTCTTTATTCCACTTTCCTATTCAGCTCTGTGAGCTTTTCAAGGCTCAAGTTAATTCTGCTGGAACCAGGTTCTGGGAAAGCGATCTGTTCTGGGAAGCCAGACTGATCCGGTGAAGAAGGAACTGATGGGTTCATGTGTGTCTGCAGCGCTCGCTCAAAAATCCACATGTGCCCCCAAGCCTAAAAGGTTGGCTTCCCCTGGTGTAGATGGGCACTCTGAGAGGGACCGGTGGTCTGACTCCATATATAGCAGTTTCTTACATTACTTGGCCGGGCAAGTAGACCAGCAGCTGGCAGTCTCAGGGCTTTTTAAAGGGCAACTCAGTCCATTCTCATTTTTGTCAGAGCTTTTTAAAGAGATAGGCACTGTCCCCAGCAAATACCTGCCAGTCTTAAAAGTTGGACGTTCAGTTAAAGGTCATTTTCTGTGTTGAATACTTAGGAGAGCTTTCCTAAGTAGGAAAGCTTCCTGCTTCCTCTTCTGCACTTCCTCTTATTGCTGCTTTTCATCACACTTAAGCAAACAGCCTTTCCTGTCCTATATGTCTTTTGTCCATATAAAAGGTAAAGGGACCCCTGACCATTAGGTCCAGTCATGACCAACTCTGGGGTTGCGGCGCTCATCTCGCTTTATTGGCTCAGGGAGCCGGCATACAGCTTCCAGGTCATGTTGCCAGCATGACTAAGCCGCTTCTGGAGAACCAGAGCAGCGCACGGAAACGCCGTTTACCTTCCCGCCGGAGCGGTACCTATTTATCTACTTGCACTTTGATGTGCTTTCGAACTGCTAGGTTGGCAGGAGTTTGTCCATATACCTGGAGCATATTTAATATTACATATTGCAGAAGTGTATGATTATGGCTTTTGGACATACAAGGTGCTGAATTTTGCAGGCACATTTCATTTCATTTATAACAAATAAACATTGCAGCAAAAGAAAAGAAACAATTATTATATCTCAAATCTTCGACTTCCCTCCCTCTCCTCCTTCGGTTCCATAAATTTATTCTCTTTCTTTTTCCCTGCATATCCCAGTTAACTATTTATTCTTTTTTCTCATCTATTCCCTATATGTTTTAGAAACTGCAAGTTTTTATAATTGCAGTCACATTTATGACATAATGTGAGTCCCATGCCACCTACCAGCTATGGATCAGAGGCAGGAGGGAGCAGTCTGGTTTTTTTTTTTTAAAGTCCTCTAATGTTTATTATTTCTTTATTTAAATTTGTATGCTGCTTTTTGATATAAGCAATGCTCTAAGTGACTCTAAACAGAAAAATGGAAACCAACACATCATTATGGTGGCAAATAATCACTTCAAAACATAACACGGCAATCCAGCAAATAACTCTCTAATCATATGAATGTAAAACAAATCCATGTGCCCTTTCGTAAGGAGGGATACAGGAATTTGTTGTTAAAATCAGCCAACTTTCTGAACTAGGGCCAGGGTCTTTTCAGTACTCGCCCCGACTTGGTGGAACGCTCTGTCACAAGAGACTAGGGCCCTGCGGGACTTGACATCTTTCCGCAGGGCCTGCAAGACAGAGCTGTTCCACCCGGCGTTTAGTTTGGACTCAGTCTGACCCTTATGTTTTCCCTCCCCGTACAGTTTTGATCCATGGGCTACTTTTAAGATGCGGCTGCATTTTAAATTGCATTTTAACCTGTATTTTAAATTGTATGTGTGTCCCCCCCCATTATATTTTTATTGTAATTTTATTGGTGTTAGCCACCCTGAGCCCAGCTCTGGCCAGGGAGGGCAGGGTATAAATAAAATTATTATTATTATTATTATTATTATTATTATTATTATTATTATTATTATATTGGTCAACCTCTTCAATTCCAAGGTAGCTAGAGAGGTTAACCCCATATGCGCTTTGTTCTCCGAATTATCTCATCTGTCTGTAATTAATCTTTTGTCACGCTCTCCAAAGGCATTTGGAGATCAAGGCAGAAACTCATTCTGTGTTCTTTATTTCCAGTGAGTGTATTGTGTATATTTGGGGTGAACATCTTCCTGTGATAAACTCCTTGCAGGTGTGGTGCTTGCAAAAAGAGATGCCTGACTGCGCATGCAAGGTTCAGCACCTGCGTATGCCCATTGTGGCACCTGCCTCTGTCCCTGACATTCTGACAGCCAGCGCAAGTGGAGGGAAAGGAAACAAAACCATTTACGGAATAAGCAACAGATGGTGCTAGTGAGATCGGAAATGCAAGCCCTACACCATAGCCTTGGTGTTGCTAAGGGTAGGACCTTGGTTCCCAGGCTGTAGATTACCTTCTCCAAGGAGGCCCAGTTAGCCCTCCTTTTCTCTTTTGGCAAGAGGTTAAAACTATCCTCTTGAGAAGCTCGAACAGATGATCAATACAGGCGACCAAATGTGCTTGAAATGTTTGCTGCATTTTACTTCGGCTGGCGTCTGCCTTGTTCCAAGAGACAGTGGAGGAGTGTGCCATCAGGAGTAAAACCAAGCCATTGGAGAGTTACAGTGTCTTCTGTGGCTGTAAAGACTGATAAGGGAGAGACATGTTTAGTTGCAGCTGTGGCAAATGCATTTAAGATAAGAGAGTCCCTGCCGGCAGGCTTACAATTGAAAAGACATGACAAGTAAGGGAAAAGAGATGGGGAGGGAAGAGGGGCAGAGAAGCAAACTCAGGCACAGCTTCTGAGGGTTAAATAACAGCGCTTATCATAACCAGATGGATTATCATACCAATTAGTGGAAACCACAGAGGGGAGAATGCTCTTTTGCTCTGGTCCTCCTAGTGGGTTTTCTGCAGGCATTTGGTTGGCCACTCAGAGAACAGGACACTGTTACAAATCATCAGATGAACCATTGCCAAGATCTAGCTGACTGTTCTTAGGGTCATTTTAAACCTCTTTAATCATAGAGTTGGAAGGGACCAAGGGTCATCTAGTCCCACCCCTTGCAATGCAGGAATCTCAGCTAAAGCATCCATGGTAAAAATGTAAAAGTAAAGGACCCCTGGATGGTTAAATCCAGTCGAAGGCGACTAAGGGGTGCAGCGCTCATCTCGCTTTCAGGCCGAGGGAGCCAGCATTTGTCCACAGACAGCTTTCTGGGTCATGTGGTCAGCATGACTAAACCGCTTTTGGCGCAACGGAACACTAACAGAAATCGGAGCGCACAGAAATGCTGTTTACCTTCCCACCGCAATGGTACCTACTTATCTACTTGCACTGGCATGCTTTCGAACTGCTAGGTTGGCAGAAGCTGGGACAGTGCAACGGGAGCTCACCACCGTCGAGTGGATTCGAACTGCTGACCTTCCAATTGACAAGCCCAAGAGGCTCAGTGGTATACACCACAGCGCCACCTGTGTCCCTTTACCTTTTACTTCCGTTGATACGGACACTATACTTCTGTTGATGCAGCCTAGAATAGCATTAGCTTTTTTTGCTTCTGCATCACACTGCTGACTCATGTTAAGCTTGTAGTCCACCAAGACCACTGGATCCTTGTCACATGTACTGCTAGTAAGCCAACATATGGCATTCAAAGACACGAAAACACGAAGGAATGCCCAAAGCACCATTTTCTCAAACCATTGGGGGGGAAAGGTAAAGTACTCTCCCTCCTGCACAATGTTAGGAATACATCATGCTTTGTGTATAAATTAGTATAAGAATATGGTGGCTGTTCAGAGTCTCTTGGTGGTTGAACCCCCTCTCCCTATTTTATCAATCAAGGGAATCGTAGCTCTAAAAATGTGTCTTCTGGTGTTCAACTGCTGAAAGGCAAATGTCTCCATTCATATAAATTCCCGTATCTTGGCTTGTCACAGTTTTAGGAGCTCTTTGTTGGGGTCATTCTAAGGTTTTCCTCTGTATCCACAAAAGCAAGAAGCATTTCTGAGGTTGAGTCTAAAAAGCAGCTGATGGCTTCTCACTCGCACGCCAAGCGAAAGATTTCTGTACAGTAACTGGCTTCTGTAACCACCTGTGTGCCTGAACGAGATCGCTTGCAGGAGCAAGCCGGCCACGCTTGCCCAGAAGGCGATGGGGCTTTGGGGCTGGAAAACGCTCCCCCATCCCAGTGTCCAATGGACAAATAGCCTGTGAGTGAGGGTTGGTATGAAACCAGATAGAGAAGAGCGTTAGCAGATGCAGTCTTGACCAAAGAGGCAGGAATGTGGAGTACGAAACAGGCTGCTCTCCCAGTGCACCAAAAGACAAGACTTGTGTGACGTGTTAAGCAAAATACAAACATTCTGTGCCCAGCAACAGAAACCTATGCCTTCACGATTAACATCCACATAGAGGTGCGTGTAACTTGGAATCTCATAATGTCGTATCTAGTTTGGCTCTCCCTGCAGTAGTTTCTCTTCCTGGTCTTTTTGTTCAGTTAAATAAAAACAACAACACACTCCCAGAAGAGCTACGTAATAGTCTACATCTCTTGATGCCAGATTTGCAGCTGTGTCATTCAGTGGGCATTTCCAGCTAGTCAGGTGGTGTCATGTAAAATGACTTCATACTAAGAATATTTATTTTTTCAATATGGTTGTGAGACTTTTTGCTGCTCGACTCACAGACACATCTTTTGCTTGCGAAAGCTGTTTGTCGCAGATTATACTTTATGTGAAAACAAATGTGGGATCAGTTTGAAACAGGAGGCTTTGTGCGGTGGAAACGCCTTCTGAATTGCTCAAATCTGCTTTGATCTGTTATTATATTTATATATAGATGCAGATATATATAGCTTCTGGAAGCTTTTTATGCAATGCTCGGATTATTTGATGACCACCTTGTTTCTGAATGCCCCTTTGCTGAGAACAGTGGGGACATTGGTTTCCGGGCGGGAGTTGATCACAGTGTGGATTTGCCAAGTGTGCCTTCCTCCTAGCACGTTTCTCCCTTGCGTCCTGAGTTCGAGTGTCTTCAAAGCCCATGACACCTTTGTTAAAGGCTGTTCTCCAACCGTGGAGCGCTCACAGGCCAGTGTTTCCCAATCGTTGGTGTTTATACTACATTTTTTAAGATTTGCCTTGAGACAGTCTTTAAACCTCTTGTTGACCACCAGCATTACACTGAGACTGTAGGCAGAACATGGCACAAATCTTGCCAAATCCAATTAAACTGAAGAGCCAGTAAACATCCCAATGTATTAAACCATGGTAGATTTGAGGTAACAGTCATCATAACTGAACAACTTTCATAGTTTATAAGGATGGTTTTCATATTTATTATCAAAAAGTCAGCATTACCCACGTGGAATTGTTAACACTATTATTTGGTGTTGATGACAGTTACATTAATGACATGTGGCTAACTCTGATTTTGTAAAATAATATATATATGAAAATTGCCTTTAGGTGAAAATAATGCTATTATAATGATTTTAAGCTATACTCCATTGACAGCAGCCTGTCTTTCTTTTCCCCCCAGCACAGGTTACAGGGGTAAGTGTGGCGATCACACACAGGGCCCCCGGACGTTTGACGGTCTATTGACCCTGTGCCGCCACTGCGATTGCTTTTTCCGCTGCCACCACCCCGTATCTCACGGGGACCCATGGAGTCCAGTCAGTTGTTAACATAAACAAATAATCAAGTTTATTTTTAAATGCAGGAACCAGCTTATGGTTTCAGTTAATCCGTCTCTTGTCAGTTTCTTGTTCTTAGTTCCTAACAACTTCAAACTGATTATTCCCAACTATCTATCTGACTCCACCAAACAATTCCTCTCACTCTCTCACAATACAACTCTACCAACCCACACCTAAACCTCCCGCTTCCTTCTTCAACTCCCAAACCTCAACTCTCAACTCCCAAACCTCAACTGACTTTCAAAACCTCCCACTCTAACTTTTATTCCCCCCTTGCATTCTCACTGGCCAAACACATCACACCCATTTTAACCCTTTCCTTATGACCCATCCTGGGAGGCAAACGCTGCAGAAGAAAGAAGAAGAAAAGAAGAAAGAAGAAAAAGCCCCAGGTGCCGTAATCTCAAATACAGGAGCCCTAGAACCTGACCTCTGATTTAAGAGAGGTGAATCCGAAACCCTGTTGGTGGCTGAATATACTTTAGGTTTCACTTATTAACATTCTTGGCTTTGCAACCAAAAATCAACACCAAGCTCGAAGGGTTGTTATGCATACCCATGCTCAAGTGGTGCATATAATAGAGAAGCCATTGCACTTGTGCTCAAGGTTTGATTCCACAGGAGGCTGCATCACACCACATGGAACTGCTTGGCCGTGCAACGTTTTGCAGTACTCCCT
Source organism: Podarcis siculus (assembly GCA_034642415.1). Taxonomy (NCBI): domain Eukaryota; kingdom Metazoa; phylum Chordata; class Lepidosauria; order Squamata; family Lacertidae; genus Podarcis; species Podarcis siculus. Next base: position 82,456,957 of record JAXCMG010000003.1, on the reverse strand, counting down.
TCTGGGCAACCTGTGGTGGGCGGAGCCAGAGGCAAGAGTGGGGGCGGAGCAGCAAGGGTAAAGGTTACCTTTGTACATTCACTTTTATACACACACACACACACACACACACACACACACACACACACTCCTCTGTCTAGGCAAGCAAAAAAGCATTAACAAAGTTCAAGGGCACCTTCTAATCAGGCAAAACCAGTCAACAAGGGTGCAGTAGAGAGGCAGTGAGTTATGTGGTCTGGGGACAGGGTGTTCCTAAGAGCTATATTAAGAGACCTGTCTAGACCTGTCCCCTGGGTGTAAGCTTCCCCACACCAATCTGTTGTTGTTGTTGTTTAATCGTTTAGTCGTGTCCGACTGTTCGTGACCCTATGGACCAGAGCACACCAGGCACTCCTGTCTTCCACTGCCTCCCACAGTTGGGCCAAACTCATGCTGGTAGATTCGAGAACACTGTCCAACCATCTCATCCTCTGTCGTCCTCTTTTCCTTGTGCCCTCAATCTTTCCCAACATCAGGGTCTTTTCCAGGGTCTTCTCAACACAGTCTTCTCTTCTCATGAGGTGGCCAAAGTATTGGAGCTTCAGCTTCAGGATCTGTCCTTCCAGTGAGCACTCAGGGCTGATTTCCTTAAGAATGGATAGGTTTGATCTTCTTGCAGTCCATGGGACTCTCCAGAGTCTCCTCCAGCACCATAATTCAGAAGCACCCATTCTTCGGCGATCAGCCTTCTTTATGGTCCAGCTCTCACTTCCATACATCTAACCCCTTGTTAATCTTTCATCACAGCAGATCTTCCATCACCTGCCATGTGAGCCTTATTTTATTTTTAAAATCTGGATTTGCCACGGATTGAACCTGGGACCTTTTCGATGCAAAAAGCACGAGGTCTATCCCTCCTTGATGGCCCCCCACAACCACCTCTCAGGACATCTCTACAGCCAACGTGTCTTCTTTTTCTCATTGGAAACTGGTAGGGTTGTGCTGGCAGCAACATTGCCACTGTTTAAATAGTGGCCGCTGGGTTTCACAAGACATTTTTGCCCAGTTGCTTTTGTTAAGTAAACAACACACTTCGTTTCACATCGGTGGTTTTGTCATCTCTTTCCTGATTCTTGCCAACTCTTGCCTCTTCCTTGATGATGCAGGTTCACCTTGATTCCCAGCTTCACCCACCCCCAATTCAAATATTAAACAAAAGTGTTGTTGCCAAATGAACAAAGGTTGACCCTCTCAAATCTGGAAGAGGGCCCTGGTCTCTAAGGCAGCGAGAGCTGTGTGGGCATCAGCTTGAGAGAGGGGTCAAGGCCAGGTGGATTCTTACCTCCATACTAGTTGTGTGCGCTTGAAACAAACAGGGATCACATCATGCATTAACCAGTTTTGAATGAGCACCTTGTTTTTAAAAAGCCGCTTCCAGGAAGGAGGATTTCTACAAATGTCGAGTGCGTGGATTTGGTGCCTTCAAAGGCACACGTGCTGTGCCAACCCAACCAATTGGTAGCGTCGTCAGGGCTGGTGCAGTTGACAATGGCGATTGTAATATGGAACCTTGCAAGACACGGGCTTTGCCGCTGCAGCCACTGGTAGAAACTGCCATCTGGATGCAGCCTTGACAGTGAACAGCAACATGCATATTACCCAGCCATCCTCCCATTGTGCCCATCTTCCATAATAATTTATATAATAATAATTTATTATTTATACCCCGCCCATCTGGCTGGGCCTCCCCAGCCACTCTGGCGGAAGGGGGCTGGGCTTTGTTGGTGCCAGCCCTTCTCCGGAACCCTTTCACGCACCGCTCACCGTCCCCCCGCTGCTGCCGCCAGTCCCTGCCGCTCGCAAGACACAGGAGCCGCAGTTGGCTGAGTGTCCCTCTCGAGCGGCCATTTAAAACAGCCCCTCTCCGGAGCCCTTTCACACACCACTCATCGTTCCTCGTTCATTTTTTTTTCTTTCAAAATATAATCTGCCCCCCCCCCAAGGTCTGAGGGACAGTGGACCAGCCTCCTGCTGAAAAAATTGCCGACCCCTGCCTTAAGGCTTTTACATCAGGCGGCCTTCAAGCTACAATACTTGCCCAAGTGAAAAGAAAGTTTGGCAAGGCCGGGCTGGGACCCAGGAATAAGCTGCTATAGGACAGGCCTGAAAGAGAGAACATAATAGAACACCACTTGCTTGGCACTGACATTTCCCAGATGAAACCACTCAAATGTATCAGCAGTGGTCTAATGATCTACAATGCCTTCTGGATTACAACATTTGCCTCCCACAGCCCTTTGGTGCTAAGCTGACAGACATCACCCCAAACCTAAAACAGTTGCTCACCACCAGCGACAGATCTTTTTAGCAGATATATGGCCAGGGGGAACAGCTCCCGTGGCAGGCCCAGATGCCAACTCTGACAACTCAGGCTGTGTATATACCACACATTTAAAGCCCATGGCTGCTCCCCAAATAATCCTGGGAACAGCAAAACTACAATAATGGGGGGGGGGGGGGGGGGCAAGTGCCACTCCAACAAGCACCTTTCTCCCATTGCTGGACTCCTTGTCATTAACATACATTTTATTTCAGAGATCTTAACATGGGAGGCAACTTGCTGATGTAGGAATATTCTTTGCCCCTTTAAGGTTTAAATAACTTTCAAGCAGCCATCCTGGAGCAAAGGAACTTCAAAAGGAGGCTGCCACGTAAAAGCATTCAACTACAATACTCTCAGAGTCCCAGTGCTATCACTTGTATACCAAACTGACACAAAGGATTCTTAGCTTATTGTATATATTAATCGGCTTATCAGTGCCGGGATATCTGCCATCAGAAATCACTGTCTGTATTTTCTTGTGTTCCATTTATCTCTTACCTCATTTCTTACAGTCCCCACCTCTACCCAACCAGGCATATATGCACCTGCAAATCCAGATAACACTTAATGAATCTATCTATCTATCTATCTATCTATCTATCTATCTATCTATTGTCCATGGAAACTTAAGCCATAATAAATTTGTTAGACTTCATCAAGGTGCTAAAACAGGACTCTCTGAGCTGGTGTTTTGCATAACCTCCCTATTCAACTTGTTTCAGTTCCGATTCGTATTCCTGTAATTCAAAGGCACTCCCTCAACGCTAATATTTTTCTTTTCTTTTGGTTTCTCCAGTTCCTCAAGCGTTCTCTTCCAAGAACCAAAGCCACAGAAGAGAAACAGAACTGAGCAGGTCTTTAGCAACATGAAAGGAAAACAAAAAATAAGTGAGGCAGGGCTGGAAACGAAAGGAAGTAGGCAACACTTGTCATTATTATTTTTTTAGCAACTGCTACCGCATGACATACATACATGGACTATAAATGTAAATTGACTTCTAGTGTCATTAGTAACTGTACGCAGGCTATATTCTGTGTGATCTCTGCGTATTTAAAAATACAAAACACAAAGGAGGCCTGTGACACCTAAGAAACGAGAAACACGGGAAGCTGTGCAGGTGGGAGATTTGTGAAATAAAGTGATGGGAATGCACATGTTTGTGATGAGAGGGGCTCATTTCCAATCTCAGACCAATTTGCAGTAGGCAGAGACAACACAATCTTATCCCCTTGTTCTGATTTTGGACTAGATCTCAGTTAATTGAACAAAGTTAATTGAACAAAGGATACAATGGCTGTTCAAACCAATGTCAAGAAAAGGTGCACCCCACTTTTGGCTTTACTTTCAGATCAACGGCACTTTGGAACTCCCTCCCTAGTGAAATCCGGCAGGTGCCTTCACTGTATTCTTTTTGGCCCCTGCTGAATACATTCTTATTGAGTCTACCTTCCCTGGGAAATTTAGAAAAGTTGTATGAGTTAATTTGTTTTTAGCACAGTTGCTGTATGGCTAAATAAGCAATAAGCAATAATTTTATTGTTTTGGAAACAAGCGGCATGGAAATCTTATGAAATGAATACATAAATACATAATGAGAAATAAATTATTTATTTAATTTGTATACATCCCTTCACCCGCAGATCCCAGCGCGGTTCACAGCATAAGAACAGAAGTTAAAAACACAAAATACATGACAAAAACCAATGAAACCTGGATAGCTTCGTTGGTTAGAGCGTGTTGGTGATAACACCAAGGTTGAAGGCTCATGCCCATATGGAACAGCTGCAAATTCCAGCTTTGCAGGGGGTTGAACTAGGCATTCCTCAGGGTCCCTTCCAACTCTACAATTTTATTCTGTCCCCCCCCCACCTGCAAATGCGTTCATAGGCCGCCTCCTGTTTTCGATCTTGGCTGCATTTCTTAAAAACTGTGATCTACGTGCACACATCCAACTCCTAGGGAACCTGTCCCCACCCCCAATAAAATATTTGAGGGGGCCCAGAGAATCTTCCCTGTCCCCCTCCCCAATTTTTTTTTCAAGTGGACACCCCTGCACACATACACATACTTTATAGGGCTTCCTCGAGCAGGTGCGCAAAGGGCGCAGGTGACAAAGCAACACGAGCCGCTGAGCTGCCGCCCTCCGTCTTGGAAACAGTAGACTGGGGGCGGCGCACACGCAAGAGGTGGGAGGAGGAGAGGGGCGGGGCCCGGCAGGGGGTGTGCCCGGCGCTGCGCCCTTTGATTGGCGAGCTGCAGGGTCGAAGGGGCGGTGCCGGGGCTGCCCCTGCTGGGCTGGCTGCCGGGGCTTGTTGCTGCGCGCAGCTGCCCAGACGCGGCTGCAGGAGTAGCAGAACCACCACCGGCAGCAGCCAGGCGCGCACTCGTGGATCTGCGCTCTCTCCTTTCCGTCCGTGGGCGCCCGCAGGAGCCTCTGTGCGCTTGCCATGGTGGACAGCATCTACCGGACCCGCTCTCTGGGCGTGGCGGCCGAGGGGCTGCCGGACCAGTACGCCGACGGCCGCGCGGCGCGGGTCTGGCAGCTCTACATCGGCGACACGCGGAGCCGCACCGCCGAGTACAAGAACTGGCTGGTGTCGCTGCTGCGCGCCCAGCGCTGCAACACGGTGCTCGACGTGGCCTGCGGCACCGGGTGAGTCACACGCCAGCGGCAGCAGGAGGAGGCGGTGCTGGATCATGACCCAGCTCGAAGGCCTGGGCTCCCTTCTCCCCAGGGGGGGTTTGACTCTCAGGGTGGTCTAATCCGGATCCACGCAGGATCAGGAACTCCCCCCCCCCATTGAAAGCACATGGCTCGACACCCCGCACCCAAGAATCCTGGGAACTACAATTCCCAGTGCCCTCGAACAAACCACCACTTCCCAGGATTCTTTGAAGGCGTGCGCTTGAAACGCATTGCGTGTGCTTTAAGTGAAAGGAAAGCCCCCCCCCCCCCCGTCGCTTTGTTGTGGGAGAGGCGCCCCCTCCCGCTTAGGAATATGACACCCTGTCAGTGGGGATTTATGTATAGGCTAAGTAGGCTGAAGCCTAGGGCCTTAGATGCACTTTCTTCAAGAGGTAAGTTCAGGATAAAATCCTTTATTCCTATATTAAATGTACTGTGTACAGTGATGTTGCACAATTGTTTTCCATTCTTGCTATTCTGATAGCATCTAAGCAATAAATTCTGCAACGTGTTGAACTATTGATGGAAGCACACCCAGAAGATATTGACCTGATACTTATTTAACTTTGCACTTTCACCTGTGCATGAGATAAAGCCATAGGCTTACAGCAGAGCACTGTCTCATACAGACCTTTATCAAATTATATACAAGGGGAAAAAATTCAGATGGCCTTTCCTAATGTGGAAGCAATCTTGCGGCTATTTTTTAGCTTCATGGTCACTAACTGCTTGGGAGAGAGCTGTTTTTCAAGACTCAAAAGAATTAAAAATGAATTAAGGGCCACGATTGTGCTCACTGAGCATTCTGTACATTGAAAGTGACAAACTTAGACAAACAAATTTTGATGAAGTTTTCTGACGTCCTTTAGAGGAGAAATTTTGATTTGCAGAATTTTAAATACCCATCATCATCCTTGGCTTCACTCAATTTTGTTTATAACACTCTTCAATTTTCTTCTAGTGGGGGGGGGGGTTGGGAGGGGCCTCACAAGTGGAGTAGCCCAGGGCCTCTCTTAATCTAAATCCGGCCCTGCCTGTCTCTGTGCTCCCATGTTCCTTGCTCAGCTCTCCTCTTCTCCTTTATTTATTTACTTAGTAAGTTTGTATACCGCTCTCCATTTGAGGACCACAGGGCAGTTTACAGTACAGTGGAACCTTGACTTACATACCCCTCATCTCGTGGACATTCCAAGTTGCGTCCACGGCAAACCTGGAAGTAAACACTGGGTTTGCCACGATTCACGCATGTGCGGAAGCGGCTTCTGCCATCTACGTGTGCGCAGAAGCGGCTGCTGCCGCCTGTGCATGCGCAGAAGCGCACTACTGCCGAATGCGCACATGCACAAGACGTCTCTTCTAGCATCCGGTTTCGACCAGCGGACGGACCTCTGGAATGGATTATGTTCATAAGTAGAGGTTCCACTGTACAATCGTCTTTCCTCCTTTTCTTTCTGGCTTTCTCCTTCTGTTGTTTAAAAGGCAGGCCTTGCCACCCATATCTCTCCCGGTGGGGAATTTAAACACATCTTAACCTCCTGTGATCATTTGACCAGGCAGGCTTAAAAATGAAAGCTATTCTTTTTGGTAATTTTAAGTGTTCTGGAGTGATTATTTCTCATCTGACTGGGACTCCTTCCCACTGTGAATACCAAGCACGGATGTAGGGGCACAGTTGGTAGACCATGAGACTCTTAATCTCAGGCCATGGGTTTGAGTCCCAGGTTGGGGAAAAGATTCCTGCAGCATTGCAGCGGGTTGAGCTAGATGACCCTTGTGGTCCCTTCCTACAAATCTGTGATTCTATGATCTGCTCTCACTACTGAATAGCAATGCAAGGAACTGCATTGAGTTTACTTGGGGGATTGTTTAATCCAAATACCTGAACACTTTTATCTCATGCAGCGTGGACTCCATCATGCTTGTTGAGGAAGGATTCAGGGTCACTAGCGTGGATGCCAGTGACAAGATGCTCAAATATGCCCTGAAGGAGAGATGGAACCGCCGAAAAGAGGACGCTTTCGACCATTGGGGTATCTATTTTTATTAAAAATCTTGCATCCCGCCTACTTTTCAAAAGAAGCTCAAGGCGACTGACAAAACCAAGCATTGCTGCAGTGTTGAAGTATCTATCATTCCCCATTCCAACCTGTCATTAGATCAAAATGTTAACACAAAATAGCAGTACAGTACAGTATCCCAACTGCAAAGTTCCCAAGCAGCTATCAAAATGAAAACATCCTAATACACCTATAATAGTAGAGCTGAAAAATAACCACCTGAAAGTCTTTTTGTGTTGTGTGCATTCTGTGTGTAATAATTTTTGACAGCCACATTTTTAGCAGCTGTGTAGAGCAGAACAGTGGCGAGGCCTGACACCTTGTGGCAGGATGTTCCACAGGGTGGTCACCACCAGCAAAAAAGGGCCACAGCTACCCCTAACTCACAGGGCCCCAGAGCATGAGGAGAGGAGCATACAAAATAAAATCTTGTCATCGCTGGCAAAGACAAGCAACTGACCAAATAGTTTAAAAAAATAAATAAATTAAAAAATAGCTGATTTACCATCTGCTTCGTTACATGTAAACATATTTGCTTTGCCACTAAAACCGATTGATAGATGGTTTCTCGGGTATGTTCCATGTGGAATGGCACAGGTTTAAGAGGAAAGCCAAGGTAGCAATTTGGTTAATAATGCCCTTATTAATAATCTTAATAAAAGTGAGATAGAAATGTAATACAAGGCTGTAACAAGTGGCGTATTTTCTGCAGTAACACACCAGGAAAAGAAATATCACCTCACCTCAAAGTGAACATGTGTACCTTTAACTCTCAATCCCATATATTAAAATTTGCCTTGGCAGCTTAAAAGGATACAGCTTCTGAAACTTTAGGTGCTTATTGCATCATACAATAAGCCCTGGTTTCGCTATAAACACTGCTGTATTTTTTTAGTAATTGCTTGTGGTTCGCTAATTTTGTACAGGCAAAAAAAAAAAAGGCTTGCTGCTGCACTTGTCATAATTATCTGTAAGCTTCCTGCCAAGCATGCAAAACATGTAAATCAGATTTGTGGCCCAAGCCTGTAACATCTCCAGTTGCTCTTGCCCTGGGTAGCTGAGGAGTCAAGTTTTGAACACTTCAAATAATTGGGGTTCGAGCATCTCTTGAAAGTTCTGCTTGCATTTGTTAGCAAGCAAGTTTATGTATACAGGCCGAAATATGATCAGTGCTGCTGAAGCAACTGGCAGAATGTCAATGCCGTAATGAGCTCCTTGTTGACACATCCCTTTTCCAGGACTAAACTTGGTGTGGTCGGGTGTTTGTGTCTCTGCCTGGCTTGTTTACCTGCAAAGGGCGCAAGGAGACGCTCATCTCAGCCCCATCTTTGGCCTGAAATAAGAGTATGGTGCCCCTCCTGACTTCACAATATCGTGTAATTATATGTGCACTAGAAAGAAAAACAGGGTTGAAAAATATCTCTTGCCTTTTGAAACCCGATCAGTGAAATGTAAACACCGTCGGGTCTTTGTGTGATTTACGATATAGGGAGAGGGGAATAAATAGCACCCGATTCACAAAGAAGTATTGCCTTGATGCTTAAGAAAAGAGTTTGACTCTTGTATCAAATTCATTTACTTCAACATTGGTGCTCACATGTACAAGCGTCTCAAATTGTCCATGCTCTCTCTGTGATTAGGACTGTAAGTGTAAACAACTACCACTAATAATAAATTCTGTACTGAAATAAGCAAAATTTGGCAAGCTGGAAGTTACACAAATAGTGCATGTTCCCATAATTTGTTTTGGGCCTGTGATCTGCATGGCAATGCGCTATACAGGGCACTGAAGCTGTGCTTTAGTGCCAATGGAATTCTTACTGAACTCCACTCCATCTTCAGAGATTTCTCCAAATTTTGGAGATTTTAAACAACAACAATTATCTGAGCTGCAAGGGCTAAGAACTTCATTTTTTCTTTTTGATTATTAAAACCTGGAGTTCCTGAGTTCTACAGCTAGTGCCTTTTCTGCATTTGCATGGAAACAACAGATTTGAAACAGCCTAGTCAGTGATCTTCAGAATTCTGTTAAAATCAAATTTCCTATCATCTTCTTCTTTGTCGATCACTCGTAGCCGAGTAAGATTGTCTTCCATAAACACAGTTTTAACAATGAGTCCGTAAGTGACTGGAGGCCAATTATGGATCCACATGTCCTTCCACAGTGGGAACATTGGTTTCTGGGTGGGAGTTGATCACAGTGTGGATTTGCCAAGCGTATCTTCCTCTTAGCACATTTCTCCCCTGCGTCCTGAGTTCGAATGTCTTCAAGGCCCATGACACCTTTGGTAAAGGCTGTTCTCCAACTGGAGCTCTCGCAGGCTAGTGTTTCCCAGTTGTCAGTGTTCATACTACATTTTTAAAGATTTGCCTTGAGAGAGTCTTTAAACCTCTTTTGTCAGATTTCCTATAGAGAAATGTTGTTGTCAGACTACTTTCATTTTGCCTGCTGGTCACAAGTGCCCAACTCAGTTTTCAATGCATCTTCTTTTTACCGTATTTTTTGCTCTATAAGACTCACTTTGTCCCTCCTAAAATGTAAGGGGAAATGTGTGTGCGTCTTATGGAGCAAATGCAGGCTGCGCAGCTATCCCAGAAGCCAGAACTGCAAGAGGGATTGCTGCTTTCACTGCGCAGCGATCCCTCTTGCTGTTCTGGCTTCTGGGATTCAGAATATTTTTTTTCTTGTTTTCCTCCTCCAAAAACTAGGTGCGTCTTGTGGTCTGGTGCGTCTTATAGAGCGAAAAAGGCGGTAATTAGAGGTGATGCTGGCTTTCAGGTTCCTTCCTGCACTCAGATTGACCTGGGGCTAAATGGCATCAGCAAGTGGCATCGTTTTGGGGTATTGCCAGCTGATGCCAAGCGGGCTTGTCATCAGAACAGAACAGAGACATGGGTAACCCAGCCGCTGGGTTCTGGCTTTTGCATTTGCGGAAAGCGAAGCGATATTAGTACCTGGGGAAAGATGAGCTCTTTTAAGGCCAAGCTTTGGCTTTAATCTAATTTAGTAATTTTGTTTATGACCACAGCAGCAAATGAAAGCATGTACAAATTGGTTAAATGCTGAAACATCAAAGTAGGTGCTGTGAGCCCATGGGAGGATCTGAATGCCACACAGGAAAAGCTGGAAGATCACTTGCAGCTGGGAATTGCAAGTGAGGAGAGTGCGGTTGCATGCAAGACCTGCTTGTGGGTTTGTCTCTCAACACAATTCCCAGTACAAAGACTCCATACTCTACCTTCCTGATCTAGGTGTAAAAGGAATACAGCAAACCTCATATAGCCACAGCAAGATGGAGAAAGCTGGAAGTTTCCATCCTTGGCTGGTAATGCCTATGCCAAAAACAAAAAAACAAAAAACCCCACCATAATACAGTGTTTCTCAAACTTGTTGGACTACAACTCCCATTGTCCTTGACCACTGGTCTGCTAGCTAGGGGTGATGGGAGTTGTAGTTTGAGAAACACTGCCTTAATCGCACTTTCAAAGAGTCTCAGCAGCAAATTGCAGGGGGAGAGAAACATGGGGATTATTTTCATGCTTAGCACATCGTATTTCGTAACAGATAAGAGGCTTCCCAACTAAGTGCCTTTTTTCTTTAAGGTGGCACTTTTCACTGTCCTGCACGAGGAACGTAAAATCCTCCAGGTGCAGAAAATGTGAGGAGGCAGAGGGTTGGCTAGAAAAAGTAGAACTCTCCTCCATGTGTTCAATGCACTTTTTTTTTTTTGTTCCACAGTCATCGAGGAGGCGAACTGGCTCACCCTGTCACAGGACCTAGAGAAGCCTGGCAAGGGCTTTGACGCTGTCATCTGTTTAGGAAACTCTTTTGCACACCTCCCAGATTTTAAAGGTGAGTGTTGTAAGGTTGGTTACATGCCCCTGGCCATGTAACATTGTCCAGTGCTATAGAAAGGGTTGAGTGACTGAGGCTTCTAGCTCTCCTTTGATGGTCAGGAGCACTAGTGCGTCTGTATACTGGTTGCTGGAAACCGCAGGACGGGAGAAGGCTCTTGTGCTCTGGTCCTTTGGTTCCCCACGGGCTTCTGGGTGGCCACTCTGAGAACACAATGCTGGACTGGACGGGCCATTGGCCTGATCCACCAGGCTCTTATTGCATACTTTCCTTCAGAGCCCTTTTCTTAGGCTACCCATAGTTAAGAAAGATGGCGGGCGATTGGGAAGTGATCCATAATGAATTGAAAAAAATGTTTAAAAGTACTTCCCCCCCCAAATAACACCCAGAGTCCTTTCTGTTGGGGATAATTCAGACTGAAATTCCCAGGTGTCAAAAAAGGTTATTTATGTATGCCATTACTGTGGCCCGTGTTTTGTTAGCCCCAAAATGGAAAAACGAGCGAGGTCCCAACCAAACAAGAATGGCAACTTAAGCTGAAAGAATATGCGCAGACTTAACATATAGAATAAGAAAAAAAGAAGAACATATGTTTAGAGAAAATTGGAAAACGTTTATTGAATATATGGGAAATAACTCTTTGCAGCTGAAAACGCTGGCAGCATTAAGATAAATCCAACAGTGTAAATAAGTTTTGATGGGTGTAATAATGGAATACTGAATGGTGTAGTTTTTGTAGAATATGCAGGAATTTATGATGTGTAAAATGAACCATGGAAAGAGAAGGGAAGTCACTGATATCTTAAGGATGTAAAAATGAGTCCTTTAAATTGTTAAAACAGAAAATTTAATGGAGCACCAAGAAGGAAAACAATACACAGTCTCAGTTTCCAGAGGAGCATCCCTTATAAAGTGCTTGTGATGCCACAGGACTCCTTTTTATGTGTGAAAGCAAGTTGATATTTGAGCAAGGATGCAATCCACCTCAGATTGGTTGCGAGCACGGGTGGGAAGCCTGTGACCACCCAAATGTTGCTGGACTACACTTTTATTCATCCCTGACCATTGGCCAGTGGCGTAGCGTGGGTTGTCAGCACCCGGGGCAAGGCAAGTAATTTGCGCCCCTTAACCCATGGATTTGCGCCCCCTAACCCATGGATTTGCCCTAACCCCAGATGTTGCGCCCGGTGCGGCCGGCCCCCCCTGCACCCCCCACGCTACGCCACTGCCATTGGCTATGCTGACTGAGGCTGATGGGAAGTGGAAGTCCAACTAGATATGGGGGGCTGCAGATTCCCCCAACCCTCAGTTAAGGAATCTCATACACACATGTCGATCTGATCTAGACTGGGTGTAAGACCAGTGAAGAAGAGGTGTGTCTGTGCCAATAAATTGTACATTTACTTAAGATATATAATTTCCAAGATCCCTTGCAACAGCTCTAAGAGATCAGACAGAGGGAGTTGTTTGCTGCATGCCAGCCATGAAGGAGGCACATACTTTTATTATTTATATAGCACTATCTGTGGTGCTAGAGAGAGAAAAAAGGTTTTCTGCCCTGAGGTTGCAATCTGCTTTTGACAATGGGGCAATAAGCCTGGGTAGGAGGGAATGGTAATGAGCGAATGCAGGTACACATCCTTAGATTTGTTCCTGTTTTGAGGTCCGGTTCTGGTCAAGATGGAGGAGACAAGGTGAATCTGGCTACTCCCTAATTGAAGGCAAGATTTATGCTCCTAATCTATTTATTGGCACCAGTTAATCTGCCTCCCCATTCTACCTTTTAATGCTTTATTAGAGCTCTTCTCAAAGTTGCGATTTATGTTCTACCCTGCTATTTTATCGGGATAGCAACCTCCATCGTGAGGCTGCAGGAAGTTGCAGGAAAGGAAAAGCTGAGCTCTCTTCCAGCCCCCCTGAATGAGAGGCATTATTAATGAGTTTCTATAGCCTCACAAGGCTCACAACTTCATTTTGAGCAAGGCTCAACAACCTGCTTCCAGTAATAAATATTGCAAAGAGGCTTATGAGCAAATGAGACTAAAACACTCTCTATGCGAAGACGCCGAGTCCTCTGTCGCAATTAGAAACTAGAACCGAGTGATTACCTGAGGAACTGAAAGCAAGTTTGGCTCAATAATTTTTATTTGGCATCAGCTATTATCTTATCATCTGTCAGAGATATCAGTAAGCTTCAGTGGCAACTACCGTAAATCCCTGCCTTCGCTAGTGAGTCTCTTTAAGTGTTAACACCCGGACTCTGGCATTTGCCAGGGCACGGTTAAACTCCCCCGGAGCAGAGGGTCATCAAAGAACTGCTGATATTCCTGTTTTGAGGAAGCTTTGGTAAACCCAAAGCTTAATAGCTGGTTTTCAGAGGATTTGAAGAAAGTTTTAACACCTTGCTGGTGATAACTTTTTTCTAACGCTAGCTCGAGCAACCAGAGTCCACAGCAATTATCTCTCACCTCATGTACCTGTCCGTACAAATACTGTGGCTGACCTGTAAGATAATCCCAACTCTCACCATGCTTCTTGATGTTAATTGCATCTGCTGCATATTGCAAGGCAGGGAGAGAGCTGGCCACACCTCCTCTCCAGTTCCTCTGAACTGACTCTTCCAGCTGTGCCTTTATGTCCAGCTATGCTGTGCTGGGAGTTAGGATTTGTCAAAAGCCCACCTACTTTGCAGAGTCATTCTTTACCACAGAAACTTGCAAGTAATTGTTTTTTGGGACAATAGGGTCTCTTGCAACCTACTGTAAACAAGTTTGTTCACTTAAAATATCAGCACTGCTTTTCATTTTTAAAAAGCAGTGTGCATATTGATTTTAATGTTCTTTTTGATCACTAAAACAAAAACTAGACGCAGCAGCAGGAAACAAAACAGCCAACTATGATGGCAGAGCAAAAAGAAAGGAAGATATTAACCTGCCTTCTGAAAAGGAAGGTTGAATAATGAAAGCCAATACTGTTTTGGGGCTGCCACAGAAAAGGCCCTGCTTCTTTTCGAGGCTAGTCTACACTACAGAAAAGATGGAACATTTAGCAGAGCAACATTGGTAGATCTCAAATGCTGGGTTTATATGAGGCTCTCAAAACCCAGAATCAACATAGTTCTAGTTTGATGGTGAAGAGAATATATGACCAGGCCTCTCAGGTTTTATGCATATGTGAAGAATCTCTCTCTAGCTGCAGTAAGGAATTTAATTCGTAGTTGTCTCTTTTCCTAGGTGACCAAGGTGCCCATAAACAGGCTCTGAAGAACATTGCCAGTATGGTGCGTCCAGGTGGCATCCTTGTCATTGACCACCGTAATTATGACTACATCCTGGAAACAGGCTGTGCCCCTCCTGGGAAGAACATTTACTACAAGGTACTTCCTAGAAATAGGTCTTTTGCCAAAGCCTTCTAGTAGTGATGGTAAAGCTAAAGGGGACCCCTGACCATTAGGTCCAGTCGTGACCGACTCTGGGGTTGCGGCGCTCATCTTGCTTTATTGGCCGAGGGAGCCGGTGTACAGCTTCTGGGTCATGTGGCCAGCATGACTAAGCCGCTTCTGGTGAACCAGAGCAGTGCACGGAAACGCCGTTTACCTTCCCGCTGGAGCGGTACCTATTTATCTACTTGTACTTTGACATGCTTTCGAACTGCTAGGTTGGCAGGAGCAGGGACTGAGCAACGGGAGCTCACCCCGTCACGGGGATTCAAACCACTGACCTTCTGATCGGCAAGTCCCAGGCTCTGTGGTTTAGCCCACAGCGCCACCCACGTCCCTTAGTGGTGATGGTAGCCTTTTTAATAAAGGAAAAACATTTATACGGCTTTCATGCTTCCAGCAATCAATTCAGACAGAGAACATGGTACCATTCTGCATTGTACAGCCCACCTTGAATGCAGATCCATGCCCAAAAGAGACAATTCAGGGGCAAAGGAGGTGCATCGAGGAAAATGCATCTAGCATAGTTATTTCCCAAATGGCCTAGCTTAGCACACACAGTGAATTTTACAGGTGGAGGAGACACAAGATATTTCACCTGCATTCTGAGATGGTATGGTCTCATAAAGACAATATGAAGTTCTCTGGGTGTTTGAGCCAGCATTTGGACCAGCACCTGTACTGGGTTCGTAATTAGAATAGGAATAGCTCCTATGTGTATTTTTTTATCTGTATCAACAACAGAGAGAAGGGAGGGGTTTTATGGGGAAGATGTGTCAATTGGACTAGGATTGTGTTGGGCTAATCACAATGAACTAGTCAAGAATGCACCAAATGAGGAAGGGAATGAAAACTGGAAGTTTATTTTTTCTCTCCCCCCTCCCCACCTCTGTTCTAGAGTGACTTAACCAAGGACATCACTACATCTGTACTTCTTGTGAACAACAAACCAAGCATGGTGACGCTGGACTATACAGTGCAAGTGCCGCCCGAGGGGAATGATGGAAGCCCGGAACTAAGGTATGTTCTGTTCAGACCTCATATGCTATCCAGAGCCTTTAGCCCGAAAGCAAATGTGGGAGCATCCAGCTATTTGATAAGGCTGGGTGGGAGCTAACAGATGTCTGGGTCCAGATCAGCCAAGGCTGATCTGCGTTTGGGGCCTGCTACTAAGAACCATCAGATTGGCAGATATCAGAATCAGGGCCTTTTCAATGGTGGCCCCACAGCTTCCTTCCTTTAGGTGTTTATGCCCTGCTCACTGGTGGCTTTTCATACACTTTAAACTCTGCTTTTACTTGCTGGCTTCATGTTTTAGATAAGTCAGTTGGTTTTGTTTAATGTTTTATTGTTTGATATATTGCATGTTGCCTTGTAAGGGTGTTACCTGAAAAGGCAAGATATTCACTAAATGGGCTATAACTAGAAGATACCATATCTAGAACTAGAAGATACACAAGGCCATATCCAGCCTTGTTGAAAAAACAGCTCCCAGCCAACGAGATTCTCTTCCTTTATATTCGCTCTGAAAGATAGAATCACTGGAGATTACAGCCACATCCAGGCACTTACCTGAACACGTGGCGGCTTAAATTGAGCAACACCCCAAGGCACACCAGCAGCTCTTCGGCTATTTCCGCAATTAGCTCAAAAGTATGAAAGAGCTAAGACTTGTTCAATCTACAACTGTCCCTGTGACTGGAAATTGTGAGATGTCACAGTTCCCGACTAAGAAGGAGGGTTTCTAAGTGCGTTCAGTCAAATGTGCTTCAAATGCCTTCACCCCTTTGTGCCAACCACACATGTGTCTGTCCCTCACCTGTGGTTTAACATGCTTGCATGTGCACCTCTGCCCCAGTTTAACCCTTCACATTCCTATTCAAAGATGAAACCCAATCACATTCTGTTAAGAAAAGGATGTTTGCGTAGGAAAAGCAATACCTTGTGTTCCAACAAATATGCATGGCTAGAGTACAGCTTATCCAGCTTAGGGAGGATGCAGAGGTCTTTGCATGTTTTATTTTTAGCAATAAATCATACTTTCTTCAGCCCAAGTCGTGGTGGGGCCAGAGGCAAAGCAAGAAATGTGACTTCTACCTTTGTACAGTGGGCTGCAAAAGTTAAGTTTCTTTCCCTCCTGGCAAGCAAGAGACAGGTATTTCAGCAAGGCAAAATAACTTGGAAAGGTGTGGAGCAGGGCTAGTGATTGGTGTGGCCTGGATGGTGAGTTTGGCCTCTGGGCTGGAGATTTCGCCCTATCTGCAGCTTAAAAAGTAAAGGAGCGCTGATTCTCAAGGTTGAGCCATCACCCCACTGCAATCCCTTATCACTGAAAGGGATAAAATGGGCTGCACGGCCCACTACTGCAGTCGCTTCAAGGTTGGTGATGAAACAGCACAGAGAATAAGTGTGGCACCCAAGATCTGTAGCGGGAGATTTAGGAACCAGAAAGCCAGAGGATGCTGGATGGGTAGTGCACCTGCTGCATGTACACACAAGTAAGATTTCGGGGGGAAGCTGCCGAGCAGACAGCTGCTAACGTTTCTTTTGTGTCGGTATGTCTCACCAGCCAGTTCCGCCTCTCCTACTACCCCCATCGCCTGGAGCCTTTCACAGAACTGCTGAAAAATGCCTTCCAGTGCCCGTGTGAACACAGCGTCTTGGGGGACTTCAAGCCTTACACCCCGGGCCAGCAGTACAGCCCATGCTATTTCATCCATGTGGTGAAGAAAACTGGCTGAGAATGATTCTGCAGACGACTCCAGCAGGCGCAGATGGTTTCTCTTCAGCTGCTGGAGTGGCCAGTGGGGGTGCAAGTGGCAGTGAATGTGCGTAAGAGGTACCTGAACCAGAAGAGGAAGTACTTGAAGGAGTCTTTTCCCTCCCCTCCACCTTGCCTTTTTCTAAGGGGGAAATCTAGTTAATCTGCTTTGGGAGACTGGAGGAGCCGTTGCTCAAATCAGGGAGCTCTTGAGGGAAGAAGGTGGCAATGGCTTGCTTTGCATCTGAATCACATGCAAGGTCACATGAGCTTACTAAACTTTGTTTCTTGATAACTTTTTGGTTTTTGCTTCTCTGCCTTGAGATTGCCTCAATGAATCGCACTGATGCTTGAAATTCTGAATGAATGTGGTTGTGTGTGTGTTTCTTTGGGGTGGGGAAGAGGGATGAGCAAATACTCGTGCTTTAGCTACACCTGGAGTAATGACCAGTTTGGGAACCTCATTCGTTTTGAAGGTGGCAGAAGAAAAAAATAAGGAAAAGAAAACATAGCAGTTGTCTCATGAGCTGGAGTGTTTATGTGAGTGAGGGTAGCCACTGGCATGCAACCCTTATAGGGTCAGTGGGGGGGGGGAGGATTGCCCACCTTTGGCTCTTGGTGCTCACAGTGAGAGACCTTTTGGCTGGGAGTATCTTCTGATGAAGGAAAAGTGCTGCAAAGTTCCCATTCATTTCAGCAGGCACTTACTTAAGGGCACTCCTTAAAATACATTGTGCCCAGAGATCTTGATCAGGGACAATTGGACGGAGTTAATGGTGGCACTCTGATTAGCTTTCATGTATTTGACTTTTAGCACTTCCCCCTGAAACATTTCTAGCAGTAGAGTCCCACCATCTCCTCCTCCAGTGTTCCCGAACAACTGGTATTACTCTATTTCGCCTTGCCAACAGAGCCAGAAAAACAGGTTTCACAGGTTGGTGTAGGCAGTGAATGAACTACGGTAGTAAAAGTTACTGGTAGAGATTTTACTTGATCTGGACCAGGATGAGGCCATGCTCTGTTAAGGATCAACTGTGTATTTTGGTGTTGTTGTGAGACCTGATACAGCTCCTGAAAACTTAGGTAGCAGCGAAGACAAGTGCCTTTTAGCAGCATAACTGTTTTGCCAGTATGATGCAAACAGTGGTAACCTCAGGGCTGGATGACTGATTGCAGTGTGTTGTATGTGGGGGGAAACTGGAAATCTTTGTTAGTTCAGAATGCAATTTCTTGTTTAATTACATGAGCAGCCAGACAAAGAAATTCAAAAGAATGATAAAAGCTGCTTTTTTGAGTTCTTGTGGCATGCAATAAAAGTTTGTGGACACTTTGCTGCAGTTTTACGCAAGACTTTAGGCTGCCAGCCTGAGCTGCCTTGCTCCATAGCTGGAAAAGGGGATCTGAATCCCCTCCCCCGGCAAATGCAGAAGTGCTAGGTTAAGTCCAGCAAGCCAAAGAGTACAAAGGTATCAGTCTCTCTTCTCCCCCTCAACAATAAAAAATGGGAATATTTTACCTTATGGCTACAATTGTAAACACCAATGAGATTATATTATATTGGCAGATTACATAAACTTGGCAAAATGGTGAAGGAGCCAGCATGGGAACAAGACCAGTTCTACAACACAATTAAATATGTGATTGCATTAAGCATCAGAGTGCCCTACAGGAAGGAAGGCGAGTTCTGCTCTGCTTTGATGGTTTTCTCTTTCTCCCTCCGAAAATCTTAGTTCATAAAAGGCACTAAAGAGCATTTACGTCATTCTGGCAAAGAAACAGGATTTTTATTTATCCATTCTTAGACACAGCCACTGCACCACCACCACCCAAATATTCATGGGCCCAGGTTGTTAGCATCCAAAGGTTTTCCACTGGGTGTTCAAGAAACCTGAACTTCTTCTCATATATAAGCAAGGGTGCTGAGAACTCCTGAGGATTAGCTTGAGAGAGTTCTTACCCAGCTAAGCAGCCAATAGTCTCAGTTCCATGCCTAGATCCCATTTTCAGTTTTTCTCACTCACCTGGCCATTGGAATCCACTGTTTTCATTTCTCCAGCAGAACCGACAACAACACATCAAAAATGTCTTCCAGATTCCATGGAATTATACAGTTCCAGCCATATGTATCCCTTTCTTTCTGGTCCTGCTGGATCCTTATCAAGCAGCAAATCTCTGCTGGATTAGTTTGTATCTAAGCAGTTCTGGTTCGGAAACAGACGGCTGCAGCCTTGTTGCAGCTTGTACAAAGTCCTCCATGGTTAGAGTTAGGTCTGAGGTCTCTGTGTCTAGCCCTGGAGAAAAAGAGCAAAATGGTTGCCAAAAAAGTTACTCATTTTAGACATGTCAGATGCTGCACACCCACAAACTGTTCCTGGGTATGCAAAAACTTCTACAAGTCTTTCAAGTGCAGAGAGAAACTCGGACAACTATGAATAGTGCTCCAAAGTGCAAAACTTTCCCTAAGAGTATTCACAGTGCACTGATTCTTTGCACTGGACAACATCTCATTTCCACAACGTTTTACCAAACGACAGAATCCTAACAGCTGAATCAGGACCCGCTTATGCCAGTCTCTCATAACAGGTTCCTACCTCATGCAAAGTCAGTTCAGTTCAATCCAGTTAGGACAATTAGACCCCCACAAGTAAATCATCCTATTTTCCAAAGAATGCCTCAAGAACAGACCCAAGGGTGGCACAGGTAGCAGCAATACAGAAAATTCTGAGACACATTACAGGGGTAATAATATATTCCACCCTCAGGTCTGAAATTACACCACAGCCTGTAAAAAGGAGCTTTTCTATATATCATTCCCATAAAAGGAGCCCAAGAACAAAGGAATATTTTACCCTTCCAGTTAATGCCTGCTAATTCCTCTCAATTACACACACCCCTGTCTGCCAAGTGTCTCAGAGGCTTGAGACCAATCTGATTTTCTACTCCACTATTTAGAACTGATCTTTGCTTATTGATATGCAAGTCCAAACAGAAGGACGTAAAGCAGTAATAGTTTTGCCAAACACTTGATCAAACGTTTCTTTAAAATATTTGTATTCTGCCTTTCTAGCCCAACACTGGAGATGGATGGACACAGTAAAGAGCTCAGTTATCTTGTTCACTGAATTAGCTTCAAAGAAACAATGGCCCATGAAGAACATTTTTCTCTTTCCAGAACCTGTCCATCATCCTGTCTTGCCTGCTGTGCATTTTTCTTACTAGATTTTAATCTAGCTGAGCTATGCTGGTTCCTTACCTTCCTCTATCCACGCCACTTTTCTTTTGATAGCAGACATCATGGCATCTGAGCACAGTGCATATATGTCTGCTCCCGTTAGCTGTACGGGACACTTGTCAAGGATACCAAGGAGACTGACGGAAGGATCCAGCTTAAACCTACCAAGGAAGAAGAATATATCCAAGGCTTAGTATCAAAGAAAGATTGTTGTTAGACTGCAGCCCGTCTGAGAGCTGTGGACAGAAAGGAATAACCCTAAATCCCAGATTCAAATGAGTGTGATCACAGAATCATGGAATTGTAGAGTTGGAAGGCACCCCGAGGATCATCTAGTTCAGGGTTTCCCAAACTGGGATCTCTAGCTGTTTTTGGACTGCAACTCCCATCATCCCTAGCTAGCAGGACCAGTGGTCAGGGATAATGGGAACTGTAGTCCAAAACCAACTAGAGAGCCAAGTTTGGGAAATCCTGATCTAGTCCGACTCCCTGCAATTCAGGAACATGCAGCTGTCCCAAGCGGGGATCAAACCTGTAACCTTGGCATTATTAGCACCATGCTCTAAGCCAACTGAGCTATCCAGGCCTCATGTGGCAAACACCAAATGAGAATTATCGGTCTCACAATAATGTGTCTGGCTATCATTCAGAGCACACACACCTCTTGGGAAGATTCGCAGCCAATTTAACATTCACAGCTTTCTAAGATCAGAAACTTCATAGTGCAAGGTTGTCTGCTCTACTTTTTTTTTAACAAAAGCAGCAAAAGGAGGTGCTGATGCAGTGGGCTAAGCTATCAAGCCCAAATCAGCAGAGGCTGTTAATCCAGTTTTAACCTATGCTGCAGTTCTGCTGCTTTCACCACTCCATAAAGAGTATAAGACAACCCTGCCGGATCAAGCCAAAGGCCCATCTCATTCTCACAATGGCCACCTAGATGCCTATGAAAAGCCTGCAGAGCAGGACCTAAACACAGCATCTTTTAATTCCCAGCAACTGGAATGCAGAGGCATGATGCTTCCAACAGTATGGGTAGAACATAGCCTTATCCTTCATGCATTTGTTACAGTAAATTGGTTTGCTTAAAACGGGAAGCAATCAAATAAGCCTCATGCTCAAGAGCAGAAGGGACTGCACAAGGACAACACTTATTCACAATCTTGCAGCCCATGATGTGAAAGATCTTCTGAATGCAAACCAGCAAGTTGCAGTTGTACTTAGCTGCTTGTAGGAGTGGAGGTACCACTTTGCACAGACTTCTCTTCCCCTGTGGAGTGAACAGCTATATACAAAGAATACTAAGGCCATGAAATATTGGGAATCACAGGGCTTTCCCTTTGTCACTACTTTTATTTTATGGTAGGCACTCACTTTCTGGTGATAGCATTTAGTACTTGCAGCTGAGAGTCTCGGTCTTCATTTATACCCACATAGACCAATTTATCAAATCTGCCAGGGAAACAGACAATAAAGAGACAAAGTGTGGTTGTCCAACATACATACATGCTATTCAGAAAACACACACAACCCCAAGAAGATCTGAGAACAGACTTCTATTGTTAGGCTGTAGAGCTTTTAATTCAGTATAGCAGACATTCTCCAAGTAGCTCCACTCACAGTGTGCAAAGAAAAGAGAAGAAAAAAGTGCAACCTTCAAGAAAGCCTCACCTGGCTCTGTGCATAACTGATACCTTCTACAATGAAGATGGGGGCTATTTTGACTAGGGCTCTTGCCTAGGGCCCACAGGGGAAGTCTTACTCATTTTCCATAGAAGTTAAATGGACCCTTTTTGGTAGCCTGCCGTGTCCCATGATTTCCACCTGTTTTTAGAATGATATTGGTACTTTAAAAAGTTAGTAAATTTTATTAAGTTGTCTGCCAAGACCTCCAGCAGTTTTCAAGTGGTCTACAGGGGGAAACCTTTGAAAACTATTGCACTACATTAGAGCAAATGAATGCATCCAGCACCAAATAGGCAAGGAAGAAGCAACAAATTGTTATTTTTCATAGGAAAGCACTTCAAGACCTCACTTTGGACAAAGGATTTGTCCGCCAAAAATGCAACACAAACAGAACAGAAGGGGCAGGGAACCTCTCTTAGTGCTTCACAACTTAACTTGCTTTAAAATACATGGAACAAGTGAGGGAGTAGGGAGTTAGGATACTACACTAATCTAACTTTGTCCTTGTCTCTACTGTAACTAAGTCATGGTTCATACAAATGAAGTAATCACATCTTTTGTTTCCCTGTCTATATTTTAGATTTTAAGAGCCAGGGATCTGTTATACCTGTTCTTTGTAAAGTGCCACGTATATACATGTGCTGTGTGTGTGCTGTGTGTGTGTGTGTGTGTGTGTGTGTGTGTGTGTAAAACCAATAATAGTGAGAATCATACCTGCCTGGCCGGAGCAATGCTGAATCTAGAAGATCAGGTCTGTTTGTAGCTCCAATAACGAAGACATCTCGAGAAGAATGAAGTCCATCAAGTTCTGCTAGTAGCTGAGAGACCACTCTACCAAGGGGAAAAAGAAAAGATTTTTAAATGCCACAAATCCTAGTGCAGCCATTGAGCAATTCAACTCATTACTCCAAACAGTACATACAGAAAGCACTGGTTCAGATAGGTATGACCAAACTAAGCTCAAAAGTATTACTGTACTAGTTGCTATGCACCACTGAGAGAAAAACTACTTGTCTTGAACGAAACAGTTCTTAACAGACAAGTTAGGGCAAAGGGGATGTACAAGCCAGTCACTAACTTTGCAGAGTGAAGTAAGAATCAAAAATAGAACTTTTCTTCTCACAGAAAGAGCATCACGTCTTGGAAGATTGGCAAAATCCAGTATCTTCCTATATCTCTCTAGAACTGTAAGGTCCTGCTTCTCACAAGAGGCAGACGTCGATTCTAAGAATCTTAAAGATTCACCCTGCTATACAAATTTCTCATCTGACCATTGCCGTATTCTTCTTGTTCAATGACTGAGTTATATTCTGCTTCACGTGACAGAACAAACCAATGTTTGGTTAGTGCTAGAGCCATACTGGAGATTTTTATTATTTTGTGTTATATACTGCTTAACACCGTATAAGTGGTGTACAGTAAGGTTGCAAAAGATATAAAAAGATAAAATCAGTTTAAATTAACCATTAAAAATAAGAAAACTTAAATGCAGGCAGATATAAAAAAGGTATACACCAATTGCCAGAAGTTCATCTGGGAGGAAATCTATCTGATCTCAGCCGGGAGTGAGTTTTGACAGAAATGGGCACCTGAGCACCTGGCGGGTATGAGCCATGCATCTAAGTCATGGGGACAGACTGGGCAGGGATAGAAGGAATCAGGTGGTGCTCATGGTATCCTAGACACCAGTTGTTGCAGGCCTTCCATATCAATATAAAAACTTGGCCCAATGGCATAAAGGCAGCTAGTGCAAGCTTTGAAGCACCAAATGCCTAGGCAGGTATTAGGCATCAAATACCCAGGGCAGTTGATATGCCTGTGAAGGCAGTTTTTAGCTGGGATCCAGAGATGCAGTCATATTTTGCTAGTGCTTTATATATATATAGAGAGAGAGAGAGAGAGAGAGACATTTTGTTGAAGTTAACCTTGGTTGCAGGATCTGCTTTTTGTTCTATTACATCAAAATACAAAAAGATTGCTGCATTAACATTAGCGGCTGCCTTGAATGCCTTGAATATCCCACATAGAAAGGTGGGATATTAAGATTTTCGATAAAATTTATTTTCACCCTTTCTATCTTCTAGAACTAAGCCCCAATGCAGAAAAAAATAGGATCATCAAAGCTAAGGTTCAGGGACCAAAGACAACCTGTGTGCCATCAGGGAGTGGGGCACCCCAGCCTTTATAGTGTTTATACATTTGACAGTGGGAGTCCAGGTTTTATGGAACACATCCAGATACCTCCGGCCTGCCTAGATCATTATACCAAGCATGGATAAAGAAAAAATAAATCAAGAGTTTGCATGGAGTTTGCCACAGCAGGATGCTTATGCTTCAGCATTCCTTAACAGCAGCTGACAAGTGGCACTCACCGGTCCATCACACCACCGGAGTCTCCACTCCGCCCACGATTGGGTGCCAAGGAATCAAGTTCATCAAAAAAGATAATGCAGGGAGCAGCTGCCCTGGCTCTGGCAAACACTGATGAGAGAGAGAGAGAGAGAGAGAGAGAGAGAGAGAAATTAATAGATTCAGGTAGGTAGCCATGTTGGTCTGACACAGTAGAAATATATAAAAAAATTAAAAAATTGTCCAGTAGCACCTTAGGGACCAACTCCTAAGTGTGCATGCACACTTCTTCAGAAATCAATGTGCACCTTGCAGAGTCATGCTAAAGCCAGCAGCATACATAATACATAATGCATTCCTCTGCTCCACGCTGGAGCTCCACACTAACCTTCACGCACATTCTCTTCACTCTGCCCAACGTACATGTTGATGAGCTCCGGACCCTTCACACTGAGAAAGAGAAAAAAGACAGGGCTGGTTATTCTGAGCTCTGTGCCCCAAGGCTCCCTTTATCCCTTTCTGCCACAGTGCCCACCTGAGGAAAGTCATGGTGCATTCAGTTGCCACAGCTTTTGCTAGCAAGGTTTTCCCTGTTCCGGGAGGGCCATAGAGCAGAAGGCCAGAGCGGCGAAGACCTAAAGATAGTAGCTCTGGGTGTTCTAGAGGAAGCTGAATGGTGTCCAATATCTCCTTCTTCACTTCCTGGAGCCCACCAACATCTTGCCAGAAGACAGAAGGTATCTGCAGCGACAGGACAACCTTGCAACTCTTGCCAAGTCTACAACCCTATTTCGTAAACCAAGACTTGCACTTTTTTCTTCTTACGGTGCTCTCAAGACACAGCCCCATAAACCCCTTGAAACCACAACACTCCCCTCTGCCCCATCCAGCGACTGCACCGCTCTCACAGCATCCTCCTTCTGCTCCAAGGGGCAAGTGAAGAATGGTCTCATCTGGAATCATCCAGTTGCACCCTTAACTGCACTTTAGCTACCTTTAGTAGCTCTTCTCCCTTACGTACTCACTTATACCTTAATATCAAAAGGCGAAGCCCTGCTGCTTATTTCATGTATTGACAATGCATTATTAATTCATTTATATAACACCAAATCATAGTTAAAGGATGAAGAGGAAGAGGGGGGCTTATAGTTCTGATTGGAATTTTTCAAACACTTTCTGGCTCATAAAGTTGCTCCACAAAAATCTGGTTATTCAGTACTTTACAACAAACTCGACCACAAAAAATAGATTTCAGTGTACATGGACCAAATGTCCTTGTCTATATCCGGAAACTGTTGTCTATGTTCAAACTGTTGCATGTTCAAAGATCAAAAACACAGTAAGGTCCCAAGTCCACAGTGCAATTGTTGGCAGAGAGCTGCCTTTCCAGTGTTGTAGAATTAGATTTTCTCAGTTATGAGGGCTTGCAAGACTCATTTATGTTGCTCATTCATTAGCGCCAACAATATCAGAATGTAAAACGGGATTATGTGGATTTCCTTGAGCCTTAAAGTGGTTTAAGGTTGAGTACCAATTAATGTGCTCCACAACCCCTGTCCAAAAAGGAAACAGAAGATTCCTGTATTTTAATATAGTAAGATCTGCATGATTACACAGCTTTCCCCAGTTAATAGTGCTACTAATAGTGGTAATAAAGATTTTATTCTGTTCTTCCTTCCCAAGGACACCAATATTTTAGACACCATCTCTCTGGAATTTCCTACGGGGGGGGGGGGGGCGGGCGGCTCTATTTGACCCTGCAATTGTAGTGAAAGGAGAGAAATTTTGAGGGTTTTACACTGAAAAATTTACAGATTACTACTAAATTATTTTGTCTAAGCTTTGATAAACATTGCTCCCTCCCTACTTCTTTATTATGTTTTTAACATTTATGACTGGATATTCTATTGATTTTAAACTAATGTACACCCTCGATTGCAATTATGACTGAAATTTTATGAATAAAATTTGTGAAAGATCGCATAAGCACTGAGCTATCTAGTTAGTATGGTTTAGTCATTGGAGCAAGAGGCGATGATGACATTCTCCACTTAATGGTAGCAGAGAATTGCATGAGAACTCAGAGGGTGGTTTGTGGGTTTTTTAAAATCAAGCTTCTTATTAGTCATACCTTTGGAGCTCCTATTGCTTGCGAATGAGCATCATGCAGCTTATCCAGTGCAACACCAAAATCTTCTGCTAGAAGAGGGAAGCCTGCAGCACAAAAATCATGTTCTTCCTCCTCACTCAGTCCCCCCAGGAAGCTGGCAAAGTGGAAACAGAAACAGCAAACTGTTTTCTGCAATCTTGATAATAATAAAAAGTTAATTGGACCACAGGTCTCCAAATTACAGGGCTGAGCTGGGTGCTGATGTGCCAAAGACAAGTGCCCTCAATTTTGATCATTTGCAGGGCACACCAACCAGCTGCACCACAAAGGTGTTTTGAGAGCCCTGACAATCAGGTTCTGCTGTACTGCAGAAATGAAATAATCACTGAGAAGTCAGGCACAAAGTCAAATGTGCATCTGAGCAGGATGTTATCGCTCTACACTATATTGCTGTTAGATGAGCTTTGATGACTAAGGCTCAATCAGGCCTTAAGAGCGAGAGCAAAGTAGCTTGATTTCCCCTTCACTGACATTGCCTTGCAGCCCAATCTGACCGGCTCAGATACCATCAGGGATACTGTAGTATAGTGAAAAAGAATTAAGTTGCCTTATTTAGGCTGAGAAATTGCTCCAAAGCGGCAGTTGGTGAAGGAACTATGGTTGGAAGCAGGGAAGAGTAACAGTGCAAAAACAGAAAAACAGAAGGTTCCTGTGGGGGTGGGGATTCTCTATCCCAGAATACTTTCACCAAAAAGTCTTAGAGTCACTGGGGCTCTATCAAATGCTGCCACAGTAAGCTTCCAAAGACAAATCCTTTCAGTCATTTTACTAAGCCACTACCCTACCCCATGGACACACGCAAACTGGAGCCGGTGGACTCTTTGTACTAGCTCCTTGTGCTATTCCCTTCTGACTCCTTGAAGATCACAAACTGGCATGCCTCCCTTATCCCATCCACAGTTCGGAAACCTAAATCTCATCTTCCAAAGTGTATAAAACATTTGCAGCGATCACCTGAAGGCTTACAAATCACCAAAAAGTCTCCTCCAGTACCTTGAATTCTGGATCCTTGCACAGGCTGCACGGCTGCTGTGGGAAAGCAAAGTGCAGAAATCTCCCAGAACGAAGCCCTGCAAACATGGAGCAAGATGCTAGTAGTGGAGCAATTCCCAAGGCAAGCAGAGAAAGCATTCTGAAATAAGACCCCTTAAGGATAAGGATGAAGAGGTTTAATTCTCTATACAGAAAAATCTGGGGAAATCCTCCTGCACCCATTCCCTCAAGCTATGTGAGCACACCACTGAAGTAATGAAGAATGCTACTGCAGGCTGGTTTCTATTGGTTTGCAAGGGCCTCCAAGCCCTCCTAGCGAAGGCAACCAAGATATACCTATATTTGTGTAATAGTGGCTATCCATAGGCGAGAACTCAACTCAATTCCAATAGCTACATGAGCTTGACCACATTCCCAGTTTACATACTGTAGATAATTCTTTTTTGATAAGTCTTTTCCAGGGATTCTGACTACGGGCCTAAAGTAGTGAGATCCAGCACTCCGCATTCCTATTTGGGTCATGCTGCTTGCATAAAAAAGAAGCAATTGCTGGGAAGGGCTGCAGCTCAGTGGCACAGCATTGCCTTTGCATAAGAAGGTTCAATCCCCAATGTCTCTAGCTAGGGCAGGGAGATGCCCTGGTCTGGAACCATAGAGAGCTGCTGCCAGACAGACAACACTGGGCTAAAAGGGACCAATGGCCTGGTTGTTCTTTCCTACTGCAAGGTGATCCTTCAGCACAAGAAGGAACCACACACTGTGGCAACTAAGCTCCCCTTGTAACATCGACTAGGCTGTCCTGCCGTTTGGGATTCAACTCACCGCGCTTTGCCGGGCTAGCTTAGTCAGGCTCACTTCTTTTCCCAAAGGCAAGCCCTCTGTCAGCATGCTTAGAATGGCCTTCCTCTGCTCCTCAGACGGTGCTTCGATTTTCAGGTCATGAAGGAAAGCCGTCTGCAAGTCCGTAGGGACATTCCCAAGCCTGGTCGTTGTTCCTACTACCAGGACAGGATAACTAGTGAGAAAACACACAGGTGAGCCATGAATACTTCAGCCAGGGTTGAGAACACAATGCTGGATTCAGCAGGGCTCTTCTTAAGTGCTTATGTGAAAATCGCAGTTAGAATATAAAGAAGGCCCCACTCTATATTGATAATACACCGTGTGTTTTTTAGAGCAGTGATCCAAAATTTCAATATCACACAGCCAGAGAAGAACTACTCGATTAACTGCTAGGTTGTAGAAACAGGCACACCATAGTGATAGCCATCCTTCAGAAACAAAACACCAGAAAATCCTAGTGTGACGATCCATACCTAGTACTTGCCTCTCTGTCCAGGAGAAGGTGCCGTAATGCAAGAATTACTCGGGAGTCCTCCCCAAGTCCATCACGATCTCTTCCCAGCATCTCTATATCTTTCATTAGCAGGACACAAGGGCTATAGACCTCAGCCTGTGAGAACGCAGCATGCAGTTTTGCTTCTGTGGATCCACTGGTGTCACCACACAAACTTACACAATCCACCTACAGGAAGCCAGGGGACAAAGATATGTTGAGATATGTATTTGATTTTTTTTTTAAATTACATTTTTTATTGAAGTTTTAACAAACACCATAACAAAAAAAAGAAAAGAAAAAAGAAAAGAAAAAAGAAAAGAAAAAAGAAAAAAAGCATAACATACAAATACAAAAAATAAAACACATATAACCTCAATTTTTACTTTCTTTAAGCTTACTTTCACGACTTCCTCATGCCTTCCCTTTCTGTATTCTAATTTCATATTCAATTTTCAGCAAATCCTTTCCCTACTCTTAAAGTAATTTTAATAACAGTTATTTTCTTCCAATTATCCCTTACTGCTTTTAACCCCTTAATAGCCAATCCAACATTTTTCTAAACTTCATTAATTTTACAGTATTTTTTTAGATACTCTTTAAACTTCTTCCAATCTTCCTGCGCCGTATCTTTTCCCTGGTCACGGATTCTGCTCGTCATTTCCGCCAGTCCCATATAATCTATCACCTTCAGTTGCCATTCTTCCACGGTGGGTAGTTCTTGCGTCTTCCAGTACTTTGCGATGAGTATTCTTGCTGCTGTTGTAGCATACATAAAAAATGTTCTGTCTTTCTTTAACACCAATTGGCCGACAATGCCCAGGAGGAAGGCCTCTGGTTTCTTAGGAAAAGTGTACCTAAGTACTTTTTTCATTTCATTATAGATCATTTCCCAGAAGGCCTTAATCTTTGGGCACGTCCACCAAAGGTGAAAGAATGTTCCTTCAATTTCTTTACATTTCCAACATTTATTATCGGGCAAATGATAAATTTTTGCGAGCTTGACTGGGGTCATGTACCATCTGTATATCGATATGTTGAGATATGTATTTGAAGAATACATGCAGGGCATTTGGCTGCAGATTCTGCTGATCTAGACTAGTTTATTCCTTGGACACATTTTTAACCTACAACCATACAATAACCTCTTTTACAACTGTACATGCCCACCATTTGCCTGTAGACATCTTTAACAGGTGTGAGGATGGGAGAATTTTAGCAAGTGCAGACTATCCTATATAGGAAAGAAAACCTGCATCAGGCTTCCTCCCCTCTTACCACTTTCAGATTGTTGCTTTTTTATGATTGGTATATAACTTTCACGAATAGTAAAGACAAATACAATTTGGTGGCCTCTCAACTGATACAACCCAGCAGTTGAAGAACAATATTACAGATAGGGGTAATTTCAATTTTTTAGGGCTATAGAAACAGTGTGCTGTTTTTTTTCACTATGCTAAAGCAAGGTTTCAAATAAATGGAATACTTGATTTAAAAAATGCCTTCATAGGGAACAAAAAGCAGTGGAAGCAGCACAGAGCTACAGTGAGGTGTCATCAATTGGTGGATAAACATATCCTGATCCTCTGAAGATGGGAGTTTTGGGAGAAGACCCAGAAGTCCATAACTGCCTCTTATTTCAGAGATGAATGCATTTAGAAAGAAGTATCCTTTATAAGGAAATTATAAAACCCCTATTATTCCTTGTAAGCACTCCCACCAGCAGCAGCACTCTGCATTCAGGTAAGATGCCCAAGTTGCAAGGGGCAAGAGACAAATACAATTCACCCTCAGCTAAGAGGGAAAGAGGATAGATGTAGGGCGAAGAAGGAATATGCAATGTCAGAAGTTCTCTATAGAGAAACCACTTTTCTCCACTGTGCCCGAGTGGCAGTTTGGGGTCACAAAAGCAAAAAGAGAACATTGCTATTTGTAAGTAGCACTGTATTCTTTCAAGGCCATTTTCCACATGTTAAATGACATAAAAAATCAAATGGAAGGCTCAGACAAACTACCTTGAACAAATGGAGATTGAGGCGGCTACAGGCAGCTCTGACAGCTGTAAGTTTCCCCACACCACTGGGTCCTGAAAGAAGAATGCTTCCAGCTCCATTTAGTAGAGTCCCCCTAGAACACAAAAACCAGCAACTTCATTAATTAGTATTACAAAAGAAGAAAGCAAAAGAGGGAGTCTGCAGCACAACCATATAAACAAACAGGGAACCGGGCAGAGGGCCTTCTCAGCAGTGGCACCCTCTTTGTGGAACACCTTCCAGATGTCAAGGAGATAAAGAACTATACAACTTTTAGAAGACATCTGAAGGCAGCCTTGTATCGGGAAGTTTTTAATGTCTGATGCTTTATTATGTTTTAATATATGCTGTAAGCCGTCCAGAGTGGCTGGGGAAACCCAGCTAGTTGGGTGGGGTATAAATAATAAAAATAATTAATTTGTTGTTGTTGTTGTTGTAGTAGTAAAAAGAATTGTTGTTGTTGTTGTTGTTGTTGTTATAAGCTCACAATGTGAGGCCCCAAAGGTTCAATGAGAAATTGATTTCAGGGCCCCCTGTCACAGGAGCACCTTGAATGAACAACACTTAAATGTGGCATGGTCCAGAACCAGAAAAATCCTACCACCCCATAACCAAATACAGAATTCCCAAAATCTATCAGTAAATGGCAACAGCTACATGCAGCACAGACCCAGCCCCCAAAGCTATCTGCAGCAATGTATTATGTGGTAGAATTAGGTCGAGTCAGCTGACTTACCTACTGTGTAAGTGTGGCCCAAGAATGTCACAAAGCTGTTTCACTATGTTGCAGAGTCCAGCAGGAGATAAACTATTCCAAAACCCATGAGCATGTTGAGACGGGAAAGATGGGACAGCACTGTTTGTTGAACCAACCTACAAAAAACGGGAACTGGAAATTACCTGATATGAGTATCTTCTCAAATCACTCAAATACCCTTTAGAGCAGTGATGGCCAAACTTGGCCTTCCAGCTGTTTGGGACTACAGTTCCCATAATCCCTCACCACTGGTCCTGTTAACTAGGGATGATGGGAGTTGTAGTCCCAAAACAGCTGGAGGGCCAAGTTTGGCCATCACTGCTTTAGAGCAATGGTAGCTATTTAAATGACTGATCAGGTCCCTGGAAGTCCTACCACATTTTAATAGAAGAGAAATATTTTTTTTCCTGTTTTGCAGCTAAGGAAAACAAAGAGGTGTTCAAAAGTTGGGAGAAATGTGTTCCACTTCAACATTACATCTTTCTCTGAATTTTGTATGTAATGTCCTAATCATTATTTATATATTTATTTATTATATTCAAGAGCTTTGATGTCAGCACTAGAATATGCTATTTACCTAAAACACTTTTCATACCTTACCAGAAATAAAGACGTGTTCTGGGTGTCAGCCAGGTACCCCAGGCTCTGCTCTTTTTCATCTGCTGCTACTATCTTTTTTACCTTGAAGTAGAGGTCTGGCCATCTGAATGAATAATAATAATAATAATAATAATAATAAATTTTATTTATACCCCGCCCTGCCTAAAGAGCAAACAGGCTAAAATTCCAGTACCAAATGCATTGGTTAAAGGAGGAATCAATAGAAAATAACTGGAGTATTTATATGAAAAAATATACTTTGCAAAAGCACAAGCTTTAGGTAGTTCTATGGATTTTTTCCTCAATTGCTATTTTTCTCCAATAATAATAATAATAATAAATTTTATTTATATCCCGCCCTCCCCAGCATTTACCATTTTCTGAAATTAAAGAACAGCCCCTAACATCACAGGACTTCCTTAGGTATAAAGCCACAGTCTGCAAGACTATAATATTGGTACCATCAATCCAGGGTAAACAAGCTTCTGATTTTCCAGGACAGCTCTCCCTAGGCATTTAACCCAAACCAATAGAGCCTACTTCAATCAGATTTTTTAGTAAGCAGATTGATAACTGTAAAATGACAGATCAGTTTGCTTTAACAAAATGGAAAACATACCTAGAGAATTTATCTGAATTTCCTTCTAAGAATTCAGGATGCCCGACTGTTGGAATACACAGAATATCTTCCTCCTGGACTAGCCTGCAACAAAACAGTCATTGTGATACATGTGTTATTCAGCTAAAGGAAGGAAGAAAAATGTGTGCGACAATGCAATGGTCTGAAAAGAAGCAAGGGAGGCCATCAGAAATATTTCAGGTGTTTAATATCCTGCAGCAGATATGTGGTCTAACTAGCAATTTTAATTTTTATCCTGAACAGAAAGTGCTGAATGAACTTGCATGCCTCAAAAACAGAGGCCTCTTCACTGTACCACCAGCATTTGGTGTGAAAAAGGAATCAGAAGAAGGAGAAACGCTTTCTGCACAAACACAGTGATATATAACTTGCCTGTTAAAATCCTATTTTAATCAATTTGTTACAAAGCATACAGAAAAAGTGAGGGGGATGCACATGTGTAAGCGGCGAAACCCAGAAGTAACGCATTCTGTTACTTCTGGGTTGCCATGGAGCGTAACTTGAAAACGCTCAACCTGAAGCATATTTAACCTGAGGTATGACTGTATTATTTTTGTTTATAAAGACATCTATACTGCTTTTTAGGACAATTGTCTTACAAACCAATTCATAATAAAATAATACATTAAAAATACCAATCAGTAAAATATTACAGTAAAACTATAAAATCTCATTACATTCAATGAATAAAGAAAACTAAAATTAACATTGAACAAATAGCTGATAATTTGGTCCAACATCACATTTCATTCTCCCAAGGCCATTCCTTTAAAGAGTGTGTCTATAAAGCATGTTTAAAAGAGATCAGATTCTGAGCTTGCTTAATTTTCACTGGAAATATGTTCTATGAGTTACTTTGCATTAACCTGCTTTCAGTGCAGATCTTGGACCACAACTCTCAGCTGTGATTAGCACCACTGGCCACTGAATAAGAGGGGAAAGTTGAGGGGGTTGGACTAGATGACCCTCAGGATCCCTTCCAACTCGACAGTTCTATGCTTCTGTGAAATGTACTTGGCATAGAGACCCCACAAAGACAGGCTTAAGATCACAATGCTACTGCAAAAGTTTTTAAGAGTTCTCTCAGCTGGCACAACCAATATATTTTACTGATTTAAGACAGATATTCTAAATATTTCCAGAATCAATATTTTACTTGTCCACTTATGTTTAAAATGCCTAAGCAAGCTTCTCAAATGTGACACATGGGCAACAAGCCCATGTCCTGCTAATTGTGTGCTCGTGGAGTAAATAAGAAGCACAGTAACAAGATTATCCCTTGATCTCATAAAGAGGGATGCAGAGGTTAAGTTATTGTCTTTACTGAAACGCTAACCTGGGAGTTTGAAAGTGTTGGTAGAGAATTTGGTCATATACTCCTGTGATGCTGTAGGCTGGTGAGGACACAATCTCTATGTGTAGCTCCTTGGCAAAGGGCGGCACAGATAGCAAGGACCGACTTCCTTTTAACTCCTGCGCACCAGCAGCTTCCCCATATCTCTAAGGAGGACAAACAACCCTATTCCGTTTTAATTCCACTACACAAAATTAACAACTAGGAGATTAGGACAGAACAATCTTTTTTAACTGCAGTTACCTTTGAGTACCAGGCCTAATTTTTCCCATTCCATAATAGGTTAGTGAAAACCCAATTTTCCAGTCACAAAGGTGTTTTAAACCTTTTAATTTCATTATCCCCACTTTAACATCGTTACAGTCTGTAATTGTTCCATTTCATTCCCCGCTAACTTCACTGCCTACATTTTCACCCCGCCTTACAAATATGAGTATCTATACATGCCATTTTTCTGATAATGCTTAATACGTGTTTACTCCAGTCTAGGAAAGCTTATGCCACAATAAGTTTGTTAATTTTTAAGGTGCAACACAGCAAGATTGCTTCTTTGACACTAGACTAACTCAGTGGCAGATGTTTTCTTTCATTCAGTACATATGTGTATGGAACAGGAGCTCCAATCTCTGTTGGTGATTCTGAATATACAACTAGGGGGTGGTAGTTTTTCCAGAAGCATTCCAGCCTGGAGTTAAGGGTGAAACTTTCAATGTATAAATCAAGTAAGAAAGGAATGGCGTATCTGAAGGGGAAACACCATCTCTAAATGCAAGATAAAGCTCAATGATGTTCATAAAAGTGGAAAGGAGATAAAGATGAGGGTTTGTTATGCAATCCTGAATACAGAACTGTGGGAAAATGATTGCTTGTACATGAGAGCATGAGCAAAGTTCTTATTACTGCAGGGTGATTTCATAGCTAGAAGCATCCTTGGAGCATGAACAGCGCGTGAATAGCTCGTGCTGTCCCAAATGATTGGTTAACGTAGCATGGCCTGATGCTCGCATGGTCTAGTGCGATGGTCCTTATCTGCTGGCTGAGAACAAATTGCTTTGCTTGTATTTTGTATCTTTCTGACTTCACACAATAAAGGCTGTGCTGCAGTAGCCCTAGAGCAGCCATATTTCTTCAACCCATCATGGTGTGAGACTGATTTCTTCAGATGTTGAGCTGGCACTCGACACAGAACTAACTTTACCCAAGCAGTCCCACGCCTGTTACCTTTGGGTCTATACACTGGCATAATCACACAAGATTTTTTTAAATTGTATACAGATAGAGATCCTCCCCATGCTGCACTTCAGAAGTTCCCAAACTTCCACTTTAGAGACTCTCGGTTCATCTCTAACTGCAGAATCAAAGTCCACCACGACATCTTCACAACAATCTGTGCATGCTGTCATGACAAACTCATGATCTTGCCTTTCACCTTTAATCCTCATGGATGTTAACAACAGTGCAAAGACTTGCAGCTTCCCTCAATCCACCCCAATATTGAAGCTAAGACCCTACTGAGCCCTAAGTAGCTTATAAGTTAGCATGCTATGCTTTAAGGAGTCTTTCTGCTAAACACATCTTTTCATAGATGTCAATGTTTTCCTTTTTTTAAAGGAAATACCCTTATTCTGAATAGCAGTCCTCGCAAGAAAAGGGAAAAGTTGACAGCTATGCATCTTTTACAATATAGGCTAGGCTCCACAGATAACTAAAGACCCTTCACAGATGCTATAGACCTACACTACTGCTGTAATCCTGATGTGGCAACTACCTCTTCTTGCTCTATGGCATTTGACACAAAGGTACGCAACCACACTTTTCCCTTATATAACCACAACTCTATTGCAGACAAGCCCCATCCTGCTACTAGTCCAATTTCCACATACCAAACAAGCCACACCAAAGGGGGTAAGATAACTTTACCCTTGCAGGGGTGGGGGGTGGCATTGGCCAGATTTACGGGCATTATTCTCCCTCCAAACAGGAGGTGTTGCATTCAGTTCCCAGATGTGTGAGGTGGGCATACATTTGGTAAAAAGTCTGTAGCTGGTAGTTTTGCCTGCTGAAACATCTGGGAGTCGCACCCAGCTGCTGGGTGACCTTGGGCTAGTCACACTTCTCTGAAGTCTCTCAGCCCCACTCACCTCACAGAGTGTTTGTTGTGGGGGAGGAAGGGAAAGGAGAATGTTAGCCGCTTTGAGACTCCTTAGGGTAGTGATAAAGCGGGACATCAAATCCAAACTCCTCTTCTTCCCAGTCCCAGCAGGCAGAACCGTGGTAGTTTGAAAGCTGACCTACATGGTGCGAGGCAGCTTCCCACGCTCAGCACCTGTTTTCCCAGCTGGGCGCCTCACTCCGCACAGGTGCCACCCACCTGGATTTTAAGGAGCGCCCCTTCCAGAGGGTCGCAGGACAGGTTGAAGGCCAAGGTGGCGGGGAGCAGCGCCCTCTCGTGCGGAAAGGCGTCCTCCTCGGCGGCTCGGCGTCGCCTGTCCTCGGCGAGGGAGAAGTACCAGCGGGGGTCGAGGGCTCGCACGGTGGCCAAGTGGCGGGAGCCGCCTTCCGGCCTCGACACGGACACCCACTCCCCGTGGAAAAGGCCCAGCCTGCGCAGGCCGCCGCGGGTCACCCACAGGGTCTCGCCGGCCTCGCCTCCCCACAGGGCCGCGTGGCCCCGCTCCGCCTTCACCAGCCGCTCCCCGCCGTGCGCCCACGCAGACACCAGCGGCGGCGGCTCCCCGCTCCGGTCCCGGCTCTCTCCGCCGCCGCCGCCGCCCCTCAGTTCAGTCACGGCCAAGCGGGTGCCGGCGCCCAGCAGCCCTTGCAGGGCCGGCCGGGCCTCCAGCACCAGCAGCCCCGAGCCCGGCAGCGTCTCCCCGCGCCGCACCAGGACGCTGGAGCCCGAGGCGGCGGCGGCGGGTCGCGGAGCCCGCCCCGCCCCCGCCGCCCCTAGCAACACCCAGCCTAGCAACGGCGGCCTCCTCACGGGCCAGACCCGCACGCGGCTCCCCGCCGCCAGGCCCAGCTGCCTCAGGAAGGCCCGGCCCAGCCACAGCTCCGGCCCCGAGGCCGCCTCGCCCTCCAGCAGCGCCGCGCACAGCAGCACCGGCTGCGCCTCAGACCCCGCCGGCCGGACGGCCAGCACCAGAGGGCCGCCCGCCGAGGCCGCCGCCGCCGCCACCGAGGCCCATTGCCCGTCGGCAGGGGCCACCAGCAGCCCCGCGGCCGCGGGCAGGTCCTGCGGGACGGCGTCGCCCAGGCTGCGCAGCACCGCCACCGCCATAGAGAGGCCCTCAGAGCGGCGGGGAGGAAGCTTCCCGGGAGGACCACAGAGAGAAGGCGCAGGAAGGAACGCCCCTTCAGGGGCACTTCCGGCCCGAGTTTGGAAAACGCCCAATGAGAAAGTAGACGTGCGGATAACTAGAGATACGAGCCCTTAGAGTGGCGCCGCTGGCAGGGGTGGGCTCATTACGGGCGCATAAACTTACGGATTGCTGAGATGGGATCTGCTGGACGGCACGGTGGTGCCTGTGGGGACAACTCTGAAGCATAAGAGCACACTCCCCTTCCTGCGGTTCCCAGCAGCTGTTGCTCAGAAGCATTTCTGCCTCCCAAGCATGGAGGCAGAACACAGCCACCAAGCAAAGAAAAGGGGGTTTAGGGGCCCTCGGGGTTCTTCCTAGGTCATGTCGTCTTCCTAAGCCACAGACGCTGCTCCAAACCCTTCTCAAGAGGCTTTGTCTGTTTGGAAGGCACCCTTGAACCACGCTAATTCCTGTTTGCTTGCTTGGATGGGCAGAGAGGGCATGTAGAAACCTGACCCTTGTGTGCTTGGGACGTGGCCCCTTGTAGAAAGGGAAAAACTCCATCCATTGATCTGCCCACTTTTGCCTCTGGTCTTGCTCACCACTGGTGTGCAGCCTCCAGGAAGTTGCTCATCCAAGAATGTAGCCCTTGGAATTAAAAGGGTCACCCCTTCGCTCAGTGTGGAAGAGAAAAGTGTATTCTATGCAACAAGAGCAAATTCTTGTTTAGGGTTTTTTGTTAAAAAGTCATGGCTTTTCAGTAGCACTCGACCGGTATTTATAGATTAGTATTTACAGTGGGGAGCAGCACTTGGCATCTTCTTTCCAGAGTTTTATTTTTAATTTATAAATATTGTTATATATACTTAACTTGATCCTGTTTTAAATAATAATGGACTAAACTTACCACACACTCCACAACACCTCCTTCTCCAAATGTTTTTCCCGCAATAACACTGTAAGAGTTTCCTGCAGTTATTTAAAGAGCTGAGCTGGGGAAACTATAACAAACTCCTAGCAATAGTTGAATCAAACCTGAATCCCTGTGAAATGCTGCTGTTAATGGCAGAGAATACCGGTGAATTGTTTATGGAATCAGAACTGAATGCTTTTATTGTGTTTTGCAATGCGGCCTGATCCTGTACATAATTTCTCAGCGGTAAGCCCCTTATTTCAATGAGACATACAAGCATGTAAGTTACCATAGGACTGCAACCATAAAAGCCAATAATTGCCCTCTGTGCTCATTATTGCCCATCATGAATATCTAAAGCCAGGTGCTGAATGTAACTAAAGCCTCATGTACTTGTATATCCAGGACTAAAAAAGAAAATATATGTGCAATTTGAATCTGGCCAAAGAGGGGCTGCTGTTTCTTCTGTGGACTGATGCTACTTTAGAATTAGTAGAGCCCACCTGTGTCCCTACTTGCTGCCCACCTGATCAACCTAGGCAATTGTAAATAAATATATAGGGTTGGTTTTTTAAAAAAACCTACAGGTTTCCTGTACTCCTTTTCCCAACAATAGACATTATTCTGTAAGGTTGTCCTGGAACTTCTTAGTCCTTGAAACAGTGGGAAGTATGAATAATTATGACAAAACCATTGTGTTGTGCAACTAAGCCTCGCCTCAAACTGCAAAAATCTGGGTTGAATCACCATCTCTCTGCTTAACCTGCCTCAGAGGGTTGCTTTAAGGATAAAATGAGAGAAGTGTATGCTGCCTTAAGGTCCTCAAAGGATGTGCAGGGAACAAATCAATTGCTACCTCCCCTGCTTCAGATTTTCCCATGTTCAAGCACTTCCTTCTTTCTTCCTACCGTAACATGTACATTGTTTTGCTTTCCCCATTGCATTCCTTCTCTGTGCTGGGAGGGGGACGGAATCAGCAACCTTCCAGATACTGTTGAACTCCATATTTCATCATTGCAAGTTAACATGGCCAATGGACAGGGATGATGGGAGTTGTAGTCCAACAGCATCTGGAGGTCCAGAGGTTCCCCATCCCAGCCCCAGGCAAACTGAACAAAAGGTTGACACCATTTCTTATTAGAATGCCCGAGGCTAAAGCTGAGGATCTATCCAAGGAAATAAGGCCATTCAGGTGCAAGTATTTTTGGAAGGGCTGTGGACAGCAGCCAAAGCCATTTACGCTCAGTTAAGGTATTCTGTGGCCTGCTGAGCTGTCTCCATTGCTCTGTGTATCCATTCCCTTCAGTGCTCCATCTATTATTGCTCAGTACGTCATGTCAAGTCTTGGCAAGAAGCGACATTTGCCATTTTGCTTCCCAAACATAATTATTTTAAATTGGAAGGGGAAGGAAAGCTAGAATACGTAGTGATGCCAAATTGAAGGAAATAAAGGAGGGGGAAATCTTCACAAAACAAAGCAGGACAAAAATAAAAGAGCAGATGTCTAACGGTCTGCCAGTGGGGATTGGTCAAATATTGTGAATCTGGAAACTATCCAAAATGTCTAATTGAGGTCATTATGGAACCTACCACGTGGCAGTCCTTATTTCCATGGTAAGATTTTAGGTTGGCTTTTCTTCAGTATTGTCCAGAGTTCGTGTTGTTTTCCATTTGTACTGGTTTAAATACTTAAAAGGGGGAAAGAGAGAGAAAGAAAACAACAACCCCAACGTGGAGCAAATTTCAAATAGAACTGGGCTGACAAAGTGAAGCACAGACTGATTCTCTATGTTTATAAGGCTGTTACTCCTGTAGCTCAAAATAAAGAGTGGGGCCTTTCTTATTTTATAAGAGCCCTGCTAGGTCCGGCATCCTGTTCTCACACAAGCAGGACCCAAGCGCAAAAGCTCTCTCCGCTCCTGCAGTTTCCAGCAACTGGTATTCAGAAGCATTGCTGCATCTTAACTGTGGAGATAAAGCACAACCATCATTAACAGTAGACATTGATAGTCTTCTCCGCCATGAATTTGTCCGATCTTTATTTTTTTAAATCACCCAAGTTGGCGGCTGTCACTGCTTCACTCACTATACACTGGTACCTCAGGTTACATACGCTTCAGGTTACATACTCCGCTAACCCAGAAATAGTGCTTCAGGTTAAGAACTTTGCTTCAGAAATCGTGCTTCGGCGGTGCGGCAGCAGCAGGAGGCCCCATTAGCTAAAGTGGTGCTTCAGGTTAAGAACAGTTTCAGGTTAAGTACGGATCTCCAGAACAAATTAAGTACTTAACCCGAGGTACCACTGTAATAATAATAATAATTTATTATTTATACCCCGCCCATCTGGCTAAGTTTCCCCAGCCACTCTGGGTGGCTTCCAATCGAGTGTTAAAAACAATACAGCATTAAATATTAAAAACTTCCCTAAACAGGGCTGCCTTCAGATGTCTTTTAAAGTTAAAGTTTTAACTCTGTGATCCATGAAGAA